>CM076581.1:81456808-82056808 GCA_034641835.2 Pinus albicaulis | reverse complement strand
TCACTATAGTCACAATGGATAGTCTATCTCACCCTTTCACCTATCTCTCCACTGGAACTGACATGTAAGTAGTTAATTAATGTATTTTTTCAATTTTTAGTGAGTTATTAGTTTTGAATTAATCAACTAATTAATTCACTAAACCCTCACTAGTGTATCTTTCAGTTAGACTAGATACAACTAGCTCAACTGAGTTTAACTCACTTAACTGAGCCAAACTAAATAACAACTCCTGTAACTACTCTTCCAACTCTATCATAACTTTGTCACTTTAGTTCTGACTAAGTCTTCCATGCATGAGCCACCAATAACCCTAGGAATTGCGTAATTCCTTCAGCCCACTGATTTTCCAAATCTGTTCACTGAAAAAAAGTGCTCCAAGAGAATAAGTTGATGTTTATTGTCGGATTATTATTAAGGGTTAATAATAATCGACATGCACCTATTTTTAGATCGACGATCTATAAATAGACTTCGTCCAATATTCTAAAAATAGAATTTCATCTATTTTCCACATTTGACCAACCATCTACAAATAGCATCCCGCAACTTATAGAATATGCTCACCATGTCTAAAAATAGACATACACCTAAAAATAGCCTGCGGGCCCCACTTAGTGAAGGTGCTTACTTTTCACTAAGCTCATCATCTTGTTGAATCTCAACAGGGAAATTTATGTTTATGATATTGTATTGCTTCTGCATCTAAAATATTGCATGTTGATAACCCTTAAGATAGTCAAATTGTTCCTCACCCTTATTTGCATCATGATCAAACTCATCATGTTCTTCTTTGGTCAAAAACATTCTAGACATGTTTTCATCTAGGCATTGAATTGAGTCTTCTTGAATTTCAGGCTGAGTTTCATCTTCATCAATTACGTTTTTCTGAAAGGGAGGCCTCACTTGAGGGTCAAGCTAATTTCTATTTTCGCTTGGTCTTTCCTGATTTTGACGCCTTCTAAACTGTGGATTTCTAAATTGTGGCTCATGTTGTGAAGGAGGTGCAAAAGCATTCCCAAGGGCAAGCCTATCCATAAGTTTTTCCATTACCTTCATCATGGAATCAAACTTATCATCTGAGGTGGAATGTTTTTCTTCTTCTTTAAATTTTGTTTTTCCCATCTTAGACTTCTTGGCTGCTATCATATTTACTTCTACTTTCACAACATTATTCTTCATTTCTACTAGTGAAGGATATTCTCTTTCTCTGAGCAGGATAAAGAAGTCATAGTCAAATGCTTCAGCATAGCACAATTGAGCAGCTCCTAGTGGAGGTTTAAGATGAGCAGGGATGGAATCATAGACTTTGTTAAATCTCTTGGAGAAATTTTGGATAGTTTCATCTACAGCTCTTTTCAAACTATTGTATTCGGTGAGGGATTGTATATGGTTTTTTCTATTTCCCCATTTTCTCAAGAAACTATCCTCAAACTGATTCCAATTATGCAAGCTTCTTGGAGTAAGGGCTTTAAACCACTTTCTGAACTCACTAGTCAAACTTTGAGAAAATAGTCTCATTTTGACATCTTCATGGTCTACCTCCTCTCTGTCTATGAAGTCATTTAATTGGTATACATGTTCCTCAGCTATAATTTCTTCATCACTCCCCCAAGTTTTAATTCTAGCAGAGCACTTACTAGAGAGGTCATTAAGGACAGCTGGAAGAACAAGTGGAGCATATCTAGCAGGTGCAGCAGGAGGTGGAGGTGGAACATTTCCAGCCATGATGATAGGGATTGTGGTATTTTTAGGGACAACATTAGTAGAATATGAGTTGTTAGGAGGTGGTGTAGTTGATCTTTGTAGTCCAGTTACAAATGAGCTCTAGTTAGGTAAAGGAATACCATCTTTTATTCTTAGAAAAAATTCAAATGGGTCTAATTCCTTCAACTTATCAAAATATTCCTTCTCTAACAATAACTCTGATGTGACTACCCCCCAGAATTCTTCTCTATCTTTTTGGGAAACTAAGGCTGAGGTATCAATACCTCTTCTTTGCAGGTCTACAACAATCTCAGTCAATTCATTTTCATTTTCAGACCTAAACAAAACTTCCTAAATTTTATCATCAAACTTCTTATCTTCGGGACTTCTTAAAATTTCAGAGGACAAAGCTCTTGAATGTGATGAAGTACCTGATTTTGAAGAGTTGCCTTTAATGCCTCTAGATATTGTGTTTGGATTATCCACAATAGCAGGTGGGTTAGGATCTGGATTTCTCCTCATGTGTCTCCTTCTCAAAGCCACCTTTTTTTGAAATAGAGTCACTAAGGTAGTTGCAGCCTCGAACAGATTATGAGCTATTGCTACCTCCAAGAGTTCAGCTTCAATGATTTCATAAAAACTTCGAGAAACATGTCTTCAACCCCTAGCAGATGCACCAAAATGTTATCACCAAATTGATCTTGATTGGCTGCTCATCAGTCAACTCAATGTAACTATTTCAAACCACTTCTAACTAAAGATTAGCCTCTTCAATATGAGAGGGCTCTCTCAAAGGGCGTTTATGATTTTTAATAAGAATAGTACTAGATGGCTAACTCTATGGAATTGTAACTTGATTTTGTATGAATGCAGGTTGAAAAATGAAGGCTTGCAACCATTGGGCTTATGGAGTCAAGAATCAGTAGTCTTAGTGACAATGGTTCTTCACATGGAAGCTGAGGCCAATAGAGGTTCTTAACAGAGATAAATCACACACATAACATAGGAAAACACATTCATTTCATCAATAAAGGAAGTTAGAGCATAATATTATGAATTCTGAGTAATTAGAGATGAAATCTACTGCAAGTGATTAAACATAAAGATACAGATCAATAACACATAAAAAAACCTCATGAGAATCTCAGGTCTGAAAGTAGAATGTCACTTTGTATTACTGAAAATGGATAAAACATACAAGCAGAAATTTGGTGCAATATTCTCCAACCCCTTTCTCTTTGATGTTTTGTCTATAAATAGACATTCTTCACAATGTAGATGACCTGCCTAGCTAGCTAGATCTTCAAATTATACTCTGACACCTATCATAACTGAAACCACTAACTTGAAACATATAACCTTAAATAAAACAAACTCCTAATAGGACTATATCTCCTATTTATTAGATTCATTTATCCTATTATTGAAATAGTTACATAATGGTTACATAATGAATATCACATGCTCGAAGGAAAAATCACCTAGTTCACCACTACTTTACATCTTTAAAGCACCCCTAGATTTGTGGAACAGAATCCTGTTTTTTAGGAATGGATGACCTTGATCTTTAACGTTGTTTTGACTGATGATATGGCTATGTGATTGATCAGGAGATCATTTCCATTGTTCAAAAATGCTCAAAAATTAAAGTGTTCGAAAGTGTTTGCAACCTAAGCGACCAGAAAATTCTCGTCGCTGCTGTTGTACCAATCAGCCCCCCACCATTTGGATTTTGGATATAGTCTCTTTTCCTCTTTCACCGCTGCCTCTCCCAGCATCAGAAATACATTTAAAAAGGGCTAAAGTCCACTTTTCAAAGATTATATAAGGTCTAGCCCCCTTCGCCTCCCGGCTTCGTGCCCTCCTTCTTGCATATAACCAAACACCGCCCCATTAAGTGTCTATCACAAAATCTCACAATCGCGCCATCGCAAAAGCGCAACTTCTCTCACACATTATTCCCCATCATCGCATTTCTCATTTTTGCGATATGCGCTCACCACGCCCATCGCATAGCGCAAGCGCGCAACTTTGGCTGTTCCATTCTCGTTTTATCGCATTTTCCCCTCTTGCGATCCTGCGACACGCGCTCCGGGTCCCACCTTAAAGCCTTCATTCCGCTGTCTTGTCGCGTCCTTTCTTTGCAACTCCTCTAAGGGTTAGTTTTCTGAGTTTCCACGCCATCGGTACCTGCCCTCCGCTCTTCGTTGTATGCCTACATGTCACGCGCGTTTTCTCCGTTGTTCACATACTCTGGTCATGTGTCACACCTTTGAGTTCTCATTTAAAGTCCCCTCCCTATGTCGTTATATAATCCGCTCATATCTTTGCCATCACCTCCATCAGTCTCACTGTGCCCACCTTCTGTGTCATCAGTTTTATTCAATAAGCTTTGGTTTTTGCAGGAGCCTCCGGTGGGAACAAAATTAGCAGAAAGGATCCAAAATTCACTATGATGTGACCTCCATTAAAGAAAGGTACTTCGATCCATGGAACTCTCCAGAGAGAAAATTAAAAGGAACACATTTGGACAGTCGAAAACATTAATGCAGTGACAGAGTATTTATGAAGAAGCAATGAATTCGGAGTCCATCTCGAGGGAGGTTCCGAATTTGAATTCCAAATCTGAAGATCGAAAGTACCATGTACAGGAGCAGGCGCCTCAAGGTTTTATTGCTGCGGGTCTTCCTCCTCCAGAAAAAGGCCGAGCGTCTCATATTTTATTATTTATGTCTTATGTATAGATAGATTTTCATTTCCAACATTCATTCCAGAAATAAATTTGCAAAGTACAAACAATTATATTCAGTCGTTTCATAGTATGGGCGCGAACATTTTCCGCCATTAGATTCAAAATAAGTTATTAAATGCTTTCTGTCTACCACCTCCTCTAGAATTCTCTATCTCTTCTATAAAATCTAGAAAGAAAGGCATGGTAAGGGTTCCAGATTTCTGTCAGCAAACTGTGCAGCGAGAAGACTACTGTATTCATCTTGAAAGATTTATGTATGAAGTTTCAGAGCCCGTAGGGTCTCAGTGAGGAGTGGTTATAACTGTATTGAGGATTCTGGTCTTTGATGTCTCACAGTGTGTAACTTTCCTTATGTGTTAATATATTATCTCTTTTCATGCAAATTATCTTCTTGTATCATGTTCTAGAATGCAAGTGGCTCACTAGTTTGCAGAAAGGATTCATCTTAAGTGGTGCCCTTTCTGGAATTAGTCAAGCGCTTTAAATAGGCCTAGAAGTGATATACTATTCCATGTTCACTCTTTCCATATTTTCTGCTATATTAGTGGCTTAAGGATTCGTAAATTGGTGCGCCCTTATGCCTGCTAATATCTTCTTATGTTCCCTCACTGCACCCACTTCCTGACATTTGATTTCTGTGATATATTATTTGAATCGGCCCTCTTTACAGTAAGCGGTCTCTTAACTGTCTGATGCTTTCATGCTGAAGTTTTTACCTGATGTCCCTACATTATTCTTGTGTCAGCTTCTGAGAGAGATTGGTCCCATTCAAATATTAGTTTCCTTGTTTTAAACAAGAGATAGTAAGTGAGTTCTTGGACTGACAACCCAATTATAAAGGACTCCTTGCTATGTTAAGATGTCTTAGGCACTGATCTATGGCAACTCTAGGCTGTCTCTAGGGGGGTGACATAATCGTCCACAACATCTTTCTGGCGCCGTTGCCGGGGAGCGAATTCAAGAATATCAGTTTCCCTGGGTCTCGACAAAGTTATTTTCACTCTCTAATTGGGTGAGCATAGAGAGTTGAAGAGTTGCATATCTCTCACCTTGGCGACTCCACTGGTCTTTATTTGATAAATTTTTATTGGTAGTCCTGGCTCCTCGTAGGCCGCATTTGAGGTCAGATACAGCCCAACTGAAAACCCCTTACGTGTCTGACCCAGAGAAAATCATTCGTAAAGGAGTTTGGAAGGAGAGGAAGTCAGCCTGTGCTGAAAATTTCGAGTGTTCTGTTGAAAATTATCCGCCCTCTTCTTCTCAAGAAGTTAGAACAGAAAATCCCGAGTTTTGTTTAGGGACTCCATGTAGAGGAAGCGCCTGGATTAAAGGAGAATCTCCTCCTCCTCTCGAGGCTGAAGAAATTAAAGAGGTCACAGAAGTAGCCGCTGTTAACCGTGAATTATTCCCATCTACGCCTCAGGCTTCTGTGCAATATATTCCCATTTTTATTCATACTCCGCTTCCTCCTACTCCTCTCCCTTCATTTGTTGCTCAGACTGTTGTACAACCCCCACCTCCCCCAATGGCCAATGTTCCTGCTTTCCTATTGAACAAATACGCGCCCCTGGCCTTACCTCAAGCACTGAATGATATGCCACAAGATTATCTGAAAATTCTGCCGAGATTTAATGGAGAAAATGAGATTGATGCGCAGAGACATCTCGAGACCTTCTGCTCTTTCGCGGAGAACTTGAACATTGAACATTTGGATGTGGTCTTGAGGTTGTTTGTGCAGTCTTTAGAAGGCGAAGCCAGAAAATGGTTTAAGACATTGGCAAACCGTTCAATAACCACCTGAGACGTTATGGAGAATACTTTTCTTAGGAAGTGGGGAGAGAAGAAAGACCACGGTCAATGTCTCACTGAATTTAATACTATGAAGAAGAAACAGAATGAAGGAGTGGCAGAATTCATCAAAAGATTCAACAAGTTATATCTGAGCCTACCTCCCGAGATGAAGCCTCATGAAGCTGCTGCTAAGATAATTTTCATAGCAGCCTTTGATTGTGATTTTGGTTTTGCATTAAGAGAAAGAAAACCTGCCAATTTAGATGATGCGCAAGCAGACGCTCTGGAATTAGAAGCGAACTTTACCTCCACTGGGAAACTGAAAGGGAAAATCGAACAAGATACCAGGAGGAAGGGCAAAGAAGAGATTTCTGCTTTCAATCAGGAAAAAGATTCAGAAAATCTGGATGAAATAAGTAAAATGGTAAAGAAGATGGTTAAGATGGAACTGGAGATGAAAAATGCAGCTCCCAAGAACTGTTATAATGCTCCAAACAGAGGATACAATCCCTAGTATAGAAGACCACCATTACAGATCTTGCCCAGAGAAGTAAAGGAATCACAGGATCAGGTACCTCATCCCTTATACCTGGAAGGGCCAGCAGATGACCCCACTGGAGACACAGCTTATGGACTAGAAGATTCAAATATGGCTTTTTCAAATAATGATGATATGGAGTGCCCGTTGCATGATGAAGAAGAGGAAGCAGAGATCGATCATTACTGTAAGCATTTTGCTGATTTCATGGAAGCCCAATTCAACGTCAAATATGATCTCAGATCCTCGAGGAAGAGGACCAGGACTCAGGAGCAAGAGGAAGAACCACCTCAGGAAGAAGCATTTGCCCAGAAGGAATCAGCAACAAAGAAAAGCGCGGAGAAAGGTAAGAGTCCTCTAAATACTTCCTTACAGTCTAATATTCAGATTCCTTCTTCTTCTAAAACAGTTAGTCCTCCTAATATCGAGCCAGTGTCAAAAGAAGTCAAGTCTTCAGTTGAAAATAAGGAGTCAAAAGAAGTAGTAATGGAAAAGCCCACATCGGCTTTCAATTTGCAAAAAGAAATTGAAAAGATTAAGATTCCTGTCCCATTGACTGAGTTATTAAAATAGCCTGTATATCAGTCTCAAGTTACCTCTTTTATACTCCCTCCTGAACTACCAATTGCACCTGATAGTTTAAACCTTCAAGAAGAAAGACCCATGGTAGTCTTTGGCCCACATGTTGAAGAGATAGACCCTTTCACTCCACCCTTTTATGTATCCCTAGTCATTCATGACCTGCTGCTACACAATTGTATGTTAGATTCTGGGGCTTCCCATAATCTCATGCCTCTCGCTGTCATGGAGCAACTAGGGTTGTAGATTACAAGACCATATAAAGATTTATATTCATTTGATTCTAAAAGGGTTAAATGTTTGGGAATGATAAAAGATTTAGTGGTCAATTTAGCTCAAATCCCAGCAAAAAGTGCGGTCATGGACATTGTAGTTGCTGATATCCCAGCCCGCTTTGGCATGTTGCTGTCAAGGTCTTGGGGTACTAAGATTGGGGGATCAATTAAACTGGATTTAACATATGCTACTGTCCCAGTCTTTGGGGGTCAAGAAAGGAGGTTATACAGGGAGACTAGGTTTGTCAAAATGGTAACTAAGGCTGACTGCTCAGATAATTCTCCGGTTTATAACAAAGAGGGAGACTTCTCATGTTTAATGTTAGAAGAAAATCAGGATTATGCTCATGAGCCCCCTTTTGGCCAAACTCAAGCCGAGCAGCATAGAGGAAATCAGGAATCAGAAATATGGACTTTGCATTTTGATGGGGCAAATTCCAGGGAAGGTAATGGAGCTGGGGTATTGTTAATTTCCCCTGCAGGAAAATGGGTGCCACTGTCTTTTAAATTGGAATATGAGGCTACAAATAATGTAGCCGAATATGAAGCACTATTACTGGGCCTACAAACAGCTAGAAACATGGGCATCCAATGTTTGAAAGTGTTTGGGGACTCTGAGCTGGTGGTGAAGCAGATTAAAAATGAATGTCAGACAAAGCATCCCCGGCTCAGAGCATATAGAAATGAAGTATGGGACATGATAGAAAACTTCTTTTCAGCATTTAACATACAGTTCATGCCCCGGGAGAAAAACAGAATAGCAGATTCTCTTGCTGTAGCTGCCAGTACATTCCGTCCTCCCCAGAATCCACTTCTAAGATATGAAGTGGAAGTTCGATACAGACCATCCATTCCAGACAATATAAAGCATTGGCAGGTATTCGAAGATGATGAGAAAATGAGAATATTCATGGAGACAGTGGGAGAATTCACAGGTATGGAAATTGATGATGATGAGGAGGAAGAAGCTGAAAATATTGCTGAGAACCAATGGGAAGAAAGAATAGCAGGTAATAATGTGCTGCAGCTGAAGGGAAATGTTATACCCAGGGGTCTGGTACCTCTAGAAAGATTATTTAATAAAAATGATGTTCCACTGCAGCCAAACAAAGTAGTAGAAGAAGATCAAGTGGGAGATTTGAATCTGGGTACTTCCACTGACCCCAAAATTGTTAAATTATCTAAAAGAGTCCCAGAAGAATATAAAGAAAAATATTTGAAGCTATTTCAATCTTACAAAGATATATTTGCTTGGTCCTACGAGGACCTAAAAACTTTTGATGTAAATATAATGCAACACAAAATTCCACTGAGGGAAGATGCAAAGCCATACAAGCAGAAGCTCAGACAGATAAACCCCTTGCTGCTTCCCTCCATTGAAAAAGAAGTCAAGAAATTACTAAAGGCCAAGATAATCGTACCACTAAGGTACTCAGAATGGATAGCAAATCTTGTTCCTGTTAGGAAGAAGAATGGAGAAATAAGGCTGTGTGTAGACTTCAGGAATTTGAACAGAGCATCTCTCAAAGATAACTATCCACTGCCTAAGATGGACCACATCCTGCAAAAAGTAGTGGGAGCATCCAGGATGTCAATGATGGATGGTTTTTCGGGCTACAATCAAGTAGCCGTGTTCCCAGAAGATCAGAAGAAGACTGCATTTACTACTCCATGGGGAACCTTTATGTATGCGAGAATGCCATTCGGATTAATTAATGCAGGAGCTACTTTTCAGAGGGCAATGGACATAGCCTTTGTTGGAGAACAGGACATGTTCTTGGTAGTGTATCTTGATGATATCACAGTATTCTCAAAGAATGATGATGAGCATATCGAGCATTTGAGAAGAGCTTTTGAAAAATGCAGAAGGTACGGCCTTTCTCTAAATCCTCAAAAATCTTTGTTTGCATTAGATGAAGGAAGACTCTTAGGGCATATTGTGACTAAAGATGGTGTAAAAATTGACCCTAAGAGAGTTGAAGTGATAAACAACATTCCTTTGCCAAGAAATAAGAAAGAAGTACAGGTGTTTTTGGGCCGAATAAATTTTTTGAGAAGATTTATCCCTAACTATGTAGAGATAGTTAGGCACATAACCAACATGTTGAAAAAGGAAAATGAGGTAAAATGGTCCCAGGAGTCAAGAGATGCATTCACAAGGATAAAACGGGCATTCGCTGAAGCTCCTGTGCTAGCAGGGCCAGATTACAAAAAACCATTTATGATTTTTTCATTTGCTTCACCTCATACAATTGCTGGAGTGTTATTGCAGAGAAACGAAGAGGGATATGAACAGCCTATAGCCTTCTTCAGTCAAGTGCTATACGATGTTGAATTAAAATACAATATCTTGGAGAAGCAGGCATATGCCCTTGTAAAGTCCCTTAAAGCTTTCAGGGTTTATATTTTGCAATCTCACATTACTGCTTACGTTCCCACAGCAGCTGTAAAAGATATTCTGGTTCAGGGAGACAGTGAAGGTAGAAGGGGAAGATGGATTGCAAAAATCCAAGAGTACGATTTGGATATAAGGCCTACTAAATTGATCAAAGGACAGGGACTTGCCAAAATGCTATCTGAATCAAATCATCAAGCCTTGGGCATCAATCTGTCTGTGATAGCAAATGAAGAATCAGAAAAAGAAGAGGAGCAGCAGGGACTAGATATGGCTACCCAAAAGATACATGTGAAATATCTAACTAGTCCTTGGTACAAAGGAATAGTTGAATATCTTTTAACTCTAAGCTGCCCTCCAGGCTGTGATAAGAAAAAATACAGAGCTGTAAGGATGAAATCTCAGAAATATGTCATTACTAATGGGCAGCTCTATTGGAGAGACCCACTAGGTATACTGCTGTTATGCCTCACAGAAAATGAAGTGCAGAATGTAATGACAGAATTTCATGAGGGCATATGTGGAGGACATTACAGCTGGAGGGCTACCACTCACAAAATCTTGAAGGCTGGTTTTTACTGGCCGAAATTGTATTCAGATACTTTTGCTTGGGTCAGATCGTGTGACAAGTGCCAAAGGTTTGCAGAAAGGCAGAAATTAGCGGCCTTGCCCTTGATCCCTATTCATGTAAATGAACCATTCCAGAAATGGGGATTAGATTTTATAGGAGAGATACATCCCCCTTCGAGTGGCCAGCATAAATGGATATTGACAGCCACAGACTATTTCACAAAATGGGTAGAAGCCATACCTACCAGAAATGCTACCGATGTTGTAATTATGAATTTCATAGAAGGTAATATCATATCTAGGTTTGGCTGCCCTGCCAGAATTGTAACTGACAATGCACAAGATTTTAAGTCTGCCAGGTTTGCAAAGTTCTGCCAGAGATATAACATCATCCTGACTCATTCTACAACATACTATCCACAGGGAAATGGTCTAGCGGAGTCATCCAATAAAACCCTGGTGAAAGCCCTGAAGAAGACAATCGCTGAAAATCAGAAAAACTGGGACTCTCAATTAAAGTTTGCTCTATGGGCGAATAGGATAACCAGCAAAAGAGCAACAGGAAAATCGCCCTATGAGCTGGTATATGGGCGGGCCGCTGTGTTTCCTCTAAAATTAGCACTGCCGGTGGCACGTTTTATGCAGGAAAACCAGGAAGAACCAGATGAGATGACTGAAAGAATTAATCAGCTGGTAGAGTTGGAAGAAATAAGGAATCAGGTAGATCAGAGATTAATAGAATATCAGGAAAAAATGAAGAGGGTATTTGATCAACATGCAAAGGACAGGAATTTTCAAGTTGGAGACCTGGTTCTTAGATGGGATGTTCGCAGAGCCGAAAAGGGCAAGCATGCCAAATTCGACCCACTGTGGTTCGGTCCATTCAAAATAGTAAACCTAGGGAGAAATAATATTTTCATGTTAGAAAACTTACAGGGAGATCTGTTGGACGCTCCCGTGAATGGACAATTCCTTAAACACTACTTTCAGTACTGACCCAGGCAGAACAGACCTGATTTATTTATGTATATAATTTAAGCAAAGGTGATTTCAGTTTTGAAGTGTAAATAATGTAAATAAGCTACAAGGTTTTGAAGAGAATACAGAAAGGGTCTGAGGTTTGCGAGTTCTCGGCATGCCCGAGGACGAACATGCCGTCCCCAGTTGGAGCCGATGTTGTACCAATCAGCCCCCCCCCATTTGGATTTTGGATATAGTCTCTTTTCCTCTTTCACCGCTGCCTCTCCCAGCATCAGAAATACATTTAAAAAGGGCTAAAGTCCACTTTTCAAAGATTATATAAGGTCTAGCCCCCTTCGCCTCCCGGCTTCGTGCCCTCCTTCTTGCATATAACCAAACACCGCCCCATTAAGTGTCTATCGCAAAATCTCACAATCGCGCCATCGCAAAAGCGCAGCTTCTCTCACACATTATTCCCCATCATCGCATTTCTCATTTTTGCGATATGCGCTCACCACGCCCATCGCATAGCGCAAGCGCGCAACTTTGGCTGTTCCATTCTCCTTTTATCGCATTTTCCCCTCTTGTGATCCTGCGACACGTGCTCCGGGTCCCACCTTAAAGCCTTCATTCCGCTGTCTTGTCGCGTCCTTTCTTTGCAACTCCTCTAAGGGTTAGTCTTCTGAGTTTCCATGCCATCAGCACCCGCCCTCCACTCTTTGTTGTATGCCTACATGTCACGCGCGGTTTCTCCATTGTTCACATACTCTGGTCATGTGTCACACCTTTGCATTTTCGTTTAAAGTCTCCTCCCTGCGTTGTTATATCATCCGCTCATATCTTTGCCATCACCTCCTCTGATCCAGGTGGATATCGGTGGCCTCCCACCTATTCCATTTGGACCCGCAGCATCAATTCTTTCAGTTTTTCAGCTTCAGCACAGCTTACTATTTATAACAAGTTTTCGGGTCCTGCACACCCGGAGCCGTTTTGGGGCATTAATAATCCAGGTGGATATTGGTGGCCACCCATCAAGTCCATTTGAACCCCCACCATTAGTTATTTCAGTTTGTAAGTTTCGGCACAACTTACTATTTTTAGCAGTTTTTCGGGTCTTAAACTTCCGGAGCCGTTTTGAGGCCCTAAACGACGTTTTTGGGAAATCTGAGAGCAACATGGGTCCATGCACCGATGTCGTCGTTCAAAAAAAAAAAAAATCAGATCCCCTCGTATAGATCTTTCTAACGAGCTATTGAACGCGTCAAACGGAGATCGGGTGCCAAAGTTATGCCCCCGGGAAGTTGAACCACCAATTTACCCAAACGGGCGCCCACAGTTTTGGCGCCTCATCTCCTACGGTTAGGTTTTTGGACGTTTCAGATTCTACATTGTTTCTCAACAATAAATAGGCCCCCGAGCCTCATTGTAACACTAAGGCCAAGCCGATAGCATTCTCTTCCTTCAGGGATAAAAGTCATGTTGCCTACCACTTATTCCTCGACTCATGTCCGCATTGTAACACAAGCCGTGGTCAGAAGGCACATCTCTTCTCAGATACGCTGCGCACCCTAGCTCATCTATTTCATTATGTCCGTAATAGGCCCTCGAGCCCCTCAATGTAGCACGCTCGTAGGCTCACAGACGCTACATCTCTTCACCTTAAAGTTCATTAGCGTCTCTCTAGCTTCTCTTTTTCCATTATGTTTGTAAGCGATTATACTATTATTTTATTAATAAAATGAAGCATTATTTCCGCCGCATCTCGTATCTATGGTTATATCTCACAGATTCTCGTTATTCCCGCATAAAAAAATCCGGATCACAGACGAGTTGGTCCTGCTTTTTCTCTGTTTTTCTCTTCATGTCCCCAATGCGGCCAGGGTATAAGGAGTTCAACCTCGCAACCCCGACAACCCCCCCATGGCAGAAGGAAAGAAAGACGAGGGAGCAGAAGATCCTATCAAAATCTTGCTCGAGGATGCCCTCAAGAAACAGAGGAACGCGATGATGGAAATTTTTTTTTTTCAGATCCTTTAATGGCTGCCCACTGGTAGCACATCTACATCCAACACCAAGTTCAGCAAAATTCCCCCCCCCCCCCACATGGAGGAACTTAACGCAATGGAGACCATTGCTTCCTAAGGAGGGAGGAATGATCCAGGTGGATATCGGTGGCCTCCCACCTATTCCATTTGGACCCGCAGCATCAATTCTTTCAGTTTTTCAGCTTCAGCACAGCTTACTATTTATAGCAGGTTTTCGGGTCCTGCACACCCGGAGCCATTTTGGGGCATTAATAATCCAGGTGGATATTGGTGGCCACCCATCGAGTCCATTTGAACCCCCACCATCAGTTATTTCAGTTTGTAAGTTTCGGCACAACTTACTATTTTTAGCAATTTTTCGGGTCTTAAACTTCCAGAGCCGTTTTGAGGCCCTAAACGACGTTTTTTGGGAAAACGGAGAGCAACATGGGTCCATGGACCGATGTTTCTCATTCAAAAATTGTACTCCTCGGATAGATCTTTCTAACGAGCTATTGAGCGCGTCAAACGAAGATCGGATGCCAAAGTTACGCCCCCGGGAAGTTGAACCACCAATTTACCTAAACGGGACCCACAGTTTTGGCGCTTCATCTCCTACGGTTAGGGTTTTGGACGTTTCGGATTCTACATTGTTTCTCAACAATAAATAGGCCCTCAAGCCTCATTGTAATCATGGCTCAGTAATGGGAGCTTCCATACATCTTTCATGGATAAGCACATGTTCTTCCACTACTATTCGACCAAATCCGTATCATAAACATGTTTTGGTCAGCCCACATCTCTTCTCAGGGATACGCTGGCAGTACCCTAGCTCATCTATTTCCATTATGTCTGTAATGGGCCTTCGAGCCTCAATGTAGCACAATTCAGAGGCCCGCGTACGCCACATCTCTTCTCAGAGATACACTGCCAGTGCCCTAGCTTGCTTCCATTATGTTTGTAAGCTTATTTCAGTCATTCTTTTATTAATAAAATGAAGCATTATTTCCGCCGCATCTCTG
Organism: Pinus albicaulis; assembly: GCA_034641835.2. Taxonomy (NCBI): domain Eukaryota; kingdom Viridiplantae; phylum Streptophyta; class Pinopsida; order Pinales; family Pinaceae; genus Pinus; species Pinus albicaulis. The sequence continues at coordinate 82,042,195 of CM076581.1, read as the reverse complement.
TGTTTATGGGTATATGTGTATTCTATTGCGTTCCTGCATAAAATCTGACTCACACACGGCTTATTCAATAAGCTTGAAGTGAGAGCTTCCGGTGGGAACAAAATTAGCGGAAAGGATCCAGAAGTCACTATGATGTGACCTCCATTAAAGAAAGGTACTTCGATCCATGGAACTCTCCAGAGAGAAAATTAAAAGGAACACCTTTGGACAGTCGAAAACATTAATGCAGTGACAGAGTATTTATGAAGAAGCAATGAATTCAGAGTCCATCTCGAAGGAGGTTCCGAATTTGAATTCAAAATCTAAATATTGAAAGTACCACGTACAGGAGCAGGCGCCTCAAGATTTTATTGCTGCGGGTCTTCCTCCTCCATAAAAAGGCCGAGCGTTCTCATATTTTATTATTTATATCTTGTGCATAGATAGATTCGCATTTCCAGCATTCATTCCAGAAATAAATTGCAAAGTACAAACAATTATATTCAGCCGTTTCATAGTGTGGGCGCGAACATTTTCCGCCATTAGATTCAAAATAAGTTATTAAATGCTTTCTGTCTACTGCCTCCTCTAGAATTCTCTATCTCTTCTATAAAAGCTAGAAAGAAAGGCATTGTAAGGGTTCCAGATTTCTGTCAGCAAACTGTGCAGCGAGAAGACTACTGTATTCATCTTGTAATATTTCTGTATGAAGTTTCAGAGCCCGTAGGGTCTCAGTGAGGAGGGGTTATAACTGTATTGAGGATTCTGGTCTTTAGTATCTCACAGTATGTAACTTTTCTTATGTGATAATACATTATCTTTTTCATGCAAATTATCTTCTTGTATCATGTTCTAGAATGCGAGTGACTCGCTAGTTTGCAGCAAGGATTCATCTTAAGTGGTGCCCTTCTGGAATTAGTCAAGCGCTTTAAATAGGCCTAGAAGTGATATGCTGTTCCATGTTCACTCTTTCATATTTTCTGCTATATTAGTGGCTTAAGGATTCGTAAATTGGTGCGCCCTTCTGCCAGTAATATCTTCTTATGTTTCCTCATTGCACTCACTTCCTGATAATTGATTTATGTGATATATTATTTGAATCGGCCCTCTTTACAGTAAGCGGTCTCTTAACTGTCTGATGCTTTCATGCTGAAGTTTTTACCTGATGTCCCTACATTATTCTTGTGTCAGCTTCTGAGAGAGATTGGTCCCATTCAAATTTTAGTTTCCTTGTTTTAAACAAGAGATAGTAAGTGAGTTCTTGGACTGACAACCCAATTATAAAGGACTCCTTGCTATGTTAAGATGTCCTAGGCACTGGTCTATGGCAACTCTAGGCTGTCTCTAGGGGGGTGACATAATCGTCCACAACAGCTGCAATTCTAGCGTCATGAACGATTCTCAAAACAGAGGTCGTATGCATAAGTTATGAAGGTTTGAAAAGCCCAGTAAAATCCAAAAAAATGACTTTGACCAAGTTTGAGTTGCTAATTTAAAAAATTAAAAAAATATTCTAGCGAATATTCCTAGAATATTCCTTGTAATATTCCCTGGAATTTTCCATTTGGGCTAATCATTGAAGGCCAAGTGGCAACGACATGGGTTGCACCGGTTGACTTTGTATTGAAAAGGACCAATAGAAGGTCGCCACGCAAGGTGCCCGAAGGCCGACACGTGGCCCCGATTTGCTGTGGTAAAAAACTTAGACTATGCCGTGGTAAAATATTTTGGAGCCGACGGGGGTTGATCTCCAAACCTCCTGCCCACATGCCATGCGACTTACCAGTGAACCATATGTTATTGCTTAACTATATAGTGGAAGTGCACATATTTATGATTTAACAAATTTCGTGTCGGGGATTTGGAGGGCCAGCCCTCCCCATATGGCCTTAGTGCCAAGACCAATGGCCAGAGCCAACTGCCAATTCCTCTAATTTTTAAATAACCTATCACATGGCAGGTTTATAAAATTTTAATGCAAACGGTTATGGAACCATAAGTCCGAGTTCCAGCGAATAATTCAGTGGTTTTGGTTCTGACACTTTCGGAGTGGAATTGGCATGTGACCACTCCCAGATTCACAATAAATGTTATCGTTAATTCTCCACCAATTCTGGAGCGCGCCCACCAAATCAGGTAGAGTTTCCAGTTTAGTTGACTTATCTGGAGTTCCTCCACAATTAGTGGAGTTTTTCAAGGGATATTGGGCATTTGTTTTGTTTTGGCCATAACTCCTTGGATATTCGACCAATTTTTATGAATGAATAGTCAATTTTTGGTATTCTCGACATTCTGAACACATTGGTAGAGCTTTTAGAGCCATCAAATGTCATATTGTGTAGGTTTAGCTTCAGGAGAGGTCATGGATCCACTAGGGTGTTTTCAGTGTATTAAGCATCAATTCTCTATTTTCTGCAAATGAATAGTCATTCTTGAATAATTCAAGCATTCTGAAGTTTTTTTTTTTTAAAGCACAACAATTTGAGGCTTTTCTTCACATTTACTTACCATTTTTGAGCAATAAGATATGAGGGACATGCCATTGGGAGCTGGACCAGCAGATGTAGCCCAAGAGGGGTGAAATGCTTCATCAAATTTGCTTAGTATTGTTACATGTGATGTTTATTTCTTTGTTATTTGTTGGTTTACAGTGTTATACAAGAAATTTACATGCTTTAACCTCACAATGAAACCTTTTTAACTAAGTTAAAACCATTTGTTTCACCTGCAAACTTCAGATAACCTTATGCACACAATTTAATTATTGTTTGGATACTTAGCACACAAAAGCTAGTACATTCCATTCAGATCAAATTTGGTATCAGAGCTAGGTTTTTACTCTCTATATTGTTATTGTGCAAAGTTTTTTTAATAGTTTGCAAGAGTTTTAATGATTACTAGGCTAAAGCTTAAGAGAGGAGAAGGTCAATTGGTGAAAGCTCAAAGTAATCCTCAGCCAAGGAGGGAAAGAGTGCCATTGTCTCCACCTTCAATTTTACCTCAAAGAGAAGTAGAAGACGCCATAAGCATGACTTCAAGAGAAGGAGAAATCCATGAAGAAGTTGATCCCAAGGAGTAAGAAAGAGTATTGAGAAAATCATTTCTTGACTTGACTGAAATGGTGAGATTTCTTTATCAAGAAACAAAAGAGGGACTAGAAGGAGAAGGATCTAAAATTCACAAGGAAGGAGAAGGATCGTCAGGAGGCCATAATGATGAAGACAAATCCAAGAAGGGTAATGGAGGAACTTGAGACAATGGAAAGTATCCATCATGACCCTCATCTTCATCTTCATCTTCATCAACCTCTACTTCATCTTCAGTACACCACAAGTCAAAGAAAATTGGTAAAAATCCTTTTCTAAAACTTGATGTTAAGTTTGAATTGCCAAAGTTTGATGGTGAAGTTAATGCAGAAAAGCTAGATAATTGGATTAGGAAATTAGAGGTCTATTTGAGAATTCAAAATTTTCATGATGACAAAAATAAAATCGAATCAGATTCATTGAGAATGGAAGGTGCAGCTCTTCTTTTGTGGGAATACAAGACAAAGGAGGAGATCAAGAAATATGGTAAGATTATCTTGTCATGGACTAATTTCATTTCTGAAATAAAACAACAATTTTATCCATTAGCTCACATGCAGAAAGCCATAATGGACTAGAAAATTTAAAAAAAATTGAAAGGACACAATGTTCAAGTGTATACCCAAGAATTTAGAAGAAGAGCTCTTTTACTAGGAGTATATTTGCATAGCCAAGACACTTTACTCAAGTATATAGGAGGTTTACATACTTACCTAAGACATACCATTCTCATGTTTAACCCTAAAATCCTAGATGAGGTTTGTGTTCAACCCACACATTTAGAGGCAAGGGGAAAAAAAAATTAGATGGGAATGAGGAAAGTGAGTTTAAAGGAAAAGGGAAGAAAAATATAAATGCAAATTCTAGAAAAGAGAAGGGAAAATTCTTTTGCAAACACTATTCTAAAACAAGCCATGATGAGGACCATCATTGGAAACTTCATCCGGAGTTGGAACCAGAAATTTTTAAAGCCAAAGATAAAGCCAAGGATAAAGGCAAGACAATTGCAATAGCTGAACAAGACCTAGGGTTAGAATCAGGAGATGAAAAAAAAATCATAGCTATGGGACTAAATAACATAAAGGGGAAAAAGAATGAAACTAAACCCAGTTCTAGTATTTCTAACTGTCACATAGAATCTCCAAGTGAAGGAAAAAGAACTGAACTGTTTCATGTGAGGGTAATTTCCAAACATACCAAGGTTGGCACATTGTTTGACAGTGGGTTGCAAGTGAACCTTATTTCGGGAGACTTAGTCAATAAACTAAATCTTGATTCCATTCCACATCCAAAACCATATCCACTTGGTTGGATTTGTAAGGATGCAAATTTACAGGTTTCAAAGAAGTGCATGTTGCACTTTGCAATAACAACACATTTTATTGACACGGTTGAATTAGATTTTGTTCTGAGGTATGGTGCTGGGTAGTCCTTACTTGTATGACAGGAAAGCTATCTTCCATCGCCTCGAGAAAAAATATCATTTATTCAAGGATGGCAAGGAGTACATTGTGAGAGCTCATCGCAAAAAACTAGACCCTTCTTTAGTTAATGCAGGGCAGATGAAGAGGCTCGTCAATGCAAGTTAAAACTTGACATTGATGATGATTAAACAAAGGGAAGTTTTACATAATACTTTTCATGTAAATGCCAATATATGTAATGAGTTGTTTCAGTTTGAAAGCAAGTTGTCTTTGAAAGAATATGATGAGCAGTTGCAACAATCGTCTTTGGTGTCAAACGGTGTTGAAAACAAAGTTTCAGTGCAAGAAGTTGCAAAGGTCTAAGAGAGGGAAAAACAACATAGCAAAGAAGGCACAAGATTCAGCAATGATAATTGTTGGTTTTAGAGAGGCATGGTACAATGGTGAAGAAACTTGGTCAGGAATGAACACAAATTCAAAGAAAATTCAACAAAAAGTCGCCATAAGGACAGGATGCAAGGTGAAAGTAAATTTTCAGTTTCCTTTGATTATAGACCAATGTAGAAACGATATGTTTACTGCAAAGTTAAGTTACTTTTCTACAAGTTTCGAAAATGTGCATCATGACAATCTCAAAGTCAAAAATGGTTGGTCAATGGAATCAAGGAAAAATTTGTCGTTTCATGAAAAGCTCCAATTAATGAAATCAGGGAAATTTCAGTGGATTAAGATTAGAAGAGTGGGGACACAATCTCCTCATCTTCATGTTCATTAGTCCAAAGATATTTTTGGGTCCAAAAGCTTCCCAATGGGGATGTGTGATCAGGAGATCATGTCGATTGTTCAAAAATTCTCAAAAATTAAAGTGTTCAAAAGTGCTTACAACCTGAGCAACCAGAAAGGTCTCGTCACTGCGATTTTGGCGCCATGAACGGTTCTCAAGACAGAGGTCGTATGCAGAAGTTATGAAGGTTTGAAAAGCCTAGTAAACTCCAAAAAAAGAATTTGACCAAGTTTGACTTGGCAATTTGAAATATTAAAAAAATAATATTCCAAGGAATATTCCTCAAAATATTTCTTGGAGTATTCCATTTGGGCTAATCGCTGAAGGCCAAGTGACAACGTATTACAGGGCAGTTGGTTGACTCTATATTGAAAAGGACCAATAAAAGGCCTCCAAGTGGCCCCAGTTTATTGTGGTAAAATATTTTGGAGCCAGTGGGGGTCGATCTCTGGGCCTCCTGCCCACAGGCCACATGACTTACCGTTGAACCATACGTTATTGCTTAACTATATAGTGGTAGGATGCATATTTATGATTTAACAAATTTCATGTCGGGGGTTTGGAGGACCAACCCTCCCCATATGGCCTTAGTGCCAAGACCAGCGGCCAAAGACAACCACCAATTTTGTCAATTTTTAAATAGCCTATCACATGGTGGGTTTATAAAATTTTAATGCAAACGGTTATGGAACCATAAGTCTGAGTTCCAGTGGATAATTCAGTGGTTTTGGTTCAGACGGTTTCGGAGCGGAGTTGGAATGTGACCACTCCCACATTCACAATAAATTTTATCGTTAATTGTCTACCAATTCTGGAGCGCGCCCACCAAATCAGGCGGAGTTTCCATTTTAGTTGACTTATCTGGAGTTCCTCCACAATTAGTGGAGTTTTTTAAGGGATATTGGGTAGTTTTTTTTGTTTTGGCCATAACTCCTTGGATATTCGACCAATTTTGATGAATGAATAGTTAATTTTTGGTATTATAGACATTATAAACACATTGAAAGAGGTTTCAAAGCCATCAGAGGTAATCTTATGTAGGTTTAGCTTTAGGAGAGGTCATGGAGCCACTAGGACCACTAGGGTGTTTTCAGTGTATTGAGCATCCATTCTCTGTTTTCTAAAAATGAATAGTCATTACTGACTAATTCAAGAATTCTGAAGCTATTTTTACAGACAGCATAGCCATTTGAGGATTTTATTCACATTTAATTACCATTTTTTAGAAATAATATATGACGGACATGCCATTGGGAGCTAGACTAGCTGATGTAGCCTAGGAGGGGTGAACTACTTCATCAAATTTGCTGAGTATTGTTACATGTGATGTTTATTTATCTATTATTTACTGATGTATAGTGTTATACAAGAATTTTACATGCTTTAACCTCACACAGAAATCTGTTTAACGAAGTGAAAACCATTTGTTTCACCTACAAACTTTAGAGAACCTTATGCACACAATTTAATTACTGTTTGGATACTTCACACAACAAAACCAATACATTCCATTCAAATCAATGGTGTTCCCTTTGAGTCATAAATATATGCTGACAAGATCCATTGACATGCTGGAGGTCTCCATTTGGCTGATGTACTGTCAAGATGCTCAAAATCATTTCAAAAATTACACGCTATGAAAACAGGGTAGTTTTAGGCAGTTTAGTAGCGAGTTTTAGTAGCGTAGGAAATATGGCTTTTCCATATATATTTTTGACTTCTTTGCTGTTCTAACACCTTAATTATGTCATGACACCTTGTAAACCATCTATCTCCATCCATAAAACATTTCAAAATTGATTTTTAAAGCAAAAAATCACCTATAGTAATTTTCATAGCATATTTCTAACCTTAAGCATGAGGTACGCTACAAAACTGTGTAAAAAACCAGAAATTTATGTTTTCACGATTGTCTTCAAAAATTGTTCTCCAGCTGCAAAATTTTGATTCTATACAAGTTATGAACCTCCTAAAACATATTCCATCTCAACTTATTACTCCTGTGGTGTTTCCTCTTCATTTACAATCAGTTGACTAATAGGCTCTTCTACCATTGTCATCTTCATTCCTTTCTTTTCCAATTCCACATGAATCAAATCCAATTGCTCCTGAAGATCTTCCACTTTGTCTTTTAATGCCCTGTTTTTGGATTGCAAGTGAAAGTTTATCTCTTTGATGTGTTTGACTTCTCCTCTTAGTGGTTGAGTCCACTTTATCAACTTTTTTGTATTTTTCAAGATTTTTGAATCACTTGTGACTTGATCTTCCCAGATTTTCCTTATTTGTTCAAAATGAACCTTCTCAGCTCTATGTTTATTTTCCTCTTGCTTTAAAACTGATATCTCCTTACCTGCTTCTTTCAACTGCTCTTTAAGGGTTTCAATTTCTGATTTTTCAATAATTTTCTCCTTACCCTTTCTTTGTTTGATAACCAGTTCTTGTTTTGCAGGTGAAGACAAATCTATGATGCTTGGTGGATGGGCAGTTTCATTGATATTCTTAGTCTCTTTGTTTCTTTCCATGACCTTCCTTGCATGTCTGGTCATTGACTTCCTAGGTTGAAAAATGAAACCAGCATCATCACTTGCAAAATCTAATTTTTTAGTTGTCTTAGCTTTCTTCAGCTTTCTTCCTCCATCTTCAATTTCTTCAGCTTGCACAATGGGTGATTCTTCAATTTCAATTGCATTCAGGATATCCTCGAAGTTTCCTTAAGCCACTGTTTGGCTCCTAGTGTGTAATATTCCCATTTTAGCACACAACTAAATGGAATATTAAAGATTTTGTTTTTATCACCTAGCGACTAAATAATTGGGTAAGGAAGACCATGCTTATTAAAACATGAATAATCCTTCAAATTTGAAAAGGGAAAATCATAAGAGCTGGATTTCACACCCCTATGTGTGAAAGAAGACATTTGCATGGAGACAAGGTCAATTTTGACCAGGTCAACAGTGCTGGGAGAGGAGGTGGAAAACACTTTGATAGACAACGCAGTATGAATTGGAAGAGGGTTATTTGTTGGAAGAAACCATAATGCGTGGGACCCATGGAGAGAGGGCTTTGACTTGTTTAAAAGGAGGGCAAGACAACCATTGTTATTCATGATTTTAATTATTGCTTTCATTGACTATTTAGATCCTGCTGTTTAGCAGAGTTGCAATGCTGGTTAGCACAATTATTTCCTGTTTAGGAATCCTTCTCCTTAGTTGAGAGGCCTCTTGAAGGAGTTGTACTAATTTTCCTCACATCCAAGCTTGTGGCCAAGCATCCTCCTTCAGCTACAGCGTTATCTCTCAAGCAGAATAATGTTGTGTTGCAGGGTGTTGCAGTGAGGGTTCACAACACCACTTCCATCACTTGTTTTTCAAAGGAGGAATCTCTCTCTCCTTTAAGAGATCATTTTGGAAGCCATTGGAGCTTATTGCAGATCTTGGCATTGGGCCAACTCATTCCATTGCCCCTACAATGCAGTTTCCTTCGGTGTCTATGTTATTTCTAGTGAACAATTGCAGTAGGGGTTTTGCATATTGTTTGGAGGGGGAGATCTTCAGTGATAGGATCATAATTTCAATTGAGAGATACATTGGAGGAGGTGTTTTCATCATATGTAGAATCCTCAGCATTCTCCATTCATTTCCAGTTCTTGAGCTGCAGCTGCTACCCTGCAACTCCGGCATTTTGCAGTTTTGCATATTTCAGCCAATCCTTCCAAGATTGTCTTGAGGTAGTGATTGGGAGCATAGTTATTCTCTCCCAATATTGTATGAGCCATGTATATGTAGATCTATGATTTTTTAAATTTTCTGTAGCAGTGCTCCATCCATGACTGCACAGTTCTTGTTCATAGACTCTCTGCCATGTAGCAGTATTTCACTTTTAGCATGTGTATTGATGGGAGGCTTGTTTGCCTTGATCCTTTGAGTTTTATTGCTATTATTTGCTGTTTATTCATAATAAAATGGCTCTATGGTTTCCATACATTTTGATATGATGTTTATTCACCGCTACTCCATCATTGTGTTTTACATATTACTGTTGCTCCACATTTGGAATATCTTAAGATATTCCCAATAGTGTAGAATTTCCCTATTTTGGGATATTACAGTGGTATCGGAGCATAATATTGGCTCAGCCTGTGGATCTAAGACATCATTCTATCAATCAAAGAGAATATGAAGACTCCATTATGTGGAGGAATAAAGGAAGATAGGCTCACACATCTTCTTCCAAGATCTGTACATAGCATTCATGAAGATTTCAAGAAGGTAAGAAAGGAGATGTGTACAAAATCTCCAAGAGGGTTTGAAACTGAGACAAACTCTAGATTTTATTATGGGGAGTGTGAGCATGCAGACACACCCTATGATGCATAGCGCAATCACATGGCCATTTTTTCCATAAGAGAAAGAGAATAAGAAGGAATGCCTAAGAGGGGAACTCTTAGTGGTTTCTTGCATGAGTATGAATCTCAAACTCAGAATTTTAGAGATCATGTCACTTTTTCGGAGTTTTGCAAGGTCAAGGTGAGGATTAACAAGCAACATAATGTTGATATATTTGTCCTATCTACTGTTGATGGTTCACCTACATGTTTAGCCAGGGCTTAGGTGGAAGAGCTAGACACCTTCTTGCAGCAACATTAAATTTTTGAAGATGAAGCCATCAGAGTAGCAACGCTACACTTTGGAGGTAAGGCCTATGCATGTTGTATATTTTAGTATTTTACTTTAAAGAATGTAAATAATTCTTCTTATGCAAGGTTCATTAAAACATTGGTGAGGAGATTTGATAAAAAGAATCCTGAAACACGTGGTGAATGAAGACCAACTCAAGAAAAAACAAACCTTGCATGTGATGGATGGAACTATAAACACCATTCCACTTCAGAAAACCAATGAGGAGGTTGACATCTTGTAACATACTTTTTTAGAGGCAAGACATTTATCTCATGTCCCTAAAAAAAAATACATGGATATCTCTTTTTCAAGGAAGGATCCAATCCTTGAGAGGTTGCCCATACATGTTGATGAGGAGGAGGGAAACAACGCTGTCAGATCTAGAGTTGATCTAGCACCTCTTGCACCAACTAGAGGGATTCTTGCATCTTTGCAAGGAAGTCCCCAGGATCTCATGTACGAATATCAAGGCACAACTCATGTTCTACATGTGTCATTGATGATGAGGTGTGGAACTATGGAGATACAAGGAGGAGATAGGGAGGGTGACCAGCATCATGTGATGAGGAGCACACATCCCTGTCTATTTCATGAGGTTGATGCACCTAAGAGGGATACTGGATTTTGTAGTGAGAGCAAGGACAAGTCTTTCCATTCATGTATACAGTCTAATCTTGATGATGATGTCTCATTGCATGGAGACATTTCACCAAGGAGACCACCATATCAGCAGATGATGAGAGATGCTTCACATTTTAAGGCTACCTTCAATGATCTCAGAGGAGTGGAGACCTTGGGAGGTAATTTTATAGTGATGAGAGTCTTGGGTAGACTCAAGGAGGAGAGAGGCATTCTCTCAACATCACCTTTACCCACTCTCATTTCAGATTCTGCGTTTTGGCAAAAGTAGCAGGGGAAGGATAGCAGCCTTCCAACTTGCATCTTTGGCATGGGAGATGTAAAAGGAGAGGATGAATATATGACAGATGCTCTTCATGAGAGATCATCAGTGCTGTCACTATAGAGGATAGATCCATATTGGGACTCCCAGCTATTGGTGGAGTATTCCAAGGATCTTTTCACTTGCATGATATTGGATGACTAGTTGCATGAGGAGGGATATTTAGTCAGATATGGGGTCATCTACTATCATGGTAGGATCTTCTTATCTGGAGCTTCCAATCTCAAGGAGAAGTTGCTACAAACAAATCTTGAGGTTTTCCTTTTCAACCACACTTGTTCTTTGAGAGCATACCACACCATCATGGAGGGGTATTTTTGGAAGGGTTCTGAGGAGGAGATATATCAGCATATGAGGAGATGCATGGATCATATGGAGATGGAGGAGTTAGCACAGCCAAATATTTTCCCTTTGAGGATGAGGGGAGACTCATCTATGAGCCACTCCATTTGTATGAGCAAAACATATGGTAAGGGTATTGTTGATTTGCATAGTAATTTGTATATATGTATGCATCTCTTAACCATATATGTGCTGGAATTAGCTCAAAGGAGGAATATTCTTCCTTATAGATTTTGTGGTCTACTTAAGGCCATTATAGATGATCACTCCCTAGGAGGATTTGGGGAGGATAATTATTGTGGAGAACATACTCACCTTGCACAATACATCTTTCACTTTCTCCAAACACATGAGGAGAATGGGGCAGCAAGCAAGTGGTTGAGAAACCACACTCTTTGTAATTCTCTATTGCAGATGAGGGTCACGCTGCGCTGGTTGCATTTGAGGGACCATTGTCCTTATCCAGTACTTCATATGGCATCAATCATGATTCTCATTATGGTTCCCTTTATTGCTATGGTTATTGCTTTTCTTGGGAGCATAATTGGGGGAGAGACACATTGGGTGGATGTGTCCTTTGAGGGAGAAATTCCCCACACTTTTTGCACTACATGTTTGAAGGGGAGCATGGGAGATGGTATGGCCACCATATCAACACATTTGTTTCCTTATGAGGTCAGCCATATGATGGATGTGATGCCATATGATGATGATCTCCAACTCATCATATATGGGGATATTTGGGCCAACATGACTCATAACGTTGGAGAGGAGATCTTTGAGGATCCCATTTCCTTCTTGCCAATTGAGGGAAACATTATTGCAGCCTAGGATCAGCAAACACTCTACACTTATCTTAAGTGGAGAGAAGGAAAGTTTGGGGTAGACTATTTTGTCTACCAAGATCAGATTTTCAGCCCACCTACATTGCCAGAGCTCAAGGTGGGGGAGCATTTTCAGGAGTTGCCATGTTGGAAGGTAACTCATTTTGTATGGATGATTGCTTAGGGGAAGATGTTCCTCAACACATTTCAGACTCCATGCCTTGGGTGGATACTTTCCAGTTCTATCCTTGCAGTTGCTTGAGGACAAGCTACATTTGGGAGGGGAGGACTATAATATTCCCATTTTAGCACACAACTAAATGGAATATTAAAGATTTTTTTTTATCACCTAGCAACTAAATAATTGGGTGAGGAAGCCCATGCTTATTAAAACATGAATAAAATCCCTCAAATGTGAAAAGGGAAAATCATAAGAGCTGGATTTCATACCCCTATGTGTGAAAGAAGACATTTGCATGGAGACAAGGTCAAGTTTGACCAAGTCAACAGAGCTGGGAGAGGAGGTGGAGAACACTTTGATAGACAACACAGTATGAATGGGAAGAGGGTTATTTTGTGGAGTAAACCCTAATGAGTGGGACCCATGGAGATAGGGATTTCACTTGTTTAAAAGGAGGGCAAGGCAATCATTGTTATTCATGATTTGAATTATTGCTTTCATTGTCTGTTTAGACTTTGCGCATTCTTATGTTGTTTACCAGAGTTGCAGTGCTGCTTAGCACAAGGATTTCCTGTTTAGGAATCCTTATCCTTTATTGAGATGCCTCTTGAAGGAGTTGTAATGATTTGCCTCACATCCAGGCTTGAGGCCAAGCATCCTCCTTCAGCTACATCATTATCTCTAAAGCAGAATAATGTTGTGTTGCAGGGTGTTGCAGTGAGGGTTCACAACACCACTTCCATCACTTGTTTTTCAGAGGAGGAGTCTCTCTCTCCTTTGAGAGATAATTTTGGAAGCCCTTGGAGCTTATTGCAGATCTTGGCATTGGGCCAACTCATTCCCTTGCCCCTACATCGCAGTTTCCTTCAGTGACTGCGTTATTTCTAGTGAGAAATTGCAGTAGGGGTTTTGCAGATTGTTTGGAGGGGGCGATATTCAGTGATAGGATCAACCTTTCACTTGAGAGATCCATTGGAGGAGGTATTTCATCAGATGCAACATCCTCAGCCTTCTCCATTCATTTCTAGTTCTTGAGTTGCAGTTGCTACCCTGCAACTTCGGCATTTTGCAGTTTTGCATATTTCAGCCAATCCTTCCAGGATTGTCTTGAGGTAGTGATTGGGAGCATAGTTCTTCTCTCCCAATATTTTATGAGACATGTATATGCAGATCTATGATTTTTTACACTTCTTGTAGTAGTGCTCCATCCATGACTGTGCAGTTCTTGTTCATAGACACTCTGCCATGTAGCAGTATTTCACTTTTAGCGTGTGTATTGATGGGATGCTTGTTTGCCTTGATCATTTGAGTTGTATTGCTATTATTTTTTACTGATTCATAATAAAATGGCTCTATGGTTTCCATACATTTTGGTATGATTTTTATTCACTGCTACTCCATTGTTGTGTTTTACATATTACTGTTGCTCCACATTTGGAATATCTAAAGATATTCCCAATAGTGTAGAATTTCCCTATTTTGGGATATTACATAGTGACTCTCTTTCTGCCTTGTTTGTTGACTGTCTGCTTCTATTTTTCAGGTGTTGTTTTAGGTATGGAAATCTTCTATAAAGTTTCTACTTCCATGCTCACTGGTTCTGGAGGAGATGATCTATTCCCTTCTTCAACTTCCACTTCCATAGTTGGTGATGAAATTTTTCTAGGTCTGGAGGCTTTCTTTGGAGTGACAACATCAATTTCATAACCACTCATGAACAAGAAGAAAGTACAATCTCTGTCTAATATATTTAATTCCTCTAACACCAATAGCTTAATCAAACCATGATGAAAAAGAGAAGTTTCATTGCCTTTCTGTCTTGATTTGAACCTTATCTGACATTTTCCCTAGAATTCTATATAAATAAAAAGGCATGTCAAGTGACCTCTTACCCACAAAATGCAGCAGAAGGCTGAGATTATAGGAGTAGACCATGTGAAACCATCCTTCACAAGTAAAATACTTCTGGATTATCATTAGTGTTGGGTATGTGTTATATTCTTTCCAAGACTAGTCACGCGCTACAAGGGTGTTGCTGGTAAAGGTGGACACTTCGAAGAATGTTGTAGATGCATTGATGAATTATATGAGCACTCAGAATTTCTCTTGGTGTAGAGAAAAAATGGGTGTTGTAGAGCTAGGCTAATGACTAAGCTCTCCTGTGCCCCCCTGCGAAAAAAAAACTAAAAGAAAACAACAAGTGGGAGAATGTTGGGTATGTGTTATATTCTTTCCATGACTAGCCACACACGGGGGGGGGTCCACAGGGGGGGTGATAGTCCTTCCTGTACGTTGCACCAGGTGTAGTAGGGGGTTCATAGGGGGGGTGGCAGCCCCCCCCCTGTTCGAGGTCTGGGGTAGCGCCCCGGGAAAAAAAAAAATTGGACCCTATTTTTCGGTGGGTGGACCCGCCCATGGTTTTGTGCATGGGTTTGCACATGGTTTTGGGGCATGCTGGTTTTCCACCCCTTGTATTTTGTAGATCCGGTCAAGGGAACTACGGTTATGTTCTAATCCAAGGTTAATGGATTGGGGTTTATGTATGCTTCATCATGTATATATATGTGTTGTAACACTAAAAGGATTATAATGAAAAATCAAGCTAGTCGTCCTGATTTGGGATCCAGGGGAAAATATTTGTGTATATCTGTTTTATGTTTTATGATCTCTCTATTGTTTATTTTCTGTTTTTAAGATTCGTTTGCAGATAATTTTTGTACAGGGTTAAAACCTACAATCAACAGCTTTGAATAGTTTTCCTTCATGAAACCCCTAGGGATAGCATTTGTCAAATCAATTTCAATGTGTTTTGGTTTGATGAACTCTTTGTAGTCATGCATTGTGAATTTGATGCCTTTAGACCATTGTTCCCCTCCTCTAGGAATTCCTGTTGCTGATGAGATGGTCTCTGGTGTCACTGTAAGGTTCAGAATTCCAAATTTTGAATTTGTTCCTGTGAAGCTGGTGGAAAAATATTTGGAAACTTGTAGATGAAAGCCCTGAAACCTCTACAAGAAACCAGTTCTTCTGAAAACCTCCATGGCAGTTGGATCTTCATTGAGTAAATTCATGTCCATTGTCTCATACCTGTGGCAACGACCACCTCTTCTTATTTTCCTTCTTGTAGCCATGGGTTATTTATATCTTCACAACCTTACTTGCTTGATGACACCTGTAAAGTTCAAATCTGCCAACAACCTGCTTGGCTCGATGAAGCAGCTCTCCAGAGATCAAATTACATGCAAAGATAAAGCGCAATATGGGGTAAGGTTTTATGGTTTAACTGATAGCTCATGCTTCAATCATGACACATACATGCCCAAAAATGTAATGATGACCTCAAACATGATTATGTACCCTTGAATTCATCATAATAGACTTGAATGACCTCCACCCTAACTTCTCCAATCACAGAATGACACTTCATAGAAAATTTGATAAGACAGGTTAGAAAATGGATTTTAGTAGCGAAGTTAGTTTAGCCTCTGACATATTTGCTACGAAACTATTAGGCAATTTCATAGCGAAACATGTTGTTTTGTTGTGTAAAAAACTACGAAACTTTGAAAATTTGACAAAAGTGCCCTTTTTTATTTTAAATGCATGGGGAATGAAAACTGACACCATATGAGGAATGATGTGACATGAAATGACATAAATGGAGGTGACCATGAAACTTAGGATAGGCTAAAAATGTAACAAAAACAAAAATTTCCTATACCAACTTGAAATGGCTAAGGAGACCTTATCCTTTTAATGAGTGAACTATATGACCATGTCAAGAAATGTTTCACAATTTTATGAGTGATAATAGATGCAATGGTAGGCCCTGATCATGCAAAATTTCTTGTACTTCTGCCACAATAGTTATGGTATTCCTTTCTGCAACCCCATTTTGTTGTGGGTTATGAGGTGCTATCAATTCCCTTTGAATTCCTTATGAAAAATATAATTTCTTGAATTTGTTAGAGACATATTCTCCACCGTTGTCACTCCTGAGAGCCTTCACATTCTTCCATGTATATTTCTCGACAATTTCTTTGAACTCTCAAAACTTTGAGAATGTATGATATTTCTTCTGCATGAATAAAGTCCAACACTTGTGTGAAAAAACATCTATAAACATCACATAATACATGTGTTTTGTTTTGGAATTTGTCGAGCGGTCCACACACGTCTTAGTTAAATCTCTCAAGGATCTCCTTTTCTCGTCTTTCCTTATCGCGAAAGTTGGATTTGGTATACTTCCCTAATGTACACCCTATGCATGTATCTCGCTGCTCAAGTGCACCCTTGGGAAGTCCTGTAGAAATCTGTTGCATGATCTTCAAAGCACCATGGTGTAGATGGTCCAATCTCTTGTGCCATAACTCACCGATGTATCGGCTCTCCATGTTCTCTACTTTCGTGATCAATGTAGCACAGTCTTCTACATTCAATTTGTAGAGGTTCTTCACCTGAACCCCAATATTTTTCACCTGTATTGTGGCTTTGTGACCAAGGAACGCCTTTCCTTTTCTAAATATCACATCATGGCCATGGTCTTCCAACATAGTAATAGAAACAAAATTCTTCTTTAAACCAAGAATATACATGACATATTTAATTTGAGAGGAGTAATTGACTCCCTATGAAAGGTAACTGTACCTATGTTGGTAGTGTTATACATCACATCATCTCCCATATCGATGTGCATCTAGAGATTCTTCTCCTCCAATCTACTAAATAACTATTTGTTGTTGGTCATATGGAACAAAGCTTTGCTATCTAAGTACCACATATAATCCATCACTGATGACACCATTCATGCGATGAGGGTGAAATCCAACTCCAAATATGAAGCAAGTGCTTCATGTGCCGCTCCTCATGAGGGCTTCTTGCCGGTCTTATTGTACAAAAACTTTTTAGCATAGTGTTAAAGCTCATGATAGTGAAAACATTTCACCTTTGACAAGTCTCGCTTATTTCCTACCTGAGCAGAATCCGATTCGGAATTGTAAAAATTCCCTTTCCCTTTCTTTACCTTTCCCTAAAAGGCAAAATTCTACTCATCATCGGTATTTGATGTGGATACATCTCTAGTGTTCCTCAAAATCTCTTCTTGTACCAAGTCAAACCATAATTTCTCCCACTCTAGCAGCTTCTCCCTTCGATTCACTAAATCCCAGTAGTTGTGCTAGCTCTTGAAAAGGCCTAGAAGTGTTAGGCTCACCAAAGCATCCTCGGTAACTATCACACCAAAACTTCCAAGCTCATATCAATATTCAATGAACTTCGTCAAGTATTTTGGTATATTTTCGCCCTTCCCTATCTTTATCTTTTTGAGCTTGTCCTTCAGCACCAGCTTCCTGTGGTCGTTGTTATTCTAAAACAGAATTGTTAAGGCCTTCCACATAGCATATGGAGTTTCATTTCCATGGAGGTTCGAGAAAATATGATCTCAAACTCCTAACATAATATTTCTCGCCTTTTCTACATTATTTTTCCATGCATCAAAATTTTGGGCATCTTTTGCTGCGGGCCATGGAATATCACTATCTATGAATTCCTTCAGTATGTTTTCCTCCAACAGTGCCTCCGTCATGTCCTTTCAAGCTATTTAATTTGAACTACCCTCAAGGGCATATTTGAGTCTCAATCCACATAAAGACATCTTGATCTGTTGTTTTTCCTGAAGAATAAATATGCAAATTTGATTCACTTATTAAAAAAAAAACTCGTATTCTTCTCCTCTATTGTGATTCCTACTCTAATGCCATGTAGAAAATCCACATAGATTCAAATGATCTTGTAATATACTAAAACAAAATACCTGAATCTATTCTACAAATTAGGAAAACCAATTATGATAGCACAATCACATGAACAAGAAAGAGAAATAATTTCAATCGCACAACACAAAGATGTATCTGTGGAAATCCTAAGCTAAAAACCCGGCTATATGTATATTTCATAAAGTCAAAAACATGAAACAATACAATGTTTCTCTGAGGCTTGAGAGTTCTCTATACTATCTTTGATTGTCTCACACTGATCTAAGCAAGTTTGGTCCAATATTTAACCAATTCATTTCCCCTGTCTGACTAGCCCTGCTCACGCATTCCTGGGCTAATTGAGCCCCTATTAATTATGATATTCCAACTAATTGATTTAGCAATACATCCAAGGCGTCCTAATGACTTGTACAATTTTATAATTATACAAATGATAGTCTACTTCCCTTTAACTCCAATCTCAACTGGGTCACTCTTAGAACTAACATGCAAAAGTTATTTATAGCGAATTATCAGTTATCTGATTGGTCAATACATGTGAATTAAATCAGATTTAATTCACTGGACCTCTCGCTAGCTCATCTCTTATTTAGAACTAGTTAAACTAATTTTAACTCAAATAATTGAGTTAACTAATTATAACTCAAAATAAACTGCAACTGGGCCCCCTAAAACATAGATTGAATGCTACATGCCTACAGTTTGACCCGAAAATCAAATTTATTGAGCTAACTAAGTCTTCCAAACTCAGTTAACTCGTATAAGCTTTCATGTAATGTGGAATTACAATTTCCTTCTAATTTAATTAAGGGAAAATTAAATTAGAAGCCATTTCTTGTTGCCAATTTCAACCAATGGTTCAATTTTAATAATTTTTGTAAAATATTCATTGAATTTACCAAAAAAACATTTAAATTCAAGACACAATTTGTTTAATACTTAAAATCTTTCACAAAAACAAAAAGAATTTGAAAAAAATCTATACCTTTTGAATAAATGAATTTGAAAATAAAAATATAATGGAATTTGAAGAAAAAAGCATTCCAACAGGGAAAAATAATTCAAGTAACAATTTTTTCATTTTTGCATCACTAATCATACAGTATGACTTGATTCCTGAACCTAAATTAGACATATGAATATCCTATAATATATTCCATCCTTAATATATACACAAACCAATGAATTCTTAAATAAGTATATAAACTATATATGAATGAATGCATATGCAGGTGAAAATCCAATCATTTTGAGCTGCAAAATTCATCATTATACAAGACATTATGTCCTCGTGCCCAATTCAACTGCACAACCTTTACAAGTGCAATACAAGTCTTCTAGCTTTCCACAAATTTTGTTTCTGCCTCTTCTTGCTAAATACCAACAATCCCATGGAATATAATTTTGAATTTCATTTTGATGTTGTCCAATACAATTTTGTGATGCTTTTTGTTCTAATTACCCTATGGACCAAAAAAAAATGGAAGGAGTGAAAATTATACTTGTTACAATGGTAGAGATGAAATACAATGGAATACCAAAGCTTATCTCAGAGAGAAGCACATGCTCAAAGAATGTGAAAAATCTATGGAGGTTATCCATTTTATTTCTTTATGAAAATATGTTCAAATAAATGAATTAATAAATAGATAACTACTTAAAGACTAGATCAAGGATCAAATAAAAGTCACTCCTACCGCAAATCTTTTGGTATCGGATCTAACCTATTGATGAAAAACCCTAGCCGCACTTGCAACAATGGTCGATTGAATGGGAGTTTTGTTGCATGGAATGAGATACTATGATCGCATTGGACTAGTTAGGGACCGGTGACTGGGTGATGGTGCTCATGGTTTTCACTCCGAAAACCCAACATATGGGTGATTATTAAAAGTTTCCTGCTTTTTCCCTGGACCCCATCAAAGACGGCAGGAAGTTACAATTAAATAGTTCATGATTTCATCGGAACCCTCCAAACTATTACAGGTGATTGGGGTTTTACTGGCAAAGGCCACAAATTACCTGGAACTTCATTATGGAAGAAGAACAGGTCAACTATTCCACATATTCATTTGAATTGTCACAGATATGGGCCAGCTACCCACATCACCAGCTAATCAGCCCATCCTTGATTAACAAGTAAGGCTCGAATGTGTTAGCCACCTACAAAATTTGTTATATCAAATGGTGGCTACAACATTTTTGAAGCCTTCAAGAAACAAGTTTTATTGTCAAAATTTTTATCTCTTGAAGTATTATGAAGACATCATGTCCTTTGGTTAAATCTTCACTGCTGTTTCCATTTTAAACTCTGAAATTTTGTTGTTTTCCATGAAGAAAACACTACTATAAAAATCCTTTTTTCCCCTCCCTTCACTCAAAACTAACCTTCATTTTATTCCCCTTTTCCCCCCTAAAATTCCTCCATTTTTTCATTTATTCCCCTTTCCCCTGCATAAAACCCCTTTCACCATGTTTAAAACTCATTTTTAAACTTTGCCGAAACCCCCAAATCCATCAAAAACCTTGAAAAATTTCATAAAAAATAAGTTTTTCTAACTGTAGGCTTAAGCCCCTTTAGGCTAAGTCCTAACCACTTCCCCACCATAAGCCTTGGTGTTGGAATCAAGCGCTATGACCCAAAAGCGCTTATCGCATCGGAGAAATCGGCCAGCGCAAGTATATTTATGTTATTAAAAGTTCCGATGTGATTAGCCCTTTGTATATAACCCCCGACCTCATTACCACTTTATATAACCACAAGGCCTGCAATCGGGCGCCTAACTTTGTAATTAAAACCTTCCCGATCATGTTTGCCCTTTGAAAATCATAAAACCCACATTTTTCTAAGTTTTGGTCTAAACCTGCCAGTTCATGTTATTATATGATAAAGACCGTTGATCTGAAAACCCGATCAACGGTGGATAGAATCTCGCATATGGGATTTTACAAATGGGTAGATTGAAATACCATCACCTTGCTTCCGATGCTGATTTGCCCTTATATATATGTAAACCCCGGTCCCTTTGCTTTTTCCATATATCCACAGGCCCTGCAATCAGGCGCCAAAGCCACATATATATAACCCACCCGAAGCCATTAAACCTTTGTATTTAACAAAATTCCGATATTTTATATGTTGCAAAGGTTTTTTCCCGGTCATTGGTTAAACCCTCCGCCACCGTTGATCTTAGGGCCAATCAATGGCCAACACTATATCACATCGAAGATTTCCATTGGTGCACTTCATTATTTTATTAGCCGCCTCCGATTGGCGGTCTTTCGATTCATCTCCCACCGTCGATCTGATCTGCAGATCGACAGTCCAAAGCCAATCGCATCGGCGCCATCCAGTTTCTCCCCCCCCCCGCCAATTGCGAAAGCTCCGATTACATCTGGGCCATCCACGTGTCAAGATCTGATGGCCCAAATTGCATCTCCCGACTTTGGTTAAAATCCATATACTCCGCTATGTAATGTTTTTCAGCCAATCTCAACTGTTGATCTCTACATATCAACGACCCATATCAACCCTTTCTCCGCCTCGTTTATTTTTCCATTTATTCCCGAATACAATCTCTGCCATTGATCCTGTACATCTAACGGTTCATAATAATCCCGACAGGCTCGCCTCTTGTGGGTCCCACCTTCCTCAAATTTAATCTCAGCAATACAATCCTTGATCCAACGGCTCAGTTTGAAACCACCCCACCTCCTTCTACCCACGCATCTTGCCGATATCGCGCTCGCTCCCAACCATCTGATATAAGACCTCAGATCCAATGGCCAGCGCGCATTTTCGCGTAGATTCAAGCACGAAGGATAATTTTCCAAGGGCTACGCGATATGGGTGGTATTGAAATGCTATGTGTCGCCTTATAACGCGTATCGTGTTCGAAAAGCTAAAACTGCTTTCTTGCCCTTCTGCTGCGCAATACTGGTGGTTTTCTCCTCTGAAACCACCTTCCTTTGTTTCATTTGTGTTTTATCGCATTCCTCCTTGACCGTTGATCTCTACAGATCAACGGTCCCAGATAATTTTCACATTGTTCTATCACCCTCCGCTTATCACCAAGGGATTTATAAAAGCAATCAAAGTCGTTGATCACCTAGGGCTGATCTCATCCAACGGCCTAGGATCATTAGAAGACCCCGAATTCCCTTTCAATGCATTTCCTTCGCTAAAGGGTTTTGCACCTGTTTTCCTTTGTTTTTCTTCCAATTTCTCATAATGTGACTTCGTTGCATTATATTATGGCATTTTATCCCGACTTTTGATCTCTGCAAGATCAACAACCCTAACTTAAAATCTCCACCTTTTTCTCCCACCTGCTTTCCTTTTGACCTTCTACGTGTAATCTCCACCGTTGGATGCTGTCATCCAACAACCACGCTCTAAAACTAAGCCTCCAAAGCAGTATTTCCTTAATACGCAGGATTTATAATTTTTATTTGTATTTTGCAGGATTTAAAATTTTTTCAAATGTTTTAAAAGAAAATAAAGCCGAGGATGATGATCCTCCAGGCTTTTGGTTTATTAAAGAGTATCCGTTCACAGGGTTCGACGCTACGTTTTTTTGGTGCCTCATGAGCATTGATAAAAGTTATAAAGCCCTGTAGCACCTGCACATCAACAAGACACAGTAATATTAAATCAAATCAAAGAGTATCAGTGTTGAAGATCTAACCACAACAGAACTGAAGATTAAAGATTAATTCCACAGTTTGATGGATTACGGCTAAGATCGACTATCAAAATCCTAATCCACTAAATTAAACACAGTTAAAGACAAATCAAAAATATTTATCAGACAGAGGATGCCTCCACTTCCACATCAGAGGCTAAGTGATTCCTCTCAGCTACCAGATTGCCACCTGTAGCCTCAAAGCATTCAACAGGGGCCGAGTTATGATTAGAGCAGAAGATATTTGCCTCACCACAGCCAAATAGTTAATTCAGTCGAAGAATTTAATACAAAAATATCAGCAGAGTTATTACAAGATAACGCAAAGCCAAAAAGTGAACAAAATCATCCCACCGAGCTTAATTATTAATGTAAAACAATTAATATAGAGCAAATATCTGTAAACTTCTCCATTGAGCCCCTCAAAGGCCGAGAAGAATTTATCTGTATTAATTGAACCTGGGAGATATTTTATCCCATCCCACCTCCTCATATCTTCTATAAATAATTTTGTAGAAGATAAAACAATGTTGGTTGCAGAACTTTGAAATATACTTGTGCTTGAATTTTCTATCTATAAATAGTATTCAAAGGCTCTTGAAGCTCTGTTTGTGATCGAATTGTTAGGCTGAGAAGTGAATATGAATGCTGAACTGAAACATTGGACTTAAATACTATAACTGGTTTGACATCAATAACAAGCTGTTTCTTGGGATCCTGGTCTATATCACTGGTGAAGTGCTCCTTTCTGTGTAATTGTTTTCCTTTTGTGTATGCCATATTGTCCATTTATTCTCTGATAAAGAACAGCAAGCATAGAGTTAGGACTTACTATTTACAGTACCCTTCTCTAACTAATAAGCTTTATCTCAATGTTTTCCTCCAAATTTTTTATTTAAGAATGATTCAATACAATTGAGCAGTTATGAATGTTGGCACTCCCTCGTCCTACTTTTTACATTAAACATTGTTCTTGAATGTGATTTTCATTATTTTCTTATTAAAGTTAGACTAGAAAAGTGATGGTGTGCCCTGTTTTCTAGCTTCTTTATCCAAAGGTAAATCCTGAAAGTTTCCCTAAGTGTATGCTGAAAGCAGACTAGATTTAAAAGTATCTTATCTAATCTTAAGTTTCATTTTGTTTCTCTTATGTGTTTTCATACTTTATGAAGGTAATTATGCGGATTACTGGATCGTTTGTCTATTGAGTTGCTTTCATATGAACTTGCCCAAAAAATTTATGGTGAGCCCTGTTCTTGGAGGCTTTTCTTGTTTGGAGAGACTATAAATCCTAGTTGAAATTATTATCTGTTTCCACCGCTCCAACACTTTATTGTTTCCATTCCATAATTTAATCTCAATGATCTTGTGATATATATGACTTGCCCCTTGGATCACTCTTGAATTTTTTCACAATCAAATCCCTATTATGACTCCATATCCCAATGGACTAAAAACCAACGTTATATCTATCTTTTCAGCCAAAGCTTGTTCTGATTGCTTGCAACTTCACACCTTTGAAACTCTTTCCTTTAGGACTTTCCACTCAAATAATAATCATGCTCAACCATCCAAAACAAACAAAAACCCTCGTTCTTAATAACTAGCCTAACATCATACCCAAAAGCTTTAAAGATAAATCAATCTTTGCACTTTATTGGAGAGATCCCTCTCCAGATTCAGGAGGGCTAGATCCTAGAATCCCAAAGTGGTTCAAGTGTACTCTTTGCAGTTTTACTTTGCCAATCTTGCAAATTACAGGGAGCTAACATTTTTGGTGACTCCACTGGGGACTCTTGAGTCAATTTCATCTTAAAAACTCTTAAAACTAAGAAAACCCATAATCTCCTTATATTGGTACATGGTGGTGGACCATAAAACATTTTACCTCCTTACGAGCTAAAAAATTCCACCTGGTGACTCCACACTCTAACACTCCCAAAAGAACAAATGACTCCACTGGTAGAAAACCTTGAGCTGATTGAACAAACACAGTGACCTCTTTTCTGATTTACAAACATGGATTTAGATATGGACCCAGAAGACAAACATATGCTCATGATGGAAAAGTTGATGTACATGCTTGGAAGAAGGGTGGATAGGTTTATGGCTAATCTAAACATTGGTGATCCAGAGCAACATATACCTTTCCATGATCAAACACAAACTCTACCCCTACAAGACATGTATGATGAACAAAATTATAAAGAAAATGATCAAGAAAAATTTCTAACCATGATGGAAAAGATGATGTGCATGCTTGGAAAGAGAATGGATAGGTTGATGGTTAATATGGATATTGATGATCTAGAGCAAGCTATGCTTTCTCCTGATCAAACACAAGCCCAATCACCTCAAAATCAAGACGGTGTCCAAGATATGTATTATGATCAACACATTATAAAAGATAATGAGAAAACTTACAGAGCAGGCAATAAGGAAGGTTGTCAAGAAATTTCTGATTACCTCCCTATATCTTGTACTATGCTGATAAGAGAATTTCATGACCAAAATGCAAATACTAATAGTGAGCAGTGCTTCGAGGAAACAAGAAACTATTTGGAAAACACGAAATCTGAAATTGAGGAAACACTAACACATATAGAAACCCTTCCTTGGTGTTATAACTCAGTTCAGATTATACAACAAGAGTGGCATCCTGATAATGTGCAAGAAACAACTCATGAACCTTATATGCAAACTGAATATTATAATAATCATGAGGAAATTTTTACACAAGAAAATCAGGAAACAATAGAAAATCCTTAAAGTTTCCCTGCAAGTACAAGTGAAGCTCCCCTAAAAGAGGCTCAAGAAGACATCAGGCCTCAAAATCAGCCAACACAAGAGCAAGAGAACTGTTGTACATCTGTTCTAAGCAAAAATAAAACTCCTTCTCTCTTGACAGAGGAAGAGATTGATCTAGTATTGAACAGAATACCAGCCCCTAAACCTTCATCTGAACCAAACGCTCCTGCTCATATACCTATTCTATCTTGTTGTCTTGATACAAAAAATAAACTTGTAGACCAACTAAAAGAAGAGAAAACTAATGACCCAATATGTTTGATTGATGAAATTGTTTATTGTAATAATTTTCCAAATTTTAATCAGTCTGATGATAATGATGAGTTTCAGGCAGAAACTAATCACACAGGGCAACCAGCGTTCGATTGGTGTTATGAGTTTCACCATCATCAGCTTGAAACCAGAAATTAGCCATTTCAATCCATTAAAAATAGCTTTCATATGATTGGGAATCAACAGTCTTACAACTCAAAGGGTGAAGTGAAGAGCAATGAAGAAATTTTTGAGCAAGTCGAAACCAAGGAGCCCTCTGTTGAAAAAGAGGAAACCTTTGAAGACTCCTCTGATAAAAAATATAATAACCTCTTCACAAAGTTCAGTTCACTGAATCCAAGCATGCTAGGGCTACAAGAGGACAACAATGCCAAATATGATGAATCCTTTAGCTCAGGTGATGAAGAAGATGAGGGAGAAAAACAAATAGAATACTATCCTACTGAGGATATACCATCTTTTCAAGAATAAACTTCTCCCTTCACTAATGTTAATCTGTCATCCAAAGAACCTGAATTTATATCAGAGGTAAGCATAGATTTAGAGAAAGAAGAAATTTCACTTCTTGCTATTTTGTAGGTTAAGGATGATGATACTTCCAAGCCACATACTGACAGCACAATCCTCAAAGCTGAAGTCTTGGAAGAAGACAATCTACCAGGCATGGAGAGCCAAAAAGAAGAGAGTCTTCATCTTTTTTTCATTAATCCTTTCCAAGAATGTGTGGAAGTTACAAATGGCTCAAAGTATCAAGCATGGACCCTTTTCCAGAGCCAAAGACATGAAAAATTGTCACCTTTTGTGATAGTTTTGGTTTTGAAGATTAATCTTCAAAATGTACTATGGATACCCCAGACAAGCAACTAGAGTTTCTTTTTCTTTATGATACTACTCAAATGGAAACATTGGAATTTTTGTATCATATGATAACTGTAAATACTCCAAGTTAGAATAGGTTAGATAGGAATGTCCATAAATCTCAGTTTTTGAGTAATTAGATAGCTGTTGATTTTTGTCTCCAAAGAAAAATAAAAAATACAAAAATAGTAAAACAAAGAAAAGAGGGCAGATTGTAAAAACAATAAAGGTACAGTCCCATACCAAAAAAGAGAAAAACAAAGTCTGAAAGTGTGCAAGCTCAAATGCCACTCCTAAAAACACACTTCTAGTTAGTCATACAGCTTAATCATGACTAATTAGTTTTAAATTGACTACTGATAGGTTAGTGAACCAGATTTGCCACACAACTTAATATTGGTTTATCAGTTAGGTGGATTAGGATATAAATTGTAGGTTTTAACCCTGAACAGAAATTATCTACACATGAATCTTCTAACAGAAAATAAACAATAGCGAGAGCATAAAACATAAAACAGATAAACACAGAGATTTTCCCCTGGATCCCAAATCAGGACGACCAGCTTGATTTTTCATTATATTCCTTTTAGTGTTACAACACATATATATACATGCCAAAGCATACATAAACCCCAATCCATTAACCCTGGATTAGAACATAACCGTAGTTCCCTTGACCGGATCTACAAAATACCAGGAGTCGAAAACCATCGTACCCCCAAAACCATGTGCAAACTCATGCACAAAACATGGGCATGTACTACCCACAGGAGAGCTTAGTCATTGGACCAATTCTTCAACACCCATTGTTTCTCTACACCAAGAGAACTTCTGAGTGCTCACAGACTTCGTCAATGCATCTGCAACATTCTTCAAAGTGTCCACCTTTACCAGTAGCACCCTTTTATCCTCAACCATATCTCTAACAAAGTGATATTGAACATCAATGTGCTTTGTCTTTAAATGATAAGCAGGGTTCTTAGCCAAGAAAATTGCACTTTGGCTATCACAGTCTATCCTTATAGCTTGTTGTACCAACCCCATACTTGAACACAATCTCTGCAACCAAACTGCTTCCTTGCTTGCATGAGTGGCTGCTATGTATTCTACCTCCGTAGTTGAAAGAGCCACTACAAACTGTATTTTACTCATCCAACTGACTGCGCCTCCAAATAGGTTAAACACATACCCACTTGTAGATCTTCTTTGGTCCAGATCTCTAGCCCAGTCTACATCAACAAAACCACGAATGTCCAACATTCTTTCCAAACCTGGTTCTCCCCCGGTAGCACAAGCCATAATCACTAGTGCCATGAATATCTGAAAACCCGCTTCACCGCGTCCAATGCTCCTTCCCCGGGGTTTTGTATAAAACCCGCCAATACTCCCACTCTCCCACCGCATGTGTAATGTCCTGGTCTAGTGCCATCATTGCAGATAAGGCTACCATATTAGGGGAATTTTAATGTCTAAAATGGGCCTCCTAAGAAAAATGTACAAAAAAATTAAACTTTATAACAACCAATAGGATTCAAGATGATGATGTCAACCATGGGGGATGATTTACCATTTTTTAAATAAAAAGGTAAAAATATTAAAAAATAATAAAATAATAAAACTACTTTTTCAACTCGTATTTTCAACTTATCTCCCAAAATGTTTACTCAAATTTCGAGTGGGAGTACTCGCTGGATGCAAAATTTAATTCCTCATCCAATGAGTACCCATGTTGCATACTTTCGATGAACTCTACTACATGAAAAATGAGAAATACATAAAAAAACGTGATTACAATCAGCTGCTTATTTGGAGAATAGTTGGGTCTTCAAATCTTGGATAATTTCTTTGTCATTTCCAATCAACAACATGTCATCCACATACAAGACCAAATAAATAACATGGTCACCAATTAATTTAAAATAAACACAGTGATCCTCCTTGCTTCTGGTGAAGCCAAGTCCCCGTATATAGATATCAAATTTATGATACCACATCCTTGGTGACTGTTTTAACCCATACAGAGACTTCTTCAACCTGCATACCAGTTCTTTCTTACCCTTCACCATAAAGCCTTCAGGTTGCTTCATGTAGATCTCCTCTTCTAGATCCCCGTGAAGAAATGCTATCTTCACATCCATCTGCTCTATCTCAAAATCAAATGCAACAACAACAGATAGAAGTAATATAATAGAAGTAACCTTGGCAACAAGAGAAAAAATATCACCAAAATCAATTCCCGGCACCTGGGAATAACCTTTTGCTACCAACCGAGCTTTGTATTTATCCACCTTGCCTTCTACATTCATCTTATTTTTAAACACCCATTTGCCCGATGTGCTTCCTTCCACCCCAACCCACTCGTATCCCATGCTCTCATTTTTGTGCAAGGATGCGTTTCACTAACCATGGCCTCCTTCTAGAGTTTTCCATCCTCCGACCCATCGCCCCTGATGCTTCTGGGATCGTCATTAGTTATAGTTAAGGCAAAATCTGAACAGAAAGCAGATGGACTATACCTTTCTGGTTGCCTTCTTTCCCGAACTGATCTTCTCAAAGCTGGGGTTTGTGGCTCTTCCTCTTCTGAATCTTCTTCTATTGTAGAGTCCGATTCATCCTCCTTTAGCTCAAACTCTATCTTCTCAGGTTCCTTTGGTAGGACTTCATGTGTAACAACATCTTTCACCTCTCTAAACACCACATCTCGGCTGTACACAACCTTCCTTGTTTCCAAGTTCCAAAGCTTGTAACCTTTTAAACCATCCTTATACCCAATAAAGATGCACCTTTCAGATTTATTATCCAACTTGGTCCTTTTCTCCTTTGGAACATGTACATATGCATCACATCCAAATACCATTAGATGTGAAATAGATGGTTTCTTACCAGTCCATACCTCATGTGGGGTCTTATCCTCCAACGCTGATGAAGGTGATCTGTTAACTAAGTAACATGCAGTCTCCACTGCCTCTGCCCAGAATTCTTGTCCTAACCCGGTACCACTGAGCATGCTTCTTGCCTTTTCCATCAATGTTCTGTTCATTCTTTCTGCAACTCCATTTTGCTGCGGTGTGTATGGAGTAGTCTTCTGTCATGCTATACCACACTTCTTACAGAACTCTTCAAATTCCTTCTTGCAGAACTCCCCACCATTATCTGTCCTCAACGCCTTTATCTTCTTCTCTGTCTGGTTTTCCACCAGAGCCTTAAATTCTTTAAATTTGTCAAAGACTTCAGATTTCTTCCTTAAGAAATATATCCATGTATTCCTTGAGAAGTCATCTATGAATGAAACATAGTACACAAACTTTCCCAGTGATGGAACTGACACAGGTCCAAACACATCACTGTGCACAAGTTCTAATATCTTGTTCGCCCTCTTAGCACCAGAAGGAAAACTCACCCGATTCTGCTTCCCATATACACAATGTTCATATAAATCGAAATCCAGAGAGAAATTAGACATACCTTCTACCATACCATTTCTATGCAGTATCCGAAGGCCCTTCTCTCCAATATGTCCAAGCCTTTGATGCCATAACATGGTCTTTTCTCCAAAGACAGCTAGGCTTTCCACTCCACTTTCAGGAACCACATAACTGTTACACCCATCAATAACAGTGCTACCTTGTAGCTTGTACAGAGTTCCAGTCCGAACTCCCCGCATTAATACCAGTGCTCCCCGAACCATCTTGCATGCATCTTTCTCGAACACTGTTTTTACACCTGCATCATCCATCTTGCTTACAGAAATCAGATTTCTGGCCAATGTAGGAATATGCAGAACACCAGGAAGTGTTCTAATCCTTCCACCTTGCAGCTTCAGCTTGACCTTTCCACGTCCAACGATTCTGGCCTTCCTATCATCCCCTAGGAAGACATCACCACCATCATATTTATCATACTCGCAGAACCACTCCCTATGGGGAGTGAAGTGAAAGGATGCACCTGAGTCAATCAACCATGACTCATGATATACATGTGTATTTGAAGAAGAAGCCAAATACACATCCCCACCTTCATCCAAGGTGGTTTTTGCCTCTGCAGAAGGAGCATCATTAGATCCTTTTCCTTTCTCAGGAGCTTTAGATCTGCAGTCCTTTTTGTAGTGCCCTTCCTTTCCGCATTTCCAGCACACCTTTACAAACTTTCCAGGAGATTTAGATCTCCCTCTAGATTTGGATCTCCCACTCAAACCCTTATTCTTGTTTCTGTTCTGGGACCTTCCTCGTACAGATAAGGCATCTCCATTCTGACCCTCCATATTTCTCCGTCTCATTTCCTCCGATAGCAAGGCTGAGACAATGTCATCAAAATTCAAGGTAGTTGTATTGCTACCTATTGCAATAACCATACTATCCCACGAGTCTGGTAGAGAACACAAAAAACTGATGCACTTATCTTTATCTGAGAGCCGACCATGACTATGACACCGATCGCCACAAAGATTGAATATGTCAGATGTCTGTCACCGAGTCTCCATCCTTCATCCTCAAAGTTATACAAATTTTTTCCCTCAGAACAATTTATTCACCAGAGACTTAGATTGGTACAAAGTCCTGTATTATACCCACAAGGCTCACCGATCACTATGTAAAAGTCTCTTTGTGAGAAAAATGCTCAAAAATTAAGTTTCTTAGAATTGGTCCGAAACTAGATCAACCTAAAAAGAGCTCTAAAATGATCTCAGAGACGGAAGGCCACTGAAAACCAACTCCGTATGAGAAAGTTATTTAGCTTTGAAGTTTGCCAATTTCAGTTAAAAATGGCCAAAACTTGACTTTATAAAAATTATTTTTATTAAAAAAAAAATATTCCACAGAATATTCTAGGAATATTTTGTAGAATGTTCCACAGAATATTCTACAGAATATTCTGTGGAATATTCCATAGAATATTCTACAAAATATTCCACAAAATATTCTGCAGAATATTCCAGTGGAAACCAATGAAAGGGCGCCACGTGGCCCCAATTTGGATTGGAATGGCGTTGCAAAAATTTTGTTTGGTCGCGGGTAGGATTTGAAACTAGGTCAGGCGGACACAAACACAACGGACCGGCCGTTGGGCCACACAATAGTTCTTGAAAACCATTGGCGCAAAAACATATTTAAACGGTTAAAGTTGTTTGGGTCATGGTCCCGTGGACCAGCGCCCGGAGCGGAGTTCAGTTTTAACATGGTTTGAAACTTTATTATATGCATGATAAACACAATGTTATTTAATGAAGTCCGGAGGGTGCAGTCACGTGGTGCTATTCGTTAGCCCCCCCACGACTGGTGGTCAGTATGGCAGTTCCCTAATTTTAGCGCCCGCCTCCTATTTTGTCAGCGCTATCTAGCAGTTCTCCACATTTAGTGGAGTTTTTCTAGGTGACACTGGGCAAACTTCAGTTAGCCATAACTTTGGCTAGGGAAGTCCATTTGGGACGATTTTTTATTTTTATTTTGGGGTATTGAAGCATTCTGGAGCTATTGGGATAGATTGCAGAGCCATCAGGGCACTCTATCAGTGATTTTTCCAGCGATTTTGGTTGTGAAGACACCATGGCCTAATGAAAGATCAGTTGTGTTGGACTATACTCATCCATTGGAGGTGAATGAATAGTCAATTTATACTGATTTCAGTCTTTTGTTTCTGAATTTGCAGCTTATTTTTCCTTTTGAGGCTTTCTACATAGTGTAATTCATAATTTGAGCATTAATGAAAGAGGGAAAAGCCTAATTAGAGGCTTTTGGACCCAACAGAGGTAGCCCAAGAGAGGGGTGAACTGCTTAAACAAATTCTTACTGTTATGCTGTGCATTTTTGCTGTTATATTTCAGATTCTGCTACATTAAACAGTAACTTTTCATAAGTACACTTTTCCCAAGCAGCCTTATACAGTGAACAAAACTCATTAGTTCAACTTCAAACCACATTACTTCATTTGCAGAATACTTGAACTTGCTTATTCACACATAAAATTTTGATTAATGAATACTTTGCACATAAACAAATACTTTCATTGATCAGATCTATTTCAGTGTTTACATTATATTTCTTTAGGTAGAGCCAGTTTGTGGGCCAGAAGCTTCTGGTTTCATCCTTTCTAGTAAAGGTGAAATAACTAGCAAAAACCCCCTACTGTCAATATCTGTATAAGAAATACTTTGATCTCTCAATTTCAGATCAGATTGGTATCAGAGCTCTAGGTTTTGCTTAAGAGTTTGTGAAATTTGTGCAAGAAGATTGTGTTATTATGCAAATTTGATGCTTACTAGGCTGAAATTGAAAAGAGGGGAAGGTCAATTGGTTAGAGAACAAGTTAATCCTCAAACAAGGAGGGCTAGAGTGCCATTATATCCACCTTCCATTTCATCCTCATTAGCCTTAGAATCAGCCACAAACATGTCTTCCAGAGAAAGAGAAGTACATGAGGAAATGGATCCCAAGGAAGAAGAAAGAGTCTTTAGAAAAGCTTTCTTGGACATGACTGAGATGGTTAGGATCCTATACCAGGAGAGAAATGATAGGATTGCTGGAGAAGGGTCTAGAAACCAAAAAGAAGAAGGAGATTCTTTAGGAGGGAAGAAAGACAATGATAAGTCTAAGAAAGGGAATGGAGGAAATGGTGATCCTTCATCTCCATCGTCATCCTCTTCCTCCACATCATCCTCTTCAACTTCTGTTAATCAGTCACACAAAACAAAAACATCTCTTAAAAATCCTTTGTTAAAGCTTGATGTAAAGTTTGAGTTGCCTATGTTTAATGGTGATGTGAATGCAGAAAAATTGGATAACTGGATTAGACAGCTGGAAGTCTATCTAAGAATTCAGAATTTGCATGATGATGACACAAAAATCCAATTAGCCTCTTTGAGAATGGATGGAGCAGCTTTGGTTTGGTGGGAAGCCAAGACCAAGGAGGAAATTAAAAAACATGGTAAGATAACTCTAACTTGGAATGAGTTTATTACAGCTATTAAGAAACAGTTTTATCCTCTTGCTCATATTCAGAAAGCAATCATGAATTGGAAAAATTTTAGGCAACTTAAGGGTCAAAATGTGCAAGATTATACCCAAGAGTTTAGAAGGAGAGCACTTATACTTGGAGTAGACTTACAAAGTCAAGACACCTTGTTGAAATACATAGGAGGTTTGCACAATTACCTTCAACATACTATTCTAATGTTCAATCCTACCAGATTAGATGAAGTCTGTGTGCAGGCTACACATTTAGAAGCTAGAGGAAAGAATATTTTTGATGAGGATAGTAATTTCAAAAACAAAGGAAAGAAGAGAGTTGCAAATTCAAGAAAAGACAAAGGAAAGTTCTTTTGCAAGAACTGTTCGAAGACAAGTCATGATGAAGATCATTGTTGGAAGCTTCATCCTGAACTGAAACCAGAAAAATACAAGAACAAAAACAAGACCAAATAAAAGGAGAAAATTGTAGCAACAGTTGAGCAAGACTTAGGGTCAGACTCAGGAGATGAGACAAAAAGCATAGCCATGGTTTTAAAGAACATTAAGGGGAAAGAAGTGGTGCAAGACACAACTCCCAGTTCTAGCTCTTTAAATTGTCACAAAGATACTCATGAAGAAAAGAGGAGGATAGAGCTCTTCCATGTGAGGGTAATTTCAAAACATACCAAAATTGACACACTATTTGACAGTGGGTCACAAGCGAATCTTATATCTGAAGACTTGGTCAAGCAGCTTAAACTTGAGACCATTCCACATCCGAAGCCTTACCCACTTGGATGGATTTGAAAGGATGCCAATTTTCAAGTCTCAAGGAAGTGCATATTGCGCTTTGCAATAACTGCACACTTTATTGACACAGTGGCATTTGATGTGGTGCCGCTTGATATCTCAGGTATTGTTTTGGGAAGTCCTTACTTATTTAACAGGAAGGCTATCTTTCATCGCCATGAAAAAAAGTATCACTTGTTCAAAGATGGTAAAGATTACATTGTGAGAGCTCACAAGAAGAAGCTGGAATCTTCTTTACTCCATGCAAGTCAATTGAAAAGGCTGGTTAATGCAAGTCAAAGTCTAACTTTGTTGATGTTGAAACGACCGGATTTTGAGCATTTGCCTTTTTATGATGTTGCTAATGATTTGTCTCAATTTGATAACAGTTTGTATTTGAAAGAAGATGATGTTATGTTGCACAAATTACATTTTGGGTCAGCCAATGCAGAGAATGAAGTGTCAAAGAAAAACAGTGCAAGTAAGAAGGACACACAATTCAACATGGAAAAAAGTTGGTTTCAAAATGGTAGAATTCGCCATGGGAACAGTTTGCAAGGTGAAAGTTATTTTAAGTCTTCTGAGAAGTTTGATCAGTGTAGAAAAAGTTTGTTTTCTGTAGATTACAATTGTTGTTCTGCAAATTTTAATAATTTGCATCATGACTCCATCAATCTTAGCAATGGTCGATCAGTTGATTCCAGAGATAGATTATCATTTTCTCAAAAGCTCCATTTGATGAAATCGGGTAGATTTCAGTTATTCAAGGGTGGAAGAGTGGAGAATCAGTCTCCACATCATCAGTTTCACTAGTCAGAGAGCTTTTGGGGTCCAAAAGCTTCCCATTTGGGAGGTGTGATCAGGAGATCAAGTCTCTTGTAGAAAAATGCACAAAAATGAAGTTGCTCAGAATTGGTCCAAACCAAATCGACTGGAAAGAGCTCAGAAAAAATATCCTGTAGACATGAACAACACTAAAAACCGACTTCGTATGAGAAAGTTATTCAGCTTTGAAGTTTGCCAATTTCAGTTAAAAATGGCCAAAATTTGACTTTATAAAAATTATTTTCATTAAAAAAATAATATTCCACAGAATATTCTAGGAATATTCTATGGAATATTCCACAAAATATTCTGCAGAATATTCCAGTGGAAAGCAATGAAAGGGCACCACGTGGCCAGCTCAGAGGCCGCCACGTGGCCCCAATTTGGATTGGAATGGCATTGCAAAAATTTTGTTTGGTCGTGGGCAGGATTTGAAACCGGGTCGGGCGAACACAAACACAATGGATCGGCCGTTGGGCCACACAATAGTTCTTGAAAACCATTGGCACGAAAACATATTTAAACGGTTAAAGTTGTTTGGTTCGTGGTCCCGTGGACCTGCGCCCGGAGCAGAGTTCGGTTTTAACATGGTTTGAAACTTTATTATATGCGCGATAAACTCAATGTTATTTAATGAAGTCCAGAGGGTGTGGTCACGTGGCACTATTCTTTAGTCCCCCCACGACTGGCGGTCAGTATGGCGGTTCCCTAATTTTAGCGCCCGCCTCCTATTTTGTCGGCGCTATCTGGCAGTTCTCCACATTTAGTGGAGTTTTTCTAGATGACACTGGGCAAACTTCAGTTAGCCATAACTTTGGCTAGGGAATTCCATTTGGGACGATTTTTTATTTTTATTTTGGGGCATTGAAGCATTCTGGAGCTGTTGTGATAGGTTGCAGAGCCATCAGGGTGCTCTATCAGT
This sequence comes from Pinus albicaulis, assembly GCA_034641835.2. NCBI lineage: Eukaryota > Viridiplantae > Streptophyta > Pinopsida > Pinales > Pinaceae > Pinus > Pinus albicaulis. The sequence continues at coordinate 82,006,057 of CM076581.1, read as the reverse complement.
GATTTTACCAGCGATTTTGGTTGTGAAGCCACCATGGCCTAATGAAAGATCATCTGTGTTGGACTATACTCATCCATTGGAGGTGAATGAATAGTCGATTTATACTGATTTCAGTCTTCTGTTTCTGAATTTGCAGCTTATTTTTCCTTTTGAGGCTTTCTACACAGTGTAATTCATAATTTGAGCATTAATGAAAGAGGAAAAAGCCTAATTAGAGGCTTTTGGACCTAGCAAAGGTAGCCCAAGAGAGGGGTGAACTACTTAAACAAATGCTTACTGTTATGCTGTGCATTTTTGTTGTTATATTTTAGATTCTGCTACATTAAACAGTAACTTTTCATAAGTACACTTTTCCCAAGCAGACTTATACAGTGAACAAAACTCATTAGTTCAACTTCAAACCACATTACTTGATTTGCAGAATACTTGAACTTGCTTATTCACACATAAGATTTTGATTAATGAATACTTTGCACATAAACAAATACTTTCATTGATCAGATCTATTTCAGTGTTTACATTTTATTTCTTTAGGCAAAACTAGTTTGTGGGCCAGAAGCTTCTGGTTTCATCCTTTCTAGTAAAGGTGAAATAACTAGTAAAAGCCCCCTACTATCAATATCTGTATGAGAAATACTTTGTTCTCTCAATTTCAGATCATCGCCGTAGCTTCCCCAGATACATTCAACAATACTGAATCTGAGACACACAACCGTATTGTGCTCTTAACCTTCCGATCCAGTTTCTTCCAGTCTTCATCTGACATTGTCGTTGGTTTAGTACCTGGATCTACCACGATCCACTGATCTTTATCCACCGGAAGATCCTCCATCTTGAGCTTCCACAACTCAAAACTCTGACCATTAAATTTATCGATCTCTATCTTCCTGCTGCTCACCATCTTCTTTCACCGCAAGAATCAATCCCGCAGATCTCCCACTAAACAGGGTCTACCTCACGCCCGAGCAAAAAACCCTCAATAGCAAAGGCATCCCCTTGAAGCCGAAACAGCTCCGATACCAAATGTAGGTTTTAACCCTGAAAAAAAATTATCTACGCACGAATCTTCTAACAGAAAATAAACAATAGCGAGAGCATAAAACATAAAATAGATAAACACAGAGATTTTCCCCTGGATCCGAAATCGGGATGACCAGCTTGATTTTTCATTATATTCCTTTTAGCGTTACAACACATATATATACATGCCGAAGCATACATAAACCCCAATCCATTAACCCTGGATTAGAACATAACCATATTTCCCTTGACTGGATCTACAAAAATACCAGGGGCCGAAAACCATCGTACCTCAAAACCATGTGCAAAACCATGCACAAAACCATGGGTGCGGACTACCCACATACCCATCAAAAATTAAAGGTTCAAAAAAGCTCAAAATCTGAACCAAATTTTCCTAAAGAAGAATGACTCCTATCTGTTTTAATTTTGAGTCAAAAACAGAGGTAAACTGGTTCTAATCAGCACAAAATTTGAACCAGATAACAAGGAAAAACAACTCGAAAGAATATAACACATACCCAAAAAAAATTAAAGGTTCAAACAAGCTCAAAATTTGAACCAAATTTTCCTAAAGAAGAATGACTCCTATCTGTTTTTAATTTTGAGTGAAAAACAGAGTTAAACTAGTTTTAATCAGCTCAAAATCTGAACCAGATAACAAGGAAAAACAAATCGAATAAACTCAAAAAACAAAGCTGAAGAAAAGAGAAGGTCGTGCTTAGAACTTTCAGATCTTAAGCCTTCTATTTTGATTTAATTTTTTGTAAAATAATATCTATGTGCAGCTTGTTGTTTATGCCATAGATCAGCAACAAGTTAGACTGTTCAATATTGACTTGTATGCTTTTAAATTTCTGTTTAGAAATTAGTGAATAAAAATCTGTTAGACTATTTAATCCTAACAGATTAGTAGATTAGGTAGAGGAGCCTATGAACTCAATTGTTTAATATAAGTTCATGGAGAAATAAGGAGTAGAATTAGATTATTTTTTTTCTTTCAAAAGAATAAAATGTTGTAAAAAGAGTTTGCCAATCCAAGTGCACTCTAAAGAAAAAAAAATGTTAGATAGTAGGATTGGGTAGGTAGAAAGCTTGTTGATGAAGATCCATTGTTTTTCATGGCTGATAAAAAAATTTCAGAGTAGAAGATGATCATCCAAGTAATTAAAGTTGCAGCCCAATGGATGAGGCACTAATCAACCTCCCATAGACTGCAAGTCTGAAGTTCTTGATGCCTTCAAGAAGGCACCATCCCCAAGTGGAGCCACTGTTAGCCACCTATAATTTTTTTTATATCAAATGGTGGCTAAAATATTTTTGAAGCCTTCAAGAAACAATTTTTATTGTCAAAATTGTTATCTCTTGAAGTCTTATGAAGAAATCATGTCCTTTGGTTAAATCTTCACTACTGTTTCCATTTTAAACTCTGAAATTCTGTTGTTTTCCATGAAGAAAAGACTGCTATAAAACTCCTTTTTTCCCCTCCCTTCACTCAAAACTTACCTTCATTTTATTCCCTTTCCCCCCCCTAAAATTCCTCCATTTTTTCATTTATTCCCCTTTCCCCTTCATAAAACCCTTTTTACAAGGTTTAAAACTCATTTTTAAACTTTTCTGAAACCCCCAAATCCATCAAAAACCTTGAAAATTTTCATAAAAAATAAGTTTTTTTAACTGTAGGCTTAAGCCCCTTTGGGCTAAGTCCTAACCACTTCCCCACCATAAGCCTTGGTGCTAGAACCAAGCACTATGACCAAAAGTGCTTATTGCATCAGAGAAATCGGCCAGCGCAAGTCTATTTATGTTGTTAAAAGTTTCGATGCGATTAGCCCTTTTTATATAACCCCCGACATTATTACCACTTTATATAACCATAAGGCCCGCAATCGGGTGCCTAAATTTGTAATTAAAACCTTCCCGATCATGTTTGGCCTTTGAAAATCATAAAACCCACATTTTTCTAAGTTTTGGTCTAAACCCGTCAGTTCATGTTATTATATGATAAAGACTGTTGATCTGAAAACCCGATCAATGGTGGATAGAATCTCGCATTGGGGATTTTACAAATGGGTAGATTGAAAGAACATCACCTTGCTTCCGATGCCGATTCACCCTTATATATATGTAAACCCCAGTCCCTTTGCTTTTTCCATATATCCACAGACCCCGCAATCGAGCGCCAAAGCCACATATTTATAACTCGCTCCAAGCCATTAAACCTTTGTATTTAACAAAATTACGATTTTTTATATGTTGCAAAGGTTTCCGCACATTCATTGGTTAAACCCTCCACCACCGTTGATCTCAAGGCCAATCAATGGCCAGCGCTATATCGCATCGGAGATTTCCATTGGCGCACTTCATTATTTTATTAGTCGCCTCCGATTGGCGGTCTTTCGATTCATCTCCCACCGTCGATCTGATCCGCAGATCGACGGTCCAAAGCCAATCGCATCGGTGTCATCCAGTTTTTCCCCCCCGCCGATTGTGAAAGCTTCGATTGCATCTGGGCCATCCACGTGTCAAGATCCGATGGCCCAGATTGCATCTCCCGACTTTGGTTAAAATCCATATACTCCGCTGTGTAATGTTTTTCAGCCAATCTCAGTCGTTGATCTCTGAAGATCAACAGCCCATATTAGCCATTTCTTCGCCTCATTTATTTTTCCATTTATTCCCAGATACAATCTCCGTCGTTGATCCTGTACATATAACAGTTCATAATAATCCCGACAGGCCCGCCTCCTGTGGGTCCTGCCTTCCTCAGATTTAATCTCAGCCATCCAATCCTTGATCTAACGGCTCAGTTTGAAACCGCCCCACCTCCTTCTGCCCGCACATCTTGTCGATATCGCGCTCGCTCCCCACCATCTGATCTAAGACCTCAGATCCAACAGCCAGCGCGCATTTTCGCGCAGATTCAAGAACGAAGGATAATTTTCCAAGGGCTACGCGATATGGGTGGTATTGAAATGCTACATGTCACCTTCTAACGCGTATCGTATTCGAAAATCTAAAACCGCTTTCTTGCCCTTCTGTTGCGCGATACTGGTGGTTTTCTCCTCCGAAACCACCTTCCTTTGTTTCCTTTGTGTTTTATCGCGTTCCTCCTTGACCGTTGATCTCTGCAGATCAACGGTCCTAGATCCTTTTCGCGTTGTTCTATCACCCTCTTCCTATCACCAAGGGATTTCTAAAAGCAATCACAGCCGTTGATCACCTAGGGCCGATCTCATCCAACAGCCTAGGATCATTCGAAGACCCTGAATTCCCTTTCAATGCATTTCCTTCGCTAAAGAGTTTTGCACCTGTTTTCCTTTGTTTTTCTTCCAATTTCCCATAATGTGACTTCGTCGCATTATATTATGGCATTTTCTCCCGACTATTGATCTCTACAAGATCAACGGCCCTAACTTAAAATCTCCACCTTTTGCTCCCACCCACTTTCCTTTTGACCTTCTGCGCGCAATCTCCACCGTTGGATGTTGTCATCCAACGGCACACTCCAAAACTAAGCCTCCAAAGTATTTTTTCCTTAATACACAGTATTTTCTAATTTTTATTTGTATTGTGCAGGATTTAAAAGGTTTTCAAATGTTTTAAAAGAAAATAAAGCCGAGGATGACGATCCTCCAGGATTTTGGTTTATTAAAGAGTATCTGTTCACAGGGTTCGACGCCATGTTTTATCGGTGCCTCATGAGCATTGATAAACATTATAAAGCCCTGTAGCACCTCCACATCAACAAGACACAATAATATTAAATCAAATCAAAGAGTATCAATGTTGAAGATCTAACCATAGTAGAACTGAAGATTAAATATTAATTCTACAATTTGATGGATTACGACTAAGATCGAATATCAAAAGCTTAATCCACTAAATTAAACACAGTTAAAGGAAAATCAAAAATATTTATCAGACAGAGGATGCCTCCACTGCCACATCAGAGGCTAATTGATTCCTCTCAACTACCAGATTGCCACCTGTAGCCTCAAAGAATTCAACAGGGGCCGAGTTATGATCAGAGCAGAAGATATTTGCCTCATCACAGCCAAACAGTTAATTCAGCCAAAGAATTTAATACAAAAATATCAACAGAGTTATTACAAGATACCACAAAGCCAAAATGCCAACAAAATCATCCCACCGAGCTTAATTCTTAATGTAAAACAATTAATACAGAGAAAATATCTGTAAACTTCTCCATCAAGCCCCTCAAAGGCCAAGAACCATTTATCTGTATTAATTGAACCTGGGAGATCTTTTATCCCATCCCACCTCCTCATATCTTCTATAAATACTTCTGTAGAAGATAAAACAATGTTGGTTGCAAAACTTTGAAATATACTCGTGCTTGAATTTTCTATCTATAAATAGTATTCAAAGGCTCTTGAAGCTCTGTTTGTGATCGAATAGTTAGGCTAAGAAGTGAAGATGATTTCTGAACTGAAACATTGGACTTAAATACTGTAATTAGTTTGACATCAATAACAAGTTGTTTCCTAGGATCCTGGTCTATATCACTGGTGAAGTGCTCCTTTCTGTGTAATTGTTTTCCTTTTGTGTATGCCATATTGTCCATTTATTCTCTGATAAATAATAGCAAGCATAGAGTTAGGACTTACTATTTACAGTACCCTTCTCTAACTGATAAGCTTTATCTCAATGTTTTCCTCCAAATTGTTTATTTAAGAATGATTCAATACAATTGAGCAGTTAGGAATGCTGGAATTTCCTCGTCCTACTGTTTACATTAAACATTGTTCTTGAATGTGATTTTCATTATTTTCTTATTAAAGTTAGACTAGAAAAGTGATGGTGTGCCCTATTTTCTAGCTTCTTTCTCCAAAGGTAAATCCTGGAAGTTTCCCTAAGTGTATGCTGAAAGCAAACTAGATTTAAAAGTATCTTATCTGATCTTAAGTTGCATTTTTTTTCTCTTATGTGTTTTCATTCTTTCTAAAGGTAATTATGAGGATTACTGGATCGTTTGTCTATTGAGTTGCTTTAATACGAACTTGCCCAAGAAATTTATGGTGAGCCCTGTTCTTGGTTGGCTTTAAACGGTTACTTAAGAGGCTTTTCTTGTTTGGACAGACTATAAATCCTAGTTGAAATTATTATCTGTTTCCACCCCTCCAACACTTTATTGTTTCCATTCCATCATTTAATCTCAATGATCTTGTGATATATATGACTTGCCCCTTGGATCACTCTTGAATTGTTGCACAATTAAAGCCCTATTATGACTCCATAGCCCAATGGAATAAAAACCAACATTATATCTATCTTTTCAGCCAAAGCTTTTTTTGATTGCTTGCAACTTCACACCTTTGAAACTCTTTCCTTTAGGACTTTCCACTCAAATAATAATCATGCTCAACCATCCAAAACAAACAAAAACCCTCATTCTTAATAACTAGCCTAACATCATACCCAAAAGCTTTAAAGATAAATCAATATTTTCACTTTATTGGAGAGATCCCTCTCCGGATTCAGGAGAGCTAGATCCTAGAATCCCAAAGTGGTTCAATTGTTCTCTATGCAATTTGAATTTGCCAATCTTGCAAATTACAGGGAGCTAATAGAATGCACAGGTGGAACAAGGGTTTATGGACATGGAAGTGGGTGATTCCTCCCATGGTCAACTAGGGTTTAGGGATACTAACCCTGCTATTATGTAGAGGTTTGAAGATATTAACCCAGAGGCACAGGAACCTCCCTATTTCTCTATTTTGTCATCATAGGTGCTTAAACTATCGGAACAACAATACATTTTTCCTGAGGTGTTGGGTGAAAAAAATGTGGTGACAGGGGGGCTTAGTGGTACTCCTAAAGAATCTTTTGGTTTCGAACATATCGGAATACACTCAGCCGAATACATAAACAAAATTATCGACATACCAAGGAATCCACCTGCCAAAAAATCTTCAGGTTGTTTTGAGGTTATTACCTAGCAGATGCCTATGCCAGGAGACAATAGGGAATCTGACTAAGACAAGACCCAACCTGAGGTAGTTGCACACACACAATATCACCACCCCCATAGGACTGGAAGGAAGAATACCAAGTGCACCAAGAGCTGGGAGTAGAGCAGATTATTGGTCTTCAGGGAAGGAATTAGCATGGAACAAGCAAAAGAAATAGAACAGACAATATTATTTGGTAGGGTTAGACGAAGGAAGTATTCATATGCCAGGCTAAAAAAATGGACGTCAGAGATTTGGGGGAACATTCTTGACCAGCTACTAGTTGTACTCACCATGAATCAGGGATGGTTTGCACTCATTTTCCCACGTCCGCATATGGAAAATTGGGTCCTCTCTAAATTATGGCACATTGAGATGACCCAAGTTTTTCTAAAGCGTTGGTCACCACTTTTCGACCCTCATAAGGAAAAAATGGGGGTTGGATCTATCTGGGTCCGCTTACCTGGCTTGTCACTCCAATTCTAGATGGAGGATTTCCTTCGATGTATCAACGAAGACTTGGGCATATATTTGGACCACGACATATCTTACATGGAGATAGGGAACATATCCATGGCCAGAATATTGGTGCACCTTGATACTCGCGAGGTTCTAGTGGAAAGATATCAACTCCAATATTGGGATGTTATTAGATGGAAAAAGTTGGACTACGAGGGGGTGGCTTTCCGTTGCCAACGTTGCCATGAGGCGGGCCATCTATAAAAGGAGTGCCCTCTGATAAATATGGCTAGCATGGAACACATGAAGGCACATGTGCATGTGGGTACCCAAACTCAAGTAGTTTTTGGTTTAGCTACAGTACACAAGATGCCTACTACTCTACCGAGAGCGAAGCATGACACTCGGAAGTAACCTCTCCAGACTGCATCATTGACACCTCCGGCCAGGGTTACTCATTCACAATCTGTGGGATCTGGGCTGATTCTAGATACTACTATCTCTCCTCCTACACCGATTAATTCTACTATGTATAATTCTGAAGCATCTATTATCTCTCTAAATGTATCAAGATCTAAAATGAATTCTTGCAATCTTGACCCCATTATCTGCCCAATTGTATCAACCCCACTCTCCTCCTTTGCCCCTGACCCTACCACTTTTGTGGGTGCCCCTAGTACTCACCCATAACAATCATATCACTCGAGAAATAGCCTCACCCATAGTTACAACCTCAGATCCCTGTCAAACGCCAAATCCACCCCTTCATTTGGATTAGAGGATGACCCCTATCCTAAGCATCCTAAATCCTCTAGGGGTAAACCATCCTCGCTATCCAAAGTTATCCGTCGTGCAGGGATTGAGGTGGCTTCCTGGAAACAATACTCCATTGATCAGATTCTTAGAGCAAAGGACACCCTTGACATGGTTAACCCATGATCTGTCTATCCTTTAATTGCAAAGGGATGGCCAACCCTGTCAAAAAATTGGCTCTTAGGTGATTGTTGGATTTAGAGATAATTGGTGTTATTTTTCTACAAGAGATGTTAGGGTAAGGGGGGGTGTCATACATAATTTTTTGTCTTCCTTGCTTCCTTATTGGAGCTTTCAAACCCTGGATGTGAGAGGGCACTTGAGTGGATGTGCCATTGGTTTCAACAATAGAACCATTTAAGTGGAGAACATGTGGGGATGGGAAGCTATTTTAGGAGCTGACATTATATCATCTAAACATGGAATTCCCATCTGGATGATCAATATATATGGTTGATGCCACAATTAGATCGACTATTAGGATAAAATGATTGCATCGTTGTTTATGCAGGGGAGAACACATCATTATTGGAGGGGATTCAAATTTCTCCATAGAGCATGCTGAATATTAGGGTCTAAATGCACAAATTGATCTGTTGACTACATACTTCGAGCAAATTCTGGATAAGGCCAAGCTACTGGATATTAACATGTCTAAAAAGTTGCCTACCTGGCATAATATAAGGATTGTATAAGTTTCTCTTTTCCACAGATTAGACTATTTTCTTATCAAAACCAAGCTAGTAGAAAGGGTGGATAGAATGATACAATGGGTGGGATCGTGGGGGCATCTCTGATCACTCTCCTATATTCCTTGAATTTATCAGTGAGAATTGCAGACCTAAATCACCCTTCAATTTCAACTCCCCTTTTATTGTGGAACTTGACTTCCACAATTTTTTTAAGGAATCCTGGTTTCATTGTCACAAAGACCCAAATACTATGCCGGATATGGTAATATCCAATAATTTGACCAGGATCAAAGACAGGATAATTAAATGGGCAAGGGATAAAACGATACAGGATGAGGTTTCACTGGTGAATATTGAAAAATAAATTTTTGGGTTGACTGGATCATAAATCTTGGGCTTTTCATCTAGTAAGACGAAAACTCACTTAATACTACTGGAAGTAGAAAAAACAAACTCCTAAGAAAAAGAGAAGAAACTTGGCAACTTAAAGTAGAGCCATTTGACTAAAGGCGGGATATGACAACACGAATTTTTTCAACAATGTTCTAAGGGACGGAAGATCAATAACACCATCTGGGACTTGAGGGATCAGATTGCAGACATGGGCATCATACATTTCTCCCTAAGATATAGAGATCCTCAGGTGGAAAATATTGCAGGAGTGATTATCATTTCCAGAACACTACCCAGGTATGTGGAGGAGGAGGATACTGACAATCTCAATGTTGCAGTTACTTTGGGGGAAATTGAAGTTGTCTTGAAATGGTTCAAAAAGGACGAAATCCCTGGCCCAGATGGCTAGACAATTGAATTTTACCTTAATTTATTTTAATAAATTGGTAAGGATCTCTTATTGGTCATTGAAGATAGAAGAACCTCAGGGAGGGTGTATGATGGCTTCAACTCCACCTTCATCGCCATCATCCCTAAAGTGGATAAGCCCCTGACCTTCAATGACTACATGCCTATCTCCTTATGTAATTTCATATACAAGATCATCACCAAGATAATTTTTAACTGTATCAAGATGATATTATCTCACCACATATCCAAGGAACAATTTTCCTTTCTCCACCAAAGGAAAATCCATGAGGCCATAGGAATCACACAAGAAGCCCTTCATTCTATCAAGCTTAAAAACCTTAAAAGAATCATTCTCAATATTGACTTGGCCAAGGCTTTCGATTGCACTTGTTGGACCTATATTCAACTCATCCTCACTCATATTCGCTTTCCATGCTCTTTCATAAATTGGAACATGTACGACATCCTAAATCATCCTTATTAATGGCGCAAATACTAATTTTTTCCATGTGGAAAGAGGGCTCAGACAAGGCTTCCCGTTATCTCTGCTACTCTTCCTACTGGTCATTGAAATTTTGAGCAAGCTCAATTCCTCTACTAGGGCTACTAGAACATTAAATAGGGTCAAAGTGACTTATTTTATTCATCTGACTCTTATTTTATTTTTTGATGATGTTCTAATATTTTTAGATGGAACCATGCGGGAATCCAATTGCTTCAAAAGAATTTTTCCTGTATTTTTCAAAGCCACAGGTATGATACCCAACCTCAAAAAATCCACATCATGATGGTCATATGCTTCACCCAACAACATAGGCTTGCACTAAGACAGTTTCAGTTCGGTCATCGGGACATTGAGGCAGGCCTCAATACCTGAGCTTCAAAATCAAACCAAATGAATACCGAATCACGGTCTGAAACTGACTTACTGTAAAAGTGGAAAGACACATAAACATCTAGCAACAGACATGGTTATCAAGAGTAGGTATATGATTCCTCATAAAGTCGGTCCTTGAGGATATACCGGTTTGTTGGATGCCTTTATCCTAGATCCACAAAGGAGTTACTACTAGAATACAACAGATCTGCTGAAGGTTCCTCTGGATGGGGAAGATGGAGGGTAAGCCATTTTCTTGGGTGAGTTAGGACAAGATTTCCAGGCCTAAATAATGGGGTGGTTTGGGATTAAATTATTTAAATTTATTTGTTATTGCATTGGTTGCAAAACTGGGATGGAAATTATTAAACACAAATAGTATTTGGAAAGAGGTTACATATGTTAAATATATCGCTCCATTTTCCACCTTATAATGGATTAGACGACCCAACAGATGCATACCTGGCTCCTACACTGTCTAGAGAGCCATTACAAAATCTATCTTTGTCATCAAAAGTGGCCTAGTTTGGTGTATCGGTTCAATAACACCAGTTAGAATTGGCATAGATGCATGGTTTAGTTGTGGATAGAAGAATTTATTACCTTTGGCAATAATACAGCCCCTAAGAGAATCGGGGATCTCTTATTATCTCATATTGCAGATGAGGTCAACACTAGTTGGATCTCACAGGCATGGAATTATTCACAGTTACTGGGCATCCCTGATAGCTGGAAAAACGATTGGAATAGATATATCAGAGTGCTTGGGGCTTCCAATGTCAAATTATCATACAGGGAGGACATACTTATATGGGATGTGTCTCCCTGTGGCAGATATACACCGAAATAAGGGTATACTTTTCTCATATCGGCACAAGAACCCAATAACCCGATGTGGTGGTGGAGGCATATCTGGAAGCTAAAGGCACCCCCCAAAACTATATTATTTATGTGATGTTTGCTCACTAATCGTGCCCCCACAAAATACAATATTGCAAAGAGATCCTTTCACGGCCCCTCCAGATGCAGTTTGTGCAAAGAGAAAGTGGAATGCATTGACCATATTTTCTTAACTTTCCCTATTACTAGGATGGTGTGGTAACATATCTACATTTCATTATTCATTGGTATCAACTGGAATGGAGACTCACTCGCTTCGGCATGGCAGAACTGGTGGCGTGCGACAACTCCTCAGAAAAGGAGGAACCTCCCTTTATTGGTATGTTGGGGTATTTGATTGGCCCGGAACAAAATTATTTTCAAAAAATCCCTTATTAAATGGCACACCATATGCAATACCATTGTATAAATATACCTCATGATCACTGAAGATGATCCCAAGACTCAGATCAGGAACATCACACCTGAAACTATAGATAAATCATATCCTTGGGCATACTTTGATGGCGCTTCTAGCATTTTTTTGTGTGGAGGTGGCACTATCCTACACAAATTGAATATCCATTTTTAAAAGATAAAAATGGTTTTAGGCATGGGCAGCAACAGCTATTCAAAATTAAATAGCCTTAGACTCCTCATTTTTTCCCTTGAAAAAAATTGCAACAAAATTCATATATTTGTGGATTCTAAAATTGTCATAAATTGGATCAACAATCATGCTCGATGTCATGTGCACACACTCAGAGACTTACTGGATGAGGTTATGACTCTAAAATCACATTTTGATTTTATTACTTTTTCTCACATTTACATGGAAAGGAACCAGGTGTTGGGTCAATTCACTAGGTAAACTAACACAAGTATTTACTTATCAATCCAGGTTTGTAAACTTGGAAGTATGTCCAAAATATATGGATTTCAGATGTAGTCAATTTTAGAAGAAAAAATGTAGAAGATGGAAGAAATGCATATTAAAAATATATTCTAAATTCTAATATTTATGGAAATGCATATTACAAATAAAAAATATAACTAAGTAATTTTTTATTCAATATGCAATAAGTGAGGGAAGAGGCTCCTAACTTAGGAGATCCTGATTGTCCTTCCCCACGGTACTACCTTCATGAAGAGAAATCAAATAACTAATTAAAAATAGTTTATGATGTATAAAAAGTAGGAGAAGAGGATCCTAACTTAGGAGGTCCAGGTTGTCCTTTACAATTTTATTCCATCATTTTTACCATTGCATTAAAACTAGAAATTCAGGAAATAACTCGAACAAAGAAAAGAAGATGAATTGTAGTTGTTGTTCTTGATTAGATAGAAGGAGAATTTAACTTAAACTCTTGTTTGTCCCTTCATATGCAGATTAGAATTAAACCAAGAATCATGCAACAAACATAATAAATCTTCACACATTTAAATGACTGAATAAATATGAAGCAAAACTAGTTCATGAAAATTATGCTAATTTAGCCAAAAGGTATACTTAGCTTGGTGTGGGGGCCTGTTATGGCCAGCAACAACCCCCCTTCTTATTTAGTATTTTCACTACTACTAAATAAGTGGGGGCTCTTAGTCAAAAAATTTAAAAAATCGATTAAGGCTTGTATTTCCTTTTTTCAATAAAACTTATTATCATAGACTTAGGAGAATACCCCTCGAAAAATCTAAAAAACTTATGTTTTATGATAAAATAGAATAAAAATCATTCCTTAAAGGAATATCTCATCATAAAAAGGTAATGAATATCTCCTTACAAGCGGAATTCTAAAGATTGCGAGATCGCGATGCGAAACTACGCACTAAAAACATTTATCGCATCGTATGCTTCAAATATCACTTACGCTGAAAAACCTCAAACTGCCGATATGCGATGGCACATATCGCAAATCGCGTTTCACAGAAAAACACGTTAACGGATGTTTTTCATATGCCACGCTCTAGAAATTTTGCGATATTGTGATCCAGCGATTTTGCGATTCTGCGATATTGCGGTATTGTGATATTGCAATCCTACGAGATTGCGATCTGCGATATTGCGAAGCAAATCGCAAATCGCCTTATCGCAAATATTTAGGGCTCATTGTACGAAAAAGTCTTTTCCATAAACCGAGGCCTGATTATGCGCTTTAATGTTAATCAATGAATAGGTTGTCAATCATTAATGAAATATGGTTTTTCTATGATCGAAGAGCCATTTCACGTAAGGTGGTATATTTTATATGTATTTGGAATTTAAAATATTTCCCGTCACCTTTTTCTTGTCATTATTCACTCCTCATTTTTAAACTGCGGGAACGAAGAGCAGAAAACTATACAAAGCAGTATTCAGGATATTATGGGAAAGAAAGACAAAGCTCCGAGTTCTGAGGACAAATAAATGACGCCTTTGTATACAGACACTGCCTGTAACAAAGATGCTGGTATTACTACTTGGGAAGGAATGTACAGTCTACTTGAGGAAGAGAATCCTAGAATAATGGAGGTTACAGCTACTCTAGGCTCACATGGGTCTTCTGAGGCGTCTATTACAGAGCTAGCTTGCTCGTTCTTGCACCGGATAGCGGCGAGACCCAAAATTCTTCCATACACGGACATGGTTAAATGGTTACTGGACAGTACTGACATCACAAACAGACAATTTAAGACTCAGGGTCAAGAACTCATTGGCTCATTCACTCCACAAGATTTGAGACTCATGTATCATTTACCAGAGCCATAGGCGGACTTCTAACAAACAGTTCATGGAGAAGTTTGCTAAAGAAAATGAAAACCTAGCAGAATGCACCAAGGACTGGTCAAGGAGGGACGAACCACTAAAAAGGGATAAACATGGTATGTATAGTACTGGTTCTCTCACTTCCCCGTATTGCTTTGCTGCTGCTATGCTCTGTAGGCTTTTTGGAAAGCCAGACATTAATAAATTTTCATCTGAATGGCTACCATTATTGAATGTTGCTGTTAATGCTACTGCTGTGGATTGGGCTAAGATATTATCTGACAACTTAGCCACGGCCATTTTAAATTACCAGTCTAAAAGAACTATTTCTCAGAGAATTTATCCCCCCTTTTACTTATCTGCATATGTGATGGATTCAATCTGTTATATTTCCAAGTTTCCTTTAATGGGTTGGAAATGGACAACTCAAGACCCCTTACCCATTCATATTTATCATAAATAATTGTGGGATTCCAAGTTCACTCCGTATTTTTACAAGATTTGTCATGGAATTATGTTGCCCCTATACAAAATATTATATAATAAAGATGCTCCAAGATTTTCTCCCGAAGCAGAGGTAGATATACTCCCTGTCACGAGATGGTTTGGAGAAGAACTGTTTACATATGTCAGGGTATTTGGAAGTCTCGCTTCCCCTCATGTCTTACCTTTATATGTTCCTGATAAACTCATGGCACGAGAAATTGCTTATCAAACCTACGGAGAAGGAGGTTTGACTAAAGATTTGAAGGACAAAAAGAAGGCTATTTGGCCACAATTTCCTGTGGCCTGTGGAGCCTTTTCACTATTTGATGTAGGCCATGCATTCAAAGAAGTAAACAACATAACATGTTTACGTTTGTTAAAATTTCCAAGAAGACCGTTCGACCCTTATGATATTGCTAAAAATTTCACTACTGCAGTCAAAATAAAGGTGTTTTATAAAGAAGATGATCTTTTTGATGACATGTTCCAAGAGAAAGGCACACTTAAAAAGATTCTACATTCGGCCCAAATGCGATTTCCTCCAGCAGAATTTCAAGAGTTCAAGATATACAGGAAAGGAGGTTAGCTAGTATCCCTTTGGATAAATTATGCTTGGAACCCATAAGGGAACCAACTCCCAGTATTAGTCTCAGTGGAAGTTCAGGCACAGACAGATCTAAATCTAAGTCTGGGAGAGAAATGTTAGAACACTCTAAGAGATCTGAAAATGACCATGATAAAAGTGAAGGGTCAGTAAGGGATACTGCCCAATCAAAGGAGCTCCCACAACAACAGATTTTGACCTCTCCACAGCTAAATCTTCTCCCTCTCATCATACAGAAACCATCAGTCAGAACTGAGCTAGATAAATAATGGGAGACATTCAATGATTTAATCAATATTGAAGGACAGAACACACAGACTCCTATGAGTAATATACAGGCAACAAAAGATATAGTCACAGGAACAATTAGCAATGACTCAGAAATGGAACATATTCCCATTACCCCATCCTCTGAACTTATGCTCAAAATAGAGGAAATTCCTCCTCTTGATGTATTTTATAGTCCACAACACAAGGCAGTAGTGAGAAGACAAATAAAGAAAAGGAAATTGGAAAACATGCTCTCTCATGATGCAGAACAATTAGACATCCTATGGCAAGATCCTACCATCGATCCTACTGAAAATCTCACCAAATTATCTCAAATCACAGGAGCATATGCCTCTGCGGCCATTGATAAAGCACCTGAGGTATGGAAATTACTGAATGAGAAAGAAGATCAAGAACAGGTTTTACAACAACAACTGCAACAAGCCAACGCCAACAACGAAGCACAAAAACAGCTTGAAAAATACAGCAGGACTTCCAAAAAATGCAGATAGGATACCAGAACAATTTGGCTGAAAGAGAAAAATAGCTACAGGTTATGCAAGAGATGCACAAGGATGATCCTAAGCTTATAGAATTCATCACAGAATCCATTTCTTTAAATGATCAACTACTGCAGCAACAAGAAATATTATGCCAAAGAATATCACAGTGGAACTCTTATTGTGAAATAATCGATAAAATCACTAATCAAGTCATAGACTTACGACATGATTATGATTTAATTGATAAAAGAGTTACCGAATATTTGGCTTGGCAAGAAACAGAGGAGGGGAAAAGAGAAAGTGCACCAATAATCAATGACAATCACAAAGAAATGCTCTTTAACAATTGGTATGCACAAATCAGGAAAGCAGAGCAAGCAGCAGAAGAAGCAGCCATAGCAGCAAACAGTGTTATTGACCGCATAAATGAAAATTTGCACAAGGAAAATCTGATCTTAGAAACCACTCCAGGATATCTACCGAAAGCACAACAACTGCAGACAGGATGGAGACAGAAGGCTCAAGAAAAGGCAGAATCAATTAAAAGATTAACTAAGTTGAATTAGGATTCTTACTGGGCATATTTGGTAAAACCACACAGCCAGTGCATGACTCTCAAATGTATCATCAATTCTGTCGAGAAGATGGCACCAGCTCTTGCCAATTTCGTTTTCACAGGACAGTTAAAGTCAAAATTAGGCCATCCTACTCTTCTCAAACAAATGCTGAATGCTTGGGATTTCAAAGAAAATATACACAAATAGTTAGTTGATTAGTTTTAATTTTAGATTTAGTATTAATTTTTCTTTATTTTTGCCTAAAATGAGGACGGTCATTTAAACCGTATCCTACATTTTTGTAATTAATTATTTTTAGATTTATTTAGTAGTATTTAAACCCTTCTCATGCATTTAGAGAAGGGTCCTGAAATTTTTCAAAAACTTGTCCTCAAAACATGCACTTTTGCACCCTCCGAGGAAGTTTTGATGAATGAATGGAACATGATTTATTGATATCTGCGTTTAATATCTACTACTGATGTTTCACTTTTGTACTCTTAGTGGATGTTGGATTAAGAAGAGATAAGTCATTATTGCTTGAAGCTCACGAGTAGAACTAGTTATAAATGGTACTTTTATCTCTTAACTATTTCTGCCTTTGTGTTAAAGTGATATTTATTTTTAGTTGTTTATATATTGATGCTTGAATGCTTGAGTTATCATTTGGCACTTTTGTACGGTGATAGTTATTTATTTATGCTTAATATATGAGTAGCTTATTATGCGATATGTTTTTCACAATTGTTTCGTCTAACTTTTTATATGAAAGTGGTTTATCTCTATTGAATTCTTTTCTTATAACAGTTGAATGATCTTTATTACCAATTGTTATTTGAAATCATTTTAGATCACATAACAGAAAGATTACATCCTGGGTTAGTGTAGAATTAGACATTTCTGTTTATTAGAATACAATTGCATGTTATTAGATTAGAGTTAGAATAAAAGCATTTCACATAGGAACTTTTAGAAAGGAAATATCAATTCTCAACACACACACACACACACATATTGGGAAACTGGTCCGATTATCCCTAGTCGGACCCACTATACCAAACGGAAAAGGAGTTGCTAACCAAGGTCTGGACCGGGTGGGTATCCCCCTTGTTGTAGACCCGATTTTCAGGGCCATCAACAGGACCCTCCACCCTTGCCTTGCACACTTGAAGAAATTCTCAGCTACAGGAAATTTGTAAATTTTTTTAGATGTTCTATGCTTGATGCAACTTTAATTTTTATCCCAATAACAGTCGGAAATCACATAAACAATAAAGTAAAATGCTAATAGAACATACCAGTAGATCGACAGAAGATAAGACAAAATATATAAGTGTGTTGGTGCGTTACGGTGGTCAGCAGGATGCTTCAACTAGCAAAGTCTCAATATGGTCATCCAACCAAAAGTGTCACACAACCCTCTAGGACAGCCAAAAAAATCAACCCAAAAGTCAACCAAAAGTCATCAGTCAATGCAAACAGCAGCAGCAGCTAGGTTAACACAACGAAGTCAAAGTCAATGTCCAACCTTGGGAATAGTGCCAAAAAATTTGGATTTGTAAAATCGAAAGTTTGGGAGAGTTTCAGGTCTATTTGACCTTGTGTTGACCAAATTCAACACTACTCCAGAAGCCCTACGCTGAAAACAGATATTATTACTTGCTGAAATTTCCCACGTGTGAAGAGAAGAGCCTCCAAGGTGATCGAACCAATCAGATGAGGAGAGATAAATGTGTGAGGATGAGATGAGTGAAAATTTCCTCCAACATTGACCAATATATATCAATCAATGAGGGTGTGTGACACAATTGCTGGGGCACAAAACCTTCAAGCTGACCTACACATATTTTGAATAAATTCAAAATAAATGTTCTGCTCATCGAATCAAGATGATCTTTAGATCAATCTTGCACCTCTCCGAAAGAGGAGTCCAATAAAAATATTGGCATCTTCATCTAAGCATCACAACATGGATTTTGGACCTAGTTTTCCAAAATTAACACTCCCTCTCAACTAGTGAGAACTCCATCCACCTATGCAATCCAAACATCTTGCATCATCCCGCCATAACTTGCTTTTGTGGCTTCTTTATTTTAGAACAGAAGTGGGTCAATCACAAATACATCATTCCCGACTGACAGATTCAACCCAGAGCACTACATGGAAAAGACCCTCTAGTGGATGTTTTTGAGGAACCCCTTATAAAATACCCCAAACATCCATTTCTAGTGGAGGTTACTAAAGGAGGTTGGCAGGAGGAGGTTTTTGCGGATGTTTTTCATTCAGTGCACTTATCATCCTAAACCGCACCGGTGCACTCAACAAGAGAAAGCACCAGTGCACACAAAACATTGGCACACCGGACACCGTGCACTCCGTACACACCTGCCCGGTGCGTCTTATTACTGTAGAGCATCGGTGCTTTACAACTCTTCCGCAACGATGCGTCATTAAACATCGTGCCAAAACAGAAATCACCCAGTGCCATATTAATAAACCGCATTGATGCACCTATAAAACCCTACGCACCGGAACATGGTTAAAGAAGAAGAAAATTATGGCCAAATTTTCATTTTTCACTTTTCTCAGTGCTCCAAAGCTCTCAAGCACTGGTGCAATTTATCCTTGTCTAAGCTACCCTAACATCGGTGCTCCCATTACACCCATTGCACGCACTGCTGCTGTGCATTTCCCACCAATCTCCAGCTTGCATTTTGCAAAACGATGGGAAAATTTTCTTTTTCAAATTCTACAGCCAATATGCCTCCTTAACGACTAAATGTATAGGTATTTTTCTTATTTTTCCATAATTAAGCTTTTTAGCGGATTAGAATTTTAAATAACCTTAAAATTAACCATTTAAAAGAAAAAAGAAAAAAAAATTGTCACGCGGTGCGCTCAAGCCGTTTAGCTCGCACCGTTAAGCGGTGTTGCCTGTAAAATTTACAGGATTCACCACAACTGGTGCTAACGGTATCCACACCGTTTCCAGGGCGGTACTGAACAGCGCACCGCGTTATTTTAAAATTTTAAAAAAAGTGCGGTGCGGTCATTTAGTCGGCCGCACCGTTGACCATGTGGAATAGCAGCAACGCAGTGCGTTGACTGAAATATCTTCCCCAAGATGGGTATGTTTGTCAGCGCACCGCATTCGGCATTTCGACAGGGTTAATGGTGCAGCCTGGTAAAAGACCGCACCGTTGACTATGTAATGAAGTCAGGAGGTCACTGCGCTGACCCAACTATACGCGTCGAGGGGTAGATTTTAGTCAAAGGACCGCACTCCTTACACCATACATAGTCAATGGTGCCCTGAAAATTTTCAGGTGCACCACCCTCGGTGCGTTGAATATCATCTGGGGCACCGTCACCGGTGCACGACAAACAAAAGACGCACCGGAACCGATGCATGACTGTTTTTTGTGGCGCATCGAGTGTTTTTTTTTTTTTCGAAAAAAAATATATATGTATATTCCTAAATACGTGTCTCATTTAATAAAAAAAATTATTTAATATGTCAATCATTCAGAGAGAAGAGGGGGAACAACAGCAACAACAACCGGAGCAGTATGACATGGTTCGCCAGTGGGAGGCATGAGAGAGGGAGGGAGATGCATACCCTCACCATATTACAGGAGCTACCCAGGGGCTCCTAATGCAGGTAGGCCTCATCAAGTTCTATGTGGAGGCTACTTTCCTAAAGGGTCATGGTGTGTTTTTTAGACATATTATCTATAGGTGGAATGCCCACCAATAGGCTTTCTAGGTTGGTCCTAACCAGTGGTACACGCCCACTGAGGAGGACATATATTTCATCACAGGGATATCGAGGAGAGGGATGGATTTTCCCTCGTTCCCAGACGTTCCAGCTGGCTATGTAGCAGGGAGTCAGTTAGCGTACTCCCAGAGATACATTGGAGCAAATGTACTGTCTCCTTCAGATTTTCAGGTCGCTGGAGGTCAGTTACGTATTGGTGCATTTGGTAGTGAGGAGGTGAGGTGCCTCTCACTTCTGATTTCTACCATTTCACACAACACCAGTGACGGGAAATGCATTAGTTTCTTGCTTCTATATTATGTTGATTCTTTAGTATAGGAACCATGACTTGTCAGGTGGGGTGCCATTTTGTTGCTGCAGTTCTGTACAGCCTTAGATAGATTTTGTGCTCATGCACAAGGGAGGGTCAACTTCCCTTTTTCTTCAGATATTTTTTGTTTATTTTTTGAGAGGTTTCCAGAGACGAGGCCTACTTTTTTTTGACAGCCCCATAGGCCAATGTTCGAGGCACGGACGCACATGTGGGGGCAGATGATGCCCAAGAGGGGTGAGACTATGTTTCCAGTGAGGATATTGCATGATACACTAGAGTTGCTAGCCAGTGTTGACGAGCTGCATCCTTTCATTATGGTCCCCTATCCTTATGCTGGATTGGATTGGCGAGGGTGTGCCAACATCCTCTTCACAGATGATGAGCCACCAGATGATAGAGGTAATATTATTGTTTTATTTAAATTTATTCTAACATGTTCTTTTGATGGCGAGGACATGTTGGAACCACCACATGATCTAGGTGTGGATCCTGATGACGATCAGGGCATGCCAGATGTCGATGATCATCAGGAGGCTGGTGCAAAGAGACCTACTCCTGCTGGTGCACAGATACCGCCTTTTTCTAGGCATAGTCAACTTGATACTAGATACAGGATGCAGTTTGGTAACTAACTCACTACATTTACTATTGAGGCAGGAATCAGGCCAGCCAATATGAGAGACATACAGGCTGATGGTAGGTTGTTACATATGTGGAGAGGAATGCCACGTGACATGTACAGCCTGATGTGGCATGTCGTAGGAGCTACAACCTTATTTATGCAGCTGAGGAGGACCGTTGCATGTTATAGGCGTGGTCAAGATGCAGCATGTGATTGACAGTCTGCGAGCATCGACTCATCATCTCATGCTCGTTCACCTCGCGCCACACCAGATGAGAAGATTCCACTAGAATCTATTAACAGTCATCATGGACATTAGGCTAGACCATCATCCACATCCAGTCAGCAACCTACAACATCCAGCAGTACTCATGATCATGAGTAGGTCGAACCATCGACCGTCGAGGTTGCACCATTGATTTACAGGCCTCGACTAGTACTGCTTATATTTATGTTGTACCACGAGCTAATCAACGACATTTATATTACAGTTGTATATTTTTTACATTATTCAGTTATATATATATATATGTTCCATGTATTTTATGTTCATGTTGCAGTTGTACT
Organism: Pinus albicaulis; assembly: GCA_034641835.2. NCBI lineage: Eukaryota > Viridiplantae > Streptophyta > Pinopsida > Pinales > Pinaceae > Pinus > Pinus albicaulis. The sequence goes on along the minus strand of CM076581.1, from coordinate 81,984,095 downwards.
TGATTTACATGTTGGTGATCATCATGATGTGTATATTGTTAGGTCATGTTAGACATGTTCATTTAATGTGTAGCTTGCAAGTAGATGTGTATGTGATGGCATGAGTTATTTGACATGAGATGTATATTTGATGTTTTTGTTGTGATGATGTTATACAATGCTAATTGTGTTTTGTTAGATGATCATGATCATGATGATGTTAGCGAATTTGAATGTGTTTTTTAGTCGAATATGATTTTTGTACAATGGTTATCATGATCGTGATGTTTATTAATTAATTTAATATTAAATGACCATGATATTTATTAAATATTATGTCGTGATTGTAATTGAAATTCAAATTTTAATTGTATATAAAATTGTAAATTTTTATTTGTATTTGTAACTGTAATTTTAACTGTAATTGTATGTAAAATATTTGTAAAATTTTAATTTTAATTGTAATATTTAATTTATTGTGAAATTATTGTAATTTTAATTGTAATTGTAATTGTATATATGACAAATTGTAAAATTCTAATTGTGTGTAAAATTCTAATATTGTAATTGTATTTGTAATTGTATGTAAAATATTTCTAAAATTGTAATTGTAATTGTAAATGTAATTCTAATTCTAATTGTATGTAAAATATTTGTAAAATTTTAATTGTATTGCTGTGAAATGATTGTAATTGTAAAATTTTAATTGTAATTGTAATTGTATGTAAAATTCTAAAATTTTAATTGTAATTCTAATCGTAATTGTATGTGAAATTGTAAAATTGTAATTCTAATTCTAATTATAATTTTAATTGTATGTAAAATATTTGTAAAATTTTAATTGTATTAATGTGAAATGACTTTATTAAAAAAATTTAATTTGTAAATAATTGTAAAATAATAAATCTAGAATAATATGAATTTTTGTAACATAATAAAGTTTAGAAAATAATGCAAATAAACTCATGTACTTTAGAATTATCATTATTTTATTATGATCTTACATACCAAAAAAAAGAACACGGAGGTTCCTGGTTTTTCATCTAGTGCGCTTATCATCATAACCCGCACCGGTGTGTCTTAGTACTGTAGCGCATCGGTGCTTCACAACTCTTCCACACCGGTCCGTCATAAAACACGACGCCAAAACATAAACCGTGGTCTAATGAAACCGCACCGGTGTGCCTATAAAACCCCATGCACCGGAACAGGGTTAAATAAAACCTCACGTGACCCAGGTATGTCATTGAAATATCTTTTCTAAGAAGGAAAATTTATTTTGTAAAGTGCAGTATTGGAGCAGCGGAGGGTTCGAATCGCGAGAAAGCATTTTGCTGAGGAGATAAGGGTTTGAAAAGACGAGAGTTCGAATTTCGGTTGAGAATTTTATAGCAGAGAAAATGAGTGTTTCAAACAGAAATATGGACAAAGACGCTTACAAGGATGCAAATGGCTACAAAACTCGACAAAGTAAAAAAGGAGAAAATATTTATGAAAAATCTAAGAAGGGCGGTCGAGAAAGCTCGGTTGAGACCAGCGATAGGGTTAAGAGGCCAGGTCACGTGGGTAAGTATTTTCTTGATCATGGCAAAGAGCATTCGGTTGAGGCCGGTGATAGGGTTAAGAGGTCCCATGATGGAGAAAGGGAGAGTAGAGTTGGTGTCAAAGAAATACCTATCGACATTCTGGCGACTAGCAAAGTGAAATGGTTCTTTGAAAGCAAGGAGTCCTATTCGCTAAGGGATTTTAGAGAGAGATCAATCGAGTCTCTTGAATGGGCTAAGAGATCACATGAAGGTAACGATTCTCATTCTTACAAGGATCGCAGGGAAATATTGGACAGTAGAGAAAGATCAATCGAGGCAGTCGATAAAGCCAAGAGGCACCATGAAGGGAAGGATTCTCATTCCCTTACGGACAACAGAGAAAGATCAATTGACGTTGTTTATCAGGCTGGTAGGACCCATGAAGGGAAAGATTCTCATTTATATAGGGATAGTAACGAAATGTCAATCGAGGTTGTTAATAGGGGTAGGATTTCTCGTGAGACAAAGGATATGAATCCTTATGATGAAGAAATGGATGGCAAGTCTCGCAAGCGACGAGAGCGAGAGCATGACAGTGAGGGAAGGAAAGATAACAGTGACAAATGAAAGAAGTTTACAGAGTATGATACCAAAGATGATAGAAAGCATAAAGGAGAAAAGAGGAAATTGGATGCCAAGATGGAGGAGGAACTTACAAATGAGCGAGTAGATCATGGGTCTGCAAGCAGATCATGGGGCACCTTTTCTTGTTGCAGGTTATGGAAATGTTCAAGTTTCTTTTTATGAAAGAAGAAGAGGTGTAGTTTTGGAAAAAAAAAAAAATCTTGGTGCGTCCTGCATAACCTAGTGCACCAGCGCGCTGTATTATACCAGCGCACCGCGCAAGTACTGTGTAATAAAAAATTAAAAAAAAAATAAATTTAATTTGTGTGCCATATCTAAAATAGGGCACAATGTGTACATTATGATAAAAAATATGGGTTTGTTCTCTTTGATGACCATGTTCACTTGCTCTCTCCAGAATGTGTTTAAAATCTAGGAGTATTGTCTGAGCTTCGGTTGGCTTACATAAACTTTTACTGGCAAAGCTGACGTCGCATAAAATCACATCTTCGGCTTTCAATTGAAACTAAATGGCATCTCTAACTTGTCTGAGTTGTGGTCCTGTGGATAACGAGGAATATCACATGGAAGGTACCCAAAAATCCAAATTTTTGAAAGTATAGGTGAATTAGCACTTATCAAAGAATGAAATGTCAAACAAAATGCGAATGGGATACACCTAAGGATTCCCTGGTTCCATTTGTTATTGAAAATGATGCTGTCTTTGGATAAAACCAGTAAAAAATCAGCTTGTATTATAAATGGAAATCCATTGACCATTTATGTGGGAAGAAAAGCATAGATACCTATAGCTACCATTCCACCTGCAAATCAGTTTCCCATTGGAAAAGCTAATGTAATAGACCATTTTGCAATGTCTTTCCTCTGCTCAACCCTATACTCATTTTCTATGGGAAACCATTTCCTCCACATGTAATAACTGCATCTTCTAGTCTAAAATCAGTCTTCTTCTGCTAACAAATGTAGAATGAAGGACTCATTGTCATTTCTCCCAGAACATTCAAGGTCAGTTTCTCATAAAGCAGAGATTGTATAAATTTTGTTAAGATCGAGATAGAAAGCACAAAGGAGAAAAGAGGAAATTGGATGCCAAGATGGAGGAGGAACTTACAAATGAGCAAGAAAAACATGGGGCACCTTTTCTTGTTCCAGGTTATGGAAAGGTTCAAGTTTCTTTTTCTGAAAGAAGAAGAGATGTAGTTTTGAAAAGAAATGGCCCAAATATTTTCACAGCAAAATGTACATTTCCAACATGTCTAATTTTGGTGTACACACGTAAAAGTAATTTCGGTCCCTTAACCACAAATCAGTGCTAATGTACAGATAACCGCACCGGTGTGTTTTAGTTACTGCACACCAGTGCATTTTAATTACTACGCACTGATGTCATGTTACCAATTGACGCATCAGTGTGGTGCTATTAAGTGATGCACCAATGACAAATAACCATAAATAAAAAAAGTGCAACTCTATTTTCTTTAAGTGAAAAAAAAGCGGCAAATTGAAAAATGGGCGGAAAAATATTTTTGAAAATCTAATTTCAAAAACAATTCTTTAAATACTAAACACTTTTCATTATTTCACTATTTTTGCTAAAATTTTCAACTATAGATTTGCAGGAGACATACCTGGAGCAAGAGAGAACGAGAGCACTGTGGAGCAGCGAAATACGTTCGAACAGAAGTATTCAGACAATCAAAATCCAAAACTCTGGTGATTCAAACCCTGTAGCATAGAATTTCAAACGATCTCGTTATTAAATTTGATTATTTTTTTAAATTTTTCTGTAGATTTTTTACTTTTTCTGCAGTTTTTTTTACTTTTTCTGCAATTTTTTTATGAAGAAAAGAATTTCAATTTTTTTTTTTTTCATTTTTAGAAACAAAACAAAACCAAAAAAAATCCATTTTTACCCTAAACCCTTATTTTTTTGTGTTTCTACCCTTTCTTCTCCCTGTTTCTATGATTTCAAAATTAGGGCTTTTCATTTTAGATTGACATCCAACCCACGGGATGAATTGCATAGTCGAATCCCAATCCAGGTTGGCCCTTGCATGAATTTTTGAAAAAAATGGATTTTTTTTTTATCGGTGCGTCCTGAGTAACCTAGCACACTAGTGCGTTGTATTATACAGCGCATTGCGCAAGTACTGTGTAATAAAAAATTTAAAAACATTTTTTTTTAATCAATGCACCTTTTCTAAAATAGGGCACCGGCATGCTATGTTACAAGAAGAGCGCCATATGGTCTATTATATTGTTTTTGCGGTGCGTTTATAATACCCCCACGAACCGATGTCGGTGCGCACATCATGAAAGGAGCACCAGTTTCTTGAGATTTATTTTTTACCTGAAAAGTTGACAATTTATTTATAAATATATTAATGAATGATATGGTACAGGTTTTAGATTGATAAAGAAATGACTAACAAGAGATCAAGTAACAAAAATACTGATAACACATCAAGAAAAGAAAAAAAGGCAAGTTCTTTGTAAATTCTTTACAAAAAATATTCTTTTTAAACTATATGTAAGTTTAACTAATATGTATTGTTTACTGTGTATCATGCAGATCCACAAAATGACAAAGTTCGATAAGATTATTTCTGATCTAGGACCATAAGAGCATAAAAGCTTGATGGAAAAATTGCAAAAAGATGAATCAGGTGAATGAAAAAATACTATCGATCCAATATGAGTTTCTTTTTTTAATTTTCATTAATAATATACTTAAAATTATTAGATAGCATGTGTCAAATAGTCTATTAATTCACATATGTTTAATGTTCTACAGGGACCAACAACTCAGAAAAGGAATTTTGTTCTAAGAAAAGAAAGAAAATAGAACATGCAAATGAAAATAAATTTCTCCTTAGCTCATCTGGAATGGTGTTGGAGGTTAACGAAAGGGAGAAAAAAATTACAAAAGTTTGAGGGATCTAATGGAATGAATGTATAGATGTTATTTCCACTTACAATACAAAAACCAATCCAATGATTCCTAGAACCAAATTTTATCTAAACTATAGGAAGAGTTTCTAGAGAATTGGTCAATGAGACATGTCAGACTTTTAATAGCAAAAACGTACAACAACAAAAAAGAAGCCCCTGAAAAAGTAATATTCCTTTAAATGTTTGTCTAGAAATATTTATAAATATCACTTTTGTTATATTTACTTTTCATATATCAACATAAAAATTAAATATTTTATTGTTCTTACATTTTCAGGAAGATTATGAAAATTTAAAAAGATGAATGAGCTGATATCAGAAATATGCCAGTAGGAATGTCCAAAAAGGTGTACAAGGAGATGCTCAAAGAAATGGACAAAATTGCATCGCATGAGGAGCCATCTCAACAACAACGTGCTTCAAACGTAATATGTAATCATTGAATTTTTCGATCATTAGGTACAATAAATAAACAATTTAGCATTAAATATTAATTTTCAAGTATTTTATTGCAGAAAATAAAAGAAAATGGAACCCATTTAGCACATAAAACAGGACGACAAGGAAGAAAAGGGTTGATATCTAAGTTTGTGAGTAATTGTTACTTCTTTATAACAACTTAAATAGATTTAATTTTTGTATTTTTTAAGTTTTTTTACAAAAATCATCATTGAATGTCTTCAAACAGGTGCTAACATACAAAGAAGAACCATCAGACGAATTGATTGAAATTGGGTTAAATATGGGTTGTGAGTATATGTTGGAATATCAGAAATTAATTGTGGAATTTGTAAGCATCTATCGATCTTGTTTTACTTAGCTCCGGCTATTAATTAATAGAACAAAATATTTTATACTAAATATATGATTTGTTATGGAGTATAAAAATTGCAGGAAACAAAGTATGAACTGCGCCAACAAATGAAATTTTGAAAGATGGCATGGTACATGGTTTTGAAATAATGTGTATAGTTTATGAGTCAATTTTTTCTATGATACGTCATTTTTATTTTCGATTTACATTGATGTATATTATTTAATATTACAATTTTCATTATTCTCACCAATGTATATACACTCGTTTTAGTTTATTTTTATGTTTGTAGATGGAAGGTGAACAAGAAGAAAACAATCAACACCATGAACACAACATTCGTGAAAACAACCCAAGTCATCGAAGTAGCTCTAGCAGTGACAGCAGTTCAAGAAAAGAATGATGATCACTACGTTTGGATATCAAAGCAAGGTGTTTTATTTTTTGAAATATGTCTGTGAAATCAGAAATTTTGTTTAATTTAATGGACATAGTGTCCTAATTGAAAGACAAATGGATACCCATAACTGTCTCATTTTGTATGACCAAGATTGTCTTATTCATATATATGTGTGTGTGTGTGTGTGTGTATATATAATAAAATATGTTTTAATTTAGTCTATTGTGTTCTCCATTGTCATTCTCAAATGCACTAATAAAATTTAATTCATATGAATATTGTTATAATATATATGTGTCGACTTTTGATGAATAATGAATTTTAAAAAACCACAATAATTATGATATGATGTAACAAATTAATCCAAACATCACATTCAAATGCATTAATAAAATTTTAATTAATATGAATATTGTTATAAGATGTGCTCATCTTTGATGAATAATGAATTTCAAAAATCACAATAATTGGTAATCGTCACAAAGCTGATGTTTCTAAAAAATACAAAATGAACACCAAAGCAAGGTACGCTTATCAGACAACGATGCATTTGTATGATGCAAACAGACGGTGCGAGTCTACGACTCAGGGCAACCATGGATGGTGTCAAACCAATTAAAAATCTTGGTGTGTTTTGTGCGATACTATGCACCGGCATATTTATGTGATACTATGCACTGGTGCATTTGTACGACATATGGGCACCGCACAAACACCAATACCAAATATAAATATCGGTGTGTTTTTCTGATATGGCACACCGGTGTGTTTAGATGACTTATGGGCACTGCACAAATCCCAAGGCCAATTAGTACGGCTCCATGGGTTGTATCACCAACACTGCTCCTAGTGTGGTTTTATACCTTGATGGCCCGGTGCAGGAACCTTCGACCGCCCCGGGGCCACCGTCTAGATGACACGCACCAGTGCGTTGAAACCTTAGTAGCGCACCGATGAAAAAAATATCCGTAATAACCTCCGGCCGCCCAGTTTTTTTAGTTGTGTTGAATTTCCGTTAAAATCTCTGCCAAAAGCTCTATAACCATAAACAGATGTTGTAGAAAATGTTTTTTTGACAATCTTGGCCAATTTTATAACACTAAAAACCTCCTTTATAACCTCATCTAGAGGGTCTTTTCCTTGTAGTGGAGTTTTGAAACATATATAGGACTCATAAAGAGTCTCATACCAACCCAAAGTTGGTTTACCTGACTGTAATATTCCAAAATTAGCTTGCAGCTAATTGGAATATTAAATGTTTCCTTTATCACCTATGAGTTGAATAAAATGGTAAGGAGGCCCATGCATAATAAAAACATGAATAAAACCCATCATAATGTGAAAGGATATCATCACAGTAGATGGATTTTACAATTGTGTGTGTGAACAGGGGAAAATGGATGGGGAAAAAGTCAAGTTTGACTAAGTCAACATGCATGCATGAAGAAGAGGAGAACATCAATATAACTAGCTCAGTGTGAACAAGGCTCAGCATAGCCAAACATTTGAGAGATGGATTGAAGGCACTTGAGTGTGAAAAGGGATGAAGTAGATTGAAGAGGTCAACCTTGACCAAATCAAACAGCGCAGTATGGAGGAGTGGCCTTGATGAAGGTACAGCGTAATTTTGGAGGGAGATTGCTCATGTAGAGTTGGAAACCCTAATGGGTGGGACCCAAGGTGAAGGGGCTCACAAATTTTATAAGGAATAGGATGGCAGCCTTTTGGGGTTAGCTTGGATATTATTCATTTTGGTCAGTTTAGATTGTTTGGCATTCTCTTGTTGTTTAGCAGAGCTGCAGTGTTGTTTAGCACAAGGATCTCCTGTTTAGGAATCCTTCTCCTTTCTTGAGAGGCCTCTTGAAGGAGTATTGTACTTCAGTTTTCCACATTCAAGCTTGAGGCCAAGCATCCTCCTTCAGCTACAGCGTTATTCTTATAGCAGGAAACGTTGTGTTGCAGGGTGTTGCAATGGAAAGTCCCCAACACCACTTTCTGAGCTTATCTTTCAAAGGAGGGAGCTTCCCTTTCTTTGCAAAATCTGCAAAGGAGGTTTCTGAGCATCATTTACATCTTGGCCTGTGGCCAAATAATTCTCCATCTTCTACAGCACAGTCACTGACAGAAACTGTGTCATTTTACTCAGTGTTGCAGTAGCAGGGGTTAAGCCCTTGTTTGTGAGCTTGTTCCTTGGAGGAAGGGAAAACCCTTCTCCTAGAAGACTTTATAAAGCATAATTCTTATATTTCTTGTATATTTTAGCTATATGTATTCAGATCTATAGTGTAATTACATCTTCCAGATCTAGATTTGCAGATCTGCTATTATGTACTTGTGCTTTCATGAAACCCTTGTCGGGTTATCTCTTTGGTGTATAAAAGGAGCTAGATCTCCATTTTCCTTCTTGTTTTGATATAATAAACTCCATATCTAATGTTTCACCTTATTACATCTAAAACCCTCAGAAAATCATGTTGTATATGCTTCAGTTGCTTTCTATTGAGTTAAGTCATGGGAATTGGGCCTTTTTAAGCCATTCCGGGACCGGGAGGTCTGTTTCACTTAGAAAAATAGATTTTTTTTCTGATTATTTTCTGGTTGTGAGTCCCATATATCATAAGCTGAAGGATCCCACAATTATTTTCCTCTTTTATTACACAAATAGCTAGGAATAACGTTTCTGGGGCTTATTTTGTTGTTTTTCCCCAACTTTTAGATCATAAAATGAATTATTAGTTGTTGATGTAACTTTAATTGATGTCTATGTGTTTTTAAAACATCATATGAACTATATCCAACTTTATAACATCTTAAGGTGTTCTTATTGTTGTATAAATTCCCTATTTTGGGATATTAAAATGGTATCGGAGCATGACCTTTGGCTCAGCCTGTGAGTTCTAGCTATCAGAAGGAGCAAGATCAGAATGATGGAGAGGATGAGTTTACTCTCATCACTTTTCAAATCCAGAAATGACCTCCCCAAGGAGGTGAAGCAGATGAAGAGTTGCAGTGAAACTCCTAGAGGGTTTCAAGAAGAGGGAGAGTCATGCACTTCCTATTCTCAAAAAGAAGAAGACAAGAAGCATGAAGGACACTTGTATCACATGATCCTAAGTGAATACCTTGTTGAGTACAAGTCTTAACCTAGAGCCTTCAAGGAGACTCTAGCCTTCCCACATTTCATTCAACTGGAGGAAGAAAGGAGACCCTGCAGCACAAGAAGAATGAAGGGAAATGGGTTTCTATTGTCTACTTTTGATGGATCATCTTTAGCAAGGACTTGGACAAGGAGAATTGAAGCATTATACCTACTACATCTAGTGGTAGAAAGAGAAGTAGTAGATATTGCAGCACTACACATGAAGGGAAAAGTAAGCATTTGGTGGTTCAGTCACATAAGTCATGCAAGAGTTTCTACTCTTGTAGATTTCACTCAGAGGGTGATCAAGAGATTTGATGAAGAACAATCAGAAAGGGAGGAGCCCTCACCACCTCTTGGGGAGACTTATATCAGAGCTATCACAACCTTGGAGGAGCAGCCTTCAACATCAGTAGTTGAGGGAACCGACACAGTGGAAGAAGAAACTATTGCAGCCATGCAAAGTGTTCCCACAATCCATCAAGATATGATTGAATTTCCACTTTTTATTATTGCAGCAAATCTTTCAGAAGATTGTGGAAATCTTCTGTTGTATGACCCAGGATCATCACTTACTGCTAATCTAGAGCAGCAAGGTTGCACTATGCTGTCCAAGAGTAGCAGTGAAGAAAGAAGGACACATTCCTCATGGGAACATTTAGATGACAACTTCACTCAAGAAGCCACGGAGGAAGAGATGTCAAAGGGTAGACATCTTGATATGAGAAACTCTTTCTCCTCTCTAGATGACACTCTCTAAATGAGAATGCCACAGCTCAAAGAGAGACTTCTACTTGCAGTAGATCCAAGACCTCATTGGTTTTGGAAGGCCATGCATGAGGAGGAGGTCTCATCAGGAGATCCCATTGGAGGTGCACTTCAACATTTCATGAAGTGCAAAGTTCTTCAAGAATTGAGGAGGTTGGTTTCCTACCATGGGAGGATACCAAATATTTGCAGAATGAGATCCATCACCCACATTGGGATGAGTGGATTACAGTATGGAACAAGAGGTTTCCAAACCCCTTGTAGATCTATGATACAGGCTAGCAAGAAGCATGGTTGCGCTGGTTCATTTTGGGTGTGTATGGTCACTACCAAAAAATTTATATTTCCTTATCTCATGTCATAAGTATCAATGATAGAATGCATAAGAAGAAGGCATGGTTGTTGTGGCTATTGAGAAGAGAGTTTGGACATCATATTTCAGATCTTAAGTCCATGTATTTACCTTGGTTTGAGATATGTCTCATATATTCACATGTATTTATGTTTGAGATGTATTTCGTGTATGTACATTGTTTTGGGAGGAAGGACAACTTCCACATGATGTATAAGGGAGATGGTTTTTACTGTGTTTATGATATCTGTTATGTCCTATAATATTTCAAAGTTTTATCCTTCATGCTAAATGGAATATTAGAGTTGTTTCATCACTATGTAGGTGAATAAATGGGTAGGGAGGGCCCATTAACCTCTTTAAGAGGATCAATAACACTCCTAAATATGGAAGAGAGAGTAAGAATAAGCAACTTATTTGAACACCCTTGGGTGTGAGCAGAGGAATGGGATCATGTTGATTCGGTCAACTTTGACCAAGTCAACAAAGTTTTCTAGATACATTGAACCACCTTGATGAATGACACTTGATTTTGGTGGAGGAAAACTTGCTGAGCTTGTTGGAACATGTGGATAGGACCCAATGTGGAGAGGTTCACTTGCTATGAAGGATGGAGGCCTTTGTTAGGCACATGCTTTGTATTTCGATCTTTTGTGCTTATGCTGTTTAGACTTTGCTTCCTCTTGTTGTTTAGCGGGGTGCTAGCGGTGTTGTTTAGCACCGGGTGTTCCCCCAAGCGAGAATCCACCTCTTCCCTTGAGAGGAATCTTGGAGGCTTGTCCTATGTTGATCCTCCGGAGCTCAGAGCCAAGCATCATTCTTCAATCAGTGATTATTCTGTGGTAGGATATTGCTAAGTTGCGGTGTTGCGGTGGAGGATTCTTACACTACTTCGGAGTATGTTTCTGGAGAGTGAGGTGCCTTCCATCTCTTGAGAAATCAGCTAGGAAGAATTAGGAGCACATTTCATATCATAACAAAATTTTGTTTCTCTTCTATGGTACAGTCCTTGCAGGAGCTGAATCATTTTATCTGAAGTTGTTATTGAGGTTAAGACCCTTGTTTTACACTGAGCTAGTTTCCTAGGAAAGGCTCAGCCATAGAGCTAATGGAAGGATATTCATCCCTCTTTTGTATTATTCAACTATATTTATATAATTTTTGCAGTAAGGCGCATTTTTCATGAATAAATCAAATCTTGCTCTTCCTTGTACATGTCATCTCGAAACCCTTGCGGGTTAACTATAATACTATTAAGGAGGTTAGATCTATGTTTTCTTGGCATGCTATTTCATATAACTCCGGATCCATGTTATTTCATCATTATACTATGAAATCCTCCTTAAAAATATTTTGCCTTCTTGATCTTTTACACGCTCAGTGTAGGATTTAGCCATTTAAGCCTATTAGGAAGCTAGGAAGTCATTTAACACATATCAAAGATTTCTTTGATCCCTTTTGTATGTGAGAACTAACAACATCATATTCTAAGGAACCCGGCTTGATATTTCACTGATAAAAACTTAGATCTTCAGAAATAATGTTTTCATGGTCTATTTCTTCATTTTTACCACCCCGATGTGTAGACATTATTCTTTCTTGTTGTTTTCTATACATTTTGAAGGCTACCTGTTTTTTTATCACATCGTATACTCTATTTTATGATCTTAGCAGAATATCTTAAGATATTCTTATTGTTGTAAATCCATATTTTGGATATTACGGTGGTATCGGAAGCTGACCTTGGCTCATTATGGAACTCAGCAATACGGCTATCAAGAAAGAATGAGCAGAAATAAGACTCTACCCATGTGGAAAGAGAATATAGACTTACAAATCTTCTTCCAAAATATGTGATGCATCAATGAAAATCTTAGGGAGATGAGAGGATAGATGGAATCTCTGAGTTTAATTCTAAACAGAATCTAGGTGGTACATGATAGGTGTGAGCATGCGGCTACACCCCATTATGCACGACGTATTCAAATGCTAGATGCAGCACAGAGATGAAAGAAATGTCGGGAGAGCTCTTAGTAAATTTTCTACAAAGTATGAGTCTCAGAGCTCGAGAAGTTTAGAGATCATATTACTTTCAAGAAGTTTTGCAAGATCAAGGTGGAAGGCGATTTGCATAGCATGTATAGATTTTCTCTATCTACTGATGGATCCCCAACGCCATTAAAGCAGGTGAGTTATGTACACAATGGCGGCGGCACTTGATTTGAAAAATGCATCAAAGTTGCGGTAGCTACATTTGAAAGGTAAGAGCCTATTCTTGGTGGATGTTGTGAGTCATTTTCATTGAAAAAATGTTAATACTTCTTCTTTGTAAGTTCACTAAAAAGATTGTGAAATATTTGATACAAAGCATGAGACAATCAAACCAGTACATAAGTTGGGAGGACACTGCAAGCCAAAACCACTTGACCTATTGGAGGAAAGTCAATCTTACATGATGCACCTTGTTAGAGGCAAATCTTTGTTTCATAACCTTGGACAAGGGCATGAAGGTCCTTTGCAAGAAAGGATCCTCTTGAAAGTTACCTCCTATTCATATTGAAGATGAAGGAGGAAGGATGGGGGGTTGACCTTGTCACATCTAGAGCATATCTATTACTCATGTAGTGGAAGAGGAGCACATGCTCCAACGGGAGGATTTCTTGTGCAATTTCAAAAGTTCCGGGATCTCACATATAGAGCAAAGTAAAATCAATGAGCGTACGATTGTGAATGATATTGATAGAAGGTAGGGAGGAAGGACATCATCACTTGATGAACTTCCCCTATCTGTTGCGAGCTGGTGCAGAGGGAGGAAGCCAGTTTGCACAATGAGGGCAAGGGAAAGGTTTCCCAACCATATGAATAGTCTTCTCTTGCCATGGATGTCTTACTACATGGAGGCATTCCACCTGGGAGGCCACCAGACTTGGAGTTGGTAAGATAAATCTTGTCATTTGGTTCACCACTCTTGGAATTTGGAGAGGTGAGGAGTTTTGAAGGAGACTTTGGCATGGGGGATGTCAAAGTAGTAGGCATCAACTTGAAGAGAGTTTCACATGCCAGATCACCAATGTTGTCTCTTGGGAGGATTGATCCATATTGGAGGTCTCAACTCTTGGTAGAGTACTCCAAGGATCTTGGTGCTTTCATGATTCTTGATGACCCTAATGGAGATGACCGATATATGGTGGATGATATGGTCATCTATTCTTGTAACGAGTCTTCTTGGCTTAAGAACTGAAAGCTCAAGGAAGAACGCCTTTTATGGGGACTTCTTTTCCATGCATTTGATGCATATGCTTTCCTTAAGCAGTTCATTTGGGAGGGCATTTAGCACTGACATATTTCAGCATATGGAGAGGTACGCAAGCTCGAATGGTGAGTAGAGGATGATGTCACATCCACCTTCCTACTCATTGGGGAGTGAGAGAACATTTTCATTAGAGCAATTTCGGCTCAAGACCTCAAGTGCATGATGGAGAATGTGCAATTTCACCTTATGTTTTGTACTTCTTGTCTTTTTATGTGACATATTATTGTACCAAGGAGGATTATTCCTTCTTGCATATTGTATAATGATGTATATGACCATTTGTAGCATTGAGATTGGCTGAAATCTCCTTGGTGGTTTTGTGGAAATACATGATTTTAGTGTGCATATTAGAAACCTTAGTTTGTACTTTCATCGAACATATCTTGTAAGATGATTGTGACAAAAATTGTTTGGAAAGCCTTGTTTTGTTTGATTTGATGCGGAAAAGATGCTGTGTATTTGGTTCCTTGTGTGGGACCTTGATCCAGCACCAGATTGTCATGTGACAACTTGTTTTTTTATTGGTTTGCTTCCATGTATTTTTATTTCATAGAGCTTTGTTGGAAGTGGACATGATTTGAAGTACCCATTGGGGGTATGATTCTCCCTAATTTGCATGATGCATGTTTACAAAGGAGCAATGGGTAGCCCATGATTTCCAAATTAAATCTCTCTTCTTCATGTGGGAGGAGCCATTTGGAGAACTTGAGTTTTTGGAGGAGGCAATTCTTTTACTTGTTTGATGGGGTAGCTTAGGCATAGCAGGTCAGCAGAATTTCAGCCCAAATCAAACAATGACCCCATACTTATCATAAATGGAAGAGAGAAACCACTTGGTTAGGAGGATCCAATCTCTCCATGTAGCCCCAACACATTGTATGGGCAAGGTTGGATCTTTTAAAGGAGCTAACTGCGTTAGGCTCATTTCATTTCGATGATAGCATGGGTGTAAGTCACTCATTGGGAATATTTATTTCCCATGACCATCATCACTCCTACATGGGAAATTGCATTGGATAGTAGGAGGTTTCCTCACATCTTCCACCTTTCTATGATGTAGACCATATGGTTTTGCATGCTTGGGGAGAAACATTGGGCCAGTTGTAGCGAGATCATGTTAGGCAGTGGTTGGGAATTTTTGATGAGGCCACAAGAAGAGGAGAGGGAGGATTTTCTCTCTAACCTCTGATTGCTTGAGGACAAGCAACATTTTGGAGAGGCGCTATTATTCCAAATTTTTAGCCTTCCATTTCAATGGAATATTAAGTTGTTCATCCTCTAGGAGTAAGGGTGGATAAATGGAGTGAGGGCCCATTAACCTCTTTAGAAGGATCAATAACCTCCTAAATGTGGAGGTAAGAATAAGCATCTTATTCAGCACCCCTTAGGTGTGAGCAGGAGATGGGATCTCATGTTGATTCGATCCTTTGACCAGAGTCAACAAAGTTGTCTAGATACATTGAACCACCTTGATGGACAATGTAGTTTTGGTGGAGGACAACTTGCATGAGCTTGTTGGCACATGTGGATGGGACCCAATGTGGAGAGGTTCACTTGCTATATATGAAGAGGATGGAGGCCTTTTTTAGGCATGCTTTGTATTTCGATATTTTGACCTTGTCTATTTAGACTTGACTTCCTCTTGCTGTTTAGAAGCGTGGTAGTGTTGTTTAGCACCAGGTGTTCCCAAGCGGGAATCCCACCTCTTCCCTTGAGAGGCCTCTTGGGAGAGCTTGTCATGTATTTCTCCACATCCGGACTCAGACCAGCATCATTCTTGATCCCGGCAGTAGCTACATACTTGAGGGATATTTAGTTGCGAGTGTTGCGGTGATTCTTACACCACTTAAGTGCTGTTTCTTAGTGAGGGTGCCTTCAGCTTCTCTTGGGGTGTTACACCATTTTTGGTCATCTAACTCTTCATCGTGATGGACCCAAGTACACCATGTAAAATGAGTTTTACCCCCAAGTGGCACTTATATATTTATTGAAACTACAAGGAATAATTAATTAAACCATATTTTAATTATTATTCCCGGTCATATTTAACTAAAAACAAAGAAATTAATGAGATAAACCTGGTGCTCTTATTTATTTCTTAGAATAATTATTTAAATAATATTCCTTGTTAAAGATGACCAAATCAACCTTTTTATTTAATCAAATAAATCTATTATTTATTTGATTATATCTAACTCACTTCCTTAAAAGATAAATAAATCATTTTATTTTATTTATTTTTCACTAATCAAGGATTTATTTAAGTCAAACACATTCCTCAACAAAATAATAATAAAATATTCCATAGGGTGGATCTAGATGTGATTGCTATTATTTTAATCATTACCAAGATCTAGAAGGACCCAATATTTTGACATAAATGGGAGATTTCCCCATCATTCTTCACCTTTTGTTGCATACTAGATCACTCACGGATC
The DNA here is from genome assembly GCA_034641835.2 of Pinus albicaulis. NCBI lineage: Eukaryota > Viridiplantae > Streptophyta > Pinopsida > Pinales > Pinaceae > Pinus > Pinus albicaulis. Next base: position 81,967,769 of record CM076581.1, on the reverse strand, counting down.
TATACCCTCTGAGTCTCATTTTAACGCCATTGTTGCTCCCATTGAGCTCTACCTTCTACATTGGGTTTTCTACATCTACAAGAGAAACTAGATGCGAGTGCGAGGACTACAAAGAACCCATCCCATTGAGAATCTGGATACACCTTCTTGTTTCCTCCAGATTTTCTGTAATATAAAAAGTCATTCAAAAAATACGTGTTCTTGTCTTATACATTCGTTATGGAACAAGCTCTTCTGCGCTAATATCTTTCCATTTATGAATACAATTTTGTTCTGACATACGCTACTAGTGTCGAAGATGTTTTAAATAAAATTATTGTTGTTAAGACATAATGGTTATGCGTAGCTAAAGTGGTTCTTCCGGTGCAGCTTCGACAAAATTCATATATGTCATGTGACTCACACGGAGTTTTTAAATTAAACTTGTTGGCGTCGTTTTCTTATTCACGCATATCCGGCTTCATGACCTAGACTACCTTTAAGTATGGTTGTCCTCTTTTCATGTCATTTTTCTCATAAAACCTAAACCTAAAATTTCTAACTTCGTGTTTACAGCCTATTGTAGTGCTTGACACCCGGCCCTTTGAGACGGCAATTTTGGAAAATCTACTTGTAGAAAGCAATGACAGAGAGAATCTCATACCTTTTGGCCCAAAACCTATGACACAGGGCCTTTTCTTTCTGGCTGTTCCTGCTGACCTCAGCTCGGATCGAGTCGGAGACACTGCGACACCTTGCTTTTCCGAGCATTTTTGGTACTAGGGTTCTGTGCTGACCTCTGCCAGTTTTCCGATTTCACATCTCGGCCGCCTTGACCAAGATCTGTCTGTTTTTACTCATCTAAGTGGGAACCCGACAGGCCTGTTGCTGCCCTCCACTTTTGTGGAAGGTTTATTCATTTCGGCCAGCAGATGGGTTCCCCGAGCAGGCCCCTCTTTTTCCGGATGCTGTCTCACTTCCCGGATCCATTTAGAATCAACCTCTTTCCTTTCCAAATCACCTCTTGTCGTTTTGTTTGGACCTCCCCTAAAGGCCTCTGCCTTGCCCCCCCCGGCTTTTTGGTGATTTCCCTTTTTCCAGCCACCTTGCCTCTGTCTCTTGGCTGTGATCTGCACCCCTTATCTGCAGCTTTATCCTCCAGATCTCTGTCCCCTTTGACCCTAGATCTGTTGAGCTTCCCTTGTGTGTGTTTCCATATTTTTTCCCTTTCTTTTCAGCATAGTTTTGAGAGACCCACCTTCTTGGGTTAGATAGATGCATACGTAGCTGTTATTTTTTTGTTATTTCAGCATTTTACTCTGTTCTCTGTAGGTTTATTTTCAGCTACGCAGCACACTTTTTTGCTCTCAACAACGGAAAGGGTTTAAAAATTAAAATTAACGCACACCACACACTGACCCTAAGTGAAGAAGCGCCCGGTTTACACCGCCTGGCAAAGACTCTAAAATCAATCGTCACTGCACCTTATCTGCCCTTGACCTTCTTGATTCTGTCCCTTTCTGCCCTTGTCGGTTTCCTTCTTCCTGTCATCATTGCGCCCCCAAGGCGCCTTTCCGGGAGACTTCTTCGCCTTCATCCTCAGTTTCCGGTTGATCGACCTGCTCCGCACCGTCGTCGTCGAGCCAGTCCACCTTCGAGTCCGCACTCCGTCTCCTCTCCTGATTCATCGGATCCCCCTTCTCCTTCCGGTTCTCCCCCTCCGACTCCTTTTACCTTCACCATGTCCGGATCAGGGCCTAATGCTAGCGGTTCTCCCGACCCCAATGCCGGCCCTACTTCTAGCGGAACCGTCACAACCACTACTCCGGCCACCCCTGTGCTGCCGTACATTGCAGGCCTCAGCCTCCCCGATTTCCATCAGTTGATTAACGACCCCATTCACCATAATACTACCCGGCCCACTATGCCTACCAAGTTACCCTCTGATATCCCTAAGTTCGAGGGCCTTAATGGCGAAGACCCAACCAATCACGTCCGGTCTTTCCACATGTGGTGTTCCTCCAACTCCATTACCGATGACTCCATCCGTCTTCGTTTGTTCCAACGCACGCTTATCGGCGAAGCTTCTAAATGGTATGTCGAACAGGCCACTTCCTCCCATACCACGTTCGAGACTCTTGCCCAAGCCTTCTTGTCGTACTTCCAGCTCCCTCTCCGATACGACACTGGTACGGAGCTCTTGACTTCATTCAAGCAATCCTCTTCCACACGCCTTTCTGCCCATGTTCAGGAATGGCGACGAAGACGGAGCTTATGTCGAGCCCCTCCCTTTGAAGATCGGGTTTACATGGACTGGTTCCTTCGCACCCTCCCGTCTCCCATCGGCAAAGATGTCGCCTCTCACTTTCCTCAATCTGAAGAAGCCGCCCTCCAAATAGCTTTAAAATATGACCCGATCTACGCTCAATCTGGTTATGTTTATACCGTTCTTCCTGACATCCCCAGGCCCGGTGGCGCTAACGCCCCGGGGGCATCTCATTCCGCCGACGGTATTGTTGGATCTCTTTCCCACCCCTCCGCTCACCCTCCTATGAGCCATGGCCTTCCTCAGGGAGGGGCCAGCACCTCTAGCACTCTGCCCCCTAAGAATAGCATGTATCCAGGATAATGCATGCCTCCTCCTTTGCCCAACCTCCCGTTTACCTCAATGCCGCCAACCCACGCCCCCTTACTTTTATCCGCGTACTCGGTGCGCCAAATTTCTCCAAAGATATGCGCTTCCGCCTCCCTTGCCTCCCTCTCACGACCCGCAAATGCTCCCACAACCCCTCCAAAAATAAGTATTTGCGCAGCAGCAGGCAAGGACCCCTTCTTCTCAAAGAAGGCGGAGAGGCAACCAGAACCCATCTGCCCCCGGTAACCGAGGTCCCAATTCTGGTCCAGACCCTAACACTAGCAACCAGCCTCAGGGCATTCCGCCCAGGCCGGACAGGCCGCTTCGCACAAACAAGCCCTGTTCGTGTTGCGGTGTTTACGGTCACCACACTCACGATTGCCCTCTCTTACCCCAGATGCGACAGATGTGGGAGTCTCAAGCCACATTGCGCGGACAACACGCCTCCCCTCACGCTCCTCCTAATGTGGCCACTACCCAGCCAGCTGTGTTCACTGAGCCTGCCCCTCACCAGGGATTCATGGCTACCAAACCCCCCGACAGCCATGTAGCCACTCCCCCGTCCGTTTCTGGTTCCTCTGATTACCAGATCCTTATGATGTGCTCCGATCCTTCCCCTTCCCTCGCTCCTGCTGACAACCAAATGATTGTTTTTTACGCCACCCAATCGGACCATCCCCCTCTTCCTCCTTCCGTTGCTTTCCAACTCCCTGTCAAAATCCGGAATGCCACGGTATCCCGGTGTATAATTGATGAGGGAGAATCCACCTGTGTGATGTCCGCTTCGGTTTGGAAGCAACTCGGATCCCCTGAGCTGGCCCCTTCCACGATCACCCTTCGAGCGTGGGACGGTCATGCCTCCCAGCCTATTGGCCTGTTCCATAACTGTCCCATCACTCTCGCCGGTAAGACCGTTTGCGTTGATGTCGAAGTCATTGACGCCCCTTTAGACTACAACATTCTATTGGGGCGAAGCTACACCTATGCCATGTCTGCTGTCCCCTCCGCGGTCTTCCGCAAGATGTCTTTTCCACATAATGGGAAGATAGTCACCATTGACTAGCTATCTTATCATGAGCCGCCGTCTCCGACCCCCTCCGAGACGAAAATCTCTTCCGTAGCCAACAAGCAAACCGTCGATTCCTTGACCAGTGTCTCCCCCGGCTTCTATAAAGATTCTACCCTGCTGGGTACTTTTCCTCGCCTTCCTCCCCCTCCTGTTACCGATCCCAGCTTGTCAAATGTTTGCATGATGCAATCGTCTCAGGCCACCCGTAAGCAGCCTGCCTCGGCTAGTCCGCAACCTCCTCCCCGCCCTCCGCGACCCGCTTCTAGCCATTCATCTCAGCCAGCCGGACCTTCTCCTTCTGGCCCTCCCCCCTCAGCTGGTATCCCCGAAGCTCTTCATCCTCCCGTCTCGGTTCCCCCTGGCCTTGCCCATCTCGGAGCCGTACCTCCTGGTCATTACCCCGCTGGACAGATCCCCTTCTTGGCTCCCCCTCCTGGAGTATCTTCTGTCCCCGTCATGGCCACCCTCTCTCTCTCTAACTTGACCTTGGGCATTCCGGTCTGGTACCTTGACCCCCCGGCCGCCACCCCCCCTGGTCTCCCCAAACCTTATATGGCTTTGACACCGGTTCAACCGATCCCCCTCGCTTCCTCCATAGCCTCTGTGCCCCCAGCACCTCCACCGGACCTTTCTCCTGTTGTGCCGGCTCCCGAGAAGACAGGCAAAGCCCGCAGGGGGGCAACCTATAACGATCCAGCCCCCCCGACATCCCGTAACCCCCCACGGCCACCAAAGCCCGCCATTCGATGCGCTTTGTGTGATGTTGTCGGTCACGCCACTCACATGTGTCCTGAATTGCCCCACCTCAAGCTTCTGGTCAACGAGACATTCCCCGACTCTGATCTCCCAGAAGTCCATGTCACTATCCCCGACTCCCTCCCAAAACTCAAACACTTGCGCACAAACCACCCTTGTGCCTTGTACGATTTTCACGGCCATTACACCCACCTCTGTCCCCGCCTTGACGAGTACCGTTCCTCCTTGGACTTGTACCGCCAATTCAAGGCCGCTTCGCTCGGACCAAAGGACATTCACATTCCGCCTCCCGCTTTTAAGCCAACGGAGCCCTCCGTCACCATTTTGTATCTGTCATCATCATTGAGACCTAATTCACCAGCCACTCAACCTACTGATCCCCTCAGCTTCTCAGCCGACCTTGGGTCTGTTGATATCGCCCATATGAGCCCTTCTCCTCATGATGCACCGTTCCCCACCACTACTCCCTCGGGTGTCCCTTCTGCCTCCAATCTTCCCATCTTCCAATCTGATGAAGACATCATGGAAGCCATGACCGACCCCGACTTTCCCTGGGATGATATGCACCATCGCGCATATTTCCTCCCACAGCAATCCCACGACCAATACGCTGTGGAAACCAAAGACTTCATCCCCCATGCAGTTGATTGGTTCAAAAACCCCATTCCTACACCTGACGCTTTCGAAGAAGGAAACATGGCCAATATCTCGTCTACCATCAAAGTTAACATTTCGGCCACACCAGGAATCGAAGAATACATCACATTGGGTGCCCAATGCACCCCGGAAGAAATTGAAACTTACACCAAGCTTTTCAAAGAATTCCGCAATATCTTCGCCTGGTCCTATTCTGAAATGCCCGGACTCGATCCTGCCATTGTCGAGCATCATATCGACACCTGGCCTGACGCCAAACCAGTCCGCCAAAAGATGAGACCCATTCATCCTTCCCGACGTGACGCTATTAAAGCCGAAATCGATAAGCTCAAGCAGGCCGGTTTCATTTACCCCATCGAATACACCACTTGGGTTTCTAACCCCGTTCCTGTTCTCAAGAAACAAGGCACCATTCGTGTCTGCACGGACTTTCGCGACCTGAACAAAGCTTGTCCCAAAGACAACTTCCCCACACCATTCATCGACCAAATCATTGACGAGTGTGCGGGGCATGAGATCCTGTCCTTCATGGATGGTTTCTCCGGATACAACCAAATTGCTATCCATCCTGCTGATCAATTAAAAATCGCGTTCATTAGTCCGTGGGGAACTTTCGCTTACCGGGTCATGCCTTTCGGCCTAAAAAACGCCGGCGCCACCTTTCAACGGGCCATGTCTTATTGCTTCCATGACTTAGCTCATATTATCCTTGCCTACTTAGATGACCTCACGGCACGTTCTAAGCATCGGGCGCAACACATACACGATTTGCGCACCATTTTTCTCCGATGTCGCAAGTATAATATCCGACTTAACCCGTTGAAATGCGTCTTTTGCGTTCCTGCCGGCCGCCTCCTAGGCTTCATCGTGTCTAAGGACGGTATCACTCTTGACCCTTTGAAAGTTCAAGCCACTCTTGAACTCCCCATCCCGCGTACCCTCCGCCAGCTCCAAAGCCTCCAAGGCAAAGCTAATTTCCTTCGTCGGTTCGTCCCTGACTACGCCACCACTGCGCACGGGTTCCTTAGACTCCTACGCTCCCATATCCCCTTTATTTGGGATACCCATGCTCACGAGTCTTTCGATGCCCTCAAACAAGCTCTCACATCTGCTCCCTTAATTCGCCCTCCTGACTTTGATCGGGACTTCATCCTATATATCTCCGCTTCCACCTATTCAGTCGCTGGAGTCCTTATCCAAGAGGATGACCATGGCATCGAGCATGTGATCTACTATGTCAGTAAGAACCTTGTGGGACCCCCTGTCTCATATTCCTATGACGAGAAATTAGCGCTGGCTATCGTGTTCTCAGTCCAAAAACTTCGTCATTATATCCTCCTGCACTCCACCAAGGTTGTGACAAATTCCAACCCCATGGCCTTCCTACTGAGTCGTCGTATACTTACTGGGAAGTACGCCCGTTGGGTCGTTATCCTTCAGGAATTTGACCTTGAATTTGTCACCCCAAAAAGTAAGAAAGGCTTAGCCCTCGCGGAGCTTATTTCTGAATTACCTACCGGATCGCAAGACCCTCCCATTAATGACGATTTTCCTGATGAACACCTGTTTACCATTACTTCCGATGACCCGTGGTATGGCGATATTCTTACTTATTTACGAACCCAAAAGTTCATTCTCCACCTTGACCGTGAGGCTCGTCGACGTATCCGACACCAAGCCCCCCGATACCTCCTTATTGGTGACGACCTCTATCGTCGCGGGGTTGATACGGTCCTTCGTCGTTGCCTCACACACGCTGAAGCCGAGCAGGTCCTTAATGCCTGCCATAGCGGCGCTTGCGGTGGCCACCTCTCCGGTCTTGCTACTGCCCAAAAAATAATGCGCGCCGGGTATTTTTGGCCTTCCCTCTTCAGTGATTGCATTGAGGCAGTCAAACACTGTCCCAACTGCCGACATTTCGCCCCAAAGGCGAGAGCTCCACCAGCTCCCCTCCATCCGGTCGTTTCCACTGGTCCCTTTTGTAAATGGGCCATCGACTTTATGGAGTGTCGCCCGCCATCCTCTGGTAGCCACAAGTATATCATCGTGGCGGTCGACTATTTCACCAAATGGGCCGAGGCCATGCCAACGTTCAACAACATGGCAGCTACCGCGGCCCTCTTTTTCTTTAACCATGTTATAGCTCGCTTCGGGGTTCCCAAGCAACTGGTCTCTGATCACGGCAGACATTTTGAAGATGATATATGGCGTGAGCTATCCTCACTGTTGGGTTTTGAGCACCAATATTCCTCCTCCTATTACCCCCAAGGTAATGGCCAAGTCGAAGCAGTCAACAAAATCCTCAAGACTATGCTTCAACGAACGTTGAATAAGCACAAAACCAACTGGCATCTCATGCTCTTTCCTGCCTTATGGGCCTATCGAACCTCTGTCAAAACCGCCACCGGGTTCACCCCTTTCCACCTCGTCTTTGGAGAGGAGGCGGTTTTACCGATCGAGTGTGAAATTCCTTCTCTGCAACTAGCCGTTGAACTTCTCCCTGACACCCAACCGCTAGAACAACGACTTATCATGCTTGAGCGTGCCTCCGAAGACCGCCGTATTGCATTACAAACCATGGAAGCGGCCAAAAAACGCACCAAAGCTCAGTATGACCGAAAAGTCCAGCCTCGCACTTTTCACGAAGGCGATCTTGTTCTCGTTAATGACCAGGCCCATGATGTCCTGGGTCATGGGAAGTTTGACTCATTATGGCTAGGACCTTACATCATTAGTAAGGACCTTGGAAAGGGGGCATACCTCTTAGAGGATTTCGAAGGCCATCCCCTTCCTAACCCCCGCAATGCACTCTATCTTAAGAAATATTACCCTTAGCATTTCCCCTCGGAAATGCATGTTTTATTTTTCTTTTAGATAGCCAGCATCTGTTGTTTCATTTTTGTCTACTGCACCAGGACCCATCTTCGTCCAACATGCAGCTACCTCACTTCCATTCAAAATCGAATTTCCTCGCTTACGACACTTGTACTGGGGGCACCATATCGCCCCCTTACTTGTCCATGTTCGTGTTGATTTTCGTCATGAGTGCCCACCTTGTACCCATGTTTTTATGACCCCCCTTTGGGGCCTTTACTGTGTGGCAGCATTATCTAGTCCCCCTTGCTTAGAGCATCCGAGTTGAGTCATCATTGCATTCATGGAGTCTATCCTGCATCCTTTTACACCCTACTATAGCCCTCCATTCTTTTTGCTTGGTTCCTCTCTTGTGTCGCATCTCATGACCTTCTGCCCCACTGTCCCCTGTCCCTTTCGATATTGTGTCAGTCGCTGCCATGTCATTCATGCCCTTTATGCTCTAACAAGGGAAGTCGTCCATTCGCCACCCCATCCTTCCCATTTCCACCATCATCATTAGTGTCAGTCTGTCCGTCGCTCTATTGCTCTTCTCTCGTGCCTTAGTTGAGGTTCTCTCATTGCCTCACCTACGGCGGACCTCCTTCTGTCGACCTCAGCACATTTATTCCAGAAGCAAGGTCTAGACGGCGGTGTACCTTGGTTCCAGCTTCCACTTTTGTTCGGTGCCTCGGATCAGGCAGAGGGATTTCTCATTTCCCTTTGACTTGGTTACTTCTCCAGCTCCTTTCAGCATGATCGAGATTCGTATACTGGACAGTCCAGTGACCCAGCAGCAGCTCTTGATGATTCCCGGGCGTGTGTGAGATGTCTCAGCCCTCATGAGGGGGTGGCCCTGCAGGTAGCCCCCCACATGCCCGGATGACCTCTTCATTGCAGCTTTTGATGCCGCTCCAGATTTTGATGATGTTGGCCTTAGCCACTTGCAGCACCTCTATGATTTGCATGTATCAGTCAGATTTTGTGAGCCCTTCCCCATTTACAGAGGGCATTTGGGTTGTATTTATCTCATGTACTCAGATATTATTGTACTAGTCCTGGCTGTTATCCCAGGCACAGCATGTATGTGAGACTCTTCATTGTATTTTTATCTGGCCCTTGATTAGGCCAGCTGTACTCTATGGTTCGGTCCCTTGTCTACTGGACACACTATTCTTTTGTACTTTGTCACGGCGGGCATAGGTATGCCTCCCCCGCCGCCTTCAGCACAGGTACCCTCTCATAACAGAGACTTGTTGCACCTGCGAGTCTCGTCTCCTCCGGGTCTAGTCCTTCAGCACACTATCTACCTCATATTTCTCTCTCTGACATACCCTTTTGTTGTCTAGTGATTGTTTTCTTACAACGTACTTCGGTCATACGATTTGCTCCTGACACTCGCACGCTGGGGGGCAATCTGTTACACCATTTTTTTGGTCATCTAACTCTTCATCATTAGATGGACCCAAGTACACCATGTAAGACCAGTTTTACCCCAAGTAAAACTGCTTTCACTATGTTAATTAGGAAACCCCAAAAGGAATAATTAATTAAACCATAATTTAATTATTATTCCCAATCATGTTTAACCCAAAAACAAAGAAATTAATGAGATAAACCCATAGTTATCTTATTATTTTCTAGGAATAATTATTTAAATAATATTCCTTGTTAAAGATGACCAAATCAACCACCACTAATCAAATAAATCATTATTTATTTGATTATATCCCAACCACTTCCTTAAAAAGATAAATAAATCATTTATTTATTTATTTTTCACTAATCAAGGGATTTGACCCAAGTCAAACACCCTTTCCCTCCAACAAATAATAATAAAATATTCCATAGAGGTGGATCTAGATATGATTAACATTATTTTAATCATGCACCAAGATCTAGAATGACCCAATATTTTGTTATAAATAGGAGGGTTTTCCCCATCATTCTTCACCTTTTGTTGCATACTAGATCACTCTGGATCTATACACTCGGTCTCATTTTCTGCCATCGTTGCTCCCATTGAGCTCTACCTTCTACATTGGGTTTTCTACATCTACAAGAGAGAGAAAGCTTAGATCTGAAGTGCTGAGGACTACAAAGAACCCATCCCATTGAGGAGATCTCGATACACCTTCTTGTTTCCTCCCAGGTGCCCTGTAATATAAAAATTCATTCAAAAATCGTGTTCTTGTCTTGTCCGTTGGATGCATGGAGCAAACTCTTTACTTTACTGCTTAATGTCTTTCCATTTATAGATCTGTTTGTTGCAGCACTTTAACTACTAATTGCAGATCTGAAGATGTTTTGCAGCCATTATTGTTGTTAGGGCTATTAGTTATGTGTAGCTAAAGTGGTTCTTTTGAGAAATAAGCTAGGAATATTTCTAAGAAAATTTCATATCTTTGCAGTAGGCCAAAGTGTTTATCATCTCCTACAGTGCATTCCCTTGCAAGAACTGCGTCATTTTGTACAAAGTTGCTGCAGCAGGGTTAAGACCCTTGTTTCTGAGCTAGTTTCCTAGGGAAAGGGCCAACCCTTCTCCCGGAAAGCTAGAGGAAGGGATCCTCATCCATATTTTGTATTATTCAGATATATTTCTATAATTTTTTAGTAATACTGCATTTTCTGAGCTGAATAAATCATATCTTCTCTTCCTTGTACATGTGTCTCAAGAAACCCTTGTCGGGTTCACTCTATAATACAATAAGGAGGCTAGATCTCTGTTTTCTTGGAATATTATTCCATATAAATCCAGATCCGTGTTATTTAATCATTATACTATAGAAACCCTCATAAAATAAAGTTGTACATGCTTCATTCTTTTCTGCATAACTCAAGTTATGGGATTTGGCCATTTTTAAGCTGTTAGGAAGCCAGGAGGTCTATTTAACATATCAAAAGGGATTTATTTCTGATCCCCTTTTGTATGTGAGGGCCTAACATCATATGCTAAGGGAAACCAGCATTATTTCACCCAGTAAAAATGCAGATCTTCATAAATAACATTTTCATGGTCTAATTTCTGCATTTTCCACACTTGGGAATGTGTAGACATTCTTCTTTACTGTTGTTTCACTCATTTGAATGCTATGTGTTTTTTAACACATCGTATGAGTCTATTTTTTGGATCTCCAACTTAAGAATATCTTAATATATTCTTATTGTTGTAGAAATCCCTTATTTTGGGACATTACATGTCCTTCGTTGTATTATTGCTCCATGATTTGCATTTTGATAATGCAAGGAGGCAGCAAGAGTTCTTGTTGCTATGGTTACTATTGGAAGATGATTTTGAGGAGTTGCCATGTTGGGAGGTAACTCATTCTGTATGGATGATTGCTTAGGGATGGAGGATCCACATGGGAAGGATGTTTCCCAACAAATTTCAGACTCCATGCCTTGAGAGGACCTCTAGACATCACATAGTTGTCTCCTTGAGTAATTCACTTTCCATGATGATGGACATTTGGGATGTTTTACCAAATTCTAACTTGTATGCTTGGGAGAGGCACTATGGAGTTCCATTGATGAGATGGCATCATGTTCCTTGGAGGAGTTCATCATATGATGATGTTATAGGAGGAGGGAAGGAGACTCTCCAGTTCTATCCTTGCAGTTGCTTGAGGACAAGCGACATTTGGGAGGGGAGGACTGTAATATTACAAAATTAGCTTGCAACTAATTGGAATATTAAATTTTGCCTTTATCACCTATGAGTTGAATAAATGGGTAAGGAGGCCCATGCATAATAGAAACATGAATAAAACCCATCATAATGTGAAAGGAGATCATCATAGTAGCTGTATTTTACACTTGTGTGTGTGAACAGGGGCAAATGGATGAGGACAAAGTCAAGTTTGACTAAGTCAACATGCATGCATGAAGAAGAGGAGATCATCAATATAACTAGTTCAGTGTGAACAAGGATCAGCATAAGCAAACATTTGAGAGCTGGATTGAACGCACTTGAGTGTGAAAAGGGATGAAGCAGATTGAAGAGGTCAACCTTGACCAAATAAAACAACGCAGTATGGAGGAGTGGCCTTGATGAAGGTACATCGTAATTTTGGAGGGAGATTGCTCATGTGGAGTTGGAAACCCTAATGGGTGGGACCCAAGGTGAGGAGGCTCAAAAAGTTTATAAGGAAGAGGATGGTAGCCATTTGGGGTTAGCTTGGATATTATTCATTTTGCTCTGTTTAAACTGTTTGGCATTCTCTTGTAGTTTAGCAGAGCTGCAGTGTTGTTTAGCACAAGGATCTCTTGTTTAGGAATCCTTATCCTTTCTTGAGAGGCCTCTTGAAGGAGTATTGTACTTCAATTTTCCACATTCAGGCTTGAGGCCAAGCATCCTCCTTCAGCTACAACATTATTCTTGTAGCAGGAAACGCTGTGTTGCAGGGTGTTGCAGTGGAAAGTCCCCAACACCACTTTCTAAGCTTATCTTTCAGAGGAGGGAGCTTCCCTTTCTTTGCAAGATCTGTAAAGGAGTTTTATGAGCATCTTGTACATACTGGCATGTGGCCAAAGCATTCTCCACTTTCTACAGCGCAGTCACTGACAGAAACTGCGTCATTTTACTCAGTGTTACAGTAGCAGTGGTTAAGCCCTTGTTTGTGAGCTTGTTCCTTGGAGGAAGGGCCAACCCTTCTCCTGGAAGGCTTTGTAAAGCATCCTTCTTCTATTTCTTGTATATTTCAGATATATGTATTCAGAGCTGCAGTGTAACTATATTTTCCTGATCTAGATCTGCAGATCTTCTATTATGTACTTGTGCTCTCATGAAACCCTTGTCGGGTTATCTCTTTAATGTATAAAAGGAGCTAGATCTCCATTTTCCTCCTTGTTTTGATATAATAAACTCCAGATATGATGTTGCACCATATTACATCTAAAACCCTCAAAAAATCATGCTGTATATGCTTCAGTAGCTTTCTGTTGAGTTAAGTCATGGGAATTGGGCCTTTTTGAGCCATAACAGGACCGGGAGGTCTGTTTAACTTAGCAAAATAGATTTTTTTCTGATTATTTTCTGGGTGTGAGTCCCATATAGCATAAGCTGAAGGCTCCCACTATTATTTTCCTCTTTTATTATGAAAATAACTGGGAATAACGTTTTTGGGGCTTATTTTGTTGTTTTTCCCCAAATTTTGGATAATAAAATGAAGTATAAGTTGTTGCTATAACTTTAATTGATGGCTATGTGTTTTTAACACATCATATGAACTATATCCAACTTTGTAACATCTTAAGGTGTTCTTATTGTTGTATAAATTCCCTATTTGGGGATATTACACTGACCAGAAGTAAGTTGGAGCTCTGAAACCTCACTATACTTGATCCCAGATCAAGTGGTTGGACCATGCCATCTTAGATAGAGATTACAACAATCTTTGATGCATCCATCGGTCTTTGATACTAGTCTCTAGCTTTTCCCACCTCACTTGCCAAATGAGAGGTACTTCTCATGAGCCCTAAACTCAATGGGTAGGATTCATATGGGGCACATATTATGAGGGGTGAACCAACTCAATCATCATAATGGTGGGGCAGAAGTACACCAAAAAGGTTCAACAAGCCTAGCCCTGTGGTTTTTTATAGCTCCGAGAATCTATCCCCAAATCGCCCCAGAGCTCCCAAAGCTCATTGTCCAATAGGACCCTCAGCATAGGGTCGTTCCACGATACCAATATTCTCATGGAAGGTTACGAACTTGACCTTTCCCAGGGGATTTTTGAGAATATCCATGACCTGCTCGTCAATTTATATGATTGAGCCTTACATCACCTCACTGTACCATATCCCAGATAAAGTGGTACCTGATATCAATATGCTTGGATCGATTGTGGAACATGGGATTCTAGGAAAACTAAATCCCACTTTGGTTATCATAGAGTATCACGGTGGTATCTAGCACATTTCTGAAAAGCTCACTGAAGATATTTCGCAACCAAACTACTTCACAATAGGCCATACTCCCTGCAATGTATTCGGCCTATGTGGTGCTCAAAGCTACTGACTTCTACTTCTTGCTCATCCATGATATCAAAGCAGAACCAAGTGTGAAGCAGCATCCGGATGTGCTCTTAAAATCCACCACATTTCCAGCCCAATCAGCATCAATATATTCATGGAGTGTCACGCTCTCGGTAATGTATCTCAGCCCGTGGTTTATCGTGTCCCGAAGATATCTCAACAGATTCTTGGCACCAACCCAGTGAATGCAATGAGGCTCAACCATATGCTGACTGAAAGTGTTCACTGCAAAACATATGTCCACACGGGTGTTCACTAAGAACATCAGGGCCCCTATGAGTTGATGATACTTAGTAGGATTTTCTAGCATGGGCTCAGCAGCGCTTCCACTCAACTTCTTAAATTTGAGCTCCATCGGTGTCGACATGGACTTACAGTCCACCATACCAAATATTTCCAGAAGCTTCACAATGTATTTGCCTTGAGAAAGGAAAATCTCGCCAAGTCTCTTCTATACCTCCAGGCCTAGGAAGTAGTGCATCAATCCTAGGTCCTTCATCTCAAACTCAGCAGCGAGCTCCCTCTTGCACTGATGAATGAGAGGGTAAGCACCTGTCAAAAAGAGGTCATCCACATACAACACTAGAATGAGAGGCTTTTCTTTATCAACCTTGAAGTAAAGGTTCGGATCAGCATTACTACAAGCGAAGCATAGCTTGATCAAGTCACTATCTATCCTCTCGTACCAAGCTCTGGGTGCTTGCTTCAACCCATAGAGGGCTTTCTTCAACCTGCATACATGGGTGTCTCGATCTGTAATATTCCAAAAATTTAGACTTCATCTAAATGGAATATTATAGTTGTTTTATCACTAGGTAGATGACTAAATGGGTGGGGAGACTCATAAAACCCCTTTAGAAGGAATAATAACACTCCTAATATGAAATGAGGAAGAATAAGCCATTGGATTAAGCACCTTTGGGTGTGAACAGGGATTGGATCATGTTGATTTAGTCAACTTTGACCAAATCAACAGCTTTGCCATAGAGGAGTGGTCTTTATGATGAGACAACGCAATTTTAGTGGAGGAAAACTTGCATGAGCTTGATGGAAAGTATGGATGGGACCCAATGTGAGGAGGCTCTCATGCTATATATTGACGAGATAGCAACCATTGTTGATCATGTTTTAGATTATCTTTTGATATTGGTCTGTTTATACTTTTGCTTCCTCTTGCTGTTTAGCAAGGTTATTGTGTTGTTTAGCACAAGGGTGTTCCTGATCGAGAATCCCTAACTCATCCTCAGGGAAGGAGAGGTTTTTTGGGCTTCATTTCCTCATTCCAGAATTTTGGCCAAGCTAACTCCTTCGGCTACAACGCAGTTTCTATTTAGAGCTAGGTTTTGTTGCAGGGTGCAGCAAAGGAGGATCACATAGAGCTATTTCTGAGCTTGTTTTTCAGTGGAGACATAGCCTATCCATTGGAGGATCAGCAAGGAAGGATTCTGGGCATATTTTATCATGTTTTGCATCAGGCCAACCATCTACCATCCCTCACAGTGCAATCAAAATTCTGAACTACATTATTTTTTGAGGCAATTGTTGGGAGGGTTCATTAAGCTCATCAGGAGGGTCTATTTCTGAGTAGAGGGATCAACCTTCTATTTAGAAATACCATTTGAGGATGACATCATTATTTCATATCTGTCATAGCCTCATTGTATTCAGATCCAGTTTGCAGTGACATCTTAACCCCAGGGTTATTTGTCACATTGTATATTTTTTGGTATTTCTAGCAATCTTTGCCGGGTTGGCTAGAAATCCTGTATTAGAGGCCACATCTTCTTTGTTGGGTATTTCTTTGTTTCTTTCAGCCATATATCATTTATTTATGTACATATAAGCAGCTACACTGATATAGACAGCGTTTTTACTGCTCTTCGACATTCTATACAGTTGCAGCAACTCATGTGATGATTATTTTGATCATTGGAGGCTTGTTCCTATTGCTTGAGTGGCTTGTCCCTCGTGATATTTTTGTATATTTCTGCTGATATATTAATAAAATTATGGCTGCACATTGATCCCTCTCATGTCATATTCATATTTGTTGTGTTTTACATAATTATGTTTTATATTGCTGCTATTTCCAATTTGGAATATTACAGTGGTATCAGAGCATAATCTTTGCTCAGCCTGTGCATCCAAGACATTATGTCATTTGAAGGAGAAGCTTCTTCTTACAGAAAAGAGAAGATGTATAGAAGAAACAAAAAAAAGACTCCATTATTTTGAGAAATGAAGGAAGAGAGGATCTCCCAGCTTCTTTTCCAAACTGTGAAAAATATCAAAGAAGATCTCAAGGAGATGAAAGGGGAGAGGTGTAGAAAAAATCCAAGAGGGCTTGAAAGAGGAGCAAGCCCTATATATTCACATGATGGGTGTGAGAATTCAGCCACACATTCAGATCCACAGTGTAGTTTATGGCTCACATTGACTTCAAGAAGAATGGAGGTAGAAGAAGCACCAAGGGGGGAGACCTTGAGTGACTATCTTCAGGAGTATGAGTCTCAATCATGGAGATTCAAAGAGCACTTGGAATTCCAAGGGGTTTTCCAACTCAAGGAATACAGAAGATCCAACAACCATAATAGAAGAAAGAGCGGTAGAATCTTTCTATCTAACTTTGATGGATCAGCAAAGTGCACAGCCAAAGCTTGGGTGGAGGAGCTAGATTCCTATTTCCAGCTACACCAAGATTCAGAAAAGGAGACCATTAGAGTAGCAATGCTACACCTCAAAGGTATGGCCCATGATTGGTGGTTTTATAGTTCTGCTTCATTTTATCATGCAAATGTAAACACTTATGCAAGGTTCACTATAAAATTAGTGAGGATATTTGATCTTAAACATTGTAAAACATCTCTTGTTGAACCCAAAAACTCAAAACCTTTGCATGAGTTGGAGAGATTTATTTTTCCAACTCCACTCCATAATTTTATTGAAAGGGATAGAAACATGCATGATACCTTGTCAAGGGCAAGATCCCCACTTCTTGAAGAGCCCTATTATATAGATGAAGACATGGAGGTTCCTCCTTCAATGGAAGACCAAGATCAAGGGTCTCTCATTGATGATGAGGCATTCTCACATATTGATGAAGAGGATGAGAAAAGAAGAGCTAAAAGTGTTATACCATCAGGAGGAGATCCATCACCACATGGAGGTGGAAAGGGAGCCATTGCTTCCATTAGAGGAGCCCTTGTGTCTTTGCAAGGAGTTCCAAATGATCTAACATGTGGGAACCAAAGCACAATTCCAGAGCATCATGTATCATTTTTTTTGGATTGTGAGATGGGAAGAGAAGAAGAGAAGAAGGATCAGCATCAATGGATGATGAGCATTCACCCTTATCTATTTCAGGAGGTTTCTGCACAAAATAAGGAGATTGTATTGCACAGTGAAGAGAGGGACTGAAGCAGGGGCATTAGGCTCAAAAGTTTCTTTGTACATAAGTAGACATAGGGGGTCCCATGTTCTTTGAATTTTCTGTAAATATCAATATTTTGAATATTTTGGTAGGGAATTGTAATTGTTCTCAAGTCATTTTGAGGACATGAGAAGTTGGTGGAGATAGGAATACGAAGGGTCAGTTTAGGATTAATTTAGTTATTGAGTCTAGATTCAGGAATTGGAATACCAACAGTCGCTGAACTGTTTGTATAAATGTAACCCTGAAGAGGTTAGATGGGGGCCCAAGAGAGAAGAGAGAGCTGGAGAGAGGAGGAAGAACCTCTTCAGCAACAGAATAGGAGAGTAATGGCCACCGAATTGAATATCTGGCCTGCCATGAAATTGTAAGAATTTGCTTTTGTGATCTATCACCTGTATATATACATATATCTGTTTATGAAGAATTGTGTATAAGTTCCATATGTGATTGGATATCTTCTTGGTCAATCATCTGAGGAAATCATCTCAGTGTAACCATGCGTCTGTTGTTTACCTCTGTGTTGAGAGTACCTTTGTAATTGTGCATTCATTAGTGAAATTCCTGCGTGAAATTGCCTTAAGTTCTTATAGGAGCCGGATTCTGTAAATCAAGCTAAGAGTCTTCTTGAGTATTCAGGAAGGAGAGGTATAATAATGCGCAAATATGTACTTTGAAATTTGAGATTAATTGTGCCTGTGTGTAGTTAGAAAAACTGGTGTTAATACTGTCGACATTATATCTCGAATTGGTAGTGTGGCAATTATGCGGTAAAGAACCTGTGGGATCGGTTCTATGCGAGTTCCTGTTCCCCTCGGAATACAGTGAACCATACTCTCTGTGAATGAGCGACTGTGTGCGCCCTGCATAAGAATAGCGGAATTTCCTAAAGCGTAATCCCTGACTGATTGAAGTAATGAACTTGGTTTGTTAAGCGGGTACGAGTTAGCGTTGTACGCTAAAGTGTTGAACCGAAACCTATAAGAAGGAATGGAAACCCGAGGACAGAGAACTATATGACTGAACCTAGAGCGTAGGGAGAATTGGAACCATGAACAGTGCACAGTAAAAGCGGTTTTTGGTTTACATCGCACCACTCTTATATGGAAAGCGGTATTAGAGGAATGGGCAGCGATTCCATAGGATTGGTGACGCGTGTCTCTAAGTGGCATAAGAAAACCACCATTTAAAGTGTGCCATCGAACGCTATACATAGACTGAAGACGCCGAGCGATATTGATATAGACCGTTGATCTAGAGGCTCGACATCTAACGGTGATTGCTCGCTGAACTTGGCCGAAGTTTAATGAAAGAGCCCGGAGGTTAAATAAGGCACGGTGCATGCAGTTGATCGGTTTTTTGGTTGTATTGTGGGCCCGAGGCGGAGATATATGTAATGAATTTGGTTTATTAACTTTAGTACAAGGTCTGATGGAAAATATTAATGATGTTATTAAGGGTTGCCAGGCTATTAAAATAAGGTAGAAGACTAAGGTTTCAAATCTATAAAAGATTGCCTGATTCTCGTTGGACTCCGTTGTAATGGTTCCAATATTAAAGAAGGCCGTAATATATGTGTGGATATATTACATATAATGACTATATATGTGAAGTGGCGCAACATGGGATATGTGACGTAGGAACGTGGTTTATGATATGGTTGATTTATGTCAAGAACATGTTGAGTTTTCGAGACTGTGGGTTGAGTACATGACATACGGACTTGGGATTAATATCCCAAATCTCAGAGATTTGGGATATTAACACTTTAGACTTAAAGTGTTGAGCTTGCCAGCCTTGAAAAAAGGAAGGTTGTGAGATTGCCTGGACGAAGAAAGAGGATTGGATATGAAATATCGGATGCAATTGTACACACAGCTTTGGAGAAAAAATTTGAGCAAAACCTGGACTGTGGAGGTAATCCGGGACTTTGGGGTGTCCCGCTGTCAAGTGGTATTAGAGCTTCAGGAATAGCTCTTTTTGAAAATTCCAAGATGGTGAATGCAAGGAACCCAGAATTGTGGAAACTGATAAGATTGCAGCCTATAGGGATACAGTGAAGGTGATTGCAGAATTGCAGAGTCCAATTGGAGGACAAGAATTTTGAAGACAGCTGATTTGGAGAAGGACGATCAGGCAGCAAGGATACGCAGAATCACAGTGAACAGGATTTGCAAAGTGAGTGGAGGACATGATCATGATCTTGCAGAAGTCAGAGTGCAGACAATTGAAGACATCTCAGCAGAAGTAGATCACAAGCTTTGAGAGCAGTGATTCTGAGTGCATAAAGATTGTGGCAGAACCTGGAAGATTCCCAATTGAGGTTGGATGATATGGGTGTTCTTGAGAAAGTTTCAGAGTGAAGCCTAGAGAGAAAAGAGAGTGCTCAAGAGGTTTCTGCAGAGAAGGGGACCAGTACTTGCCAAAACCCAGAGCTCAGAGAGAAGCTTGGTGAGGTAAGTTGCAGAAAGAGAGCTTGCTGTTGCAAAGGCTTAGTGCAGCTTGTGAGTGAAGAACTCCTAGAGAAGAAAATGGCTACTGAGAGCCATAGCAGAGACTGCAGAGATTACAGAGGTTCTGAGAGAGACCACAGCAAAAGAGTGTGTGAAAATGCCAAAGCAAATGGCATGAGGAAGAGAATCACAGATGAAGAATATTGGAAGGAAGTTGCTGAGATCAGGGAAGAGCTCAATGAACTGAAGAGAAGGATAGAAGAAAGCCAGAGATTTGGTTGGATCATGAGGAATAATGTGAAATGGAAACCATTACAGAAGAGGTTGAGGCAAAAGAAGATTGCCCTGTTGAGAGAAGAACTCAGAGCAGCTGAGTTGAAAGAAGAAATTTCTTCTTGTGAAGCAGAACAAAGCACAGATGAAGAGTGGAGATTTGCAAGAGGTCTTGTAGGATATAGTGAAGACTTGAGGCAGCAAGAATCTTGTCTTGTTGAGGAGGAAATCATTGAGGAATTCATGAGTTATTGGACAAGTCCAGATGATGTGAAGACTTGTGTCCTTGAGTCTGACAAATGTGAAGTGATGACAGACTCCACAGAGGAAGAAGAACCCATAGTTCTTGAGGCAAGGATGGAAATTGAAGATTCCATGTGCATACATGTTCAAGAAGAAGTGCTTGAGGGAGCAGCCAAGACTGAAGAGTCTTGTGATTTGAAAACTAAAAAGTTGTGTGTGTTTGCAGGTACACCCCTGGAAGATGAACAAGCTTCAGAGTTTGTTAGTGAGAAGAAGACATTGAATCTGAAATCTGTTCAGATCAATGCTGAGATAGTGAGATCTCAGGGAAAGATGAAGACAAAAGGGTCAATTGAAGATATCCAGCAGGATGGTGAAGCTGAGAGAGAAGGGCCAACAGAGGATTGGTCAAGAATAAGCAAAGGCATAAAAGGTTGTGTAAGGTTCCCGAAGTATACTCCTATGGAAGTTGTTGAGTTATATAGGAGGTTGGATTCTCAGAGAAGAGAACTGGAAAGGTAGAGGACCTATGCATTGGATGAGTTGTTGGGAAAGCAAGGCATGAAGATCTTCATGGATGGAGTTCATGAAGCAGATGATGGAAGAAAAGTGAGGCCAGCTGATAGTCTCATGGAGGATGCAGATCAGCATGCTGAGGTGCTGACAGAAGGTTTGGAAGAGATTTCTGCACAACATACTGATGTGTTTTCAGAGAAAAAGAAGGCATTGAAGCATTGGAACTTTACTACTGATGATTCATGTGTTAATCATACAGAGAAAGAGGAAGAACAACAGTTGGAAGTTGTCAGAGAAGTGAATAAGAAGGAAGCTATGTTGACTGAAAACATAGTGAAGGATCATCATTTGGGCATGGTGATTGGAGCAATGGAGATAACTCTGACAGCTGAAGAAATGATGATGGAGAAATTCTGAGCCTTGAATCAGACTTAGAAATGCTAGGAGAAGAATTGGTGACCAGGTCATCAATTGAGACCATTGGGTCTCATGATTTTAACACTGACAGTTTGTTTATGTGTACAGGTGATGCAGAAGACAATTCATCCTTTGAAATTGTCTTGAGAAAAGAAAAATTGTTGTTGAAAGAGGATGAGACAACCATGTCTCTTATACAGGGAATTATCAATGTTATTGACAGAAAAGAGTTGGCTAGTTGGGTAGGCCAAAGTCAGCCTGAAGAACAAATTTTAAAAGCTACTGAAGCAAGAAAGAATCAGCATTCCATGCTGACAAAAGATGAATATACAGTGGCTAGAGAACTTGATGGGATTTATAGGATCCATCAAGAGGATGAGAGGCAGTTACTGAAGATTTCCCACAAAGAAGAAGAAAATTCTGAGTCTAAATTCCAACATGTTGAAGATATAAAACAAACACAGGAGAATTAGCTAAGTTGTTTACTGAGAGAAATTGAAGAAGAGAAAGGGATTGCAGACCCTGGAGCAAGGATGCCTAAGGCTGTGAAGAAGAAAGGAGTAGATACTAAATTGCAGAATCTAATTCTGTTTACTAGTATGCTGGAGAAGTATGTCACTATTGGTGGGAGATCAAATAGTGGATTGTTTTCTGAGAATGAATTTACAGATGATGGACAAGAGAAAAATGTTGCAGAGGGACAGGAAGGGGAGGCAGCAACACCCATGGTGGAGGCAGCAGCAACACCCATGGTGGAGGCAGATGCAACATGGAGGATGGCACCTGAAGAAGAGATAAACATGTTAATAGCATGCGAGACTGCAAGAGCAGCAATATTGGCAGCAACAGAGATTGAAATCAGTAGCAGAGGGCAAGATAGTTTCTAGCCAGAGGATAAGCTGGACATGGAGATTGAGCACATCGGAAGACTAATGATGAGAGTGACGTAGGAGCAGCAGACAACAGCAGGAAAGCAGGAGAGTTTCAGCAGAAGAAAGACAATGGCAGATTGTGAAAGTATAGCTAGAGGTGACTTACAGAACAAGGTCTGGAAGCCTTGAGAAAATCAGTTGAAGAATGATGCAATTGATGGACGGCAGCAAAACCAAGTATGGGATCCTAGAGGCAGAGATGAAGAGCACATGATCAGGAGACCATGAAAAATTTGAAGCTTGGGAGTCTGATGCAGGGGCATTAGGCTCAAAATTTTCTTTGTACATAAGTAGACATAGGGGGTCCCATGTTCTTTGAATTTCCTGTAAATATCAATATTTTGAATATTTTGGTAGGGAATTGTAATTGTTCTCAAGTCATTTTGAGGACATGAGAAGTTGGTGGAGATAGGAATACGAAGGGTCAGTTTAGGATTAATTCAGTTATTGAGTCTAGATTCAGGAATTGGAATACCAACAGTCGCTGAACTGTTTGTATATACTGCGCTAACAGAAGTTGCTGCAGTGATGGAGGATGGCACCTTCATGGTGAAAGGGAGATGCTCCATGGATTTGGAGAAACAGAGGGTACTTCCTTTGAGGAAGGAATCCTCCATACATTGGAGTAGAGGGAGGCCACTCATGCTTACATTGGCCAAGATCAGGAGGTTCTTTTTGGATGGTAGCTTCTCATGGGAGGCCAACCTCCAAAGGTCACCACTTATATTTGAGCATGAGCAACTGCATGATGGTCATGGCAGAAATTTAGAGGATGACTTTTGCATGAGGGATGTCAAAGGAGAAGACAGCAGCATGTGGGGAGCTTCACATTTCAGATCTTCAACATTGTCTCTTGGGAGGATTGATCCATATTGGAGGTCTCAACTTTTGGTAGAGTACTCCAAGGATCTTGGTGCCTACATGATTCTTGATGACCCGGAGGGAGATGATAGATATATGGTGGATGATGTGGTCATCTATTCTTATAGCAGAGTCTTCTTGACTAGAGCTTATGAGCTCAAGGAGAAGCTGCTACATGCAGCACATGAGGACTTCCTTTCTATGTACTTTGATGCTTATCATTCTTTGATGGAGAAGTTCACTTGGGGGGGAATCCAGCATGATATATTTTAGCATATGGAGAGATGCATAGCTCAGATGCTGATGTAGAAGCTGGCATGGCCACTTCCGTACTCATTGAGAGTGAGGGATAATTTCCAGTTGAGCCATTTCAGCTCAAGGACCAAAGTACATGGTGAAGAAGGTACAATTTTGCATTATGATTTGTACTTCTTTACTTTATATGAGCAGCATGTTGTACCAAGGAGGATTATCCCTTCTTGCATATTATGTTATGATGTACTTGAGGCCAATTGCAGCATTGAGGTTGGCTATTCTATCGATGGTTTGTGGGGGAAGCCACATGATTCTTGGTGTGCACCATTGACACCACATTGTACCTTCATGATTCCATCTTATGGGATTATTGTGGTAGCAAACAAGTGGTTGGAAGGGCACTTGTTATTCTTTGTTTTGAGGTAGGTAAGGGATGCACTGCACTGGTTCCATGTGTGGAGCTATGATCCACTTTCCGGTTGTCATATGGCAGCTTGATTTCATTGGTTTTTGCTTCCATATATTACTGATATTCTTATCTTCATGGGGAGCTTTGTTTGGAGAGTGGGACAAGATTCAGAGGTGCCTATTGAGAGTATGATTCTCCCTACTATACATGTTGCATGTTTCAGGAGAAACAATGGGAAAACCATGATTTCCATACTACATCTCTTTTCTTCATGTGGGAGGAGCCATTTGGAGAACTTGAGTTCTTGGAGGAGGAACTTCATGGCTGGATTGTTTGGTGGGGTAAATTGGGCCATTCTTGGAGGCCATGTAATTTCATCCCAAGATCAGCAACAACCCCATACTTACCATAAATGGAGAGAGAAAAAACTTGGGTGGAAAAATATAATCTCTCCATGCAGCCCCAATACATTGCATAAACCGTGGGTTGATGATTTCTTTGATGATCTACCTAGAATGGCTCATTTCATTTGGATGATAGCATGGGTATTGGAGACTCTCATTGGGGATGATATTCCCTATGTTTATCATCACTCCTACCTTGAGGAGGCCATGGGATAGCAAGAAGGTTTCCACTTACACATTCCACTTTCTCATTATGTACACCATTTGGTTTTTCATACTTGGAATGAACCATTGGAGGGTAGATTTATTGCAGATTATGTTGAGTTGTGGTGGGAACTATTTATGAGGAGGCCACAAGAATAGAAAAGGAGGAATTTTTTTCTGTTGGGAGAAATACTGAGAGGGGGGGATGAATCAGTATTTAGGGCTGAACTATTTTTCTTTTATTTCTCTTAAAACCTTATGTTACAGTACTACATCCAACATGTATATCCAGATATATGTCTTTACTTAGAGCATTGCATTAGATAAGAATTAAGCATGAACAGAAATAACAGAACAAACCATAAAACATACACAACACATATGAACACCAGGATTTAAGGTGGAAACCCAATTTGGGAGAAAACCACCGCTGCTGTAATCTCAGTCTTCAATATTTATTATAGAGAAAACTTCTTACAATATGCTGGTACAGACTTATACCAGCACGTAGGCACCCACCTGCAGAAGGCTACAAACTTCTCTCGTTTACCAGCTACCACTGGAAGGGAGCTACAACCCCCTCTTTGAAGGCTTTGACCCTCAGCACCACTGCGCACCTTGTTTCATCAATTTTCATACTGGATCTACTAGTTTCCATACAACATACCTTGCAGGTCACCAGATTTATTTATTTTCTGTATACTCACACCAGTTCTTCATGATATCGTCCGTCATTCAAACCAAAGATTCATCATCGTCAGATCATTATATTCATGGGTGCATCGTAGTCTCAGATTTATCAGTTAAGAATAGAGCTCGCCCATACAGATATTCTTTTGAAAAAATTTCTTCACAACCCTTACAATGCACACGTTGTTTTTTATTTTTCTTCTCCTTATATAGTTTTCCCTTTATTAAAACCATGCGTCAAAACCACGAACCGCTAATGGTATTCCTCTGACAGTATTCCTTTTAGTTTACCCCACGGGCCTTTTTGATCTCTTTTTAATTTTTATTTATCAATTTAAAGAAATTGATAAATAAATATATTTACAATTTTGAACAGAACTTTAGGATTAAAGTTAACCCTTCGCATTTTAACCCTTCCAAATAATATGGTAAACCTTTGACCCCGGGCCCACAAATATAGTCAATAGCAAATCAAATACGCACATGGTACCATAGGTAAACTCCGCGCAAGTCCAGCGTCCGATCACCGTTAGATTAGCAAGCTTCCAGATCAACGGCGTATATGCATATCGCTCGACCTCCGATACCGATCGTTAACATGTGATGGCCCGCCGTACTTGTGTTAATCTTCGCGCACCTTCAATAAATGATGACCGTCCGATGACCCCTTCCCAGATCAACAGTGCTCAACGATATCGCTGGGCATTCTGGGTTGAACTATAACGCGCGATGGCATACAGTAAAAAGTGGTTTTGTAGAATCGTACAGGAACGCGTGTCACCCGTTTTATGGAATCGCTCACCACCTCTTGAATACTGCTTGCCCGTTGAAAGCGGTGCGATGAAAACCATAAACCACCTTCATTGTTCCTCCTTCGTGGTTCTGCCCTTCGCTCAAGGTTCCGTTCATGATTCCAAAGGGTTAGTCTAGTTTTGCGCTATAACTCTGGTCTATCTTTGGCAGGATTTCCAATAATCAACGAACAAATGTAGTTCTCTTCCGACGGGATTTCCTTCAATTCTGCTATGATATTTATAACATATCAACCTTCCATTTCGGAGTTCTATCTTGTCGCTTCTACCTATACATTCAAAAACATCATATCTCTGCCACCATTAAGTTCTTCAACGGATACACTTCCAACAATCCCAACTCCATGCATGATGTCTGGTCTTGTCCCAGTGAGATAAAGTATACTCCCTATCATAGATCTGTATTCTGGTTGATTCACCATGGGGGAATCATCATTAGAACTGAGATTACATCCGATTATCATTGGTGTACTTACAGGTTTTCAATCTTCCATGCCATACTTCTTTAATATTTGCTTGAGGTATTTTTCTTGTGATAAGAATATGCCATATGTTGCTTGTTGCACTTGCAAGCCAAGAAAGAATGTTATTTCCCCAAGTAAAGACATTTCAAATTCTTTCTGCATATCAGAAGCAAATTTCTAACTCATAGACCCTTTGTTACTTCCAAAAATGATATCATCAACATATACAACCACAATCAATAGTTTGTCATCTTCAGTTTTTGTGTATAAGTTTCTATCAGCAGACCCTTTTGAAAACCCTTGTTGATGAAGATATTTGTCAAGACGATAGTACCATGCCCATGGAGCTTGTTTGAGACCATATAGAGCCTTTTTAAGTCTACAAACGAGTTTTTCATCATTTCCCAATATGAATCCTTCTGGTTGTTCTATATAGACTTCTTCTTCTAGATCACCATTGAGAAAAGCAGATTTAACATCCATTTGATAAACTTTGATTTGTTGGAAGCTTGAAAAAGCAAGAAACATTCTTATGGCTTCAAGTCTGGCTACAGGAGCAAAGGTTTCTTCAAAGTCTATACCTTCTTGTTGAGCATACCCTTTGCACACAAGTCTAACTTTATTTCTTATAACATCCCCATTCTCATTTAACTTGTTTTTGAATATCCATTTAGTTCCAATGACATTTTTGTCATGAGGTCTTGGTACTAATTCCCAAGTGTGATTATTTTCAATTTGATCAAGATCTTCATTCATGGCTTGAATCCAAAATTCATCTTTGCTAGCTTGACTGACACTGTGAGGTTCAATAGTGGACAGAAATGCCAGATTACTAGAAGATCCCACAAGATTCCTTCTTGTTTGTACACCTGATCCCTTTTGTCCAAAAATTTGAGATTCTGGATGATTCTTTTGAACAAATCTAGATGGAGCCTTTTCAGACAAATCCTCTTCGGGTTATTCATTGGGTTCACTGTTTGTATCATTACTATTTTATGTAGAAGGATATGTGTCATCATCATCTTCATTTGTTGTTTTCTTTTCTTCTTTTGGAGCTGCAAGAGACTCATCAATAACAACATCAATGCATTCAACAATCTTCCGAAGTCTTTTATTGTAACATTTATATGCCCTACTCCTAGAGGAGTAACCAAGAAATATTCCTTCATCTACTCTGGGTTCAAACTTGCCAAGTTTTTCATCATTATTCTTGATAAAGCATTTTCTCCCAAAAATTCTAAAATGCTTTATAGTGGGAGGATTACCATACCAGAGTTCATATGGAGTTTTATCACTATTTACACGAACATGTGCTTTGTTGAGAATGTTTACTGCTGTATGTGCTGATTCTCCCCAAAATGTGTCAGGTGTTCCGGAATCATCAAGCATAGCTCTAGCCATTTGTTGAACTGTTCTGTTCATTCTTTCTGCAACGCCATTCTATTGTGGAGTGCCAGCTACAGAGAACTGTCTTTTTATGCCATGTTGTTCACAGAATTCAAGGAATTCATTAGATGTATATTCTCCTCCTCGATCAGATCTGAGACACTTGATTTTTAGATCTAATTCATTCTCAACTAGTGCTTTGAAGATCTGAAATTTCTCAAATGCTTCATCTTTGTGTTTAAGCAGCCCAATCCAACACATTCTAGAGAAATCATCAATGAACAAGATATAGTATTCTTCACCACGTGGTGAATTTTTCCTCATAGGTCCACATATGTCGGTATGAATGAGTTCAAGAGGCTTACTTGATGATCCTTCCTTGGCATTAAATTGTACTCTGGTTTTCTTACCGAATTGGCAAGATTTTCATATGATATTTTCAGGTAGAGTAATATTGGGAAGATCACGAACAGCTTTAAGTCTGCTTGATTTTTTGATTTGAGAGAAGCTCAGATGCCCCAACCTTCTATTCCATAGCCAATTTTCTGAATATTTACTCAAATAACATTGTTCTTTGGGGTTCTTCAATATATACAGGTTGTTTGGAGTTCTTTTTCCTTTTATAATTGCTTTACCTGTATCAAGATCACGTACCACACATTCTTTTGAACTAAAGACAACTTCGGTTCCTTGATCACACATTTGACTTACACTTAACAAGTTATGCTTTAATCCATCCACATACATGACTTCATTAGCTTTCACCTTTTCTTTTAGAAAAACAGACCCTTTTCCCTTAATGACCGCAGGAGTATCATTTCCAAATGTGACATTTTTTTCTTTTTCTAGGCAACTATATGCAAGAATTTTGTCTTTATCACCTGTCATGTGTCTTGAACATCCACTATCAATGTACCATTGGTTTTCTTCATCTTCTGCAACTAACGCTATGCCACAATTTTCAACCTGTAATTCCTTCTTTTTCCATACTTTGGAGCTTGAAGGGACATGTTCTTTTGGCTGAACTTTGCTCCGGCATTCAGATTATTCATGGCAAAAGTTATTGCAATAAGCACATTCAACTTCATTTTGAAGAGGAGAAAAGTTGTTATAAGTATTCTTCTTTGTTTCAATATCAGTCCTTTTCTTTCTTGCTTCTCTTGTCATGATGGTTTTATATGCAACACATTGAACAACTTTATGACCAAAATTGTGACATGAGAAACATTGTCCATTGAAGAATAAATTTCTGCGATCATAAAATCTTCTATATGAATTTACTTGTTGATTGGTGTTTTTTCGAAAGACATTCCTGTTAGTGTTATTTGAATTGAGATGATCATGCTTTATCTGTAAAGATTCTTTATTCCCTTTCTGAGTGGTAGTATGTTGTAAGCCAGCTATAACTACTTTTAGATAATTTGGTGTTTAAGCCTGAGAAGATTCTCCAATATATCCAAGACCTGTCTTTATAAGAGGAGAACGTTGTACCTTGATAATCTCATCTAATGTTTCAGATCCTTTAGCAAATCTAAGATTCAGAGTTTTTCCTTTCTCAAGTTCTTTTCTTAGACTTACTACTTCACACTCTAATTTCTCATTGTGTTTCTCTTTTTCTTCAAGCTGATTTTTCAGAGTTTCTATGGTTATTTTACTTTCTTCTAAGCAAATTTTGAGTTTATTGTTTTCATCAAGAAAATCACTGTCTTCTAGAGCATCCACAAAAGTATCTTTTTCTTCTCTAAATTCCTTTTCAAATGCCATGAGTAGTCTAAGATCTTGTTCACATTCTTCCTCACTATCAGATAACCCATCGCTCTCTTCATGAGTATAGTAACTCTTTCTAGTGCTAAAACAATTCTTATTCCTTTTTGCTACTTCCTTCCCCTTTTTATGTGTTTCTTTATAAGGACACTTAGCAGCATAATGACCAACTCTTCCACAATCAAAACATTTGAAAGGAAGCTTACCTTTGAACCGTCCTGTGCCAAGTTGAAGTTTCTTTACAAAGTTTATCTCATCTTCTTCTAAGATATATCCTAATCCTTCTGTTTTTTGTACTTCCTTCCCTTTTGTAGAAGTTCTAAAGACTTCTTCTTTGAATTTTGATGGTCCTCCTCTTCTCATTTCATATGCAGTTAGTATGCCATGAAGTTGCACCACAGTAAGATTTTGAAGATCCTGCTTTTCTTCAAGAGCAGAAACTTTTGACTCAAATTTTTTCGTTAGTGATCTTAAGACTTTCTCAACCAAAGTAGATTCGGTTATTGTTTCTCCCAAATTTCTCATACGATTTACAATATCATCAAGACGTAAAAAGAAATTGGCAATGCTCTCCTCATTATCCATTTTTAGATTCTCATATTGAATTCTGAGAGTTTGGAGTTTAGCACTTTTTACCTTTGCATCACCTTCATAACTGAGAATGATTTTGTCCCATATTGTCTTGGCTGTATTCAACTGCATGACTTTGACAAATTCTAATTCATTTAAACTTCCCAATAGAGCATTGACCGCCTTTGCATTTGTTTCATAATTCTTTCTTTCCGTCGGATCTGTTGGTACTGCAGCTGGATATTGATATCCTTGTTCAACAATTGCCCATACCTCTGCTCCCAGAGACTGAAGATATGATCTCATCCTTGTTTTCCAAAAGATTAAATTGTTTCCGTTAAAGAGCGGAGGCCTGATAGATGCTATTCCATCTTGATTGCTCATCTTGCTTGATCTTCCTTCTAGCGGCTAAGATTTTTCATAAGGACCCGCTCTGATACCAATTGTTAGGAAAAATACTGAGAGGGGGGGTGAATTAGTATTTTGGGCTAAACAAATTTTATTTTCTTTCTCTTAAAACCTTATGTTACAGCATTCCATTCAACATGTATGTCCAGATATCTTATTGTGTCTTTACTTAGAGCATTGCATCAAATAAGCATTAAGCATAAACAAAAATAACCGAACAAACCATCAAACATACACAACACATATGAACACCAGGATTTAAGGTGGAAACCCAATTCGAGAGAAAACCATCGCTGCTGTAATCTCAGTCTTCAATATTTATTATAGAGAAAACTTCTTACAATATATGCTGGTGCAGACTTATACCAGCACGCAGGCACCCACCTGCAGAAGGCTACAACCTTCTCTCGTTTACCAGCTACCACTGGAAGGGAGCTACAACCCCCTCTCTGAAGGCTTTGACCATCAGCACCACTGCGCACCTCGTTTCATCAATTTTCATACTGGATCCACTAGTTTCCATACGACATACCTTGCCGGTCACCAGATTTATTTATTTTCTGTATACTCA
Organism: Pinus albicaulis; assembly: GCA_034641835.2. Taxonomy (NCBI): domain Eukaryota; kingdom Viridiplantae; phylum Streptophyta; class Pinopsida; order Pinales; family Pinaceae; genus Pinus; species Pinus albicaulis. The sequence goes on along the minus strand of CM076581.1, from coordinate 81,936,719 downwards.
CACCATTTCTTCATGATATCGTCCGTCATTCAAACTAGAGATTCATCATTGTCAGATCATTATATTCATGGGTGCATCGTAGTCTCAGATTTATCAGTTAAGAATAGAGCTTTCCCATACAGATATTCTTTTGAGAAAATTTATTCACAACCCTTACAATGCACACGTTGTTCTTTATTTTTCTTCTCCTTATATAGTTTTCCCTTTATTAAAACCGTGAGTCAAAACCACGAACCGCTAATGATATTCCTCTGACAGTATTCCTTTTAGTTTACCCCACGGGGCTTTTTGATATCTTTTTAATTTTTATTTATCAATTTAAAGAAATTGATAAATAAATATATTTACAATTTTGAACAGAACTTTAGGATTAAAGTTAACCCTTCGCATTTTAACCCTTCCAAATAATATGGTAAACCTTTGACCCTGGGCCCACAAATATAGTCAATAGCCAATCAAATACGTGCATGGTACCATAGGTAAACTCCGCGCAAGTCCAACGTCCAATCACCGTTAGATTAGCAAGCTTCCAGATCAACGGCGTATATGCATATCGCTCGACCTCCGATACCAATTGTTAATGTGCGATGGCCCATCGTACTTGTGTTAATCTTCGCGGACCTTCAACAAATGACGACCATCCTATGACCCCTTCCCAAATCAATGGTGCTCAACGATATCGCTGGGCGTTCTGGGTCGAACTATAACGTGTGATGGCGCACAGTAAAAAGTGGTTTTGTAGAATCGTACAGGGACGTGTGTCGCCTGTTTTATGGAATCGCTCCCCACCTCTTGAATACCGCTTGCCCGTTGAAAGCGGTGCGATGAAAACCATACACCGCTTTCACTATTCCTCCTTCGTGGTTCCGCCCTTCGCTCAAGGTTCCGTTCATGATTCCAAAGGGTTAGTCTGGGTTTTCACTATAACTCTGGTCTATCTTTGGCAGGATTTCCAATAATCAACGAACAAATGTAGTTCTCTTCCGACGGGATTTCCTTCAATTCTGCTATGATATTTATAATATATCAACCTTCCATTTCGGAGTTCTATCCTGTCGCTTCTACCTGTACATTCAAAAACATCATATCTCTGACACCATTAAGTTCTTCAATGGATACACTGAATGCCTCGAGAGCCCCTCATATATTCAATCAAGTAGTTCCACGATTGCAAATATCAAACTAAGCCAGTTCTTCATTACAAGAAGGTCTCATCCTGGAATTCGAATTACCACCATGATTCCTCAACAGGGTTTCACTTTTAACTCCATTCACAGAGACTCATACAGAGATTCAGGGGATTCCATACAAGAATTACATCAATCAGTACACATATAATACACATATCCCTAACAATGATTTCATTCTTCTCCGAGCACCGTAGGTATCCTCTGCCCATTATGAAATTGATCACACAGGTCATATATATTCCAGATTTACTCATACTTAACACAATGCCACAGTTCTTCATTAACATATTCAAATCTTAGCCAGATATTCAATTTGTCCTTCAATCTATTACCTTGTCTCTTCCTAGCGCTCTCCCTTTTGTCATCTCCTTTGCAAATTGTATTAAACCACTAATTCAACTCTACTGCTCTGTCTCTTTTGCCTTATGGACATTTTAGGTGCTGCTCCTGTCTGTGCCAATTCCTTTGCCATCAATGACAACATTTCCAACAATCTCCCCCTTTGGCATTGATGGCAATACTCTTCCTCTGATGGCCTTATAGAAGCCCTTTGTTGCTTTTCCTCCCCCTTTGACATCAATGGCAAAGAGTGTGATCAAGATTCTTTGAGCCAACAATGCCATGCTCCCCCTGAGATCATGCTGCATCTTCAAACACAATATGACCAACAATTCATCCTTTTCATATGACCAATGATCCCCCTGAGCCTGTGTATTCAGAGATGCCTAACAGCACCTCATAACCAATTTAATCTTCTGTTTTTAAGTAGATCTGATCCTCTGCATGGAAGAGACTACTCCCAGTTTCTGTCTGAGATATTCGAACGCTTCCCTGGATAGAGGTTTGGTAAATATGTCAGCAACTTGTTCTTTGGAGGAAACATACTCCAATTTCACCTTTTGTTCAAGCACTTGTTCACGTAAGAAGTGATATTTGATGGGAATGTGCTTGGTCTTGGAATGCATAACAGGATTCTTTGAGATACTTATAGCACTTGTATTATCACACATAATGGAGATAGGAGGTGAACATTTGATTTGAAAGTCTTGTAGGGTTTGCATCATCCAGAGAAGTTGAGTGCAACATGATGTTGCAGCCACATATTCTGCTTCTGCTGTAGATAAGGCAATAGAGCTTTGATTCTTGCTAAACCAAGATACTAACCGGGGCCCCATATAGAATGCACCACCACTAGTGCTCTTCCAGTCATCAACACTTCCAACCCAATCTGCATTAGTGTATGCATGAAGAGTAAGATCAGCATTCTTTGGATACCATAGTCCAAAGTCTTGAGATCCTTGTATATATTTGAATATTCTTTTCACAGCTTGAAGATGAGACTCCTTTGGATTATCTTGGAATCTTCCAACAATCCCAACTGCATGCATGATGTCTGGTCTTGTCCCAGTGAGATAAAGTAGACTTCCTATCATAGATCTGTATTCTGGTTGATTCACCGTGGGGGAATCATCATTAGAACCGAGATTACATCCGGTTATCATTGGTGTACTTACAGGTTTGCAATCTTCCATGCCATACTTCTTCAGGATTTGCTTGAGGTATTTTGCTTGTGATAAGAAAATTCCATCTGTTGCTTGTTGCACTTGCAATCCAAGAAAGAATGTTAGTTCCCCAAGTAAAGACATTTCAAATTCTTGCTGCATATCAGAAGAAAATTTCTGACTCATAGACTCTTCATTACTTCCAAAAATGATATCATCAACATATATAACCACAATCAATAGTTTGTCATTTTCAGTTTTTGTGTATAAGTTTCTATCAACAGACCCTTTTGAAAATCCTTGTTGATGAAGATATTTGTCAAGACGATAGTACCATGCCCTTGGAGCTTGTTTGAGACCATATAGAGCCTTTTTAAGTCTACAAACAATTTTTTCATCATTTCCCAAAATGAATCCTTCTGGTTGTTCTATATAAACTTCTTCTTCTAGATCACCATTGAGAAAAGCAGATTTAACATCCATTTCATAAACCTTGATTTGTTGGAAGCTTGAAAAAGCAAGAAACATTCTTATGGCTTCAAGTCTGGCTACAGGAGCAAAGGTTTCTTCAAAGTCTATACCTTCTTGTTGAGCATACCCCTTGCAAACAAGTCTAGCTTTATTTCTTATAACATCCCCATTCTCATTTAACTTGCTTTTGAATATCCATTTAGTTCCAATGACATTTTTATCATGAGGTCTTGGTACTAATTCCCAAGTGTGATTATTTTCAATTTGATCAAGCTCTTCATTCATGGCTTGAATCCAACATTCATCTTTGCTAGCTTGACTGACACTGTGAGGTTCAATAGTGGACATAAATGCCAGATTGCTAGAAGTTCCCACAAGAGTCCTTCTTGTTTGTACACCTGATCCCTTTTCTCCCAAAATTTGAGATTCTGGATGATTCTTTTGAAAAAATATAGATGGAGCCTTTTCAGACAAATCCTCTTCGGGTTCTTCATTGGGTTCACTATTTGTATCATTACTATTTGATGTAGAAGGATATGTGTCATCATCATCTTCATTTGTTGTTTGCTTTTCTTCTTTTGGAGTTGCATGAGACTCATCAATAACAACATCAATACATTCAACAATCTTCCGAAGTCTTTTATTGTAACATTTATATGCCCTACTCCTAGAGGAGTAACCAAGAAATATTCCTTCATCTGCTCTGGGTTCAAACTTGCCAAGTTTTTCATCATTATTCTTGATAAAGCATTTTCTCCCAAAAATTCTAAAATGCTTTATAGTGGGAGGATTACCATATCAGAGTTCATATGGAGTTTTATCACTATTTACACGAACATGTGCTTTGTTGAGAATGTTAATTGCTGTATGTGCTGCTTCTCCCCAAAATGTGTCAGGTGTTCCGGAATCATCAAGCATAGCTCTAGCCATTTGTTGAACTTTTCTGTTCATTCTTTCTGCAACGCCATTCTATTGTGGAGTGCCAGCTACAGAGAACTGTCTTTTTATGCCATGTTGTTCACAGAATTCAAGGAATTAATTGGATGTATATTCTCCTCCTCGATCAGATCTGAGACACTTGATTTTTAGATCTAATTCATTCTCAACTAGTGCTTTGAAGATCTAAAATTTCTCAAATGCTTCATCTTTGTGTTTAAGCAGCCCAATCCAACACATTCTAGAGAAATCCTCAATGAATAAGATATAGTATTCTTCACCACGTGGTGACTTTTTCCTCATAGGTCCACATATGTCAGTATGAATGAGTTCAAGAGGCTTACTTGATGATCCTTCCTTGGCATTAAATTGTACCCTAGTTTGCTTGCCAAATTGGCAAGATTTGCATATGATATTTTCAGGTACAGTAATATTGGGAAGATCACGAACAGCTTTAAGTCTGCTTGATTTGTTGATTTGAGAGAAACTCAGATGCCCCAACCTTCTATGCCATAGCCAATTTTTTGAAGATTTACTCAAATAACATTGTTCTTTGGGGTTCTTCAATATATATAGGTTGTTTGTAGTTCTTTTTCCTTTTATAATTGCTTTACCTGTATCAAGATCACGTACCACACATTATTTTGAACTAAAGACAAATTCAGTTCCTTGATCACACATTTGACTTACACTTAACAAGTTATTCTTTAATCCATCCACATACATGACTTCATTAGCTTTCACCTTTTCTTTTAGAAAATCAGACCCTTTTCCCTTAATGACAGCAAGAGTATCATTTCCAAATGTGAAATTTTTTTCTTTTTCTAGAGCACTATATGCAAGAAGTTTGTCTTTATCACCTATCATGTGTCTTGAACATCCACTATCAATGTACCATTGGTTTTCTTCATCTTCTACAAATAACTCTATGCCACAATTTTCAACCTGTAATTCCTTCTTTTTCCATACTTTGGAGCTTGAAGGGACATGTTCTTTTGGCTGAACTTTGCTCCTACATTCAGATTCTTCATGGCCAAAGTTATTGCAATAAGCACATTCAACCTCATTTTGAAGAGGAGAAAAGTTGTTATAAGTATTCTTATTTGTTTCAATTTAAGTCCTTTTCTTTCTTGCTTCTCTTGTCATGATGGTTTTATATGAAACACATTGAACAGATTTATGACCAAAATTGTGACATGAGAAACATTGTCCATTGAAGAAGAAATTTCTACGATCATAAAATCTTCTATATGAATTTACTTGTTGATTGGTGTTTTTTCGAAAGACATTCCTGTTAGTGTTCTTTGAATTGAGATGATCATTGTTTATCTGTAAATATTCTTTATTCCCTTGCTGAGTGTATCCACTCTAAACCCAATCGTGATAGCTTCCTAGAAACTCTTCTTCCAGATGCGCACCTTCCCATCAATGAATGCCACATTGAAACCTTTGTCTTCCATGGCCGATATGGACACAATGTTCTTCTTCAAATCAGGTACATAGAGTACATCCTGCAAGCAGAGGACTTGACCTTGAGAAAAGTGGAGGGTCACAGTCCCTATCCCTTTCACAGGATATGTGGCATTATCTCCAAGGATAATTTCCAGATTAGTATCCTTCTCAACCATATTAGAAAGTGCTTCCTTGAGCCCAATGATGTGCCTTGAGGCACCACTATCTATCAACCATACATCCATAGTGTCAGGTGGAGATGCAGCAAAGAGGGTAGATACAAGAATGAATTCATTTCTTTTATCAACAACATTTGATTCCTCATACCTGTAATTTCTCGACCTTTTGAAAGGTTGACCATTTCCACTGGAGGGAGCCTTCTTCTTCCCCTTGAACATGTTGTTCCTTTGATTTCCATTCCTTTTATTTTTTTTGTTGTCATCATCATCAGTATAATTCTTCTTGAAAGAGAATTATCTAGCATAGTGACATGTCTTGTGACAAGTGTAACACTTTCCCTTCTTTCCTTAAGCCCCTGCTCTTCCTTTGTTGCTTGGACCACCAAATTTCTTCTTCTTAGTATGAGCAGCGAAGGCAGCATTTCTTTCATTTTCATATTCCTTTGTCCTTGCCTCTTCTTGTACGCATCTCGATAGTACTTCGTTAAAATCAGGTATCACATTGTTATTGAGAATGGTAGTGTTGAATACACGCCATTTGGATGAGAGACATCTAAGTGCGGTGAGAACCATCTCTCGATCAGCTATTGTCTCTCCAAGAGCTAGCAGATTATTTCTAATTTTGATCAGTTTCAAAAAATATGATTGAACATACTCATCCCTTCCTTTCTTCATATTCTTCAATTGATTCTTGAAGAATAGGACTTGATTTGCATTATTGGCCTTAAACATGTTGACAAACTTATCATGCATCTCCTTGGATGTGCCCAGTTTAGATATGTAGGCAACCAGACTCTTATGAATAGAGTCCCTGATTATCAACTTTGCTTTGATTTCCCCTTCTTTTACTTTGTTTTGGCAGCAACAGTTGCAGTGGATGGAGGCTCTTGAATTTTACCCTGCACATAGTCCATGACATCTTGGTCTTCCAACATAAGATCCAATGTCATCTTCTAGGCATGGAAGTTATCCTTCCCAGTCAATTTTTCATCAGTCTTAAAGCCATTGTAGTTAGAGGAACCCATGCTCTTCTTCGGTGATTGCTACAAACTAGGGCTTTGTCTTCACCTCAGCTCTGATACCATGTAAATTTTTGTAGATTTTATATGCTTGATACAACTCTACTTTTTATCCCAATAACAATCAGCAATCACATAAAAAATAAAGTAAAATTCTAATAGAACATACTAGTAGATCGATAGAAGACAAGCCAAAATATATAAGTGTGTTAGTTCGTTACAGCGGTCAGCAGGATGCTTCAACTAGTAAAGTCTCAATATGGTTAGCCAACAAGAAGTGTCACACAACATATCAGTCTACGGTCAACGTAAACAGCAGCAGCAGCTAGGTCAACGCAGGCAAGTCAAAGTCAACATCTAGCCTCGGGAATAGTGCCAAAAAATGCGGATTTCGAAAATTGAAAGATTGGGAGAGTTTTAGGTATGTTTGATCTTGCGTTGACCAAAGTCAACACTGCTGCAGAAACCCTAGGCCGAAAACAGAAATTTTTTCTTGTTGAAATTTCCCACATGTGAAGAGAAGAGCCTCCAAGGTGATCGAACGAATCAGATGAGGAGAGAGAAATGTGTGAGGATGAGATGAGTGAAAATGTCGTCCAACGTTGACCAATATATATCCATCAATGAGGGTGTGTGACACAACTGCTGGGGCACAAAACCTTCAGGCCGACCTACACATATTTTGAATAAATTCAAAATAAATGTTCTACTCATCGGATCAAGATGATCTTTAGATCGATCTTGCACCTCACCAAAAGACGAGTCCAATAAAATTATTGGCATCTTCATCTGAGCATCACAACATGGAGTTTGGACCTAGTTGTTCAAAATTAACAAAATTCAATCAATCATCCAGAGGATGAACAAAAAATAGAAGGTGGAACTAGTTCCTCAAATTATACCAAAATATTCATAAGTATCAATATAAAATTATACAAATTCTTCATGCTTGAATGGTTCACAAGCTTGGTTTAAATAGACAAATGATAAACAAACTAAGCTATAATGTCTCTAACAGCATTATCCATCCTAATCCCATCCATCTAGGTTGAAATCATCCATTTAGTTTGAAAAAATATGGAAAATCCCAAAAACTACTAATTCTTCCATTTTTCCTAGGGATTTCTAAAAAACAAGTCATGTTTTACTAGCATTAACTGAGCTTGTTTTAGCTCAGTTTGACCAGCGTTGACCGAGCTTGTTTTAGCTCAGTTTGACTGAAACAATAGATGATTTTCCATATGTGGTTCCCAAGATTTCAAAATCAATGCTCAACTCGTACACAAGTGTCCTGCACATATGACTTCCATGAAGCTATTACGGGAATTTCCAGTTCTGTCCAAAAATACTCTTAAAACCCATTTTTTACAAAAATCTCTAAAAATTGAAAAACATAATTTATTTACCTGAATATGCATAATAAGGTCAAAATAAGGCATATATGGATGATCTAAGGTGGAATATGATGGAAATTAGGTGTATCTTTAATAAGCAAAATTGATCAAAATTGAGGCCTAAGATCTCCCCTTTATTGATCTTCAAAAGCTAAGATGCTTGTTTTATCCTCTTTGATCTTCTAAATCTTTTGATGTACCCATTTTCCATTTATCTTTCATGGTTATTATTTTGCAGCCGAAGAACACAACCAATACCCTCACATTCTTCCTTGTAGATGGTGGCCTTTACCATACCCATCTCTTGTATTTTATATTTTCTCTTCTCTTTAGAGCATCTATCATCTTTTTTGGAAATAGAAGTGTTTTTGTTTCCAAAATTACAGAATTTTTGATCATTTCTCATTCTTCGGATAATTTTATTTTTTTCTTTATATCTTATTTTCTGTGGTGATTTTAAAATCACCATGACCTCCAACTCTCTTGTCAACTCTTATCTTTGAGTTTCTTCTGATCATTTCTTTCTTCTCTACAATGTCTGAAACAAATCTAAGTGAAGTGGCTCCTACCCAAGCATGCTCAAAGTAGGAATCCCTCTCTAAAGGTACTTCTTGGACATCTCTCTCCATTCTTTTCAATATCTCATTAATTTGTTTTGATGTTGTTGGAGGTTCAAAAATTTCTACTTCTAGGAATTTTTCTTTTTCACTTGGATGTTCATGTGTTTTCTTCCTAGGCTTCCTAGGAACAGATAGGAAGGATATTTCTTTCTAAATCATGACACTGTCATGTTTCTTCTTGGATCTAGTCCTAGGATACATAGGAGAATTCATAATGCTCCTAGTCACATGTGTTTGTTCAAATTTTTCCTCTGTTGTTTGCCCCTCAAGATGATGTTGAACCAAAAAACAAATTCCAAATAAATCCCTTACTTCTCACCTAATGTTCTACAAGTATTTTAATGAGCCCTTTATGATAAATGTGTGATTATTTTTCATCAGTTTTATTTTTAACACCCTCTATCATTTTGATCAAGCTCCTTGAGAATAAAAAGGGTATATTAATCTTGGATTCCCCCTTCATGTGTTGAAGTAGCCTAATGTGGTAGAGATAGGCCACATTGAACTGGTTGTCACATGTAAAATATATTTGGATGATCAATACTAATTCTGACCATGGTTCACTTAACCAGTCCCTTGGGATTCCTTTTTCTCTGTCAAAGGATCATTTTCTCTGTTTTTCTAAGAAGAATGTCCAACCTTTATTTTTGAAATGTAAACCTTTATGGTATTCTTCTCCTATTAAGGGAAGATAAATAGCTTGGGATATAAATTTTGGGTTTATTGGTATGGAGAGGTCACCCACTATTGTTTGTCCTTGTTCATAATGATTTATGAATTATTGTGTTATCGTGTCATTATGCCCATTAAATTTATGAATAAACCTTATCAGTATTTCTTGATACAATCTCTCTATGGTTTCTTTCCCCAGTTCTCTATCTTGAATTCCTTTGGCTCAATTTTGGTTTCCATGTGCTTTGTATACCAATTAATGTATCCTTGGGCAGTTAACATCCTCATCATAAACAAAAATTCATGTATATATATACCTATGTCCTTTTATTCATGCAATTTTCATTCATGGATGATTATCATGGTAAATAGGCTTACCTGATATTTGAAGCTCTTTGAAAAAAATGAAATTATTCCCTTGCTTGAATCTTCTTCAATCTCCTATGTTCTGCTGCAAAAAGGAGTCCACTACTCTTCAAAATTGATAGAAAAATTTTCTCACTGTGTAAAAGACCATAAAAACATCTTAAAAATATTTTACTTCTCCATAAACTCATGCTTCGATCTATGTTTTTCCAAGTTTTTTCATGAAAATCCCTTCTCTATTTTAAAAAAAAATCTCACTATGTGTATGAAAATAGGACTCTACGTTTTTCATATGTAATAATTACACAACTATGCATGAAGGAATTCGAGATTCGAGCTAGAATACCTGATCTGGAAGAAAACTTGTAAATGTATCTAAGTAAGAACTCATTTTCCTCTGTTAAACAATATAATTTTAATTAAAACTCCTCTTCAACATCTCCAAAGATTCATTCATTACACACGTGGCAAGGTCTGTTTAATGGTGGCGAGGTTTTCAAATCCATAACTGAAGACTTACTGCCTCATAAAATTACACATCTTAACCAACATCTTCAGTTTAACTACCCTTGGAATTCGTTCATCTGCTAATAGAAATCCAGAATTGCTTCTTACCTCTTCTTTTGCAGAATTTTTGGAGTTTGTTGGGAAGCATGATCAACTTGGCGCAGAGGAGATCTCAGCCTTCAATCTCCTCGTTAAAACCTATGTATCTCTTCTTTATTTCTCCACAGACTTCTTAATATCCTTGCCTATTTCTTATGCAATTTATTATTTTTTTAGGGCTTCTCTGACTTACGCAAACCTCTTCAGTTTTTACATTTTTCCTGCATGTTTCCTCCTTCCACGAGGGTGTTGTATGAGTGCACAGCATTACTCTCACCTTCTGAGCTTAGTTCTTGTTGTGATGGGGGAAGAGAGTCTTACGCAAAGCTTGGTTGGTTCTATGATGGTAAAGGAGAGCATTACACAGAGTTGGTGTGTTTGTTTGAATGTGTTTTGACCGTTTATCGCTCTCAGATCATACTCTGACTTACGTACCCGTGGCTTCCCATGTTTCATAGTTTTGACTACGTTCTTCTGCTTCATGTACATTCTTCCTTCCACGGGTTTATATGCCTGTCTTATCACCATAATTTTTTCATTACCCGCATTCTTTTATGTATATTCTTCAACATAGCTTCGTTCATTTCTTTGTATGCCCACTATTGTTTGTATTTGCAATCATACATTTGTCTTTTCATTATTTTTCACATGTTTGCATATTGTATGTTGCATTTCATATATTTTTCCTTTCAATTCTTATGTTTTTCATTTTATATGCCCATCATTAATTTTTTTTTGAAATGACCATATGCATAGGTCATTTCAAAATCAAATTTTTCTTATGATGACACTAACTCTTTTTTATTTTGTAGGCAAGCAAAAATTCCTTATGAGAAAAAATTGTGAGCCTCAATTTTTGATCAAAAATGCTTATGTTTATCTTGGAGGATAATGTAGGAGTATATGGCATTAATTTAGGACTGTGATAAAATTTTTAATGTAGGGTAGGGTAATGGATATAATAGGATTATGATGAGGGTAGGATAATGAATGTAATATGATTATGATGAGGGTAGGATGAGGTTAATGTAGTGTTTTTAATGTGGGATGTAGGTAGGATAAATGTAATATGATGTAGGATATAGGGAGGATAAATGTAGGATGTAGTCTGATAAATGTAATAGGATGCATATCTAAGTTAAATTAGTTTTAATAATTCTAGAAAAAAATTTCAAAATAAAAGGTTTTAAGAACTTTTTTGTTTACACTTACAGTACTTCTCCTTTTGCATAATAGCTCAATGTCAATGCTCGTTGATGATGACCTTTGCTAGTTTGTCCAAACTTGGACTCTTTTTAATGATGATAATTCTTCAAATATGAATTCTGATGGAATGTAGATGCTCGTATCTACTTATTTGATAATCTTGATGTAGATTATGTTGTTTCATGTTCTTTTTGCATCTGATATTGCTTCGGGTCCCTTCTAATAAATATTGATGTTGTTCACTTCTTAAATGATATTTGAATGATGTTTCAGGTCCCTTCTGCAATGATATTTGAATGATGTTTCAGGTTCCTTCTGCAATGATATTTTAATGATGTTTTAGGTCCCTTTTGCAATGATATTTGAATGATGTTTCAGGTCTCTTTTGCAATGATATTTGAATTTTTTTTTAGGTCCCTTCTGCAATACAGTTTCTTAAACTATTTTCATAGTTTTATTATGAATCTTCCCCCTTGCTTATTTTAAGACTTGTCCTCAAGTCTTGGAATTATGGAGGATTATTTCTGCAAAATCAAACTAAATAAAAACTAAAACAAAATAAGTAATTCATATTGGCCAAACAATTTTCATATACGAATTCGAGTTTGCATTGTGCGAGTTTCTTGGATTTTCACAACCAAAATCCTTGATTATTTTTTCTATTTTTTTATTTTTATTTTTTATTTTTTATTCTAGAAGTAAGGAAGGCATATCACTATGTTGTTCCATTATTTCCATATTATTTTCTATTGAGACTCTTTTCAGAAAGTCCTCTTTATTGATAGGATTATTATAGACCTTAAGCTTATGTACATTGACTAGGAATAAAATTGTTGCTTCATCAATTATTTTTATTTTAACTTCTCCATTATCAAAAACTTCTTCTATCTCATATGGCTCAAGCCAATGATTTGTAAACTTTGCTTTGAAATCTTTGAACTTGGAGTCAAAAAGTAATGTCCAGTATCCTTTATGCAAAAAAAAAAAAAAAAATCTGTCATGCCATTTGATTCTCTGTTGTCGTACTAGTGATGTATGATCCACTATATGTTGTCTGCTTTCATCTATTTCATTTAATTGCATGACTCTCCGTTGTTGTGCTTCTGACAGTTCCAATCCCAATTATGCTACAAGTTTATATATACGAATTTGAAATTCAATGGGTAACAGAACTTCCTTACCATATACCAACTGATATGGGTTGAATCCAGTTGTATTCTTCCATGTAATTCTATATGCCCTTAGTGCATCTCTTAAATTTTCTGACCAATCCTTTTTGTTCATTTGCACGTTTTTTTTCATGATATTTTCCAGGACTTTATTAGTGGATTCTACTTGTCCATTTTCTTGGGGATGGTATGGAGTAGACTTTCTATGTTTGATTTTATACTTTTCCGTAAGATCCCGGACAAGCTTCGAGGTGAACTGTGCTCCCTGATCTGTAACAATCTATCTTGGAACTCCAAATCAGACAAATATTTCCTCAAAGAGGAATGAAACTGTTGTTTCTTATGTTTCTCTTGCCACTGCTTTTTCTTCTACCCACTTTGTAACATAATTTGTACACAATATAATGTACTTCTTTCCATTTAAAGGTGGGTTAATTAGCCCCACAAATTCCAGAGCCCATTTTTCAAATGGTTCTATGAGTACTTGTGGTTTTAATGGCATTTCATCTGATATTACAGGTCTTATAGTTAGTTGGCATCTGTCACATCTTTTAACATAGGCTTTTGAGTACTTGAACATTGTTGGCCAGTGGTAGCCAATTTTGAGCACCTTGTATGTTGTCCTCTTGTCTACAAAATGGCCACCACATGGCTCTGTTGAACCCTTAGTTAAACTGAGAGGGGGGGGGGTGAATCAGTTTAACACATACATGGACTTTTAAAACTTTTCCCTTAAAAATTATTTACACCTTCATTTCATGATCAACTTAATATGTGATCAATCTTAATTTGTGAGCATCAAGTATCAAGCAGATTTGTTTATGTAACAACAGTCTTAATATGTAAGAAACATGTATTAAGCAGATTAGGTAAACCACATCAACACATAGACATCATCCACAGAGACACCAGATATAAGTGGAAACCCATAAAGGGAGAAAACCACATCTTATTATTGTTGTGATGCAAAGGCAAGATCCAAATCCCTCTCACCACTGATTTTCTGTGAAACAACCTACGAGGCTCCTACTCAATTTCTACAAGCTACAACTTGCGGGAAACAACTCCACTCCAATTTTTGCGAGGCACAACCTACGAGGCTCAACCTCGATCGGCTACAAGGCGACGACATCAAGCTACAACTTGATGTGGAAGCACCAACTCCCATCTGTTTTCTGCGGTACCAACCTACAGGAGGCTCCAACCTCAGTCAGCTACCACTGACATCTATCAAGCTACAACTTGATAGGGAAGCTCCAACTTCCTTACTCTTTCAAAAGGAAAACACTTGCTGATTTACCTTGGTTATGAGCTTTGTTCTGTATCATATTCACTACTATGCATCAGTCTTCATATCTGCCTTATATCATTTCTGCATCTTCTCAGATTCACTATCAGCTCCTCCTTCTTCTCTTCTCAGCTCCTCCTTCTTCTCTGCCTCACTGCTTCATTTTTGCATTCTCTAACTTTTCACCACATCTTGTTCTGCTCCTCCTTCTTCTATTCTCTGCCTCAATTCCATACTCAACATTCTCTATGCTCACTCTCTCTGACCTCTTGCAGCTTTCTTATTTTCTTCAACTCTCTTCAATTCTGCTGCACACTCTCTTCTTCTCTCACTCTGTTTCGTCAACCTTCTCCCTTTGGATATTACCCTATTTTATACAAAATATCTTCATGGATGTTTGTATTCTACTGGGAATTCAAAATGGACAGCCATGTCTCTTTGCCTTCTGCCTTCTCATTTCTTTTATCTGCACATTCAGAAAATATAACTGTAGGTACCAATTTAACATTAAAGTGGGATATTTTTTCTCTTCTGGAGACTTGCCAATGCATCACAACAATATAAATTAAAAATCATTTACATTAAATTACAATGAAAACTCCAGCTCACTCATTTAGCCTCTTGGCTCGCTGCGCATTTGTCTTTTCTTTGACTATGTCTTTGTCCCTTTCGGCTCTGTTTGTTTCCTTATTCACTGTCACAGGATAGTGGCCATATGCCATACATATGTAACTGTGCTTTTTATATCGGCACTTTTTATATATATATATATAACTGTTGACTTCAAATCTGGGCAAATTCAAACTCTTTATACACAGCAAGTGTCTTGTTGATGTGGTGAGTTCCGCAAGCGGAACATACATACACCACGACCTTTATTTTATGGCCCGATGCGATTGCACACATCGCAATCGTTTTATATTAACAATCATCCTCCGCCTTAAGCCGAGGCCCATGGGTCCACAGACCACACGGCACATTTCAATACTCGGCATACTTATATAAATTTTTAACAAACAAACTGCCAATTCCACTATAAAAATAAAGAATCATGTTAATACTTAATAGATGCCCTTTCGGGCCCACTTTCCACGCTTTCCGATGCGATATATTTCTCCTCCAGAGGTTTCTGATTGCGATTGATCGCAGTCGCAAGCTGCCTTGCTCTGATGCGATTGATACTCTTCACAGATTTCCAATTGCGATTGATCGCAATCGCAAGCTGCCTTGCTCCGATGCGATTGATACCTTGTTCACTCAATTTTTCCGATGCGATGAATCATTTTCTTTGACGCGGAACTTAAGCCTGTATAAATCATAGTTTATAAGTCCATCGGGTCCAAACTTCCAGTCGCAATCGCAACTCTTTGTTTATATGTTCCGCTGCACAGGTTTTCTCCGATGCGATTAATGTATTATCCTTTGACTGCTTCCGATTGCGATTGATCGCAATCACAACTCCCAGTTGCATGTTCTGATACATATCAATTATGTTTTATAAACCCATCGGGTCTGGAGCTCAATCGCAATCGTAATCTTTTAATATCGTGCTCCGACGGTCTGCTTCTTTCCGATGCGATTGACCACTATTCTGCTGTAACTCAAACATATATTAAACATGATTTATAGACCCATCGGGTCTGGAGCTCAATCGCAATCGAAATCTTCTGTTTATATGATCTGCTGTCACCTTTTTCGATGCGATTGATAAGGGTCCCACCTTATATTACTTCTTTTGTTTTAAAAAATAGAACAATGGGATCTTTAGTCGTTTACTCTTGCGCACAAGCATATAATACATATATGTAACACCCGGCTGGGTAATGATTCTCGGAATAAGGTTTGTATTTATATACTTGCTGCTTGGGTTAAGATTCTCGGAATTTATGTGTGAAATTGCTCTGCCTCTGTTGTGCTAACGGCTCTGCCTCTTCTGTGATAACGGCTTGGCCTCTGCCTCCACGACTCTGCCTCTGCCTCTGTAGTGATAACGGCTCTGCCTCTATTCATCTCTTCCTCTGTATTCACTATTTTCTGGTTGGGCTTTGCCTCTGCCTTCACTGTGCTTCTTTCTTTGTCTCTGTCGTTGCTTCTTTCGCTGCTTCTGCTGTTTGACTGTTACATTTCGACAGTCTTCTTCTGCCTGTCTCCTTTGCTTCCTTTGTTCGCTTCTTTGCTGCTTCCTTTGTCTATCTCTGTCTTTTCTACCTCCATTTCCTTATTACTGGTTCAGGTACTTCTCCTTTGCCACAGGGTTTATTCAACTCTGTTTATAAACCCTGATAGACTCACAATCATCCATGCACAGTCAATTGCACATAAGAGCCATTTATACTCCCAATTATCTTCTTCTCTTAACTCTGCCCCTTTTTCAAAATCCAATGGCCCTCATTTTGTCCTTAGTACTCTGCACCTTGAATAACTCTCTGCTTCTTTGCTATCCTCTGCTCCTTGACTGATGTTGCTCCTTAATTCTCTTTTTGCTGCCTCTGCTACCTCCACGCTACCTCTCTGCTGCCTCTATTCCCTGTCTTCTACTTTGCCTTATGGATAATTTAGGTGCTGCTCCTGTCTTTACCTTGCCATCAATGCCAACATTTCCAACAGTCTCCCCCTTTGGAATTGATGGCAACACATTAATACTTTCCTTTTAGAAGCCTCCTTTTGCTTTTCCTCCCCCTTTGACATCAATGGCAAAGGGTTGCTCATTTCCTAGTTTGCTTTCTGCATTTCCTTTCTCTGAGTTATGTTTAGGCCCTCTTCTGCTGACTTTGTACCATGCTGCTCTAGACTGATGTACAAGACTTGTTGAGAGAACACTTTGAGGATTACTGATATTGAATGTACACTACAAGTTGATACAATCCCAAGGCACTGACTCCTTTCACTTGTATAAAGATGAAAGTGAGGATAATGACACTTCATAGAACACATTGTACCAGCTTTATCTAATCATAAATGCATCATTGGATCAAACCTTAAAGATTGTGAATGCCCCATGTGACATATCAAGCTTGCTTCAGCTATACTTTAGTCTATATTATAATCTTCATCTGCGATGCATATCTATTGAGGAAGGTTGTAGTTAGAGTCTGTCTTCTTCTGCAATAATCATCTGCAGTACAACATCTGTTCAATTGTGATGATGCCAATATGTCTTTTATAGCTGTGGTTCACTAACTTTTGAGCTTCAGATGGTAATCACAGCTAATTCTTTATTATTCAGATACTTTGACTGTTATATCAGGATGAACTTTTCATGCTGAATGTAGATAATACTGGGAATATTACCTTGATGTACTTTTGCCATAATCCTTTTGATCCTGAGGACCTGTTTTATCCTTACCTAGCTAGCTGATCTCCCCCTGGAATGATATTCTCATTTCTGTTCTACCCCTGAAACTGTGCTTTCTCTTTATATCAAAGATACTACCCCTAGTCTATCCATTTTAATGCTAATCATACATGTATCAGCAATAAGACTGTTATGCATCCAACCAAATCATAATCCCCATATTTTCATAGGGTGTTGACTTCACAATTGTAATTACATGGCCTACTCCCTTAATATTTAAATCTTGTACGAATAATATTTGCAATGGTTCAAACCATAATAATACTCTTTGTTATATCCGCAAACCTTAATAATGATCAACACACACGTACGCATGGGCCCCAACACTGAAAACCTTCCACATCCAACAGCGGACAAGCTATCGCACCGGCCTTGACGATCCAACGGATATCGCACGGTGAAGATGCACGGACGATAATGCGCGATGGCGCACTATGGAAGCCATTTTGCGAATTCACTCAGGGCCACGTGTCGCCCACTCTATGGAATCGCTCTGATTTCTTGAATACCGCTTGCCTGTCGAAAGCGGTGCGATGAAAACCAGAATCTCGCCTTTACTGTTCACTCCGCTCGTAAGGTTCCGCCTTCAAGGTTCCGCTCTTCTCCTTTAATGTATTATTATAATTAAGCTCTGCTTTAATGTTTTTCTTTTTATTACAGTTCCATCGTGAAGTTTAACGCTTTGTTCACAATTTCGTTTGATTCTTTTAACACGGATTCTTTACACCGGTTGCTGCCTTCTGACCTCGACGAAATACAATGCCATTCTGTCTTCAATTCTGCTATGATATATAATATATCAACCTTCCATTGCATGTTCGGGGTTCTACCCTGTCACAGTTCCGCTTCTAACTACACATTCAAGTTCTTGATTCTGTGGACCTGTATCATACTGCTGCTCCATTGATAATGCTTGGTAATCTGTTGATAAGCATGTTGATTGTACCTAAACACCAATTGATATTACTTTGATAAACCATGCAGAGATTTTACTTCAACTTGCACATTTACCCGTAATTAAGACATCCTTCATAAATTCTATTACTGAGCTCTCCACTGTTTTCAACAACAATCATTAATATACTGAATCTGATCTTGGCATCATTAATCTTTTGCTTTCTCTATAATTTTATTTAGAGGAAGTCACAACATTTTCTTTTCTATGATAGTTCCAGAATCATTGTTGCTTTATATATTTCTTTATATACCGATTCGACTGTTCTAACATGATGATCTTCGGGAAGACATTTTCAATTTCTTTGCTTGGAATATTCATGGGTAGATCACTCACTTAACTGTACTCCTCCAAGGGACATTTTCATAGATGAAGGAAGTAATGATATAGTAATGATAGGCTCTTTTCTTACTCATCTTTATTAAGGTGAATCATTGTTCATACTAGTAGAATGTTGCACACTGTGATCATCACTTAATGTGTTGATCTCTTCTTAACTTAGATGATCATGGCTAATGTTTCCTCTCTACCACCATGGTTTCTTGTTGTCTTTTCTTCTTTCATTATTCTTTCATCTATTGAATGCTTCAGATATTCTTCTTCCTCTCTAGTTCTCTTGTTAGAGGAATTTTCCTTTTTCTTCCTAATTTCATAGCTGTTCTCATTTCATGGAGCTCTTCTTAGACTACTTTTTGTGGGGACTACATATGAACTACTCTCCCCCTAAGATGATGCTTCATATCTATCACTGGTTGGATATTGGCTTTGTTTCCTAGACCAGCTCCCCCTGAGACTATGCTAGATTTATTATGTTATTGAGATGATAGGCTCCCCTCTTCTCTTTTCTTTCCATACTTTATTGGGGTTCATCATAATGTCTGCACTCCTTTCCGATTCATAGTTTTGTTTGATTGGATTGGATTTCATCATCTGTCTGGAGTTCTTTAATATATATGGCAGTTTACAGTCCTTTTCTTTGTGGCCAAGCTTGAGGCATATATAACATCTTATTTTATCAAAGTATATTTGAGCTGATGCATAATATTTCATTCCCCTTTTTGAACATAATTTACAATCAACATATTTATGTCCAAATTCATTGCATGCATAACAGTAGCCATGGAAATGATTTGTGTACCTGGCGGAAGATTGTCCTTTCCATTTGCTTGCTTGAGCTAGTCTTCTCATTTTCTTCATCTTTTGCTGGTAATCATTGATTCTCTTTGTCTTGCAATGTGCTGCATCATGTCCTGGTTTGTGGCAGGAGAAACAAGTGATATTTTTCATAGGAGGAAAGAACCTCCTTTGACATCTTCCAAATTTATTCAATTCATCTTCAGGAGCATATGAGCCTTTAGCAACTGATTGTTTCATCTTCTCATTCTCTGTCCTACCATGTTGCTGCTTGATTCTATTTGTTTCTTCACAAATCTTGTTCTTGCTAGCTTCTATTTTTGTAGTAATCTGCTGAGCTGCTTCACTGTCCTTTACAGCTTTTACAAAGATGATTTTCTTGTTATCTTCTGCCTTGGACTTACTGGTTTCTCCTTCATATCCTAAGCCTGCCTTTATGAGAGGAGATCTTTGAGCATTTAGCATCTTGTCCAATTTTCAAGTGCTTTTCATTAGAGGTATATTCATTAATAGTTCTCTTTGGAATTTTTCTAAATTCTTTCTCAGGCTCACTACTTCTTCTTCCAATATTTCACATTCCTGACTTTTCTCTCTCATTTGTTGCAGCAGAGTGTCTTCAAATTTCCTTGCTTCTTCAAGTTGTGTCTTCAGGCCAACAATTTCCTTCTTATCTTCATATGCTTTCTCATCACATATTTGCACCAATGTCTTAAAGTCTTTGTTTTCATTCTTCAATCTTTCTATTTCAGTCAAGGCTGTATCAAGTTTGGTTTTTTCTTCAACTGTAATTTCTTCAGGGAACTGACTTCCATTCACACTAGCAGATACTTCATTTGCTGGAACATTTTCCTTTTGACATGAATTTTTCTTCTTAATTCTTTTTTCCTTCTTGACAATGCAGTCCTCAGTGTCTACTCCATGCATGAACTGCAATCTGTCCCAGATTTCTTTTGCAGAGTCTAGATCCATTATCAACTCAAGGTCCTTGTTATGAAGACTGTCATATATCACACATTTTGCCTTGGCATTCCTCTGTTGTTCTTTCACCGTGGGGGAGTCTGTGCAGTAACCATCACATACAAGCTTCCATACTTCAGGTTCATAAGCCAATAATCTTGTTTTAACCTTATCTCTCCATTCAGGAAAGTTTGTTGTATTTAACACAGGTACATTTTGATAGTCCATCACTTAACCAGATCTCCTTCAAGCTATTAGGCTTGCACCAAAGGAACTTGGCTCTGATACCAATTGCTTAACCCTTAGTTAAACTGAGAGGGGGGGGGGGGTGAATCAGTTTAACACATATATGGACTTTTTAAAACTTTTCCCTTAAAACTTATTTACACCTTCATTTCATGATCAACTTAATATGTGAGCAATCTTAATTTGTGAGCAGCAAGTATCAAGCAGATTTGTTTATGTAACAGCAGTCTTAATATGTAAGCAACATGTATTAAGCAGATTAGATAAACAAATCAACACATAGACATCATGCACAGAGACACCAGATATAAGTGGAAACCCATAAAGGGAGAAAACCACATCTTATTATTGTTGTGATGCAAAGGCAAGCTCCAACTCCCTCTCACCACTGATTGTCTGTAGGCACCAACCTACAGGAGGCTCCTACCTCAATTTTGCAAGCTACAACTTGCAAGTAAGCTCCAACTCCCATCAATTTTCTGCAGGCACCAACCTACAGGAGGCTCCAACCTTAGTCAGATATAACTAACATTTTATCAAGCTACAGCTTGATGTGGAAGCACCAACTCCCATCTATTTTCTACAGGCACCAACCTACAGGAGGCTCCTACCTCAGTCAGCTACAACTAACATCTATCAAGCTACAACTTTATAGGGAAGCTCTGAATTCCTTACTCTTTCAAAGAGAAACACTTGTTGATTTACCTTGGATATCAGCTCTGTTCTATTCCATCTACTATGTTGTTCATCTATTCTCATATTTGCCCTGTATCATCTATGCATCTTCTCAGATTCTCTATCAGCTTCTCCTTCTTCTCTGCTCAGCTCCTCCTTCTTCTCTACTCAGCTCCTCTTTCTTCTCTGCCTCACTGCTTCATTTCTGCATTCTCTTCACTCACTCTCTCTGACCTCTTGCAGCTTTCTTATTTTCTTCAACTCTCTTCAATTCTACTGCACACTCTTTTCTTCTCTCACTCTCTTTCGTCAACCTTCTCCCTTTGGATATTACCCTGTTTTATACAAAATAGCTTCATGGCTGTTTGTATTCTACTGGGAATTCGAAATGGACAGACATGTCTATTTGCCTTCTGCCTTCTCATTTCTTTTATCTGCTCATTCAGAAAATATAACTGTAGGTACGAATTTAACACTACAGTGGGATATTTTTTCTCTTCCGGAGACTTGCCAATGCATCACAACAATATAAATTAAAAATCATTTACATTCAATTATAATGCAAACTCCAGCTCACTCATTCGGCCTCTTGGCTCGCTACGCGTTTGTCTTTTCTTTGACTATGTCTTTGTCCCTTTCGGCTCTGTTTGTTTCCTTATTCATTGTCGCAGGGTAACGGCCATATGCCATACATTTGTAACTGTGCTTTTTATATCAGCGATTTATATATATATATATATATGTAACTACTGACTTCAAATCTGGGAAAATTCCAACGCTTTACACACAACAAGTGTCTTGTTCATGTGGTGAGTTCCGCAAGCAGAACATACATACACCACGACCTTTATTTTATGGCCCAATGCGATTGCACACATCGCAATCGTTTTATATTAACAATCACCCTCCACCTTAAGCTGAGGCACGTGGGTCCACAGACCATGTGGCACATTTCAATACTCGGCATACTTATATAAAGTTTAACAAACAAACTACCACTTCCACTATAACAATAAAGAATCATGTTAATACTTAAATGTATGCCCTTTCGGGCCCACTCAGTGAGCTTTCTCGATGCGATATATTTCTCCTCCAAAGGTTTCCGGACAGTGACATCGCAGCCGTGCCGGCTCTCGTCTCCCGATGCGATTGATACTCTTCATAGATTTCCGATTGCGATTGATCACAATCACAAGCTACCTTGCTCCGATGCAATTGATACCTTGTTCACTCAATTTTTCTGATGCGATGAATCATTTTCTTTGACGCGGAACTTAAGCCTGTATAAATCATAGTTTATAATTCCATTGGGTCCGAACTTCCAATCGCAATCGCAACTCTTTGTTTATATGTTCTGCTGCACAGGTTTTCTCCGATGCGATTAGTGTATTATCCTTCGACTGCTTCCAATTGCGATTGATCGCAATCGCAACTCCCAGCTGCATGTTCCGATACATATCAATTATGGTTTATAAACCCATCAGGTCTAGAGCTCAATCGCAATCGCAATCTTTTAATATCATTCTTCGACGGTCTGCTTCTTTCTGATGGGATTGACCACTCTTCTGTCGTAACTCAAACATATATTAAACATGATTTATAGACCCATCGGGTCCGGAGCTCAATCGCAATCACAATCTTATGTTTATATGATCCGTTGTCACCTTTTTCGATGCGATTGATAAGGGTCCCACCTTATATTACTTCTTTTGTTCTAAAAAATAGAACAATGGGACCTTTAGTCGTTTACTCTTGCGCACAAGCATATAATACATATATGTAATGCCCGGCAGGGTAGTGATTCTCAGAATAAGGTTTGTATTTATATACCTGCCGCTTGGGTTAAGATTCCCGGAATTTATGTATGAAATTGCTCTGCCTCTGCTGTGCTAACGGCTCTGCCTCTTCTGTGATAACGGCTCTGCCTCTGCCTCCACGACTCTGCCTCTACCTTTGCAATGATAAAGGCTCTGCCCCTATTCATCTCTTCCTCTGTATTCGTTGTTTTCCAGCTGGGCTCTGCCTTTGCCTTCGTTGTGCTTCTTCTCTGTCTTTATCGTTGCTTCTTTCGCTGCTTCTGCGTTTTGACTGTTACGTTTCGACAATCTTCTTCCGCCTGTCTCCTTTGCTTCCTTTGTTCGCTTCTTTGCTACCTCCTTTGTCTGTCTCTATCTTTTCTGCCTCCATTGCCTTATTTCTGGTTCAAGTACTTCTCCTTTTCCACAGGGTTTATTCAACTCTGTTTATAAACCCTGATAGACTCACAATCATCCATGCATAGTCAATTTCCCATAGGATCCATTTATACTCCCAATTATCTTCTTCTCTTAACTCTGCCCCTTTTTAAAATCCAATGGCCCTCATTTTGTCCTTACTACTCTACACCTTGAATAACTCTCTGCTTCTTTTCTATCCTCTGCTCCTTGACTGATGCTGCTCCTTACTTTTCTTTTTGCTGCCTCTGTTCCCTGTCTTCTACTTTGCCTTATGGATAGTTTAGGTGTTGCTCTTGTCTTTACCTTTGCCATCAATGCCAACATTTCCAATAGGCTCGCCATGACATGCTTCCAAAATATCAATAATTTCATCTTCTCTAACACATTTTCTTATTAATAGATCAAACCTAGTATAAAATAGGTCACCATTGACCCAGCTATATCTATCACTTTCTCTGATTATTTTTCTTTTCTGCTTATTGTGAAATGGGATGGTAATATTCCAGATGATAAATAATTGGATATATCTGCAAAGCATGGGGTTTTAGCTGTTATAGAAAATAAATTTTCATCTGTAAAATTGTCTTAAACGAGAATTGGATCACTAGGTGAATGAAGTCTTGAAATAAAAATTGCTACTTGATTATCTTTACTTGGTTGATCTAGAATAGTGATATTAAATTCTTGCATTAATAACATCCATCTAGTAATTCTTCCATTTGTAATTGATTTTTTCATTAAGTATTTAATGGTTGATTGGTATGTATGAATGAACACTTGATAGCCTGGTATATAATGCCTAAACTTATTAACTGCATGCATAACAGATAACATCTCCTTTTCTGTGACTGTATAGTTCAATTATGTTGGAGTTAATTTTTTTCTTATGAAGTATATGGCATAATTAAACCGATTTTCTTTTTGTCCAAGTGATGCTCCTATAGCTTTATCAAATGCATCAAAAGATATGTGAAATGGAAATGACTAGTTTGGTCCTCAAAGAATGGGTGCTACTGACAATTTTTCTTTCAATATTTCGATTTCATTTTGACAATCTATTGTCCATTGAAAATCAACATCTTTTGCAAGTAACTTGAATAAAAGTAAAGCTATTTTCCTAAAATTTTCAACGAATCTTCTGTAATAGACTGCATATCCAAAGAAACTTCTTACTTCTTTTTGTGTTGTTGGTTGCATTAAGTTTAGAATGACTTGTATCTTTGTTGGGTCCACCTTGATTCTTGAAGAATAAATTTGGTATCCCAACGCTATCCCTTCAGTTAACATCATAAATAATTTTTCATTGCTGAGGGATAGGTTTGTCTCTATGCATATTTTTAAAAAAATTTCAAGATTATTCAAACAATCATCAAATGTACCTCCATATACATTGAAATCATCCATGTAGACCTCTACACATTCATGAATTAGATCAGAAAATATTGCAAGGACTACTCTTTGAAAAGTAGCAGGGACATTACATAACCCAAAGGGAAAAACATTATATGCGTATGTTCCCCATGGAAAATTAAATGTGGTTTTATCCTAGTCCTCCAATGCTATCTTTATCTGATTGTATCCACTAAATCCATCAAGAAAAGAAAATAATTTCTTTCCAGCTAATGAATATAGTACTTGGTCAATAAATGGTAATGGGAAATGATATTTCAATGTGGCTTTATTCATCTCCCTATAGTCTACACATATTCTTTGGCACCACAACTAAGGGAGAAAACCATTGACTATCTGAAATTGGATAGATGAATCCTACTTGTAACCATTTTTGCAGATCCTCTTTCACTATTTCTTTCATCATAGGATTCATTCTTCTGTGTGGTTGTCTAACTGGTTTGATATGATTATCGGTATAGATATGGTGAATACATGTCTTTGGATGAATTCCTTGCACGTTTGTATAATCCTAGGTAAAATATTTTGAATATTTCTGTAATAATGAAATTACCTGTTGTTCTTGTGATGATTGTAGATTATTACCAATATTTAAACTCTTTCCAAGATTGATTTCAATGATTTTTCTTTGTGAATTGGTAATTGAGTTAACAGGAAAAATACTTTCAAATGAATTTTGCAATGATTGAATAGCACAATTTTCCTGAAAACATTGATTTAAAAGTTGATTTTCAGCTTCATATTGTGTTATTCTTAGCTGCTTTGAAATATCAGGTTCTGAGATGAAAAGGTCTATTAGATCCTCATTTTCTTCCTCTTCTCTAAAATCAAAGACTTGATTAATACTTAGAATAGATTGAGTTTCTTTTTGTTGTTGTTCATCAAGCCATGATAATAAAGAAGGAAATTTTGCTAGAGGATAGAGTATAACATGTTTTCGTTCATCCCCATATTCTATGATCATACTTCCTGGTCTGCATCTAATGAAGGCATCTGTTGTGGCTAACCATGATCTGCCTAAAATTAAAGGATGGCCTCCTAGATTTGTTTTTGGTTACAAGATTAGAAAGTCTGCAGTATATTCCCATGAATCCAAAGAAACAATGATGTCTTCTAATATTCCCTCTGGTACAACTTTAGATCTATCTGCTAGATCCAAAATTGTAGTAGTACGTCGAATATTTGGAAATTTAAAATATTTCATAGTTTTTGTTGTCATGACATTTATAGTTTCTCCCAAATTTATTAAAGTATTTGGAACTGAAAATTTATTAATTGAAATGGTAACCATAGTTACCCAAGGATCAATGTTTGGTCAATTTAGTGTGTCCTAAATTGCTACATTAATTTATCAATCCGGGATTCGTAAGCTGATGAAGTGTGGCGCACTATATGTGCAAGATAACCTATTTCTTACCTTTTTGTCGTTTTTGGTTTTCTAATGTAAGATGGAAATTCTAAAATAAAAACAAGTATGGTTATGATTGTTCAAGGCAATGATATCCTTTATAATGATTTACCAACTTCAAACTTAAAAAGGAATTTGAAACATACAATGACAAAACTGAAAGGAAATGAAAATGTGCCGCTAGCCTAATAAATCAAACAGTGAACTATTGAGCATGAAAATCAAACTATCCTTGCTGCTGTCTAAACATAAAAGAAACTATGCTCAAAGGAATCCAAAATTGCAACAAAGTAAATCTAAATCAAATTACATCAACTTATATTCTGATCCCTCGCCATTAGTCCAGCTATGGCTTTCGGAGGTAACCATAAACAACTGGAGCAATCTGATATCTATTTTGCAGAAAGTAAACTAATATCAAACTACACACTCATACTTCAATCCCTCACCATCAGTCCAGCTGTGGCTTTCGGAGGTAACTGAAAATGACATGAGCAATTTAATATATCTAACTTGCAGAAGGTAAACTAATATCAAACTACACATTCATACTTCAATCCCTCACCATCAGTCCAGCTGTGGCTTTCGGAGGTAACTGAAAATGACATGAGAAATTTAATATATCTAAATCTAACTACTGAAACAAATGTGCAAGACTGAAATAAACAAAGCAGTACTGGAATTAAACAAAAACTAAGAAAAATAAATTAGCAGCAGAACAATATTGATTCCATGTCATTAGTCAAAAGATTATGCAAATGCCCGGGCTTCCTATTTGTAATCTGAAACAAGAACACTGATCAGTTAACATAAAACATGAAATATTATGGACAGAAGTAAGATGTAAAGCATGAAAGATTATAAACAGAGATGAAGCATAAATACCATGAAAGATGCAATGTATAAACACATGAATGACTTATGGAACAATGAGCTTAAAGAAATAAAACAAGAAACTATACAATAATGCACAAAACCTCAGCGTGTGCAGGGGCCCTCTGCACCAGCCTCGGGCAACAGCCTTCAAATACGAATTACACTTGGAAACAGAGTCTTCTTATATATTAAAATGCAGTCATAACAGAGAGATGATATTACGGCACAGTGGCAACGTAATTACATTACAGAGCTATCTGGAGGCTAATCTAATATGCGTATGCAAACACATTATTTATAACAAAGGTAATATAACTAATTCCCTAAAGTTTGTGTTGATGGAGACACGTGAACCATCACGTCCAGAGATCTAGCATCATGGCCGCGGTGAGGAGTAAATCTATGAAGAGTGGATGTTGGATTTGGCTTATGGAGCCGTGTACAGGTGTTGATGTGTCTCCCGTAAATTAGAAACGGTCATACAAATCTTCACGTGATGAGAAACACAGTCCTGTCACCGTGGGACTCTACGGTTGACTTCCACTTGGCCACCTTTGACCACAGCCTCCCTAAGTGAATTTGCTCGAACCAATAGGACACGATCCATGTCCACATCATTTCTGACTTGCCCATGTGGCTCGTTTTTCCTGAAGACACCTGTAACATAGACTTTCACAAAATGGTTGCGGAAAGTTGTAGCAGCTGCGGAAAGTGGCAAGATTCCGCAGCTAAATGAGCAAAAATCTAAATCAAACAGCAGACACAAAATATAGTTAAAAACCATTTTAGATGCTCTTTTACAATTAATATACAATGATATTGACAACTTGGAAGGTTCAGGTGAATGAAAAAGGTCTAGGAAGATGTATAAGAAAGATGCAGATTTGAGACTCAACATACCCCCACTATGAAGGTGTTGCATGTCCTCATGCAACCAAAATTTTGATAATCCTTCTTCAATTCATATGCCTTGACACTTCAGCCAGTACATCCAGTCCTCTCCTCCTCTTCCTTGGTGCTGCTAACATCCTGGGCTTCTTCATTAAGCATCTGAATTTGATATTAACCAGTGCTCTGCTTAACTTCTGGCATTTCTTTTTCAATTTCCTGTTCTTCTTCTGCCATATTCCCAGATGTAGCATGGTATTATCATGAATGATTTTGTCCAATTTGCTTTGTTCCTTCAATGCCTCATTTTCATTTTTAATGTGTTTATTTAAAAGCTCTAGCTCAAAGACTTCTTGTTTTAGTGATTGGACTAGATCATCTTGTACTGTGTGAGGCTGAGTGGACGAAGTACTGGGACCCGTAGCTGCTCTTTCTAAAGATTCTATATAATCATATACTTCTTGTTGCTTTGGGTCTATATCAGGTGTCGTTTTTATTGGGCTGTCCCCAAAATGCCGTGGAGGAGAGTTGTCTTCAAAATCTGGCTGAGAAGGGCTCACATCAACATCTGGCTGAGAATGGGATGGACTATGTTCAATGTCTGACTGAGAATGAAATGAACCAGGTTCACTGACTGACTGAGAGTGAGATGGACTATAGTCAGCTGGGGACTGTTCAGATGTTTCTTCTCCCAAATCAATAAAATGAGGTCCCTTCGTTTGCATTTTCCTCAACTTCCCCTTAAGCCTGGAACTTCTTCTCACACGCTGTGGACCACTATCTTTTTGCTTTTGTTTCCCTTTCTCTTTCTTCTTGGCTATAGATAACTGTTCTTGAAGATGAACCAATCTCTCAGATAACACTTGATGATCTTCTTTGGAAGAAGGGGTTTGATGCATAGCCTCAATACTTTTTCTCTCTTTTGATGTTATTGGCTTTTTACCCTTGGTTTCTTTCTTCTTCCTTTTTGACAGTCTCTCTTCCCTACTAGTTCTTTCAATTGTAGTAGTAGGAGTACTTTGAGTTTCATCATTTGTTCTTTTTCTCCTACACCTTCTTGATGTGCTACCTTCGGGAATTTCTTGAGGTTCCTCGAAGAAATTTCTAATCAAAAATTGTTCCCATGTGTCCTTCTTCTCCTTTAACTCTTTTTCAATCAAAATTTTTACAAGACCATGGTGATATAGATGTGGTTCTACATCCCCTAAATGCTTCTGAACAGTCACAGACATCTTCTTCAAACTATTTAATAGAAAATATGGTAGATTGAGGGTATGGTTATCTATAAAATTCATCAGCAATCGGGTATGGTACATATGCATTGACCCAAAACGGCCCTCACAGGTGATAAATTTTTGAACAACTAACAGCAAAGTAGCCCATTCCTCTTTTAAAGCATGAATAGGAATTCCTCTTTTAAAAATAGTTATGTCCATACCTGGGTTATGTAGAATTACTCTCCAGGCTTCATCACTAATGCTTTTGTTCTTAAACCATCGTTCACCCTCTTGAAGAAGTTCTGTGGCAGATGCTATAGATGCCTCATTCACCGTAAACTTAAGGTCTCCAATCTCTACCTCCAGGCCATTGAAAGATCTTGCAAACGCTTTTGTCACCTCTTTATGGTAGCCTCTAAACTTTTAGATAAACCGCAGCCACTTTGCCTTCTTCAATATATCCCTGACTTACGGATATCCTTCCATGAATTTAGGTCCCTCTGGTTCTGCTCTCAACAATTTACCCATCCTTCTTTCTCCTCTTTAAAAAATTGCCTGTGTGAGGAGGGTTCAATGGAAGTAGGACGGCCGAATGAACGGAAATGAGCACGATGACTGTAGGTAGATATCAGAGAGTGGGTATACAGACTGTAGCGTAACAGAGAATGAAATGGAGAGAAGTGGAACAGAGAAGGGTTATGTGAGCACGGCAGAAATGTGGCTGTGAGATTAATAGAACAATAGGAGGAGTATAACACATCCGGCAGTGTTTTAAAATTTGGTGGCTGCAAAATAAATGTAAGCACGTTTAAACAATGGCTACGGATTTTATGCGGCTGAAAGAAGCCGTAGTCAAATCAACTACGTCTCATTGTCACAGGTGGAATATCGGAGTATGAGTGAAGATCGGAGGTTTAATTATGGGACTGTTTGAGAATGAATGTGAGGATTGTGGGAGGATTGTACAGAAATCATGGAGTGATTACGGAGTTTGTCAATATAATCATTGCACATAATGGATGGAGCTTATGGTTTATAACTATATAAAAATGTGTTTTAAATGCCATTTGAAATGAATTTTTACTCATACCTTGGAATCTTTGCCATTTTTCCTTGGTCTTCAATTAGTTGCTCCTCATTGATATCTTGAATGCTCCATGTCTTCATAATTGGTCCTCATACCTGCATTTTATTTCATGATTATGGAAATAACATCTGGTTGTACATTCTTTTGAAAAACAGAGTGGTAGCTGCGGAATCTGCTTCTGGCTGCAGAAACTGGTGTCAGCTGCGGAAACAGATGTCAGCTGCGGAAACTGACACAGCTATTATTTGGGTGAGTGGAAATGAACGGATGACAATTGGTTAAATGGAAATGGTCATGAAAGAGAATTTTATTGGTGAAATGGAATGAAACAGATAAAATGAAGTGAAATGGAATGAAGTGGAGTGAAATGAAGTGGAATGAAGTGGAATGGAATGGAGTGGGTGGTCACAAAACTTGTGAAATGAAAGAGAGATTTTTTTTTTGGAAAATATAGGGTGTCAGGTGTTCCTGATTTTCACCCTACATTTTCTGTATAAGACTGCCAATCAGTGATTGGTTTTCAGTCTTATACAATTTTTTTATTTTATTTTAATTTTTTAATTTTAATTTTTTTTTAACTGAAAAGAACAAAAGCTAGGCTGGTGGAGAAGAAGAATTCTTCTGTACCAGCCTGATTGCAGAATTTTCTTGAAACATTTTGACAAATTCCTCTTTTGAGAGTGGCTTATGATAAACTTTCAATCTGTGGCCATTCACAATAAGAGGAGTTTAAAACTCATCAATGGTCTTGATTCTTACCGCTCCATTGCTAAAGATCTTGTCAATCTCATATGGCCCAAGCCAATGAGTCTGAAATTTTCCTTGAAAATCTTTAAACTTGGAATCAAATAACAATGCCCAATCTCCTTCTTGAAACTTCTTCTCTTTGATGTACTTGTCATGCCATTTAGCTCTTTGATATGGAACTAGATCAGTTCTTAAAATTGCTTCTTGTCTGATCTCATCTAGCTCGTTCAACTGCTCCATTCTATGCTTTTGGGCTTCTGATAAGTCCATCCCCAACTGAACTGCTATCTTGAAGGTCTTGACTTGGAACTCAATGGGGAGTAGGACTTCTTTCCCATAAACAAGTTCATAGGGAGAATGTCCTGTTGTATTTCTCCATGTAGTTATGTAGGCCCACAAGGCTTCAGGAAGCCTTTCTGCCCAATCTCTTCTATGTAGATGAACAGTTTTGGTGATGATACTTTCAAGAACTTTATTTGTGGACTCCACTTGACCATTTGCTTGCGGATGGTAAGGAGTAGATCTTCTGTGTTTGATTTTGTATTCTTCCATCAACTTCTCCACCAAATTGGATGTGAATTGGCTCCCCTGATCTATCACAATTTCTCTTGGAACACCAAAGCGAGTAAAAATATCCTCATAAAGAAAATGAACAACTGAATTTTCAGTAGCAGATACTAATGCTTTGGCTTCTACCCATTTAGTAACATAATCAGTACAACCTAGTATATACTTTTTTTTCTTAGATGGTGGATTAATAGGTCCAATGAAATCTAAAGTCCATTTTTCAAAGGGTTCAATGAATACCTGTGGTTGCAATGGCATTTCATTTGAAAGGGTAGGTTTCCCTACTCTTTGGCAGTTGTCACACCTTTTGACATATTGTTTTGCATCTTTGAAGAGGGAAGGCCAATAATATCCTAAAGAGAGGATTTTATAGGTCGTCCTTTTGTCTGCAAAGTGTCTGCTACATGGTTCATCATGACATGCCTTAAGAATATCAGGCATTTCATCTTCCCTGACACATCTTCTGATCACAAGATCTGGCCCTGTTTTAAACAATTCGTTAGAAATCCATGAATATTTCAACTCTCCTGAATAATTTTTCGTTTTTCACTTGG
The DNA here is from genome assembly GCA_034641835.2 of Pinus albicaulis. NCBI lineage: Eukaryota > Viridiplantae > Streptophyta > Pinopsida > Pinales > Pinaceae > Pinus > Pinus albicaulis. The sequence goes on along the minus strand of CM076581.1, from coordinate 81,904,357 downwards.
AAATAAATGTGAAGGAAGTTTCCCTATAACCAAATAGTTAGCAATATCTGCATACCAAGGAGTCTTAATAGTTACTGCAAACAAGTATTCATCGGGAAACTTATCCTCTACAGGAGAATCTTCTTTAGTATTCTAAATCCTATACAAGAAATCAGCTACTGTATTTTGTTTTCCTGGTCTATCCAACACAGTAATATTGAATTCTTGTAGAAGTAAGAGCCATCTTGTCACTCTGCCATTAGTAACAGGTTTGTTCATTAAATATCTAATTGCAGAATGGTCAGTATGAATAAAAGTTTCATAGCCTGTTATATAATGTCTAAACTTATTAATCGCATGAACAACAGCTAAAAACTCTTTTTCAGTCACAGTATAGTTTAACTCTGTGGGAGTCAAATTTTTACTGGTATAATAAATGGCATAAGGAACTAAATCTTTTTGACCCAACACAGCTCCTAGAGCTGTATCTGAAGCATCCGTAGAAATATGGAAAGGGAGTTTCCAATTTGGTCCTCTCAAGATAGGTGCTTCAGATATTCTTGTTTCCAAAGTTTCAAAGGCTGATTGACAATCAGGATCCCATTTGAATTCACAATCTTTTGTAAGCAATTTGAAGAGTGGAGATGCTATTTTAGTGAAGTTTTCTATAAATCTTCTATAGTAACCAGTAAATCCTAGAAAACTTCTAACATCTCTTTGACAATTTGGAATAGGTAACTTGGAGATGATTTCAACTTTTGATCTATCAACCTTAATCCCATCTCCTGAAATATGATGTCCTAAAACAATACCTTTAGTAAACATCATAAAGCATTTTTCATGGCTTAATGAAAGGTTTGTTTCTTTACATCTTATAAGGACTTTTTCCAAATTTTCTAATGCCTCTTCAAATGAATTACCATAAACCGTAAAATCATCCATATAAACCTCTACACAATCATGGATTAGATCAGAAAAAATTCCTAGTACTGCTCTTTGGAATGTTGCGGGTGCATTACATAACCCAAAAGGAAGCACTCGGTAGGCAAAAGCTCCCCATGGACAAGTAAATGTGGTCTTATCTTGATCTTCAGGTGCTACCTGAATTTGATTATAGCCACTAAAACCATCCAAAAATGAAAAGTACTTTTAACCTGCTAATGTATCTAATACCTGATCAATAAAAGGCAAAGGAAAGTGATCCTTCAAAGTTGCTTTGTTCAACTCCCTGTAATCAATGCATACTCTCCATTTACCATTCTTTTAGGTACTATAACCAAAGGAGAAACCCATCGGCTATCTGAAATTGGATAAATGAAGTTTACATTGAGAAGTTTTTGGAGCTCTTCTTTCACTATCTCCCTAAGATTTGGATTCATCCTTCTTTGAGGTTGTCTGATTGGTCTACTATTTTCCTCAATATAGATATGATGGATGCAAGTCTTAGGATCAATACCCTTCATGTCAGTATACTCCCATGCAAATGCAGTAGAATGTTTTCGCAAGATTTTGGTTAGTTCTTCTTGTTGTGACTTTTCCAAATGTTTGTTGATATTCAATGTTTTTCCTGGAAAAATCTCAATGGTAGAACTACCAAACTCTTCCATAGAGTAAAGAGACATTTGTCTTGATGATAAATATTCTATGTCAGATTCCAACTGAAATTGTGTGGGGTCATATTTTGAAGATATCTCAAAATTTTCTAGTGTGTTTAGAATTTGACTATCCTCACTAATTTCCGAAATGGTAAAGACAAGTTGTATAGTGTCCTCATCGTCGACCCATTCATTGTCTCCTACTTCTGTGATTGCTTTTGCTGGAGGATACAAATTGAATTTCTTTGTCGAATTACCATGAGTAATGTACATATCCCCAGATCTACAACTAATGAAAGCATCAGCTGTGGCTAGCCAAGGTCTTCCTAAGATAAGTGGGTGCCCTCCTAGATTACTCTTGGGAGTCAAAATCATAAAATCTACTGGATATTCCCAAGAATCTAAGGAGACCGAAATATCTTCTAATACACCATCTGGTTTAATAATTGATCGATCTGCAAGTTGCAGTAAAGTAGGTGTAAAAAGAAGGTTAGGAAGTTTTAGCTGGTCCATAGTCTGTCTACTCATAATGTTAATAGCAGCCCCTAAGTCAATCAATGTGTTTGGAATTTCTATCCCATTTATATGTGTCTTGAATATTGGACTTCCTGGATCTACATACTTCTGCATGGTAATTTTTCCCATCATGATATCTGCAATTTTTCCTACCAGGTGGATTCTTCTTGTGTCTTTTAGTTTCCTTCCTGGTCTTTTGAAACTCAACTCCTTTATTGTTTTTGCTAGAATAGGAATCTCTTGAATGGCTTGTAGCAAGGGAATCTTGATACAAACATTCTTCAATTCATCTAGAAAATCATATTTAGGCAACAAGATTTGTTTTTCCACCCCCTTGTCAATTTGTAGTCTTTCAGGAAAAGGAGGTGTAGATGAAGATGCAGGTTGCTCAACTATAGGAGTTGTGGGTGTTAACTTTTATTTTTCTTTTTGAATGTTTGAATTTTGAAGAGATGCTTCCTCAGAACCCTCATTGACTTTAAGAGAGTCCTCCTCAGAGGTATCTTGCTCTTGAATATCTATAGAAGGTTTTTCTAAAACTCTACCACATCTGAGTTGTACATCATTGAGAGGAACAATCATATAGGTAGGAAATTGTTGTCCTTCTACCATGTAAGTATTCTGAGGATTCTTATTGTTAGGATTTGGCAATGGCTGAGCCGGAAGTTGATTTGTCTTTTGTTGGTATGGGAGCATGAGTTGAGGATTTGGATTTTGTTGAGAAGGTTGTTGTTGTGGAAATGGCAATGAAAGTTGTGGATTTGTGTTTGGAAGTTGTGGAGCTTGTTGATTTTGAAAAGATGGAGGATATTGATAAAATTGAGCAAATCTCCCATAAGGATTTTGCATCCCTTGTACCCATGGTTGATATGGATTTTGATGTTGGGGCCAAGGTTGTTGCCAAGGATTCCAATTTAGTGGGGTTTTAAGATTCATAGGGTTATTAAACCCTTGAGTTTGTTGTCCCTGCCAAGGTCTTCTTGCAACAAAACAGAGAGATTCTACTGAATTTGGGTCTTCTTGAAAAACAGCTTTGAGTCCAGGAATTGAAGGACAATACTTGATCTCATGATTCTCTGAGCAAATCATACATGTTTCTACAACTTTTGCATCCAAGGGACATTCCCTTAAAGCATGTTTCTTCCTACATTTCGGACAAAAGATGGCTAAAGCATCTGTTTCTGCTTTCTGCTTGTTTTGGATTTTAAGGGTGTCTAGTTGTTCACTAAGGCTTCCTAAGATATCAGTTTTGAACTCATCAAGCATATTACCAATCTCTGCCCTACTTACTGATCCAGTTGCAGATTTGTTAGCCCTAATAAGAGAAGGATCCCTAGGCCCTTTTCCCGTTTTAGATTTTCCTCTTGAGAGATGGACACATAGTTTTGTTATGTCACGAAGTGGAAGTTGAGAAATGTCTCCTTTCCCCATCATGTTTAAAATATCTATCCATTCATCTCTAATGGCTTTTAATATGAGGGCTTTCAAGGTTTCATCATCTAAGTTGCTCATCTTTGCTCTTTTCAAGTTGTATTGAAATCTTTCAAGTAAGTCTTCCAAACTTTCATCTTCTTTTTGCATCATTTTGAATACCTCATCCTTGTGATTGGTGGGCATACAATAGTCCAAGTATCTATCCAAAAATGTTTGTTTCATATCATTCCAAGTCCTAATAGATTGAGTTGCTAATCCCATGAACCATTTCAAAGCAGATCCATTCAAAGTTGAAGGAAACGGAAACAGTTTGAGTTTTTGAGAGTCTTCCATATAGTCATAGGTTCGGCACATGACTTCAAACTCAAACAGAAATGTTTCAGGATCCTCACTTCGCAATCCATAAAAGTTAGGGAGGACAGATGGTGAGATATTTTTCATCGTTGTATGAGTTTCCTCATCAACTATAGGGAATCCAAACAAGTTGTCTCCTTTCCTATTTCTTCCATTATTTCCTTCACCATTGTTGTCTCCATTGTTTTCTCCTCTTCTACCTCTACCTCCAAATCCATCTATTATTTCCTCTGCCATGATAGTTTCTTTAGAGTCCTTAAATTCCTCTAGTTCTTCTATCAAGGGAGGATGAGAGGGAGTCTCTTCCTTTTCTAAATGAGATTTAGTAGGTGGTATAGGAGAATCCTCTAATTCAGCTTCTCCTTGAATTCCAAAAATCTTAAGGCTAGGGGTAGATGGTGGTGATTCTTGTCTATGCCTTGAAGAAGATGGAGTTGTGAAAATCGAACTCTTGGCTTTAGCTATAAACCTTCCCCTAGAATCTCTTGCTCTATGCATGTCATTTTTATTTTTATTTTTATTTTTTTAAAAGTTGTGCTAATAATTCTCTTTCTGATCTTCCAGGTCACACTAGGTGCAAGAAGAGAGCATACTTAAGAAATTACTAAACCAATAACTCTCTTTTCTGATCCTCCAGATCACACTAGGTGCAAGAGGAGAGTATACTTCAAGAAGTTATCAAGTTTTTCCTTCTTTTATTATTTTGTTTTTTTTTTTTTTAAGAAATTGGCTACCTAGTTACACTTCCTCGACAATGGCGCCAAAATGTTTGGTCAATTTAGTGTGTCCTAAATTGCTACATTAATTTATCAATCCGGGATTCGTAAGCTGATGAAGTGTGGTGCACTATATGTGCAAGATAACCTATTTCTTAACTTTTTGTCGTTTTTGGTTTTCTAATGTGAGATGAAAAAAATAAAAACAAGTATGGTTATGATTGTTCAAGGAAATGATATCCTTTATAATGATTTACCAACTTGAAACTTCAAAAGGAATTTGAAACATACAATGACAAAACTTGAAAGGAAATGAAAATGTGCTGCTAGCTTAATAAATCAAACAGTGAACTATTGAGCATGAAAATCAAACTATCCTTACTGCTGTCTAAACATAAAAGAAACTATGCTTAAAGAAATCCAAGAATTGCAACAAAGTAAATCTAAATCAAATTACATCAACTTATATTCTGATCCCTTGCCATTAGTCCAGCTATGGCTTTCGGAGGTAACCATAAACAACTTGAGCAATCTGATATCTAATTTGCAGAAAAAGAAACTAATATCAAACTACACACTCATACTTCGATCCCTCACCATCAGTCCAGCTGTGGCTTTCGGAGGTAACTGAAAATGACATGAGCAATTTAATATATCTAACTTGCAGAAAGTAAACTAATATCAAACTACACACTCATACTTCAATCCCTCACAATCAGTCCAGCTGTGGCTTTCGGAGGTAACTGAAAATGACATGAGCAATTTAATATATCTAACTTGCAGAAAGTAAACTAATATCAAACTACACACTCATACTTCAATCCCTCACCATCAGTCCAGCTGTGACTTTCGGAGGTAACTGAAAATGACATGAGAAATTTAATATATCTAAATCTAACTATGGAAACAAATGTGCAAGACTGAAATAAACAAAGAAGTACTAAAATTAAACAAAAACTAAGAAAAATAAATTAGCAGCAGAACAATATTGATTCCATGTCATTAGTCAAAAGATTATGCAAATGCCCGGGCTTCCTATTTGTAATCTGAAACAAGAACACTGATCAGTTAACATAAAACATGAAATATTATGGACAGAAGTAAGATGTAAAGCATGAAAGATTATAAACAGAGATGAAGCATAAATACCATGAAAGATGCAATGTATAAACACATGAATGACTTATGGCACAATGAGCTTAAAAAAATAAAACAAGAAACTATACAATAATGCACAAAACCTCAGCGTGTGCAGGGGCCCTCTGCACCAGCCTCGGGCAACAGCCTTCAAATACGAATTACGCTTGGAAACAGAGTCTTCTTATATATTAAAATGCAGTCATAACAGAGAGATGATATTACGGCACAGTGGCAACGTAATTACATTACAGAGCTATCTGGAGGCTAATATAATATGCGTATGCAAACGCATTATTTATAACAAAGGTAATATAACTAATTCCCTAAAGTTTGTGCTGATGGAGACACGTGAACCATCACGTCCAGAGATCCAGCATCATGGCCGCAATGAGGAGTAAATCTATGAAGAGTGGATGTTGGATTTGGCTTATGGAGCCGTGTACAGGTGTTGATGTGTCTCCCGTAAATTAGAAACGGTCATACAAATATTCACGTGATGAGAAACAGAGTCCTATCACCGTGGGACTCTACGGTTGACTTCCACTTGGCCACCTTTGACCACAGCCTCCCTAAGTGAATTTGCCCGAACCAATAGGACACGATCCATGTCCACATCATTTCTGACTTGCCCATGTGGCTCGTTTTTCCTGAAGACACCTGTAACATAGAATTTCACAAAATGGTTGCGGAAAGTTGCAGCAGCTACGGAAAGTGGCAAGATTCCGCAGCTAAATGAGCAAAAATCTAAATCAAACAACAGACACAAAATATAGTTAAAAACCATTTTAGATGCTCTTTTACAATTAATATACAATGATATTGACAACTTGGAAGGTTCAGGTGAATGAAAAAGGTCTAGAAAGGTGTATAGGAAAGATGCAGATTTGAGACTCAACAATCAATATATTTTTCAATTGTTTTTTTTGTAGAAATGAGACTAGCTAATTTTCCAGTGACCTAGATTATGGGTGGATCTCTTTTCCTTCTGCCAGTTTTCTTAATACATAATTTCTTTATTGTTTTTGCATAAATTGGAATATATTTGATAGCTTGCAACAAAGGAATTTTGACATAAGAATTCTTTAATTCATCCAAAATATCGAATTCAGGAAGATAAATTGGAATTTTCTTCTCTACTAACTTCTCTGGATAAGGTGGTGTTTGAGTCATAATAGCTTTTCCTTTCTAAATTTGATTTCCTGGATGACATTTTTCATATTGTTCTCCTTGTTCAGTTTGTTCTTCTATGATTGATGGAGAATCTCTGTGTAATAATTTTCCAAACCTTAACTGGACATCTTGTATAGGAAGAATAGAATATGTAGGAAAATATGTTGCTTCTTCCGCATTATATGTTGGTATTTCCACGTTGTTACTCGGATTTGCCACTGGCTAAGCTGGTAATTGAGTTGGTCTAGGTGGGGGTTGGTTAGAAAGCAACTGAAGCTGTTGTGGTTGAATTACTAAGGGTGCAAGATTTTGTTGTGGAAATGGCATTGGTTGAGGATGTTTCTGGAATTGTTGATATTGAAATGGTTGTTGAGGATATGAATTAGGGGAATTTTGAGGTCTAAAATTGGCCTCCTAAGGAAATAATAAAATAACAGCTAAACCAATAAAATAATATTTATGAATTTGAAATTCACTTTTTGCACCAAAATCCATGTAACCATCGTTAAATTCAATTCAAAAGTTGCACCAAAATAAAATTAATAAAAAAATTGTATTGATGTGACTATAAATAAGAATGGGCTTTTCAAGAAAAATCCATTATCATTGCACAACTAATGCATTTGTCCTTTGTAAAATAACTTAAAATAAAATATAAATATAAATTCATAAATTCTTAATGAGATGAATATATAATTTAGAAATAAATATATGAAAATATACAAATATAATATTTATTGAGAAGTGTGTAAATACATGAAGATTGTGTAGGATATGCATTGTTTCTTTCAAAAATATGAAATGACAATAATAATATTTTACTCAAAAAATGTGAAATGAAATTTATTATGAGTACTTTACTTTATGACTTTAAAAGTACTTAGAGTACTATCATGGTTAACTATGAGTTTTTATCCACCATTGAGAATGTGACAAGTAAGTACATTTAACTCAAACAATGCCTCCTCAACCATTAGAGATGATGTCATCTCCTAAAATGTGATTGGTTCTCATAAAGTGAATTTGATTGTACATTTTCCTTAGGACGCCCATTTTAGACCTCAAAATTCCCCTAATGGTTGTTGATATGGATGTTGGTATTGTTGATGATACAATTGTTGAGGTGGTTGGGTTCCATAACTATACGCTCTCCAACCTTGTGAAAGTTGGTTTTGGTATTGTTGTGGAGGCCTAGCCTTCCATGGCATTGGAGTATTCCATGAATTTTGAGGAGGATACTGATAATTCTAGGGGATTTGTTGAGAGAATTACTGAGGAATCCTTGGTTTCCAAGGTCTTCTTGGTGCCATACAGTAAAGATAATGTGTCCCTTGTACTTCTTCCATTTGAAATTCCTTAAGCTTTGGACAGTTTTCAGTTGAATGATTTTATGTACAAAGTCCACACACCTGAATATATCCAAAGGACATTCTCTTAGTGGATTCTTTATACACTAGGACAAAAGATTGATAAGATTTGATATTGTTCATGTTTCTTTTTCTTGGATTTTAAAACATAAAGTTGTGTTCCTAAAGGGCTCAAAAGATCAGTTTTAAAATTTTCTAACAAACTTCCTATTTCTTCTCTTGTTACTCCTCTTGTTGCAGATTTAAAAGCTCTTGATGTAACATCTATTTTTCCACTCTTTGCTCTTCCCCTAGAATATTTTTGACATATTTCATCAATTTCATTAAATGGAAAGTTTGAGATGTCTCATTTTCCCATCACATTGATAATGTCAAGGTATTCATCTCTTATACCTTTAATAAAAATTGTGCGGATGGTATCAGGATTCAAAGAGTGTTGTGTAAATTTTTGTATATTGTAAATTAATCTTTCCAATTACTCTTCTATACTTTCATCTTCTTGTTGTGACATTCTAAAAATGTCTTCTTTTGAGTGTCTAGGCCTGGAATAGGCTTGATACTTGATAAGAAAAATTCTCTTCATGTCATCCAAGAGGCAATGGTGTGTTCTCCTCATCCATAAACCATTTTGGTGTTGTTTCTTTTAGAGTAGCAAGAAAGGGACAATTTTTATGTGTGTCATTTGTGTATCCATAAGTACGACATAAGATATCAAACTCAAACATAAATGAATCAGGATCTTCATTAGACATTCCATAAAAATTGGGCAAAACAGAAGGTGGACTATTCTTCATTTTCACTTCTTCTCCTAAGATTGCTCTTGTGTCTAGTATTGGGAAGCCAAAGGTATCTTCCTGATCATTGTTTGTTTATATATAATTCTGTCTTTTATTATCATATTCTCTTTTTGCATCTTCTTCTCTTTTTCTCTTTGCTTCTATTCTCCTGTCTTCCTCTCTTTTTATCTGCCATTCTTTTTGTTGCCTCTCATACTAAAGTCTTTGTTCCAGAGTCGTAATTAGTATATTAGATATTTCTCCTTCCTCCGTCATTTTCTCTTCAATTGTTTGTAATGTTTCAATAAGAGGTTTAATTGATGTTTCCTCAACTATCTTTATTTGTTCAAGAACTGGTTGCTCTAATTGTTTAACAATTGGTCTCCTTGTCTCCTTTTGTTTTTCTATGAAAGGTGTTTCTTTTGGTGTTTGTTTTCTTTTCACTTCATAGGCTAACAAGGTTTGTCTTTCAATAAGATTCAATATTTGTTTTGATCTTTTTTCTTCTTCTAATTTATCTAGAGTTGTTCTCCCATCAACTGGTGTAATTAGTCCTAATGGTACTGCTCCTATGGCTCGTTGAATTGTTGGGGGTTTTGTTCAGTAAATATACCTTTTTTATCTCTTTCTCTTGGCATAAAGAAACATAACTAAAAAAAAAACCTAAATTTTTTTGTTGTTGTTGTTGGTTCTATTCTTTTTTTTTTTTTTTGGTAATCTTCCTAATTGACTATGTTGATGTATGCTTCCCCAGAAACAGTGCCAAAAATGTTGGGTAAATTTACTAGGTAAACTAACACAAGTATTTACTTATCAATCCGGGTTTGTAAACTTGGAAGCATGTCCAAAATATATGGATTTCAAATGTAGTCAATTTTAGAAGACAAAATGTAGAAGTTGGAAGAAATTCATATTAAAAATATATTCTAATTTTTTAGATTTATGGAAATGCATATTACAAATATAAAATCTAAGTAAGTAATTTATGATTCAATATGTAATAAATGAGGGAAGATGCTCCTAACGTAGGAGATCCTGATTGTCCTTCCCCACAATACTACCTTCATGAAGAGAAATCAAATAACTGATTAACAATAGTTTATTATGTATAAAAAGTAGGAGAAGAGGATCCTAATTAAGAGGTCCAGTTTTTCCTTCTTTACAATTTCATTCCATCATTGTTACCATTGCATTAAAACTTGAAATCCAGAAAATAACTCAAGCAAAGAAAAGAAGATGAATTTTAGTTGTTGTTCTTGATCAAATAGAAGGAGAATTTAACTTAAACTCTTGTTTGTCCCTTCATATGCATATTAGAATTAAACCAAGAATCATCTAGCAAAAATAATAAAATATTCACACATTTAAATGACTAAATAAATTTGAAGCAAAACTAGTTCATGAAAATTATGCTAATTTAACCAAAAGTGTACTTAGCTGGGTGTGGGGGCCCTCCACCCTTGCCTTGCACACTTGAATAACTTCTTAGATATATAAAATTAAATCAATCATTCATATCATGAACATAAAATAGAAGGTGTAACTGGTTCCTAAAATTATCTCAAAATATAAAGAAGTCTCAATATAAAATTGTACAAATTCTCCACGCTTGAATGGTTCGCAAGCTTGGTTTAAATAGACAAATGATAAAAAAAACTACGCTATAATGTCTCTAACAGTATTATCCATCCTAATCCCATCCATCTAGGTCAAACTCAACCATTTAGTTTCACAAAATCTGGAAAATCCCAAAAAATACTAATTCTGTCGTTTTTCCTAGGGATTTTTGAAAAACAGGTCATGTTTGACCAGCATTGACCGGGCATGTTTTAGCTCAGTTTGACCAAACCAGTAGATTATTTTCCATCTATGGCTCCCATGCTTTTGAAATCTATGCTTATCTCTTGCCCAAATGTCCTGCACATATGACTTCCATGAAGCTATTACGGGAATTTCCAGTTCTGTCCAAAAAAACTCTTAAAACCCATTTTTTACAAAAATCTCTAAAAAATTAAAAACATAATTTATTTACTTGGATATTCATAATAAGGTCAAAATAAGGCATATATGGATGATATAAGGTGGAATATGATGGAAATTAGGTGGATTTTTTATAAGCAAAATTGAGGGCCAACACTAGGTTTCTGACAACATTTCCAAAGAAGTCGCGCAGTTACTGTGGGGCAAATGGTTGATTACTAAAGAGAATGCATAGTATAAGTACCAGTATTATCACATGCCTTTTATTGAAGATAAGTTGCAGAGGGGCCGTATGATCACACTATATGATCATCGACGATACAATTTGTTTATCAACTATTTACTTATTTTGGACATTATTTATGTTGACATGCACAATATGTTCTAAATATTTTTTACTTGTTTATTCTGAACATATTTGACTAATGGCTAAACCTTGCATTTTTTCACATAGATATGTATATGTAGATGATACAGCATGTAATTTTAATTCTAGCAATGAAAATTATGATTTTTTCCCAAAAAATTCTTTGACCTTGAGATCATTTTTGTAAATTTTGAATGCGATCTCAGTACACACACTCTTTTACTTTTCCAAAAATATATTATCTTCGACATCCACCTTCACATTTATAAAACACATAAATGTACAAAGCCAAATTAAGTCATCAACAAGGCAGAAACAAGATAAGTTCAACAAAATTTCATATCTTTAATAAGGATATCGAGCTATGATACCTTAAGAAAATTTATAGATGGATGTATTTTAAAAATTTATCAAAAAATGGAGATATATTCTTGCATATTTTATTGGATCTTGTACTGAAGTGTAATGTTTCATAATCATTTAAAGCTTCCTCCCATTGTTCAAGTTGTTAGTATTTAAGAATTCGTGATAATTCGTGTAAAAAAATATAAAAATAAACATATTTTTCTCCAACAAGTAGATGCATGAAGTCAAAGGTAAAAATGATCAATCCTATCAAAGAACAAATTTGGAGGAACAAAATCAAGGAGACTGAATTTGGCATACCTTAGCATTGGATTCTTCCTGTCTGAGAAGATTTTTAATGTAGTTGGTTTGAATGCTTAGAGAAACATTACAATCCTCAAATTCCTTTTCCCAATGTCTGAGCTTGGATCTACAAGCTACTCGATTTCATATTAAAGCTGCATTCATGGGATCATTTTCAATCCTGTCCCCAAATGTTGTGCATGCTTCAAAATAATTTATATATTTAAAGATATCATTTCCACTTGAGTGAGCATAAGCCATTGCACATGCCTTTCTAAGAAATTTAGTTACCTCATGATTATGTAGATCCATACAAGTTTCTCTTTCCACACTAGCAATCACAATATCAAACATGCAATAACATTCCCCCTTGATCACTCCTCTAGCACAAATTTGTTCTTAGTGATATTTTAAACTCCATTTTTTTGCACTACAATCATTCCTCACTGGTATGATATTCTCAATCCTTAGGAGAAGAATCAATGAATAAAAGTTGGAAATAAATGTTGCATTTTGTTTGAGGATCAATTGTGTAAGTGGAAAATCAATCTTAGTTATATGATGTTTCCTAGAGGAATTTAGTTATTTATCTACAAATTGTTGCAAAAAAGGTTATGTGGAAGAATATTTTCCCAAAAAACCTATATCATAAATTATGCTCCTAAAAAATCACTATAAATAAACTACACTTGTAAAAAGGTCAATCCAACAACTTTTTTTCAATATTTTACCTTCCTATTGTCATGTCCACTTGTGTTTGGACAAGGAGCAAATAAGAATTTCCCTCAATCCCAGAATATAATAATGGTGGATGTATTAATTTGTGTCTTGGGTGCAGTCATCTGAAATGTAGTTTCCTCATTTAATCTTTGGAGTTTTAGTAGTGCATCTACCTTGGATGCAAAAAACCACGAGTGGTGCATAAAAATAGAATCGGATTAATGAGCAATAATAATTATAAGAAATGTAAGAATAAAATTCTAGTACAACCAAATTGATCTAGAGCATTGCTCTTAGAAACTCAAGAGGAAAGAAATTCCAAAGGTTTTACAAACTTGTCATGCCAAATCAACACATGTTGTGATAGTTGCATTACTTTCTTTCAATATAGTTTACTAGTGTTCAATCTTTTGAGCTTGTGCACAATTGGAGAGGTGCATTTCCACTATATGAAATTTCTCTATATCACTCCAATCCGATTGTTTCCCATAAAGTTTAAAATTTGTTCTAGCATTTTCTATCTCCCCAAGCCTGCATAGATTGTCCCAAAGGGAAAAAGGCCAACTCATTTAGATCTAATGTGGAAACATTAATAAACAACTTTTAACATAATAGAGATTCATGGACAAAGACATTTACCTAAGATAGAGATATGAAAGTCTTTTATGTGTATAAATATAAAAATTATCAAGCCTAATTTCCTCTTGGAATTCCAGGACTACATCATCTAAATGACCAAGCCTTGTTAGTGTAGCAAATTTTTTGTTGTGATACAGGCCATGTCTAAGAGACAAGGAAATATCCCTAGCATACAACAAGAGTGCCTTAGCGAAGTTCCCTTTCTTTTATTGTTAATTTCCAACATTCTTAACATCCCTTACTTACGCACTTGAGAGGGAGCACTTCAAAATCATAGTTTTAACAACAATTTGGATATTTCTAGTCCCCTTGGAATTTCCATTTCTCCTTATTATGCTTCCATGTCCATATTTACCATTCCCTGACCCTATAACATGGATTTTTGTTACATGTTATTCCTTTAGAATCCCTTTTTCATTTCTTGGAACCTTTACATTTCCCCAGATGATTTTCCTAGCGAGAAAATTATTCCCATTGGAAAGGGTGTTTCCATTTATACTACTCAACTCTCTAGAATAATTGCAAGAATAATCACTCTTTAGAGAAGGAGGTTAGTTATTGTTGCTAAGTTGGGGTCAACACCATTTTTGTCTCATCATTCAAACCCTCGGGCGAAGCATTGCTCGACAAAAATACTGGAAAATACCCCGGTGATACCGAAGTTCTACCATAAGTCTATGTCGATTGCATATTCACTAGACACCCCAAATCTCCATCAACAATAGAGAAACTAAAATACCCAGTCGTAATGGTCTCCATTTCTTCCCTCGCCACCTTATCATATCTTAAAATCATATCAACCGACATAAGTTCATCCCTCTTTCCTTTGACTTTCTACACCTCAAGATCCTCTTTCTGTCTTTCCATATCCCTTGCCTTCAGCCTGGTGAGGGAAAAATCGATGATTCTAGTAGATAAGTCAACATCCAATATAATATTGTTTCACTTAATGTCGCCATGAATTTTTCCTCACCACATTATCTATTAGGTCCCTATAATACTAGTGTAGTGTTGGCTTGATGGGGCCCAGACCCAGGTTCAAATGCAGCTACGCAAACAAACAAAACCCACTATTATCATCCCTTTCATTAATGATATGTTTACAAAGACCAAAGTCTCACCCGAGGCAATATAGGGGGATGCTAGAACTAGGTTTCTGCACCCAGAGGGACAATGGACTGTGGCTTTAGGGCTTTTCTTCCTTAGAAAATCCTCGCCAAATAGATCTATTACTTATACCAGCATTGTTCAAAACATATGTTGAAATTACTACCAGACTATGAAATCTTGCTTAATCATACATGAAATAATATAAATAATCATAAACCGGACTTCGCTATGAAATTACAGATCAAATCCCTTAATTAGCACAAATAAGAATAAAAAACAATAAATAAAAACATAGACACGGAGACTCAGATATATCTCAAAAGATATTTCATTAATTTATCATATATTTCTCATACATTCACTTTCACCCTGCGCACACAGTTGTAGGGTTTGCGTGCACAGCTGCATACAACCTAAGGTCTTCACGCACTCAGCTACAGGAGCCTTTCCTCTAACCCAAAACACAGACTCGGACTCAAAACAGTCTTACATCCAAATGAATTTCATTAGATCTATCATTTCTTAGCCTGCCTATGAATTCTAATTAGACTCCTTATATATATTTTGCATTTACAATACGATGGTCCAAAAACATGGGCAGAGTTCAACGTTCACAAAATATTCCCATCACATTACATAATAAGGGGCTTTGACCCACCCCAAATCCCCTAGGACTCAAAATGGAATCTTTGTTGTGTGCTCTTCTCCTCGATCTACAGAGTCTTTCTCTACTACTTACTTCGAGGGTATCCCATGTCCAACAAGCTCCCAACACAAAATTGTGACTCGTCCCAAGTCACAAAGGCAGTGCATCATTGATATTTGTTTTGATGCCACTCAAGGTATCCTTCAATGGTGGAACATCTTCGGTGCTTCCTTTCTTTCCCAAAGTATTGGTCCTCGCTTGCTTGAGCCATGCTCTCCTGAATCTCGCTCGCCTACAACTCATTTATAGTCTTATTCCCTTCATCAACTACGAGGTGCATTAAGACTCTATGTTGGCCATATATTCATTGAAAACTTCCGAGGATGGAATCGCCTTTTTAAAACTTACATCAGCTTCCATTAATACAGCCAGGGAAAAATTCTCCATTCAGCTTCGCTAGATGAACTGCGCCTTCCTCTAATACATTCCGGACAATGTAAGGACCCAACTAGTGCATTCGCAACTTTACCAGGAACTTCGTAAACTTGATGTTATATAAAAGAACTAGTTCTCCGTCCTTGAACGTATTTTTCTTAATGTGGAGATCATGTCAAGTCTTCTCCCTCTCCATCTGAACCTACTGATGAAACTCAGCAATGAACTGATCCTCTTCCAAATCGAGCAGTTGTGCCAATCTCAGCTCCATAATGTCATTGTCTTCCATATTTTTCACTGCAGTGATGCGAAGACTAGGTACAACATGCTCCATCGGCATCACTACTTCCTAGCCATACAATAATCAAAACGGGGTCTGACTTGTCAACTTCTTACAGGTAGTTCAGTAGGCCCATAAAACCATAGGAATGCGCAGATCCCAGTCATTTCGGTTAATGTTTCACACCTTTGCTAGAAAATTCTCCAGTATTTTGTTGAAAGCTTCAACTATGTCATTCACCTGGGGGTGACATGGCATGCTCTTTTGGTGACCTACTTAGAATTATTCGGTCAAGGCTTCAATAGTTCTATTCAAAAAATGTGTACCCCATTCACTCATCAGGATTTTTCGACATCCGAACTATGACAATATGCTCGAAAATGAACTTTTTCTCTGTTTTTGTAGTACAATTCTTCATTGGTTGCACCTTAGTCCACCAAGTGAGGTAATCAATCACAGTAATAATGTACCACGCACTTGTTTTCTTTCCTGGTGTATCGATTGGTCCCACAAATTCAATCGCCCATTTATCAAAATCTTACAACATAAATTGGGGGTGTAGCGCCATTTCATCTCTTCATGAAGATCTCCCATTCCTCTGAAAAACATCATATGTGCTACAATACTCCTTCAAATATTTATGTACCGTAGGCCACCATAATCCAACACCCACAATCTTCTGCACAGTAGCTTTTCCTGCGTTGTGACCTCCATCCACTTTGCCATGTGCTTCAACCAATATGTTGTGTCATTCATGCTTAGGAACATATCTTCATAGAATCTCATCATCCCCCATTATATACAAATTTCCCGAAATCAGAGTAAAATTGAATTCCCTTACAACCAACCCCTTCCTCTGTTGCATGGTGTATTCCGCGGGTGCAATTCTCATTGACAGAAACCGAATGGTACCCAAGAAATGCTCATCTGCAACCTTGACAGCGAACAACTACGCATTAGGTAATCCATCCTCAAGACTTGTTGGTTCCTCCCCTATCTCGATCTAGGATAGATGATCTAGTCTAGAATTTAAACGTCTTGGCTTGAAAATTACTTCCAATTCGTATCTTGGAATAGTAATAACCATCAGCAAATATTCCTCCCCAACACAGGCTTGTTGACCAAGTACTTCAAAGCATAATGATATGTGAACATTTTGAAGTGTGCACCCAATATATAGTGTCTAAATTTTTGTAACGCATATACCATTGCCAACCCTTCATACTCTGTGGTGGAGTTTTTCTTCTTCATTTTAGACAACTTCCTGCTTTAAAAAGCTACAGGGTGATCAATATCTCCTTCCCCATGTTTCACTAACACAGCTCCCAAAGCTATGCAAGACGCATACACGTGTACCTGAAATACCTTCTTCCAATATGGGAAGACGAGAATAGGTGCAATCACTATTTTTTTTTTAGTATATTGAGACTCTGCTAAAAATCATCATCCCAACAGAACTTGACATATTTCTTTAATAATTTCTCCATTGGCGTCGTCATCTGCGTGTACACCTTAATCAACTTCCTGTAATAGCATGTATGTCCAAGTGTCGTCCGTAGTTTCTTTACACTTGTTACGGGTACCAAATTAATAATCACAGCAATCTTCACATGCTCTACCATCAATCCCTATTTTCACACAATATGTCCCAACAAAATAACATATGGTACGCATAAAAATCACTTCTTCAGGTTTAAAGAGATCTGATACTTTATGTAGGTATCCAACATCAAATACAGACTAGAGGCATGCTTCTTTAACAAGCCAAAGATTGTCCAGTCATCGAAATATACTTCCGGGAACTTGTAGATATATTCTTTGCAAGCTGCAACAAACCCTGGAAAATATAGCTAGTGCATTATTTAAACCAAATGGCATGATAGTGTACTGAAAGGACCCCCACTCAGTAGAAATCGTGGTCTTACTCCTATCTTCCGACGCAATCCTGATATGATGATACCCTAAGAACCCGTCATTAAATAAGCTCCTACCCACCAACATTCTCCAATACTTCGTCTGTGAATGGTGTTAGAAACTGATCATGGACAAATGCATCGTTCAGCTTGCGTAGATCAACACAAAGCCTTATCTCTCCCTTAGTCTTATTTTCTTGGACCACTATAGGGCTAACCCACTCAGAATCCTTGACTAGTTTAATGATGCCAACGTCAAGCATCTTGTCAAGTTCTTCCCTCACTTTATCCTTGTACTTTGGGTTCATCCGATATGGGCACTTCTTGACAGGCTTCGTATCAGGCTTCAAAGTAATGTGCATAACTCCTAAATAACCCATAATGTCTTTTAATTTGAAGAACTTTGTTGGGAATAGGTCATGGTATTCACGCAGCAGTTTAGTGACCTTGCTTACCGTGCCATCATCCCAATAGTCCCCAATGATCGCAAATTTTTGTTTCGTCTCTAAACCTATGTTGACTTGTTAAGTCGGGACACGTCGTGCTACGTCTAGAATTTCTCTATCGAGCCCTACAACCTTGCATTTTCCTCCTTCATAGGGAATATTAATGTCGTGTGGATCCTCCTCACCTTCCTCTGCAGACAAATTGTAACATTCACAGGCTTGTTCCAACTACGCAACCCAGTCAGGTTGTACCAACATCCTTGGCTCCTTGGTAATATGAAACACTCCCGCTTTGACTTTTTGAAGAGCCTCATTAATGCACTCCTAGCCATCATCAAAGTTATAAGTTAACAAGAATCCTTCCATCATCTCTTCCCAATATGTAGTACTGTAGCACAGCTCTGTTTCAAAATACCACTGCTGAGGTATCGTATCCAAGGAATGAAAGAACATGTGCACCCACTCTGGTTGACTTTCTCGACCCCAAGTTGTTGCCCAGCGAGATAAATGCACGTGAGGATCTTTCTGACCATCTTACTTCTCTGCAATATTCATGTCTACATTGCCAAACCTCAACCTTATCATTTTGCAAAACTCCTTCCACCCTCCTAAAATTTCTTTATGCGCACCTGTAGTGTCCCTTCTTGGTGAGATAGCTTTAATGACACTTACAAAGGGTAATTTTGATATAATGATATAACATTATGAATGAAAGACTTATGTGCATGCTTATATGCTATAGACCTAGCTTGGGTCACCTGGATTTTGTCTCCTTTTGATAATATATATGGTTGTGTGTATACAAAATGATTTTGGTTAAGAGCATATTAGTGATGTTTTCTCTTTAGTTATCCTAGTTTGGGCATAAGTGTATGACATGGATGGTGATGTAGGATTGAGACACATATATCCATGGACGATCATGGTTATGTGGAACATATGGTTAATTATGATTTATGGATGAGACATTATTTGTATGATTATATGTGCTTAATATCGTACTGAGCATGATGTGGTAGGGGACTTGGTCACTGCCAACAAGGATGCTCGATTTATAAATGACCGCGGAAGTCATTTCTCCAAAACAAAAATGACTGTGGAATTCATGCACAAACCTTGGTAAAATGTGAATAATTTAATTATGAAACTCATTTGATTCCTTTGATCTATGAGATTGTGATGTGTGCAGGTCTAGGAAGAAGACCTTACCAACGAACCATCAGATGGGTATGAGCTCACAATCAGTACCTTAAGGTGAAGCACGGAGTTTCAAATCAGAGAAGATGAGAAGCCATGGATATTAGGGCATGGAGTCCTAAATCCATGAACTATAAACACGTGGAGTATTGGATATATAATAAAAGGATTAGGGCAAGGTGTCCTAAATCCATGAAATATAAAGACATGGAGTCTTGGATCTATAATGAAATGTTTAGGTCACGGAGTCCTGAATATTTAAAAAGATCAAGTGTGGAATCTTCGATATTTAGAGTAGATCAGGGCTCGGCGTCCTCAATCTACTAAGGCACGGAGATGCATGCAATAGGGGTGCGGAATCCCTATCCTCCAGAAGAAAAATACCACTCATGGGAAGCTCAAGGATGAATTTCCTTAATAAAATCTCATTCCTGACAATTTTGGATTGACTTTCTAAAAATAGAAAGTCATGTCTAGCATCTCAAGTATGACTTTCCAAAAATATTAAATCACCTCCAATCAATGGGTAATCAAGTATACTTTAAGGAAAATCACTTAATTCATCTTTAATCAATCCTAATAGTTCAATCTCAACTTAATTCTCAATATTCTCACTATTATTATTATTATTATTATCTTTTATGAGACTATGATATTATTATTAAAAGAGAATTATATCTCCTCAACCACTTCATACCTCTCTCCTTGATGATTCTCTTGGCTCTATGTAACTCTCTCTCTCTCTCTCTCTCTTAATAATACATTACACTCTCTTTTATGCACTCATCGAAGAATGGAATATTCCTGAAACCCTTTCTAATTAATATGTGTGGTAATCCCATTGAGTTAAAATTCATGTTGATAAAGTCAAATTTTGCTAAGTGAATTGTTGTAGTGTCATCTTACATATGAAGTTACAAATATTGGATACCATTCCTATAGAATTTGAATTCTCCTTTTAGGTAAAGAATCCATAAGCATGTTATTTAAAATAAAATCAAATTAGTCACAACAGAAGTAACAATTAGGTTGTTGGAAATTGTGGCTCATAAATTTTGATATTCATTCATCCCACTAAAGCCTCTTTCTTTTAAATATGACTTTTGAGCTTGAGGATCAAGTGATGGTTGTTGTTTAGTAGTTTGGATTTTGTTGGGTATATGTTATATTCTTTCCACGACTAGCCCCACGCGCTATGCGGTCCCACTCATATGCGGACCCACCCATGTTTTGTGCATGAGTTTGCACATGGTTTTGGGGTACGATGGTTTTCATCCCCTGGTATTTTGTAGATCCACAATCGGACCCACCCATGTTTTGTGCATGAGTTTGCACATGGTTTTGGGGTACGATGGTTTTCAGCCCCTGGTATTTTGTAGATCCGGTCAAGGGAACTACGGTTATGTTCTAATCCAGGGTTAATGGATTGGGGTTTATGTATGCTTCGGCATGTATATATATGTGTTATAACACTAAAAGGATTATAATGAAAAATCAAGTTGGTCGTCCCAATTTGGGATCCAGGGGAAAATCTCTGTGTTTATCTGTTTTATGTTTTATGCTCTCGCTATTGTTTATTTTCTGTTATAAGATTCGTGTGTAGATAATTTCTGTTCAGGGTTAAAACCTATAGATTTGGGGTTTGAGTGAGAGTTTGGCTTTGGGCTTGTCTTGGGATTCAGAAACAAAAAATAATAATAATATCACATTTTTATTTTAGTGTTAAATATTTCTCTATAATACTAATAGTTGGTAAGGTGGGACCTTACATATGGTATCAGAGCAAGTTACAACACTAGGGCCTAATGAGCCGCAATGTTTACTTGTAGGTCGATGATGTATGAATGTTGATTTTTCATGCATGTTGAGTTGTTGTATATGTTGACTTGGACGAATATTGGTTGCATATGGGATATTATTATTATTATGTATGATCTGAAAGGAGTGTACTAGTTCTGTTGTGCTAACTATCC
This sequence comes from Pinus albicaulis, assembly GCA_034641835.2. NCBI lineage: Eukaryota > Viridiplantae > Streptophyta > Pinopsida > Pinales > Pinaceae > Pinus > Pinus albicaulis. The sequence goes on along the minus strand of CM076581.1, from coordinate 81,882,956 downwards.
TTTGAGTAACATAAACATGTCCAATTTGTCTTCGTATGTTTGCTTAACGAATGAGTGTTTTAACCATGAAAATTAGATGAATTAGTGAACTTTGAGCATAAAAATAAGCCTTAAAAACACTAAACAACAGTGTATAATAGAGAAAAACATTCACACATAAGTTTTACACCGTAGGCATGAAGAAGAAGTTCACTCCTCCTGGGCTACATCTGCTGGTCCAACTCCCAATGGCATGTCCCTCTTTTTCATTATGCTCAAAATTTTAAATTACATATGTTTACAGGCCTCTAATGGTTATTTTCTCTACACCAATGGCTCCAAAATGCTCAAATTAGTCTAGGTAGACTCTTGTTTCACCAAAATTGGTCGAAAATTGACCTCCCCATGCATTTTTCCCAATGACAACTAGAAAAGCTCCACTAAATGTGTACATAGGCAGTTAACTTAAGTTAAATTGAAGGCCAGCCCTAAAATTTAGGGGCACGCTCCAAAAAGAGTCGGACGGTTAATATAACATTAAAGTTTGTGGCGGGGTGGTCACATACTGACCCCACCGTAACCTCCGCAACTTAACGGTTTGAAACTCCGCCATATAATCTTGGAACTCGGAGTAGTGGTTCTGCAAACCTTTAACCATCGCATTAAACACTTCATCCCCGCCATGTGACAGTCGTTGCAACCACCCACCATAGGTTACGATTAACACAACCGTTAACTGAAACTGTTCTGCAAACACCGTCATGTGAACTGGAATGTCGCCAATGTTGAAGGTTTCTGCTACGATTAGAGTGGATGCCACAGACACAGTAGTTGGGCACATGAAGGGGTGGCTAGCCCCCCAAACCCCTGAATGAAAAACCTTTAATCTATAAAATAATGTGGCATACATTGTATGTTAAGAACTTCTTGTGGCACAATGGCGCGTGGGCTGGCTGGCAGATGGAAGGTCGACTATTCGAACCTCCAGAGCTCCATATAAATTTTAATCAACCATTCTGAGGACACGTGGTGGCCTCAAGGCTTGCCACGTGTCACTCATCCATCGGTTAATCAAAAACACATCCAACGGCCCAAACAATCTCTTTGTACCATAAGCATTCAACGGCCCAGATTGAGCCATGTGGCACGATACTGTTGGCTAAGTAAAAATGGAATATTCCAAGTATATACCTACTGATTGTACCTACATGTTGACTGGGCATCCAGTCACAAAATTTTGTTGTTTGGGAAAACGAACAGAACGCGATATCTTCCTCATACGACATCGATTTTTCGAACCATTCGTGGCGTCAGAATCACAACGACAAGAAATTTTTGGTTGCTTAGGTTTGGACCTATTTTGAGCACTTTAATTTTTTAGCATAAGACATGATCTTTTAATCACACCTCCCCACTGGGAACCTTTTGGACCCCAAAATACTTTAATCACCTGTTCAAAAGATGAAGGAACATCTCCCTCACCTTTTCCACTTTCATCCATCTTGCCTTACTTGGTTTGCTCCCCTTGAGCCCAATTTGAAGATAATTGACACTTCCCCTTTTAGAAGTGCATGTCCTTCTATCAAGGATGGCATCCTCCTTGAGCTTGTCTAGAAATTCTAGTGAGAAATCTTATATTGATGGCAGTTTATTGTCACTCCCTTTATCATCAATCAAAGGAGGCTCATACAAATGTAAATTCTCCACATTGACAATGGAATACATTTTCATATATGAAGGAAATTCAAGTTGAAATTCATTATTACCAACTTTTTTAATAATATTGAATGGACCATAACGAATAGGCTTGAGCTTTGTACCTTCTCCTTGCATCCTTTCTTTGCTTATGTGCAACCATACTTCATCTCCTTCTTGAAACTTGTGATCAACTCTATGTTTGTCATGCCTCTCCTTGTAATTGCTTTGACTTTTCTCAAGTTGTTCTTGAACTTGTTGATGAATGATCTAAATTTTCTCAATGAACTTTCGAGCCTTTTTAATATCACTATGTCCATCAATTGAAACATCCTTCTCATAGATGAAGTCTAATGGCTATTTCGGGAAATACCCAAAGTAGGCTTCAAAAGGTGAAGTATTTGTAGAAGAGTGCTTGGCCCAGTTGTGAGTGTGTTGAATGTAATGCAGTTGTTCATCCCACAACTTGGGATTCTTGCTGCAATATCCTCTCAATAGATGCACAACGGTTTTGTTCACCACCTCGGTTTGGCCATCAGTTTGGGGATGAAAAGAAATACTCTTTTTCAACTTTGTTTCCATCATGTTCCAAAGATTGGACCAAAAATTCCCAAAGAACCTGGAATCCCTGTCACTAACAATAGAAGTTGGCAAACCAAAATGAACCCATACATGTTGAAAATAAATTTCAGTAGTTTTTTCAGCAGTAATGGTTTTCTTACATGGCATAAGTATACACATTTTATTGATTCTATCCACAACTACATAAAGATAATCATGTTTTTTTCTTGACATAGGTAGACCTCCAACAAAGTCCATGGAGACACTCTCCCATGGCCTTGATGGTACTAGTAGTGGCGTATACAACCCAAGCTTCCTATTGCTAGGCTTGCTTGTTTCACACATAGAACATCCTCTTATAAAATGTGACACACCATCTATCATGTGAGGCCAATAACAATACCTCTGTAGATGCGCCATTGTTTTTCTTACCCCAAAGTGACCAGCAATAAGAGACGAATGAGCCTCTCGCATGACACTAAGTCTCTCTCCTTGTGATATACACAGCTTGCCCAAATGAAACAGAAAATTTTTATGCATACGATAATCATTTTCCTCAACTTGATTCCCTTCACTCAAACTAGCATACACATCTTTATAATCAGCATCATATGCATACTGTTCTATGTAACTCTCATGTACAATAAAATCATTTTTAAGCAAAGTAGAAGCACTTATAATTGGCCTTGAAATCATATCAGAAAATTTATTGAAAATACCTTTCTTGTACCTTATAACCAAGTGAAACTGTTGAAGAAATACCATCCACCTGAAATGTCGTAATTGCTGCAATTTTTTTTGCGACTGCAAGTACTATAGTGGTTGGTGATCAGTAAACAAATCCTTGCACATAAAAACACCAGAGATAAAACTCTAGCTCTAATACCAAATTTATCTAAAAGGAATGTATTATTTTTGATGTGCTAAGTGTCCTTTCATTAATATAAACACATACAATTTGTCTTCATATGTTTGCCTAAGGAATAAGAGTTTTAACCATGAAAATTATATGAATTAGTGAGATTTAAGCATAAAAATAAGCCTTAAAAACACTGAACAGTAATGTATAACAGAGAAAAACATTCACATATAAGTTTTACACAGTAGGCATGATGAATTAGTTAACCCCTCTTGGGCTACATCCACTGGTCCAGCTCCCAATGGCATGTCCCTCTTTGTCATTATGCTCAAAATTGTAAATTACATATGTTTATAGGCCCCTAATGGTTGTTTTCTCTACACCAATGGCTCAAGAATGCTCAAATTAGTCTAGGTAGACTCTTTTTTCACCAAAATTGGTCAAACATTGTCCTCCCCTTGCATATTTTCCAATGACAGCTAGAAAAGCTCCACTAAATGTGGAGACAAGCAGTTAACTTGAGTTCAATTGAAGGAAAACCCTAAAATTTAGGGGCACGCTCCAAAAATAGTCAGACGGTTAACATAACATTAAATTTTAGAGGCGGGGTGGTCACATACCGATCCAGCCATAACCTCCGCAACTTAAGGGTTTGAAACTCCACTATACAGTCTTGGAACCTAGAGTAGTGGTTCTGCAAACCATTAATTGTCACATTAAACACTTCATCCCTGCCATGCGACTACCATTGTAACCACCCACCATAGGTTACGGTTATCACAACCATTAACCTAAACTATTCTACAAACACCGTCATGTGAACTAGAATGTCGCCAACGTTGGAGGTTTCTGTTATGGTTAGAGCGGAGGCCACGGACCTAGCACTTGGGCGCATGAAGGGGGGTTTGGCCCTTCAGGGCTGGCCTCGCAAACCCCCGAATGCAAAACCCTTAATCTATAAAATAATGTGGCATACATTGTATGTTAAGAACTTCTTGTGGCGCAATGGTGCGCGAGGTGGTTGGCGGATGGGAGGTCAACTGTTCGAATCTCTGGAGCTCCATATAAATTTTAATCAACCATTCTAAGGACACATGGTAGCCTCCAAGCTTGCCATGTGTCACTCATATATCGGTTAATCAAAAACACATCCAACAGCCCAAACAATCTCTCCGTACCACAAGAATTCAATGGCCCATATTGAGCCACGTGGCACGATCCTGTTGGCTGAGTAAAAATGGAATATTCCAAGTATATACCTATTGATTGTACCTGCATGCTAACTGGGCATCCAGTCACGAAATTTTTTTGTTTGGGAAAACGAACAGAACGCAATATCTTCCTCATACAACATCGGTTTTTCGAACTGTTCACGGCACCGGAATTGCAACGACGAGACCTTTTCGGTCACTTAGGTTCAGACCTATTTCGAGCACTTTCATTTTTGAGCATAAGACATGATCTCCTGATTAATTTCATTTAGAGACTCATGAAAGAAATAAAAGGATTTTTTTCTTATATTCCTTTATGTTTTTGTTGATAAAAATTATTAGAAATATGTTAAAATACTTAAGGACATGCTAGGAAAGGATGTGCTTGAGAATATTTGGGTTAAACCCAAGCATGTGAATGGCTTGATTGTCAATCAATGAGTAAGATAGGTGGAGTGCATGCATGGTTTCATATATGTTTAAGGAATCATTATCAATGTGATATGGACCTAGTAGGCATATTTACTAGTTGAAATCATATCTACCAAAGAAAATATTGGATTAATCTGGACTATAGTATGATGACCTTGTTGTGTATGCTTTAGGAATGTGTAACAAGTGAAAATTTGAGAGTTAATTAACGTGATGATTGAGTTCATCATGTTAATTTTGACTCTTTTCTTACCTAAACTAATGGAAACTTAACATAAGCTACCTTGAAGGATGTCACTTTTAACTGTGAATGTAGATTCAAGAGTAATGTATGTGCATTAATTTGATGTGTTAAAATATGATTTGGGAATACATTCTTAATGAGTAAGAATTGAATTCTTGTGATTTATTTGACATGTTGTTTGGGTTGACATTATGCATCAAATAAACTTGAAATTACTCAAATACTAGGTTGATGTGTGACCTTTCTAATAAACAAGAGGCTTAAATGACTTGTGCATGAATGGTTGTAGAAGCCATTTTAAGGAACACTTGAAGGTTATGTTTTCCTCAAGTTATGTATGCATGTGGAATCCATACTATCATGTATCTATGAGCTAATGTATGAGTGTAGAATCCATACTAACACATATCTATGAGCTAAGTAATGAGCTAATGTATGGGTGTGGAATCCACACTAACATATATCTATGAGCTAAGTAATTCTTATGGTTAGAATGAACAAATTATTTTGATGGAATCTCATAGACATGATCAAGGATGATTGATTATGTGTAATTAAAGTTAAATGGATAGAGATTCATAACATAATTTTGCTACAAATGAAGATACTAATATTGATATAGTGAACACCATTAGGTGGTTTAGAATGTTTGGAATAATTAATTTTGATATATGGAGTCAAATGTGAACTAAGTATCTATCCTCCAGTATGGTAATTCTTGTGTATGTGTTGGATTTAGATAGAATTAAAATTATTTTCAAATGCTTGAAATGTAGAAAGAGATTATTGTCATAAGTTGATGAAATATTTTTCTATTATATTAAGACAAATTAGGTCTAGGGAAGCCATAATAGTACCTTTAATTATTTTTTCAATTGAATATTGATTGAATTAGATTTAACCAAATTAATTAGAGAAATTATGAGAATTGAAATGATGAAGTGCTCTAAAATATTGTTTGTTAGGCAATCAAGTCAAAATTTCATATTGTTTATGAACTTGATGAACTACTTTCTTGGAATTTGATTAACTTGTAAATTGTTAAGAGAATAAAATTTTTAGAAGATAAACATTTTATGTGGTTCAAGAGGTATGTGATTAATGAAAATCCTAGGTGAGTTCTTGTTTTACAAGAATATGTGCTTCTGATATTTTTTGAGGGAGAAATTGGAGAGTGAGATAAAATTTTGATGAATTGGAATTCTTGCATGATTTAGAAGCCTAATATGATTCTATTCTATGTGGAATGGAAGAGATTGTTGGATTTAGAAATTTTGTGCTTGGATGTATAGTTGTATGAATTTTTATTATTCTGACAAAATATTGTAATCATTTGAGATGGTGGTAATTACCTTAAAAAATATTAAAATATAAAAAATAGCTTTAGGATAGAAATTCCCTTGTGATAGTCTAAATTTTATTTAAATTCAACAAGATCCTTCACATTTTGAGAAATGTATGGTTTTCATAGCTTGATTTTGCATACATGTTAATAGTAAGGAATAAGAACTAAAACAAAATGAATTGATTAATTACTGAATAGAAATCCTAAGAAATTTTATAGTTGGAAAAAAAATTTACCTGCAGTTATCAAGGTAGATTCAATAATATAGATATCGTAATTATAATTATGAGATTTTTTCTTGGTTACAAGTCGCTTTCAAAAAGATATCATTAATTTTCTTTCAGAATGAACACCTTCTAATAGAGTCATTCATAATTGATTCTGAATTTAGATAAGTGAATAATAATGAATATTATGGAAACTAAAGGAATGGTCTATTATACATAAGTGGGTCAATGAGGATTGTATGGAACCTTAGCTTGTTAGCTTAAAAAAAATGGCATCATGAACGTCAAGTTGTGGGTTTTTTTAAATTTAGTAAAAACTATATGTAGATCCTAAAGATTTTGATTGCATGGATTTCTTATGGAATGAAAAGAGGAAACATGGATTGAGGAGACATAAATAAAGTGGGATGCAACAGTGGGTTTTATATATGACATCATGTTTTGTTGCGTAGCTTCATAGGAAATTGTTTGAGGATGATTTTGATGCTTATTTTATGCAAATTTGATTTTGTGATGGGATGGAACATCATTGTTGTTTATAAAACCAATGTGTGAGCTATTTGTAGATTGGAAAGCTCAACATACTATAGAACCAAGAAGATGACACATGTAGGATTCATGTAGACTATGAAAAAGAAAAACATGTAGAATATCAAATTATTATAAATAACTTAAGTAGATGTTGAAAATGCAGCAAGATGATGGAGCTTAGTGAAATGAAGTCGCCTTCACTAAGTGGGCCCGCAGGCAAATTCTGGCGCAAAGTCTATTTTTAGACTATGTCTATTTTTAGACATATGGAGCATGGTTCGGGGATTCCAGTTTGAGATTCTTGGAGCATTGTTCATGTTGGTAAAAATAGATGAGACTCTATTTTTAGGTCGAAGAGGTCGAAGTCTATTTTTAGACTGCCTCTCCTTAAAACAGGGAAGTCAAATATTATTTACCCTTAATAATATTTGGACTATAAACTTCAGTTTACTCTCTTGGAGCACTTCAGTTCGAGCCTTGGAAGTGGCTCATGCATCTGACAGAGGAATCATGTGATTCCCAAGGGTTTGATGGCACATGCATGGTTGACTTCAGTTAGGACTTCAGTGGCAGAAGTTTGGTGGAGTTAATGAGACAGCTAGTGGAGTTGTGTTCTGTTTATTTTAGTTGAACTGGTTGAGATTAGTTTAACTAGCTAATCAATTAGTTATGAGTGGATTGAATTAAATATTATTTAATTCATTAATTAGTAACTCATTGTTCAACTCAAGAACACATCAGTTCACTACAGTGCATGATCAGTTCAGTGGAGACCAGTGAAAGAGGTAGATGAAAGGGTGGAGTTAGCTATCAGTGGCGACATCAGTTGTGCATGAGATTTGCACCACACTTGGAGGATTTTTCCATGACAATTGCACAGTCAAGCCAAGGAGATTCGAACCTTGGATCTCTATATAGACAGGCCTGGATTGCGCAATAGAGGCAAGGCAATTGGCGGTGAGTTTTGAACCAGTAACCTGTTCAAAACTGAGCTAGATTGTGTGTAACTTCATGAGAAAGTACCGAGTACTTGTGAGGAGTATTGTACTGAGTTTGTTACATGATTTCTCCATTATAATATACACAATAGCTGCGGGGTTTTCAGCTATAAGCTTTCCCCATACATACTGTGTTAATGTGTATGATGATTTGATGTGTTATCGCTTGATTTTATTTTCGCATGTTTGATGATCTGAGTGGAAGAGATTATGTGTTGCATATAAATTCGAATTGTATGTGATCAGGATAGTCTCGGTGGATAATTGATCATTATTCAGCAAATTTCTACAGTAGATGTCATATCAATTACATAAAATAGTATTTTGATATGGTGTTATAAATTGCATGGCTGGTTTTGATATAGAAATATTTGGCATTTTATATCAAACATGCCTAATATGGCATGTATATATTTTCTACTTGAATAAGAATGGTATGTTTCAATTTTCATGGAGTTTATTCAAATTAGAAAACATTAAATACATATATATAAGGTTAACACCTTATTGAAAAGAGAATAAAAAATAACTAAGTATCTTATGAATATAGAAAAAAACTTTGAGCCATGTTTAGCCCAAGAGGGGGTGTGTGTAGTGTCCCTTCTTGGTGAGATAGCTTTGATGACACTTACAGAGGGTGATTTTGATATAATGATATAACATTATGCATGAAAGACTTATGTGCATGCTTATATGATATAGACCTGGTTTGGGTCACCTGTTTGTTGTGTGCTTATGATAATATCTATGGTTGTGTGTATACAGAGTGATTTTGGTTAAGAGCATATTAGCGATGTTTTCTCTTTTGGTATCCTAGTTTGGACATAAGTGTATGACATGGATGGTGATCTAGGATTGAGACACATAGATCCATATATGATCATGGTTATGTGGAACATATGGTTAATTGTGATTTATGGATGAGACATGATTTGTATGATTATATGTGCTTAATATTATACTAACCATGATGTTGCAAGGGACTTAGTCATTGCCAACAAGGATGCTCTATTTATAAATGAATGCAAAAGTCATTTCTCCAAAACCAAAATGACTGTGGAATTCATGCACAAACCATGGTAAAATGTGAATAAGTTAATTATTAAATTCATTTGATTCCTTTGATCTATGAGATTTTGATGAGTGCAGGTCATGGAAGAAGACCTTACCAACGAACCATCAGATAGGTATGAGCTCACAATCAGTACCTTAAGGTGAAGAGTGGAGTTTCAAAGTAGAGTAGATGAGAAGCAATGGAAATCAGGGCGCGGAGTCCTAAATCCATGAAATATAAAGACGTGGGGCCTTGGATATATGATAAAAGGATTAGGGCGTGGAGTCCTAATTTCATGAAATATAAAGATATGGAGTCTTGGATCTATAATGAAATGTTTAGGGCACAGAGTCCTGAATATTTAAAAATATCAAGATGTAGAATCTTGGATCTTTAGAGTAGATCAGGGTGTGGAGTCCTCAATCTACTAAGGAACGGAGATGCATGCAATAGGGGTGTGGAATCCTTATTCTCCGAAAGAAAAATACCACTCATGGGCAGCTCAGGGATGAATTTCCTTAATAAAATCTCATGCCTGCCAATTTTGGAGTGACTTTCTAAAAATAGAAAGGCATCTCAAGCATCTCAAGTATGACTTTCCAAAAATAGTAAATCACCTCCAATCAATGGGTAATCAAGTATACTTGAAGGAAAATCACTTAACTCATCTTTAATCATTCCTAATAGTTCAATATTGACTTGATTCTCAATATTATTAATATTATTAATATTATTATTATCTTTTATGAGACTATGATATTATTATTAAAAGGGAATTATATCTCCTCAATCACTTCATACCTCTCTCCTTGATAATTATCATGGCTCTGTTATCACAAAATTGCACCTGAGAGGCTGCTAATCATACAATCTCATGTAACTATTTCAAACCAATATTTTGACTGAGGCTTAGCCTCCTCAGTTTGAGAGGGCTCTCTCAAGGGTTAATGATATTGAATAAATATGTATATGGCTAACTCTATTTAGGAAAAAAGATTGTTTATGATGAGTATAGGTTGAAAATAATATCAGTAAGTAAACATTGGGCTTATGGATTCAACATTTCAGTGATTTAGTGAGTTCACTTGACATGGAAGCTGAGGCAGGTTTGGGTTTTTAGTAGTAGGACACACACACATGAAACAGGAAACTACACAGTCAATTCATATATAAAGGAAGTCAGCACATTGCAATAATGAATTCTGAGTATTATAAATGAAAACCACTACAAATGAGATATATAAAAGGTATATATAAGATAGGAAAGCACTAAAAACTCATTTAGAATCTCAGGTTGGTCAAGTAACAAATCTTTGTATTGCTGAAACAGTCAATTTACAATAAGCTGCAATTTTGCCAAAAAATCCCCAACCCTTGACAAATTCGACAAAATGGCCTTTAATAGACCTTTTACTCATGAGATGATCTACCACCTGGCTATATTCATCGAATTTTTTCCTAATGACACCTTGCATAAGCATAAAACATCAAATTAATGACAAACAAACACCTATCCTACTTGACAGTCCTATTCCTACTAGGACTCAAACTACTCCTTATTGCCTTCAACAACCTTATCTACTAAAAAATTACATTATTTGACAGTTATGTTGTCACATGTTCGAATTTAGATGATGGGATTCATCACTTTATGACCACTTAACTGACCTCCTCAAAATTAGGAAACAAAACACTGTTTTTTAGGCAAATGGTCTTCTTCTCCCTCGAATACTTGAGTTGTCATTTTATCTTCAATTCATGGTCCTTGAGTGTTTAATAACTACTTTTCATGGTCTTTAACCCTTCCATAATCTCCATATGTCCAAAATTGCTCCAAAACCTACTAAAAAAAAGAAATACAGTGTGCTACGAAAGTAAGGCATTTTCGTAGCGTACTTTCATAGCGCTGCAAAACATGCCTTAAACCTCAAAGTTCTTGATTCTTTACCTTGACATAGTGTTCATCATCATTATACACATCTCCTATACCAATTCCACCTCTTGATAGCATTCAAAACTGGTCCAAAAATTCAAAAGAGAAGCTACAATAGTTTCGTAGCGTTTTGCTGCCCTTCAAGCCCAGAGGCGCTACAAAACTGTTGAAAAGTGCTCAAAATGTAGATTTTTTTATAATTTTGAAATATGAAATGTGTAAGTGCCAAAAAATTATATTTAACATGTCATTAGCCTCAATAAACCATAAACCAACTCACCTTATGCTCCTTAAGGCATTTCTTCCTCATTTACAATTGTTTGGGCTATTGGTTCTTCAATCACTGTCATTTTAATACCTCTTGAAGGTCCTTGAACTGGTATTTAAGTATTCTATTGGTATCATTACTATTTATGTTCATCCTCCTGAGATGTTTGGCCTCTTTCCTTGTTGGAATTGTCCATTTAACAAAAAGATGTGTATTATCCGAAGTTTTAGAAATAGTGTCAACCTGTTCTTCCCAAAGTGCCTTCATATTTTCAAATTGAATTTTCTCAAAATTGTGTTTCCTTGCTTCTCTTTTCATGACAGAAATTTCATGATTGGCTAATTTCATTTTTTCTTCAAGGAGCTGCAACTCTGTTTTTTCTATCATCTTCTCTTTTCCCTTTTTTGATTTGCTGACTATGTCCTTCTCTGCAGGTGATGAGAGGTCAATAATCTATTGTGGTAGTTGAGTTGTCTTAGTAGGTGCTTGAACTTATTTTCTACTCTCTAATAGTTTCCTAGCATGTCTTTTCATAGGCTTTCTTTCTTGGAACATGAAACCTGTATCCTCTCCCTCAAATTTTAATTTATTTGCAGATTTAGCATTTTTTAACTTTTGTCCACCTTCCTCAATAAACTCAGCTTGAACAATAGGAGTTTCCTCTATGTCAATGGCATGTAAAATATCTTCTATATTTCCCTTGGCTTCTGATCTATCTTCTAAAACCACTATTTGGCTCCTAGTTATCCTTTTAATTTCTTATTTATTGACAGTTTGTTTCTGTTTTGCAGGTTTTACAACCTTTGACTTTTGTTTTCTAGGTGGGACATTTGGTGTGTCAAGACTCTGCATTTGCTCTGGCACCTTCATATTTTTCTTACTTGGTTCTGCTTTTGCAAGTTCATTTGGTTCTGCTACCAATGGTTGGCTTTGTTGTGCTACTAGTGGTGATGGAATTTTCCTAGGTTTAGGAGTTTTTGAAGGAGTTAGAGCATCCAACTCAAAACCACTGACAAACAAGAATGAGGACCAATATGTGCCTAACCTTTGAAGTTCATATAAAACCAATAACTTCATTAAGCCATGATGAAATGACGATGTCTCACTCCCCTTAGACTTTTCTTGGACCTTATCAGCCATCTTTGACTGACTTCTATGCAGATAGAAAGGTAGATCAAGGGAAATCTTACCAGTGAAGTGCAGAAGTAATTTGAAATGACATGAGTAGACTTTGCGATATCTACCTTCACAAGTAAAGTACTTTTGGATAATGAGCAGCAATTTTGAATAGTTGTCTTTAATGCAGCTTCTTGGAACAACGTTTGTCAGGTCCATTTCAGAATGTTCTGGCTTCATGAATTATTTGCACCGTTCCATATTAAACTTGAAACCTTTGAACCAGTTCTCTTGACCTCTTGGAATCTGTGTAGCAGCAGCAATAACCTCTGGTGTGATGGTGGTTTTTCCAATGAAATTCAAAGAAAACTCCTTCGATACATGTGTATGACAGCCCTACAATTTCTCACAAAACTGTAAGCAACCTACCCTTCTGAAGGCTTCCATTACTATTGGATCTTCATTGATCACTTTCATGTCTGCAGGTTCATATCTCAGACATTGTCCACCCTTGTGTATTTTTCTTTTCTCTGCCATAGTTTCTCTAAGAATTGCTCAGCCTTGCTTGATGATGTTCAGCCTCGCTTGATGAATTTGCATGCTCACTTGATGATGTTCGAAGTAAACCTTTGAAGAAACCAGCCACAACTTTGACTTAGTCCAATATCTCTCTAGAGTTCAAATATTACGCAAGGAGGAAAAAAAAATGAGAATGACTAAATTAGGAAAGGATTTGAAGGTTAAATGTCTTCTCATGACTGAGTGATGACTTCTACATTACCTAAATTGATCATGATGATTACATACCTGAGCATGTACGTTGATTTTATCGCTCCATGACTCGAAAGCATCTAACTTACCCTTTCCCAAATGATTTCTGACACCTAACAGCTAGACTACCAAGACAAACACGAAACCGCGCTTTCGTAACACTTTTAGTGTTAATTTGATTGTTTTCGCTACGAAACTATCAGCAGTTTCATAGCGAAAAGTGACTTTTTCCAGTGCATTGTGCTACGAAACTATGGTTTCTTGGCTAATTTGGCACTTTTGGTACAAAAACTTTGGAAAATGAAATAATTCAGTGAATGATGAATGATGTGACATGAAGGAGTTTGAACATGGGTGGGTTTATACCTTAGGGTAAACTTAAACCATAAAAATTTAATATTTCCCTTGACCAAACTTTAAAATGAATCCTACAACCCTATTTTGACACATGAACTTATTTACCCTTGTCAAAATAATGTTTCAATTTTTTGGGTGATAACGGGCTCTATGTAACTCTCTCTCTCTCTCTTTTAATAATACATTACACTCTCTTATGCACTCATCAAATAATGGAATATTCCTCTTACACTCATTAAAGACATGTCATAAGAGATTCCTCTTACACTCTCTTTAATGCATATGTTACACTCCTTAACTAAGACATGCATACCTCTCCTTAATGGCATGAGTTACACTCCTATTAATGGAATACAAGGCATTCATATTACTCCTCCTTTATGACAAGAATTTGTTGCTCCTCCTATATATGTGTCTCATGTATTCTCACTTGGGGAGGAGGTACATTGTGATACCAAGAGTTGGAGAGATTTATAAAATAAATAAAAAGATTGTGAGAGGGAGATACTTGGAGGTTAGCCAAATGACAATGTAAATTGCTAAGTAGCTCAACCCAATGGAGTTGACCATGAGTGGTATTGAGAGGAAGTGAAACTTAACTTCCTCAACTTGCCTTGGATATCTCTCTACTGCTATACTTTGGTACTGTTTGTGAGCTCTTACAGCTCGAGGGTTCTAGGGGGAGGAGTTTTGCCTGGATATGGTTGGGTGGAAAACTGGATGGTTCAAATGAGTTGGTTAAGGGATCAAAGGTGGATCATATTCTCAACGATTGGAGCTAAATATCTCTTCAGGTATAATTTCCATTGTCCTAAAATTATAGTATAGCTTTAGAATAAAATAAAAAGTAGAAATTTAAATTGTTGTAAGCATCTAATTTTGGTTTAAGATTATGTTATCTAGAATATTATTGATTAGTTAAAAATGAAGACTAATATCAGTCTATATGTATGGATGTTTAGATCTCAATATTAGATTTATTATTGGTGTAGTTTGTGGTACTAATCTTGGTATTGTAGCATTTGAGAAAGGAAAGCCAAATATTGTTGAAGGTAATTGCAATAAATAAATTCCAAAGGAATTGGGTAAGTGTTTCATGAGTTATGGTTTTGTTTCAAGTAATTAGATGCATGTTTTAGAAAGGGTTTCAGGATATTTTGCAAAGTGTTTGACAAAATCTGTGAATGAATAAGTGTTAACTTGAAACTTACACCAGAAGTAAGAAAATGGACATGTACCCAAAATATACCTGGAGGAATTACAGAATCAACCCTTAAAATAAAATGAAAAATAATGGCAACTAAAATATGGTTTGGAAGATCAAATTCTTGAGGTAAATTTGAGGTAAATTTTAGCTATGGCTTATGTTTCATATTCTTATCAATAATTCAATGTTTTGTTATTCAATTTTTTGTAATAGTACTATCAGAATTTTGACAGAAAGCCTCAATGGTTGTAGCATTCAGGGCTGCCATGTGTTTGTCAAATTGTAGCAATGGGTGCAATAATCTTTCAAATCATATCAAATGAATTAGCTTGTGGGTTGTAAAATGTTTCAAGAACTCATATGGTGGATTTAGAAATATGTGAATTCAATGAGCATATCTTAGTAGCATAACTCTGGGTTTTTTTTTTTCCTCAAGTAGAGATGTAGTTGAAAGTTTTCATTCCATGTGTTTGACAAAAGTCATAAATGAAACATTAAGGATATAAATTTGTGTTGTTTTAAGAATCGCATTCGTGGGTGTTTTGAATGTGATTCGACCCAAAAACGGGGGGTATCCCTACCATTTGGCCATGTAACCCCCCATTTTATTCCAAAACAATACTTTTTAGAACCCAGATCATAAATATGAGCAATTTTGCAAATTACTACTGCCAACTATGGGTGTATGTTCTTGAGTTTTTGGTCAATGATTAAGAAGATTTAGTTTTTGTTTTAATATACCAATATTGAAGTTTAAATTTATGAATTTTATGAGACAAATAGGTTGAGTAAGAATAATATTTCATGTTGTTAATGGTTGTAAAAATTGTCATAAGAGATGATGGTCACCAAGTGTTTGAAAAAATGCCTCAATGGATATATATTGTATTCTTGAAAAATCTTTGTCATAATGAGTCAATGGTTTTATATATTTACATTAATGAATTTTCTGTTAAAAAAAAAAAATCTCGAGTGAAATTAGGATTTGTAATCAAGATGCTTATGGAGTGTCTCAATGAATATGTGTGGTAATCCCATTAAGTTAAAATTCATGCTGATAAAGTCAAATTTGGGTAATTGAATTGTTATAGTGTAATATTACATATGAAATTAAAAATATTGGATACCACTCCTAACATATTTTTCCATCCATAGTGGGTTTAATCTAGTTTTCATCTGCATAGTAATATTATAGATCTGGTTAATCTCAGCATCCCCATACTCATGATGGACAGGCTCTGTATAGCGTGCACCTTCGAAAGTATCTAATGGCACAACAACTTAGGTACCATTCTTTTCAAATATCATTTTCCTCTTCTTTAGGTTAATTATAGCATCCATGTCGTAAGCCCAGTCACATACCAACAGTGCGGTATAAGGATTACTATCATCAACGATCTCAATAACTTCAAAGTCGAGTAACATCCTTGATCCATTAATATATATGTTGATCTCCTATAATTGCCCCATTCTGTTGATTTTCCATCCTCAGCTAAATTGGTGACCATTGTAGCTTAGGCCTTCCCATTCACTCCCAAGTATTTTTTGGCAGAACGTTGGCATTTGATCCCAGGTCTAGAATGACTTGATCCATCACATAGTCTACAATATGTGCAGTCAACCGCATCTCCCGACTGGTTCTTTTCTTGTTCTTTTACACTTTATTTATTGTGTGTTGTTCCAGTTGCAATTTTTCCTTGCCAGTGCGGTTATCTATCAACTCTTGTAACCCCTCTACATCCTTTTGGTCCCTTACTAATTTCATACATGTTTGTAAGAAGGATGCCAAGATAGACTGATCAGCTTCCTTTACTTCAATATTTTCCTCTGGATTATCCCTCAATGGAAATAGTTGTCTCTGTGTGATTGATTTTGAAGCTTTAGGAGTCATAAATGTCTTATTTGCTTCCACGAATGTCTTTTTCTCACACTGCACATTAAACCCAGTGCAGCGATGAACCAATTCTCTATGTTGTTCATCCGGGATATTGAAGCTAATTTGGCTCAACAGCATCTTAAATATCTTATCTACCTCCCACGCGGTCTCAATAGCCGGCTGCTTAATCTCTTTAATTTTTGTGATACATTGGGACTACGACTCTTGTTTCTTGAATTCAGTGTTCAACGCATTCTTCGTCTCAGCCAATGTAGCATTTGCATTCGTTGTGTTAGCGTTCTATAATTTGCAAGAGATTGTGAGAACTAATCACATAGGCCAACATCAAACCAATTTTGGAACCCAAGACCTAGCCTTCCTAGATTCAAATAGGGCTCTCTCTATAAGATATAGCTTTGTTTAAATAATGTTTAGGCTAGTTATGATTGTACTTGAGTTTTGAATTTGTTTTGGGTTTTGAGAAATTGATTATGTTCAATGGATTAATGTCTATTGGGAAATGGAGTCATAAAATTACTGGACAGTTGCATCAACTTTTTAACAGATTAAACACAGGGAAAGCTAGGAATATTTACTAGTTCTTTGAGTTTATAAGTGGATTTATGACAGAAAAATGACGAAAATTCAGTAGAATTAAAAAGCAATTAAGAATTCTTTAGTTGACCTTCAGTAGAAAACAATACGATTGTAAAAATAGCCAGAATAAGGTACTCAAAATTAAATCTTATTCATCACACTTTCTATTTTACAATTATAATTTAGGTGATTACAATGAAGGATAACAATGAAAAAAAATTACAGAAGAAAAACATCACCAGTATTTAAGCCACAAGAATCCTGTGAATGGTCTGTTTATTATTGATGCTCCAGTGTTTTGAAAAGCTTACAATGCTCCAAAATACGATAATGATTCTGATATCAATAAATCAACCTTTGATACTTCGAACGATGAAGTATTTATACAAAAATATTTACACAAGATTTATACAATAATAGAGTTTCTTAACAAAATTGTGAATTAAAAACTCTAACTTTCGCTGAATTATGGCTCGGTGGGATGTGTTGTGCAACTGAAATGCTGATGTAGTGGGACAGTTAAGATGTGGACAGCCTTTTGCTGACGTGTTGGCCAATGATCTGGAAGATCTTTTCCTTTGTCAATTTTATTATTTAAATCCAGTAAATCGGTCAATTGTTCCCATCGCTCTTCATCTAGGATGGATATTTTAATCACCCTGCAGTAGATTTCATCCATTTCTATGTATTTAGTAAAAGTGGGTTTTACTAAAAATACTTCTTTAACTTCATGCAAAATAAAAATATGTCCTGGAGAGCACTTTGTATGAGCTTTGTTTTTTTTGTACCCTGAATGTTTGAAACTTTAGTTGCATTAGTAGCAACCTCTTTAAGCTTGCGGATGTAGTCTTCGAGAGGCATTAAATTATCATTAATTACTAACATTGAAGGCAAACCTTTGCTAGTCAAAGGTTCCAGTCTGCTGAAAAAACGTTGGACTATAACGTTAACACTGCTTCATTTTTCTTCCAATTGAAGAGTCAATTTCTTCTTTATAATAAGAAAATCAAATTTGCAATGACACTATGGAGGGAGGGCTTTTAATTGGAAAATGAGCAGTGACGTGTGCGTGGTGTAACGGTCATTTCAAACGGATAAATTTAGAAAATGGTTTTCGGGGGGGGGGGGCGTATGGTGGTTTATGGTTTCATGCTTGGGGGGTCTGAACTCTTGTGAGACTGACACGTATGGTCGAGGTAGTATTGGAAAAAAATTGTTTTCTGACCCCCCCTGGTGATAAACTTTGGATGACGGAGGGGGGCCGAAAAGCCACATGAGCCGTCAGATATAAATGAGTGTGATGAGATCATCAAGGAGATGAGGGTGACTTATGCAATGGCTTTGAATGGTGGGGTCGGGCATATAAAACAACGCGTCGGGAGTTTAAAAGTGTATTATATAAAGGAAAAAGGCGGAAAATTGACCAAAAAAGGAAAGATGACGTGTCAGGAAGACTGGATCCCACTTGATCGCATATTATATTCAGATGGTTTGTAGGTGAGGAGAATCCTTGGTTTTTTGGATTTTGGTCCATTGAAAAGTAATTTGAATATGCAGGAATAAAACAAAAAATGGAATGACTTAGGGAAAATGGAAGTAAAAAGGGACAAATGGTATGGTTTTATGATTTCGAGATATTATTTAAACCATATAAATCACTTTTCAAATAGGCGCATTTAAACACTAGAAAATTTGGCCCAATTTCTGACTATAACGTTAACACTGCTTCATTTTTATTCCAATTGAAGAGTCAATTTCTTCTTTATAATAAGAAAATCAAATTTCCAACGACACTATGGAGGGAGGGCTTTTAATTGGAAAATGAGCAGTGACGTGTGCGTGGTGTAACTGTCATTTCAAACGGCTAAATTTAGAAAATGGTTTTCGGGGGGGGCGGCGTATGGTGGTTTATGGTTTCATGCTTGGGGGGTCTGAACTCTTGTGAGACTGACACGTATGTTCGAGGTAGTATTGGAAAAAAATTGTTTTCTGACCCCCCCTGGTGATAAAATTTGGATGACGGAGGGGGGCTGAAAAGCCACATGAGCCGTCAGATATAAATGAGTGTGATGAGATCATCAAGGAGATGAGGGTGACTTATGCAATGGCTTTGAATGGTGGGGTCGGGCATATAAAACAATGCGTCGGGAGTTTAAAAGTGTATTATATAAAGGAAAAAGGCGGAAAATTGACCAAAAAAGGAAAGATGACGTGTCAGGAACACTGGATCCCACTTGATCGCATATTATATTCAGATGGTTTGTAGGTGAGGAGAATCCTTGTTTTTTTAGATTTTGGTCCATTGAAAAGTAATTTGAATATGCAGGAATAAAACAAAAAATGGAATGACTAAGGGAAAATGGAAGTAAAAAGGGACAAATGGTATGGTTTTATGATTTCGAGATATTATTTAAACCATATAAATCACTTTTCAAATAGGCGCATTTAAACACTAGAAAATTTGGCCCAATTTCTGACGGCCACTTTGTCGCTATTCCGACACATAGTCGTCGCAAGAGCGACAGTTCGAGGACGGTCAAAACGTGGTTTTCCATTACGTCGCAATTCCAACGCACTGACAAAGTGTCGCACTACCAACACTTTTTCCGTCACTTCCAAACAAGCGTCGCTCTTCCGACGTTTCCCAAACCATCGCGCTTTCGACGTTTGTAAACTGTCTCAATTCCAACAAAATGTGGTCCGACATTTTGAACGTTGCTCTTCCGACGTTTGTAAACTATCACAATTCCGACGAAATGTGGTCCGACATTTTGAACGTCGCTCTTTCGATGTTTTTATACTGTCGCTCTTCCGATGTTTTTAAGCTGTCGCAATTCTGACGCCGTACAAAAGTGTCGCAAGACCGACGCATTGCAAAATTGTCACAATACCGACGCGTCCCAGAAGTGTCGCAATACCGACTCATTCCAAAAGCGTTGCAATACCGACCCTAGGAAGAACTGTCGCAATATCGACAGGCGTCACAAGACCGACGAAAATGGAAATCATTCAGCGGGTTCAATTTTTAAAAAAAAATGAAACTTTAAAACAAGACAGTAAATCTCCAATATTTGTTATGAATTGTGGGTGTTCCAATGACCATGAAATATTTATATAATAAACCACCCCACAGCGCTTCGACTATAAACAATCATATAAACATGGCTCTGTATTTCAAAAAACAAGTTTAAAATAGAAATAGGGCAACATTTTTTTTTCCAATTGTTATGAACATAATTCGACCATGAAATATTAATATAATAAACCACCCCGCAGCGCTTTGACTATAAACGATTATTTTTTTTTCACAAGAGAAAAACCTATGTTTTGAATATATTATATGAAGAAAAACAGTCCATGAAGTCATCAAATTTTCACATCTGAAGATTGGAACCCAAATATCCATCCAGAAAAGTGGAAGTCCCACCTCAGACAATGATATAAAAATACCCCATGTCACATACAGGGACATGATAGAAAACCCAGTAATGGTCCACATGGAGATTATCCACAATCTAAGAAAGCATACAAATATGCCCCAGGCATCTAAAAGAAAGTGAAATAGCAGTATATAGAATAGTAAAGCAATAGATAGAGTACTGACGTCCATTGTTCCAAATACAAATTAAAGTACCCAAAATCCTTGAACAGAGAAAAACACTAATCATGTGAGGAGTGTGATATGTCCAAAATATAAAAAGACCATCAGACCATACCAATAAACCAACAACATAGACCAGCATCGCTAGTTTTGAAGGTAGAGTGATAACCTATCAACACATAAAATAGTATCATAAAGCGGATACAGGAAATTTGCAGAGACATGTACTGTTGATATACGCCTCACACAGAAAGCATCCATGATAGAGAAAAAATATGTATAAACCCAAGGTCGATTGTATGTTCTAGCTTGCTTGTTCTTGGAAATAAAAACCATCTGCAGAAACCCAGGCTCGCTTGATTCCAAAATTGGTAACCATCTGTTGCATCTAAGATGTAAGGTTCAGGCTTGCTTGTTTCCATTAGTAGCCCGCTACAGCATCCACCCTGTTCATAGAAAAAGGTTCATGTAGATATACAGAGAAAGAGTATAATATGCAGACCATATAAACATGGCTCTGTATTTCAAAAAACATGTTTAAAATAGAAACAGGGCAACATTTTTTTTTTCCAATTGTTATGAACATAATTTGACCATGAAATATTAATATAATAAACCACCCCGCAGCGCTTCGACTATAAACAATCATATAAACATGGCTCTGTATCTCAAAAAACAGGTTTAAAATAGAAATAGGGCAACATTTTTTTTTCCAATTCTTATGAACATAATTCGACTGTGAAATATTAATATAATAAACCACCCCGCAGCACTTTGACTATAAACAATCATATAAACATGGCTCTGTATTTCAAAAAACAGGTTTAAAATAGAAATAGGGAAACATTTTTTTTTCCAAATTGTTATGAACATAATTCGACTGTGAAATATTAATATAATAAACCACCCCGCAACGCTTCGACTATAAACAATCATATAAAAATGGCTCTGTATTTCAAAAAACAGGTTTAAAATAGAAATAGGGTAACATTTTTTTTTCTAAGTAAAGTTAATCTATTAACAGTGGGAATAAAATTACAGCATGACCGAAGTCAAAAACATTGCCCGGAATTATGGCAAATTTGTCATCAAAAAATCAAAAAAGAATACTGCCTTCATACGGGGAAACCAGTCTTGAACGTTTACAGAGTTCAAAAATATTACAGAGGTCTAGCACAGTAATATAAGAAAAAACATGCCCAATTAAGTGGTCCGTGAAGCAGGAAAACCAAATTAACCAAACAGAAGCAGCTACTCCTCCGGTGGTTCTTCGACGATTCAGCACCATCCTTCGGAAGGTCCAGGATCGCTAGGTGCTATCTCCACATTCACGCCACCACTCCCTTCCTGAAGGCCTGAATGCTAGCTGACTTTTTCTGAGCTCAGACCCGCCGGACGGGTGCATTGTTCCTCCACTTGGGCCTCCTCACGGAAAACCACGGTGATTGAAGTTGTGATTCGTGGGCGGTTCAGAGAGAAATTAAAGTAAAAAAGTGCAGTATGCGTCATGGGAGAAGGTGAAGTGGTGGGGAAATAAGGGGCAGGGGAGCCCATACGATGGCCAGATCCTAGAACCCGACCCCTCCCACTTCTAGTGTTTGGATAGCGACCTGCATAATAATCACTGGACTAGGAAGACGACTCGGTTGAGGGGCTAGAGGGAGCGTGCAGGGGTTGACCTCTAGCACTCCCCCTGCGACAACGCATCCTTTGACGCAGGCGAGGCATGGGTGCAGTCTCAGCAGTGGGCACAAGACGAGATGGAGAAGCAGGATTCCAAGAAACTGAGGAAGACAAACACAGACCAGACCGAGAGAAATACAGATTTGCACCAAGGTCTAAGCAGCAATTCAGCTCGCTTCTCCTTCTCGTCACAGTGAGCAGACAGTGTAACCCAGCAACCGGAGAGCATCTGCAATTCAAAGGTTGCGGCTCATCTGAAAAACCATAGCAAAACGCCATTTTATCGACCCGACTACAATGGCATCAAAGAACGCCCGTCATAAATCTCTCATTGATGAGAGCCGAAGGTCGGAGCATATTGGAGCATGCAGAATCGCTAACAGGAGTGGAGGTCCAATCTTGAACAGCGTTAAAACTTAATGCGATTTGATGTGAAAACATTGGAACTTAAATATCGGCCGATTTAACAGCATTAAAACTTAATGCAATTGATATGAAATCGCCACATCCATGTCCCATCGCCTTAAATGCCATTGAATGCACCCGCATCCGGGAACAGGGAAACTTTTTATTGAGGACACGTGGCAGAAATTGATTGGAGTGGATATTTTTTTGGGCCGCTCGTGCAGTGGAAATCCGGACCCGAAAAAGATTAGGGCGAATTTGATAAGAAATTCGCGTCACAACTCTCTCTCCGTACGCCAGCCCAAATTCGGACCCGAAAAATATTAGGACGGAATTCATTTGGTTTTCGTGTCACAAAATTGGCCGACGTCAGCAGGCTATTTTGGAACGTGAATTTGGTTTGAATTATGGTTTATCGTCATTTGAAGTCTGGCGGGCTCCACGGCTAAAGGGTTCGTTTGAAGTTTTGACAAAGGTTTTGTTATATGTTTTATATAACGCGCGGAAGAATAGTTTTATTGTTTGTTAAGGTCCCACACAATGATAAAATTGAAGGGCAGGTCCGAATTTCAATTAGAAGGGCATATATCTATGTCACCCTTCCATAATGAAAAGCTTTAAAAAAAAAAACTTTTCAATTAACCACAATAAATTATTTTTACATTTCATTTTCAAAAATACAAAACCATCAATCTTTATATTAATAAAAGACTGTTACATATACAACAATGAAGAAGGCTCCATCTTTCATTGCTTAAATATCTCATTGGCAATGTCAACATAACTCTTGAAGACACTATAATAAGAATTTGGATACATACACCGGGATATAGGAGATTCTTGTGTCAGATTGTGTAATGCAATTTTGACTTTGTCTCACAAGGAGCAGCAGCATGGAGGTCTGGATTTTTCTTATAAAACTTTTTTATTATTATTTGAAATTTTTTTTATAGATATGAATACATTAATGAAATTATGAGCATGGTGGACAATTAGTCAAGCTCATGATGCCAAACCATCATGATGTAAGTTTGGAATTTAACATTTTTACATGTTAAAGACAAATAGTCAAAGTCACTGACAACTTGGTATGCCATAATTAATAATCATTCCCTGTTCACTTTTGTTAATAGGTTTATGTCACACGATGATCTCTCTTCTCTAGCATTTACTTGTATTGAAGATCACTATTCTAGGAATAAGGAGTTATTTTCTCCAAAAATAACCCTAGCTAAACATTGACAATGCATCAAGGATATCTTTCTATGCTTAATAAGTACATATGTTCTACTTCTAAATCATGTCTTGGAAATGGTTGTTTTGCTGGAAATTATTCACTAGTGGGTTTCATACCAAAGTCTTTTTCTCATTTTCAGCACCCAATACATGAAAAAGATAATGGTTTAAAACAACATAAATATTTGAAATTTTGCAAGAATTTTCTAGCACACTTTGAATATGAATTTTGAATACCAAATGTTTCACAAGAAACTTCTCAACATGCTACCCTGCAGTAAGGATTAAATGACAATATTGCATCAACTATTTCCATAATAAAAGTGCACCTCGGCCATAAGACTAAACAACTACAAATGTTGTAGATCTAACAAGATCACACAATCAAATGTATTCCACAAGGCCAATGTTGTATGAAAAATGAAAAGGAGTTTGCAACCAAAAATACCTTAGGCAACTAATTCAATTAGATACACCAAACCATCAACAAAAAGGAAAACCAGCCTACTCAAAAGGCAAGCGTTTACCTCCTTTGACAAAATTTTGAGTTCTGAAACAAGGGCCTTTATTGTCTTGTCAATGCCCCTAGTAATTTGAATGGGGTTTGCACCTGCTGCAATAACCTAAACAAAAAGGTTTCATTTCAAATTATTTTCCACAAATTTAAGATACAACCATTATCAGTTTTGTATTTCCTAACAAGCTCATAAATTTTGACAAAAGAACCAAAATTTTTTAATAACTGATAGCAATTTTTTCACTGAAAAACTATCTTAGACTTAATAAGCCCAACCCAAAACTAAAAAACCAAACACCATAAGACCCTACAAAAATGAATAGATGATCTTAATCCAGTACTATCGACAAAAAGT
Organism: Pinus albicaulis; assembly: GCA_034641835.2. Classification (NCBI taxonomy): domain Eukaryota; kingdom Viridiplantae; phylum Streptophyta; class Pinopsida; order Pinales; family Pinaceae; genus Pinus; species Pinus albicaulis. Next base: position 81,857,898 of record CM076581.1, on the reverse strand, counting down.
TACCTTTACACCCTCACTTATTAAACCCTGTGCAAGAACAACAGATGTTGTGGTTCCATCCCCAGCTAAATCATTTGTCTTTTCCGCAGCCTGCCTTACCAACTTGGCCCCAATATTTTCAACTGGGTCCTCTAATTCAACCAATAAAAAGGCCAAAACCATAGCATTGAGATACATTTCATTACACTGTCAATAACAATAAAATTTGACTCAGCCATTGTTACACCATTTTTTTGGTCATCTAACCTATTATTATTAGATGAACCCAAGTACACCATGTAAGACCAATTTTACCCTAAGTAAAATTTCTTTCACCATATAAAATAACTCATTTGGTCATATTTAACCCAAAACAAGGAAATTAATTAAATAAATCCTTATTTATTTAATTATTTCCTAAGAACAAGTTATTTAAATCATTATTTAAATAATATTCTTAGTTAAATTTGACTAAATCATCCATAAATAATTAAATAAACCATTATTTATTTAATTACACTCCCATCATTCCCTTAAAATGACAAATAAATCATTTATTTATTTATTATTTATAAATAAAGGAATTGACCCAAGTCAAGAATCCTTTTCCCTCCAACAAATATAATAAAATATTCCTAAAAGGTGCTTCTAGAATTCGATTAATAATATTTTATTCATGCACCGAGTTCTAGACTGTCCCAATATTTTGTTATAAATAGGGGTTTTTCCCCATTCATTAGTCACCTTCATTGCATTAGATCACTCTGAATCTACTCTTGGTCACCATTTTCCATTTTGTTTTGTGAACTCCCATTGATTTCTATGTTTGTTGTTCTACACCCATAAGAGAGAGAAATGTTAGATCTGAAACACTGAGGACTTTCAAGAACCCATCCCACTGAGGAGAACCGGAAGACACCTTTCTTGTTTTCCTCTCAGGTGCCCCATTCTTTAATATAATACAAAATTATTTTAAATGCATTCTTCTTGTCTTGTCCATTGGATTTATGGAGCCATGTTATATTTTATCTGGTTAATGTCTTTTGTGCTTAGATCTGAATTTGTGCAGCAAACTTAAAGATATTTTGCAGCCATAATCGATGTTAGGGCTATTTGTTATGTGTAGCTAAAGTGATATTTTACGACGAAAGAATCATACTAACAATTGAAGACTCCACACGGGTTTTCTTTCGCGACCGCTGTCGTTTTATCTATTCCTGCATATCCAGTTGTTTCAGACCCTAGGGTTTCTCTTCCATTTTTTGTTTTTCCTATTTTTATGGTGATTTTCACCCCTAAAACCCTCAAACAGTCAAATTTTTAACTTCCGTGTGTTTCTGGCCTTATTGCGCAGGTGAAAAACATCAGTCACAGCTGAGACGACAAATTTTTTTGAAATCTGTCGCCGAGAGAGCCAGATCTGCAGGTCGCACTTATCGGCCCAAAAAGTATGACCTGAGCCTCAGGACGCACTTTTCTGCCCCAAACCTGCGACCTGGACTGAAAACAGGTCAGAACCTGCGACCTGCAATTTTTCTGCAAATTTTTCAGCACTTTTTATGGGTTTGTCTGAAGCTTCTGTCAGGGTTTTCCAGCCTCTGTCTCTGCCCGTTTGGACCTGTTTCTGATCTGCTTCACTCAAATAAGAGGGAATCTTGCCCCTTAGGGCTCTAGTACCCTCCACTTTTTGTGGACAAGTCTTTACTATTTCAGAAGCCTGAATTTCCAGAGTTTCAGCCCTCTTTTTCTCCGATCTGATACCTCCTTTTCAGATCCCTTTCGATCAGCTCTTCTCCCTCTCAAAACCACCTCATATCATTTTTTTTTGGTTCATTTCTAAGGCCACTGCCTTGTCTCTTCTATTTTTAGCTGATCTCCTCCTTTTTAGCAGCAACCTTACCTCTGCTTATTTGTTGTTCTCTACACCACTTTTTAGCAGATTTACCCTTTAGATCCCAGTCCCTCCGGACCTTCGATCTACTGGCCTCTTTTTAGCGTGCTTTGCCTAGTTTTTTCCCTCTTATAGACTAGTTTTGAGAGACCCGCCTTCTTGGGTTAGATTGCTGCATTTTTAGTTGTTAATTTTCTGTTCTTTTAGTCTTATTTACTGCAGATTTATTTTTCGTTACGCAGCACACTCTTTCTTTTACTCAAAACGTCTGGGTTTAAACGATTAAAATTAACGCACACCACACACTAACCCTAAGTGAAGAAGTGCCTGGTTAACACCACCTGGCAAAGAATTTAAATCAATTGTCACTGAACCTTTCTGCCCTTGACCTCACTTGATTTTGTCCCTCCTTGCCCTTGTCAGTTTTCTTCTTCCCATCATCATTGCGCCCCCAAGGTGCCTCTCCCAGAGACTTCTTGGCCTTCATTTTCAATTTCCGCTTGGTTGACTTCCTCCTTCCCGTCGTCATCGAGTAATTCTTTCCCCGAGTCCACACTCCAACTCTTCCTCTGATTGTTTGGGTTCTCCCCCTCCTGGTTCTCCCCCTGTCACTTTCACCATGTCTACTTCAGGGCCTACCACCAGCAGTAACCCCAGTACTACTGTTGGGTCTATTTCCAGTGGAACCACCTCGGGACCTACCTCGACTGCTCCCTTGCTCCCCTTCATGGCAGGCCTCAGTCTCCTCGATTTCAATCAGTTGATCAATGATCCTATCCACCACGATGTTAGTTGGCCTATTATGCCAACCAAGCTCCCCTCCGACATTCCGAAGTTTGAATGCCTTGCTGGAGAAGATCCCTCCAACCATATCCGATCTTTCCACATGTGGTCTTCATCCCATTCCATTATTGATGATTCCATCTATCTTAGATTTTTCCAATGCACACTTACAGGCGCAGCTTCTAAGTGGTATGTTGACCAGCCCACTTCCTCTCATACCACCTTTTCAACTCTTGCCCAGGCTTTTTTATCTTACTTCCAGCTTCCCCTTTGTTATGACACTGGTATTGAACTTTTGACTTCTTTCCGTCAATCATCTGCGACCCACCTATTCGATCATGTCTAGGAATGGCGGCGAAGAAAGAGCCTATGTCAATCTCCTACCTTCGAAGACCGTGTCTATATGGACTGGTTCCTTAGATCTCTCTTTCCACCTATCGGGAAAGATGTCGCATCGCATTTTCCTCAAACCGAAGAAGCTGCCCTCTAAATGGCGTTAAAATATGACCTGATCTATGCTCAGATGGGTTATGTTTATATTGTTCTACTTGACCTCCCTAGACCCAGTAATGCCCATGCACCGGGGGCACCTCATGCCACTAACAGTATCGTTGGAGCTATCTCTCATCCATCCGCTCAACCTTCCATGAGCTATGGTTTCCCTAAGGGAGGGGGCACCACTTCCTGCACTTCTCACCCTCCCGGTAGCTCGCATCCAGGATCCGGCATGCCTCCTCTTTCTACCCAACCCCCTGTTACCCAACCTCATTATCATCCATATCCACAGCCTAGTGCTCCAGCTCCTACAGCATTAGCACTCCCACCTCCCTTGTCTTCTCAACCCCCGCAATAGCATCCACCACCCCCTCAGGGGCAGGTGTATGCACAACAGCGTACGACCAATCCTTTCCCGCAGCCAAGCTTCGTGGCTACCCAACCACCTCACGAACCGGTACCCACTCAACCTCGTACATCTAGTACCTCTGATTACCAGATCCTCATGATGAACTCTGACCAACCTATAACCACCAACCTTAACCTTCACACTCAATCCCATCCGTACCCCCAACCTCCTACTCTAGCTGTCCTCGAGTTACCTTCTTCAGGTTCTACAAAGCCTCTTTCAACAACTTATGGTCCCTTGCATATCCCTCCGACCAAAGTCGAGGTTCATACCAAGATTCCTAACGGACCCTTACGCCGAAATGCTGCTTCTGACCGAGTTGCCCATTAATTTAGCATAATAGATGAGCTGGCCCAATCTTTTGTTTCCATTTCAACGCTAGAACTCCTCCAGTCGTGCCCCTCCCAAAGAAAAGCTCTACTATCTGCCCTGGGCATTGTAGATCCAGCAGATGACCAATTTATTGTTTTCGATGCCCATCAGTTGGAGTCTCCTCCTCTTCATGCTTCTGTAGCTTTCCAAATCTCAGTCAAAATCCGGAATGCTAACATTTCCCGGTGCATCATTGACGAGGGGGCATCCACCTGTGTGATGTCCGCTTCGGTTTGGAAACAACTAGGATCTCCTGAGTTGGCCCCTTCCACGATCACTCTTCGAGCATGGGATGGCCACGCCTCCTAGCCCATTGGCATTTTCCATAATTGTCCCATCACTCTTGCGGGCAAGACTATTTGCGTTGACGTTGAAGTCATCGACGCCCCTCTTGATTATAACATTATTTTGGGGCATAGCTACACCTATGCCATGTCTTTTGTCCCATCCGTGGTCCACCGCAAGATGTTTTTCCCTCACAATGGAAAGATCATCACCATCAACCAGTTGATGTATCATGAGCCAAAATCTCACACCTCCCCTGAGTCAACCCTCTCTTCTGTAACCAATAAACAAAGCGTTGATTCTTTGACCAATGTTTCCCCTGGCGTTTACAAAGACTCCTCCTTGCTTGGAACCTTCCTTGGTCTTCCTCCTCCTCCTGTCTCTGATCCCAGCTTAGCGAATGTTTGCATGATGCAACCATCTCGGGCTGCCCTTAAACAGCTCGTTTTGGCGAGTCAGCAACCTCAACCTCACCTGCAGCAATCCGCTCCTAGCCCTTCGCCTCAGCTGCACAAACTTCTTCTCCCTGGACCTTCCCATCCAGCTAATACTCATGAGCCTCTTTACCCTCCTGGAACGGTTCCCTCAAGCCTTAGCCATTTAGGAGTCATCCCACCTGGCCATTACCCCTCTGGTCAGATACCTTTCCTTGCTCCCCCTCCCAAATTTTATTCGGTCCCTCTCTTGACCAACCTCTCCCTCCCTAACTTAACCTTGGGTATTCCAACCACTACCCCGCCTGGTCAACCGAAACCTTATCTTGCTTTGACCCTGTTTCAACTGGTCCCCATGACTTCTCCCGCTGCAACAGTGCCTCAACCACCTCAACAGGAACCACCTCCCGTTGCGACCACTTCAGGTAAGACTGGCAAAGCTCACAGGGGGGCATCAACCGACAAGACTGCCTCAACAAACCCTGCCCCTCCTCGGCCTCCAAAGCCTACCATCCAGTGTGCCTTATGTGATGTTGTCGGTCACACCACACATACTTGTCCTGAATTGCCTCATCTCAAGCCCATGGTTAATGTCGCGTTCCCTGAGTCCACGGTCCCGGAAGCCTTGGTTCCTTCCGTGCCTGCGGCCAAGAACCCCAAGACTATTCACACCAACCACCCCTGTGCTTTGTGTGATCTCCATGGCCATTACACCCACCTTTGTTCCCGCCTCAAGGAATTCCACACCTCTCTAGCCGCAGTCTGCCAATTCGAGGCCAAGCGCAACGAGTCCACCTCTCCCCTACTTGCGCATTTTTCTTCGGCAGAACTACTAGACATGATGGATCACATTGACATTCCCCCTCCTGATTTTGAGATGACGGAGCCTTCGTCCACCATCTTCTACCTATCATCATCCATGAGACTCTCAGGGAACATTCCCTCTGAATCCTCCCCTGTTGTTTCGCTTGACCTTCCTTCAGCGATCACCTTGGGCTCAACATCGGTAGATCCTTTATCTGCTTACTCTTCGGTCACCCCTTGTGACGATGCGCATATGAACCTCTATTCTCATGATGATGAGTTAGGTAGCTTCGCCGTGTCAGGTGGTCTTTCTTCCACCAGTCACCCCATCTTCTATCACGATGATTACCTTATGGAAGGAATCATCTCCCCTGACTTTCTCTCTTCCCCCTTACATTGAAACCATGCATTTGAACCACATACACCTTGTGGCCATTACATTGCAACCCAATGTTTGGGTAAGGGGGCACCCATATTTGAGAGACCAGGAGAAGTCATTCTCCATAACTCTCCTAGTGTATCTGGTTATGTCGACTCTAGTACCATTATTCTTCCACATTTAGAAGAACCTCTAGAGCCCCATACCCCTTCATATTACTCTCAGGATGATACCCCTTATCGTTCCTTCATTTTACATCTGAAACACAGTCTCTTAGACATTGTTTTTGACCAACTTATAGGTTTTCTAGGAGAGCATCAGTTCATTATCTCCAAATCCTCTATTTTGGATCATGGAACCAGGTATGCCAACCCAGCAACTTAAAGTCCATTTGATTCATATATGCATTACTAAACAATATTGGTAATCCTCCATTGCCTTTCTCAAATTACATAGCCATAACAAAAACAAATGGCGCACCATATCCTTCAAACGTGTTTAATTTCCCCTTTTTCTACATACATTTTGGCCTGACCACAACATGCTTGGGGGCACATATGCCCCTCAACCATAAATATCCTATATCTCAGCCAAAAACAGCACTGAAACCCCCTTTCTCTGCCAGGTCCCACTTTTCAGGTCATTTCCTGGGACAGGTCGCAGTTTTCTGCCCAATACCTGCTACCCAGGTCATAGCACAGACCCCAAAAAGTGCGACCTGGCCTGTTCATGAGCTCTAGGTACCTTTTAGTTTTTAGTACCTTGATACTTCACCAGGACACATTTTTTCCACAAAGATTCTATTCACCTCTCCTACAAATTGAATTTTTTCACTTACCATACTTGTACTTGGGACACCCCTTTGTCTCCTTACTTGTCTTTGTTCGTGTTGATTTTCGTCATGAGATACCCTATTGTACTCATGTTTTTATGGTTCCCCATTAGACCTTTACTGTGTGGCAGCACCATCGAGTCGCCCTTGTTTAGAGCATCTGAGTTTCATCATCATCAGTCATGGAGTCTATCTCGCGTCCCTTTGTATCCCCCTATAGTCCTCCATCCTTCATTTCTTGGTCCCTCTCTCGTGTTGCACATTATGGCCTTCAGTACCCTTGTCCCCTATCCCTCATGATAGTGTGTCAGTCGCTGCCAAGCCATTCATGCCCTTTATGCTCTAACAAGGGAAGTCATCCATCCGCTACTCAGTATTCCTCGTTTCATTATCATCATCAGTGTCCGTCTGTTAGTCACTCTACTATTTTCTCCCGTGCCTCAGTTGAGATTCCCTTGTTGCCTCACCTATGGTGGACCTACTTCTGTTGACATCAACTCATTTACTCCAGAAGCCAATTTTGGGGGGCAGTGTACCTTGGTTCAAGATCTTTTCAGCATGATCGTGATCTATACACTTGATAGTCCAGTGATGCAGCAGCAGCTATTGGTGATTCCCGGGTGTGTGTGAGATGTCTCAACCCTCATGAGGGGGTGGCCCTGCAGGTAGCCCCCCACATGCCCGGATGACTTCCTCATTTCCGCCCTTGATGCAGCTCCTCCCATTTGATGATATCAACCTTAACCGCTTGCGGTGCCTCTTCGATTTGCACGTATCAGTCAGATTTTGCGAGCCCTTCCCCACGTGTAGGGGGCATTTGGGTGTATTTTTATCTCATGTAATACCATATTATTGTATAAGTCCTGAATATTATTCCAAGCATCACATGTATCTGGGATTCATCATGTTATTTATATGGCTCATGTTTAGGCCAGCACATGCTTCACTATTGCGTTCCGTGGTTTTCCGGGCACCTTATTCTTTGTACTTTGTCTCGGTGGGCATAGGTATGCCTCCCCCGCCGCCTTTAGCTCAGGTACCACTTCATAAACTAGAGAATTGTTGCACCTGTAAGTCTCATCTCCTCAGGGTCTAGTCCTTTAGCACATCAGACAACATTACACTTCTCTCTCTCACTTCCCTTTTGATATCTAGTGATTGAGTTCTTACAACGTACTTCAGTGATATGATTTTCTCCTAACACTCGTACGTTGGGGGGCAATCTGTTACACCATTTTTTTGGTCATCTAACCTATTATTATTAGATGAACCCAAGTACACCATGTAAGACCAATTTTACCCTAAGTAAAATTTCTTTCACCATATAAAATAACTCATTTGGTCATATTTAACCCAAAACAAAGAAATTAATTAAATAAATCCTTATTTATTTAATTATTTCCTAAGAACAAGTTATTTAAATCATTATTTAAATAATATTATTAGTTAAATTTGACTAAATCATCCATAAATAATTAAATAAACCATTATTTATTTAATTACATTCCCATCATTCCCCTAAAATGATAAATAAATCATTTATTTATTTATTATTTATAAATAAAGGAATTGACCCAAGTCAAGAATCCTTTTCCCTCCAACAAATATAATAAAATATTCCTAAAAGGAGCTTCTAGAATTCGATTAATAATATTTTATTCATGCACCGAGTTCTAGACCGCCCCAATATTTTGTTATAAATAGGGGGGTTTTCCCCATTCATTATTCACCTTCATTGCATTAGATCACTCTGGATCTACTCTTGGTCACCATTTTCCATTTTGTTTTTTTAACTCCCATTGAGTTCTATGTTTGTTGTTCTACACCCATAAGAGAGAGAAATGTTAGATCTGAAACACTGAGGACTTTCAAGAACCCATCCCACTAAGGAGAACCGGAAGACACCTTTCTTGTTTTCCTCTCAGGTGCCCCATTCTTTAATATAATACAAAATTCTTTTAAATACATTCTTCTTGTCTTGTCCATTGGATTTATGGAGCCATGTTATATTTTATCTGCTTAATGTCTTTTGTGCTTAGATCTGAATTTGTGCAGCAAACTTAAAGATATTTTGCAGCCATAATCGATGTTAGGGCTATTTTTTATGCGTAGCTAAAGTGATCTTTTACGAAGAAAGAATCATACTAATAGCCATAACCCTTTCCTTTTATTGTTGTGAAAAGCTTTATGCATTCCTCTAATGTGGCTAGTCCATAGGCCAAGTAGACCACTAGGTAACAAATATGTTTACTTTCACCTTTGATTTTTCAAATTATGCCTACCAAATCTAAGACATTTAAGAGGGGGAACTAATACAATTTTAAAAAGAAAACCAGAGCACACATATACAAATTACCTCCTTAGTTACTGTCACACCATCATTAACTATTTTCGGAGAACCATGCTTGCTCTCCAAGACAAAAAATTTCCCTTCGCCCCAAGGGTGACTCCAACAAGATCAGCAAGTTTGTTCACACCACCTGCAAGACAAATTGAAAATGCTTTCAGTAAGTGTGCAATTGAATGCTAGATCATATGCCAAAACAACCCTCCATGAAAAATTAAAATAACACAATAAAATCGAATATAAGTGGACAAGGAAAGATCCACCGCAGCGAAGTTTCACGTGCAAGTGACCTTCCTTTAAACATAATTTTTTCTCTGACCTGCAATTTTTTTTTCACTGAGCCATCCTTGTTAAAGTACAACTCCTTTTCCATAGCTCTTGTATTAACTACCTTCTCTCTGTCGCATAATCTCAGAGTCCCTCTTTTTCTTGAGGGATTAAAGGAAATGGGTGAAAAAACTGAAAGAGAAGACAATTGTCTGCCATAATTATCAAACATTGCACCCAACTTCTTCCCCTTTCCATTGTTACCTAATGAGGTATATGTGGCAATTGTTGTCATACTGCCCAAAGCAGAGGCCATCTTCTCTTATCCTGAATATAGAATTACAAGATCTTCATATTATTATGAACCTTAAAAAACATGACTCCCATTGCTAAAAACCACTTTTAAGTTGTAACAGGCAAACTAAACAACTATCACAACTTTTGGAAAATTCTGGAGCATTAAGAGAGAAACAACCAAAGAGAAATACAACCACAATCCTCATTTTAATGAGACCGGACTATATATTTGCATTAATATAATAGAAATAAATCACGACTGTATTAAGGCCAGCACAAAACAATCTCTAACCAGTGTCTCTCGCGGCCTACAGGTTGCCATGCTAGAGGTTGCATATTTTTAATTTAAATTCTTGACCTCTCGTGCCCATCTATGAATGCATCCAATGGGATATCTACATCAAATGCTCTTTTATATCCCCAAAAAAAAATTCCCTACTACAAGAGCACCAGTATTGATGGATCACCCCACACCATCCCACCCACTAGAAATGGTGAAAAAGGAAACCCGAGAAAACTTCTGAAATATCTCAAGATGACTATATGGGTGGTTCTTATGAATCAACCAACCATTCAGAGCATGCTCATCAATCCAAACCATGAGTATTATGTGAATATATTCAAGCAGGCACTGAATCGGATTTCTGAAGCTATGTTAGAGAAACCCTAAACTCTCACTGAAAAAATAAAAATATACAGCAACAAAGATGATCACACTCTAGGTAGCCCTGGAGGCTATTTGGGGGTGATGAGTCCAATAGGTCTCAATGAACTATTTCCCTCACCGAGGAATACTATTGCAATGGAATTTGATACTATTTTGGATGTTGAATTCCACGATCCTAATCGAAACCAGTACCTTCAGCTCCAATACCTGTTCACAAAAGAGGGTGCCATAGTTATTCATGCGTGCAGAGAGGGTGAATTGCAGGCATTGCAACAGGAGGTGTTGTTGTTGTTGCATTGGCCACTAGATTGTTTTTCTGGTTCTGTTACAAGTGCAGAGTATTGAAAAGGACAGACAAATTTAGTTCATATATTGTGAAATTGCCTCGGAAATTCACCTACAAAGAGCTCAGCAATGCTACGAAATACTTTTTTTGAATGTGATTGACAATCGATAATTTCAAGCAAGGGTAATCCCCTTGTGAAACCCAAATTTCTGATCACTTTCTAAAACCTGATGACAGAGTCATTGTAATGAACAAGCGCCTAGGTCCATATTACGTCCAAATATACCAAGCACCAAGATCTATAAAAAAAATCCACAGTATCTACGAACTAAGAAGAAGATGTAGAAAATGTATTATGCTTACCTGTTCGAATAATGGTTGGGGTTTACGTCACGGAAAAAATTTGACAGAGCCCATGTAGCATTTCTTATCATTGAAATTATGGCAATATCATTCAACTGGGCAAGCACCTGCCTCAGAGCTCCATGACTGAGGGAAAGATCCCTAAATGTTGTAGAGTCTCCAACAATATTTCCCAAAGCCCAAAAAGCCTTACACGAACACCAGTTGAACTCAAAGTTGGGTACTAGTTTTTTAAATCAAATTCCAAAATTACAGACATATAAAGATAGTTGGGAAGAATAATTTTATGCCTCTAAAATAAACGTGCTACCTGTTCTCGAACATTATCATTCCCATAGGTAAGAAGTTCCACAAATATAGGCAGTGCCCCGTAATCAATCACAACCTTTGTATTCTCGGAGGTTCCTGAGACTATATTAGTCAAAGCCAAAGCTGCTTCAAACTGCATTATCAATCACAAGGTATCACCATCAAAGCTATAATTTTAAGATAACAATTTATCTATCATTGAAACTATAATTTTAAAATAGATACACCTAGTGAGAGTAGAGGTTAGGAAATTATAATAATAATTATTACAAGATATCACTCACAGTGCAGTTGATTGTTCATTGTCTGTTGTAACTATAATTTTAAAGAAGACACACTTAGTGATATAGACACCACCAAGTGAGAGCAGAGGTTATGAAATTATAATGAGAATTATTTCAAGATATCATATTACTCATGGTACAGTTAATTGTTTATTGTTTGGTGTAATAATTGTTTATTATTTATAAACACAATCAAACATATTATGAGGGACGGTGATGAAATTGACAACGGTCTCATGACAAACCATAACGGGCACATCCCCTGGCAAGATAGAATCTGAATAAGAAAGAAAGCAAAACAAAGTGATTACTTACAGGATCATAGGCTTCCTGAAGAACAAGATCCAGAGCAGCATTTGTAACCCCTAAAGCAACACCTCTCTTTGCAAGACGAATCGCTACATCTTTCATATGTAGTCTAGCAAATTTTATGAGCTCATCACGAGAAAGAGGATCAAATACAAATATCTCATCAAGTCTATTCAATAGATCTGGCCTGAAATGTCTTCTAACCTGCAAAAATATTAAAAGGCATGTCAAAGCACTGCTGCCAACTTCGTGATAAAATTATATGAAAAATATGCATACATAGAGTCCAGGAGAATGAAACGGCAGGTGTATTGGCAGTTGCCAAAATGCAGCAACTAAAACGGCAGGTGTATTGGTAGTTGTGGAAATGCAGCTACTAAAACCGCAGGTCTGTCGACGGTTGCAGGTGTGTGGATTGTTGCTGGTATTTTCAGACTGATTCCATGGAAATATACCAGAAACCAGTGGTATTTCAAACCTAGAAGGTAACCTGAGAGACTGTGACCGTCAGATTAAAAAAGTAACAGGTGTCGTGCCTAGATAAGAAGTGTTGACAAAAAAAAATTGATCTCTTTCATAACAGAAGGCCTATCGGCCTAAATATCTAGGACATGTGGCACTCCATGATAAAGACACATGGTGTGTGGATTTGAGTTTTTCAGGTGGTCAAGTGGGCCGAAAATAGGTGAAATGTGGCACCACTCAGAGATTGACATGTGCCAGTTGGTACAAGTGGTAGACAATTGGCATGCTCAAACAACAAGGTGATGCAGGAATGACATGAGGGAGAAAATATCAGAAAAGCTCCAAATCTGGAGAACTAAAGCTCAATACCAACCTGAGATTGACAACTTTACATGATGTAACCTATGAAATCGTAAATGGAGAAATCATAGTAACAATAAAGTAACCTATGTAACAATAAATTCGGATTCATCCTGGGAGTGGTAATGGAAGAAATCATAGTGAACAATAGGAAACATGCAGAGTTGCTTACAATCAAATAATTGAAAAAACACATACAAAAAACCTAGATAATAATCATGAACAAGCTTAATATTGAATTATGAACTGTAAAGGAACTTACAAAATGTGACATTATGAACCTGGTCAAGCGCACAAGCAAAAATATCCTGGACATGACCCTGGTTGACAAGTTGTATTGCTCACGATGCAAGAGGATTTGTACCTGCACTGCCAAGTCAATCAAAATCCATCATTATCTATACAATAAATACAAGTAATTGATGTAGTATTTTTACTCTAAGATGCATTCTTATGATAATGTTAGAACATATGTTGAAAATGTCAAAACATACCTGAATAAGCTCCTCTTCGTTTCAAGAAAAATTTATTAGAGTCGCATGAACTTGGAACAAGCCTCCCACGATCTGAAAGAGTAGCAACTAAGTCAACGGTGACTTTTTTGTTGCTACGCTGGATCGAGGGAGGTTTGCTCCAAGATTAAATCGCTCCAATAAATTATTCTCTACTAAACAGGGCCAACCACGTGAAGGTGGAAGCTCTTATGGCCCTCCCCCCCCCCCCCCCCCCCCCCTCACATCACTCTCAATTCCCCAATACCCAATCTATATTTCATTTTTTACTTTCATGAGCATAAAAAAAAATATTCAATAACTAATAATAAAAAAAATTCAACAAAAAGTACACAAGGAAACATTGAAATTAATGCTTGACATAAAAATAGTATGATAAATGAGTTTTTTATATAACGCAAAAAACGTTCCAAGTATGGTAACGTTTGTCTTATAATAATACAATATTTTACATTATCAAAATTTCTTTTTCTTCTTCCCATTTCTAAAGCTCCTAATTAAATCATAATATCATCGTGCTCTGCTCATGTTTTGTGCCTTTCGACCCGCATTGTTGACCTAGTTGCGTAGTCACGATGTCTGGTCTCATCCAGTCACGGGGAATCGCCTACAAAAACAGATAATATTAAATTTTAATTGTCAGTTTTTAAATATCATTGAGCTAGTTTGGTAATATTAATAAAAAAAATTGCAATGAGATTATTTACCTGGTGCACCAATTGTCGCCATTGGGACTGTTGCCATGTCTTCCTCTCTGGTGGTAAGATCCTCAAGGGAAACATTCTCTGTCATTTAAAAAAAAAAACGTTATAAGGACAACCATCAAGGTATAATTAGAAAAAATTATAAGTGGAAATTAATTACCATCACGGCCCTCACTGATAGTAGCATTGTCGGCCTGGTCCCCACTACAATGATCAGGTTGCACGTGAGGATCATCTACATCTGGCTCTAAAACTGGGTTATTTGCATCGTCGGTAGTGCTGCTCCCCTGATTTAAACAAAGTTTTTAGACATTAAATTTATGGACGAAAAAAAACATATTGAAAGGTTAATGTTTTACCTTATCAGGCATTCTGGATCTTGGGACCTGCCCCAAGCTTCTACGACATTCAATTATGGCTTGATAGCCGAAATGGAAAGCGATATTTTTATCTTCCTCTGTAGTTTCTGTTCCAAAGTCATCACCCTACATTTCATATGATTGTGTATTTTTAATCATATTTGATAGGATTACAAAAACGTTGGAAGGAAATACAATTAATTATAAGATGTTTAGCTACTTAATTACAATTCTTGTGGCTAATTTCAAGTAGCCGCCCTGGCCTAGCTTGTGATGGCCCTTTTTTTCAATCCTATCTTTGGTTTCCTTTGAGGTGTCAGGCAACCTAGCATCAAAATATTGAAGTCAGATATAACGTAGCACACTTTTATTTTAGACATAGAGAAAATTAAAGCTATTGAATTAAAGTTGTAATTTACCTTGCGGGTCCTGTTGGAATTTTTCCTTCTTTCTTTGCCCTTTTCTCTTTTTCGTCATGGATGAGTTCTCTCCACTCACTCTGTGGAACTATGAGAGGACACTTGTATCTAGGGTTAAATTTCAATTGCGTCCTATAGGTGTCCCTGGTATATTTCAAATATTTGCCAGCTACCCAAGCCATCGTTGTTCTGTCAAATGTGCTGACCCCAAAAAGGGCTTCTAGATAATCTAGAAGTTCTTTTTTCAGGTTGGAATTCTGGGAATTCCACCTTGTGTGTATGGTTGGGCCAAAAATTACCAATGCATGGCTCTCCAAAAACCTGTAGAACTCATTTTTTCCTACACAGAAAAAAAAAAATATATTATCATTAATTTAAAAATAAAAATCATGATAAATATGTTTTAGATAGAGTACATGAAATATTTAAAATATTAAAATTTACCTGGAAGTTCTACGTGATTTATAGGGACACCTTCATCGTTCACCAACAATGTGCCATTAATGGTCCCTGTGGAGCTGACACGTGTAGCTCCAGGAAACGCAATAATGTAGTTGGCCATATCAGCCTCATCACTACCAACACATTCAGCAGTTGGCTGGGTGTCTGCTTGGGCAAGGTGTTTTTCTTGGCTAGCACCTAAAGGAGTAGAAGGTGTATGAGAGGGTTGCTAGGAAATATCTTGCCCTTGTGTCCCACTACCACCAACACCGGGTTCAGAAAGTGCCAGAAAACGCTACATACAAAAGAACTTTTTGTTAGTTTAGTCAATGTAAAAATTAAAAATCAAACTATCACAATTCATCTCATGCAGAACAAAAAAATTATCCTTTTGACTTTTTATTATTACCTGATATGTTTCTAGCTCACTCATAAGTTGTTTTATCCTCTCTTCTGTTTCAGGTGTTTGAGGCGCGTCTATCAAAGTATTAAATTCCGACCTTGCATCTCGTGCCTTTTTTCGCAACAAGCGCATTGGAGATAGGGATGAAGAAAGCTCTTCCTCATAGAGGGAATCATCAGGCATACCATGGCTAGGTGTCTGCATATTTGAACAAAATTAATATTATTTCAATTATGTAAATAACTAAAATACCTAGAGATAGAGTAATGTTGGCACTTTACATGTTCTTCCGCTGGCCTCTTTCCGCGATCATCCCGTCTCGGGGTTGTTCCTGTACTGCCCTGATCAGTTGCCACATTGCAATAAAATTATAAATGTAAAAACTTGAAAACAATATCTAACTTGAAAACACAAAATGAAAACTGAAATAATTTCTAATAAGACACCGGAAGACAGAGTTAGAGTTTCAAATATGCCTTGCATTGAATTCAGTCCTGGAAACATTTCATTGCACATTAAGGCACCCAAACAAGAGACGAGTTGACAATGAAGACCTTATTGAATATATTGTTCGAGCAACTTCTAGTAAACTTGTTGTGAAGACCTTGAGGACATTTTTGGAGCAACATTGTTGAAGTTGATGGTATAGCATTGTTGGAGATGATCTTGAAGGGCCTTGAAGTGAAGCTTTTGGAGCAACTATTGAAAAATCCTTAGAGCATTTAAGTAAGGCACTTTATATCTTCCATCACCTTTTTCCTTTCAATATCCTTTAAACAATTTTGTTGATATTTAATGTTTGAAATCACGTTATAACTCCTTGATTATATGTGTTTTGGGACTTTCCCTTTGAAATTACCCAAAAATACCATGGAAATTTTATCTTCAAGATGCATGTCTGACCCTATTGCTCAATATTTTGATTGATAGTAGTAAACATAGAGAGTTAGGGAGCTCTTGACTTTGTTTGGTTGGGCCATTAGATCCCTAACATCTACTAGGGAGAACCCCCCTTTAGTTGGAGGAGAGCTAGCCCGAAGTGAAAAGAGGTTGTTGAGGTGAAAATGGGGCTATTGAATTACACATGGTATCACACTTTAGCTTTAGGACTTTATCTTGAGAAGTGCGAGATTTTGCTATATCAATTCTCAAATTGTTTACAACACTATTGTTAAGAACTAATAAGAAGTGATGTTGAGGGGTTTTTGGGTATAAGAAACAATACCATTTAAAAACTATGGTTCTCAGTCCTTGGCATTCCTTCACCTAGGCCTAGGGGCACACAAGAATAATTTCACACTAAACCATGCAAACTTAAAAGTAACTTAACAGATCCATAAAGTAATAGTAATCATAATTCCTAATTTCTTATTGTACGATATAATGCAAATTATTCAATCATGAAGCAATGAAGACATGCAATGTCTAAATTTCAAGATTGATGAACCAATACAAGAAGTTAGAAACTACAACTTTGATTCAATACTCTGTGTCCCAAATCCAGGAAGGAATCTAGTTTGTAGTACAGAACATGCATCGTGTATTATCAATTCTTAATTGACAACAACTAAAGGTCATCTACCTCATCAATTCCTTCCCATTTTGTGTTTTTATGTTATATTCCTTATAAAAGTGTCAAATTTCTCTCAAAGTAAGCAACCACTTAATAAAATAAAAAATAGTTGAGATATGATTGAGAAATGGTCATTTATTTCTTGAAAGGATCTTCACGATTTCTTTGGTTGTTTTTCATCTCAAGAAACAAGAAATGACCTAAGAAACTATCGTGATGTAATATAAGAAACAACACGGTGCAATGGCCATTTTCAAAACCAAATGATGTCCATTGAGGACATGGCCTTTATTTGGTTCCTATTTCATAGGAGTTTCGGGTAGAAATGGAACTTTGTTGTACCATTTCCAGTAGTAAAAAGGGAAAACCTTCTTTTCCATGGGAAATAATTTACCTTTCCTTTTTCAAGATAATCTAAATCACAAAAAATATGAACTATACTGCACACATTCTTGGATAATGTGAAAGTGGAAAAGGAATACCCTACACAAGTGATGTACACATGTACATTTGAACACTAATATATTTTTGTAGTTGAAATGCAATGCTTGTTTTCATTTAAATGTAGGGTTTTTAAAGCAGGGAGAAATAATGGCTACCAAATTAATAAGCGTTTCTTTGGGAAAAATTTGTATCTTGTATTGGGTGATGAAGATAATAGAGGGTATTGAATCTTGATTCTTGACATTGTGTTTAACTTGAATAACTCAAATGATTATAAATATTAGTGGATGAGTTCTTTTTTTCAAGTATGTCACTCAAAACTCTTATGTCAAAGCATTGTATGATGGCTAGCATTTTATTGTTTCCCTTTCTTCAGTTCAATGTAAAAAGTGTATTAATATATTGGAGCACGAATGATAACTACAATTGTTTTCTCTACAGTATATCCAGCCCCAATATTATGAAAAGTTTTCTCAAGTGGAGCTATTGGTTATTGATGAAGCAGCTGCAATTCCATTGCTTGTTGTAAAGGCTCTTCTTGGGCCATATTTAGTGTTTCTATGCTCTACTGTAAATGGGTAATAATTACAAATGAGCCAACCACAATCACAGATTTTGTAGCCATTCAGTTTCCATGGATAGTGATGATGATATTAACCCTATATATCAGTGACCTATATCTATATGAGAATGATATCAACATTGACCTTGATATGGTTGTATGGATGTGACCTTTGGTATGTCATCAGAAAATCCCCAAATATCAGAAAATCCCCAAATCTGGAGAACTAAAGCTCATCACTTTCGATCTGGAGTACTACCCTTGTGATAAATTTGATGAATTTAGATCTCCCATTCTCTACCACTTTGCACTTCACCTTCAATATAGATCAGACCAAGGGAAATTCGTTACTGGGTGTTGATATGGATGAGTTTGTCGAACTAAAATCCATAGCTTAAACTTCATGAAACTGGTGGAGTCAAATTCATGAAAGCACAAACACATCTTACACATCCTCTTTGAAACTCATCCGAAAGAACATTGGAAGACATCTAGAGAGAACCCTATAGCCTAACACAATCCAATGGAATTGACCAAAAAAACCCAAATAGAGTCAACCCTACTATAGGAGGAAGGGCCTGCAGTAAGAACTTACCATTTTACAAGAGCTGAGGGCAAATGCTGAGGGCGAATGCTGTTCTGCAAGAGCTGAGGGCGAACGCTGAGGGCGAATGTAGGGCGAATGTTGTTCTGCAAGAGATGAGGGCGAATGCTGAGGGTGAATGTTGTTCTGCAAGAGCTGAGGGTGAATGCTAAGGGTGAATGTTGTTCTGCAAGAGCTGAGGGCGAATGCCGAGGGCGAATGATGTTCCGCAAGAGTTGAGGGCGAATGCTGAGGGAGAATGTTGTTCTGTAAGAGCTGAGGGCGAATGTTGTTCTGCAAGAGCTGAGGGCGAATGTTGTTTTGCAAGAGCTGAGGGCGAATGCTGTTCTGCAAGAGCTAAGGGCGAATATTGTTCTGCAAGAGCTAAGGGTGAATGCTGAGGGCGAATGTTGTTCTACAAGAGCTCAGGGAGAATGCTGAGGGTGAATGTTGTTCTGCAAGAGCTGAGGGCGAATGCGCGCGTGATATCAGACGTTAATGTAGTTTTTAATAAAATCATTTTTATGTAAAGCGCATATAAGTGTCGTTATACCGACGGCGGCCAAAGCATCGCTATTGCGACGGATGCCTCCAAATGTCGCAATTACGACACTTAGACATTGTGTCACACTTGCGGCGTTTGGAGGTAGCCATCGCAATAGCGACGCATTGGGGCATAGTGTCACAATTGCGACGTCTTCCTCCAAAATTCGCAATTGCGACACTTTGTCTAAGTTTCGGTATTGTGACACTTTTCTCTAAATGTCGGTATAGCGACGGTTTCGGGCGGGATTGAAAAAATTTGGGGAAATTTCCGACATTTGGTCAAAAGTGTCGAAACCAAGTGTAAGAATTTCCCCCAAATGTACTAGTGAGACTAGTAGCCCGAATCAAAATTTGTTTAATACATAATGAAGCTTTTATATTTCTTTATCATTTCCCTAACATTTTATTTCGCCTTTTTGTTTAGAGCATCTAACACCTGACATTTTATTGACATGGATGCCTACGAAAATCATAATTTTCCTAACATTTTTAACTTTTATTCTTTTGCATCCATATCCTACCTTATCATTTTGAAAATAATTCAACTACTTATTAACAAGAAATTTAAATCTAATTCAATCATGCTTAACTATATGATTTAATTTTATTGAACTATTGTGGAATTTTGAACAAGTTGCACACAATTTATTTGCAGAAGAAAACTAAACTAAGAGTAGTGGCATTTGAATGTGCAACACTTTTAGAATTTATTTATTTTTTCTTTTTATGGGGTTCACATATTATATCTTTTCATTTATAACATATACCCTCTTGATTTTTTATGTTATTTCCCTTCTTTTTTTTTGAAAATTATTTGTAGATTAGAAATCATTTTACGAAAGAAAATCAATAGATAGAATAGACTCAATCATCTTGAGATCCTATGAAATATAGGGCCCTAACATGTTGTAAGATATTTCATGTTCTAAGACAATGTTATATTTTGCAGCATAGTAACCAACTGTGCTTTCATTATATTTTCATTTGTAATATTTTGTGAACTCCATATCACTTCTGCAACAAACCAAAATTGTTTTGGATGATCTCATCCCTTGAACACAGGAAAATTTGGGGGTTGGGCCACGATGAATGGGGGAGGTGGAGGTGGAGGTGGAGGAACGGAATGGGATGGGGTGATGATAGGGGTGGAAGGTTGGGGAATTTCTTCAATGCTTTGCTAACTTTCAAATCCCAACGACAAACTTCTCGAGCTAGCAGTATTTATTTTTCTTCCTTCAGACCCAAATAGTGGACAATATTTAGTTTCAACGTAAGTACCCCAATTTGTTATGAATATTTTAACGCTCCGCGTAGCACCAAGTTCTATTTCTTCAAGCATCAATCTGAGTGCATCTGTAATATACCATTTTCACACAATATCATTTTAATCTAGAACTTCAGTGAATTCAAGTACTTACCTCTAGGGCCTTTGAATAACTTGTGTTCCGCTTCGTTATAAGACATAGAAGTCTTGATTGAAAACTCAATAATAAACCCTCTAATACTATTGATCCAATAATCAAAAACCCTTGTGATCTTGTTATCAGTCTTTTTAATATTATCAATCAAATATGGGGTATGTTGGTATCCCGTGTTTTGACATTTTGGCAAATCAAAAGACAAGGCAACATCAGAACCAATCTTTAGAGTTCCAAGATCTAGTCCTCCTGTTCTCAGAGAGGGATCTCTCAAATATTTGTTTGCAAAGTTTTATCTTGTTTGCTTTGATTATGGATTTTAGACTAGTTATTAAGTGCGGATGTTTGTTTGGTTGGGTTGAGTTGATACAGCAGAATATGAAAGGTCTAGGAAAGATAGACAGAGAGAAAAAGTATGCAGTTCATTGGGCTATGGAGTCAAAATAAGGTCATGACAAACTCATCAATGGATATGGGATATCAAAAGGAAAATCTAACTTGGCCACAGGATCCTTTGTTTTGGAATGAGATGGACATTAATGATTTGGAAAGAGAAGTTTAATTCTCAACAAAGGGAACTTGAAAAAATAACTTAACAATAAAGAGATATTTGCTAGACAGGGCTAACCATAAATTCCACACACATTCTTTAAGCAAATAATGACTTCAAGACAACTTTTAAAATGAAACCTAAGATTCGGGGAACTCCCTATTTCCTCAAAGATTTTATTTTAAAGGACTTAGAAAACATAAAAGATTCACTGATAGTTGCATTCATAGAAGAGGGAACACCTAAATAACGTCTATGCGTGCAACTATAAAGACCTTCAAAACAACTGTTCAAGCAGGGGCAAAGGGTAAGATCAAAACCGACCTCTTTGATTAACTTAAGACAATGGTACTTCAAAGGGAGACTTCAATAACAGCTTTCAAGTGATGGCAGACAAGCAGGGAGAACCATAAATCATGATGAAACCAACTATTTGAGCTATCAAGGAAATAAACAAGCATGAAGACTAAAGAGAAGGTTTAAAGCCTCTAAAATACTTCAGCAGAAGAAAACATAAAACAATGAAGGATGAACAAGTCTAAGGTGCTTCCAGGAGTCATTTCTTAGCCTAAAACTTTCAACCTACTGTAGTAAGAGATTATGAAACATAATGAAAACAGGAGAAAACATTAAATAGTTAGAATACTTCACCAACAACCAAGCTCATGAATCCAATGATAGAGCCTTCTCAGGAACGGGCATGCAACAGCATCATCAAGACATCCAAGACTTCAATTTGTTTTCAACTTCAACAGACTCGTATATTTATTTCATAGAGTTTCAATGTTACAACTTGTGATCAAATAGCAACCAACAACCAAAAACCAACAACTTCTCATTTTCTACTGAGGTATTTATAGAAGAATGAGGAGGTGAAATCTAACAAAATATCTCTCGAAGCAATTAATACAGATTCAAGACTTCTTGGCCTTTTGAGGGGCTCGATTAAGAATTTTACAAGTGGTTCTCTGTATTAATTGTTCTATATTTACGAATTAAGCTCGATGGGAGCTTTATTTGACTTTGAGGCTTTGTGTAATGTTTGGAGTAACTCTGCAGATATTTCTACATTTATTTCCTGGCAGAAATAACTCCCTGGCTGTGCTGGAGGCGAAATATATGTCTCTGCAATAGGTTCAGCTTCTGTTCGAACGCTTTGAGGCAACAGGTGGCTTTTATGGTAGCTGAGGAATCAATGCGCCTCAAGTATGGCGGTGGAGGTCCTTTCTGTCTGATAAACACTTTAGGTTTTCTTTAAATATTGTTTTTAAATCGGGGATTAGGCTTTTGATAACTGTCTTAGTCGTAATCCCCGTAAAAATTGTCTTCAATCTTCATCTGATGTGTTTTGTCTTCAAAACTGATACTCTTTAATAGTGTCTTGTCGATGTGCATGGCCGCACTGGGCTTTTAAAGGCATTAATGCCCATGAAGCATTGAGAAAACAATGGAGCGAAACCCCACAGATGGTTCTCTTTAACAACTCAGAGGCGCAGGAAACGTCTTTCCCGGCCCTCTGCTCTCTTTCATTATACAAATGGAAAACCATTAAAACACCTTCAAAACACAAAAATGATTAAGAAATCCTGCGTTTTAGGTTTAAACTGCTTAGGAGGCGGGGAAGGAGCGTAACCGTTGGATCATGGAGCGGGGGTGCAGATTGACGGCGGAAATGCAACGGCGGGATGTAATGCGCAAAACCTTTGTAAACCAAAAAATATATCATTCTCGACTTTACAAAGGAAAAAAGTGTTTTTTTATGAAAGGCGGGGGTATCATATGGTGGGTCCGACGGGACTGATCGCAAATCGCAAATATGGAAAACGCGATGGCGGATTATGTGACAGAGAGAAAATGCGATATTGCGGTTATGTGATATTGCGATGTGCGGAAACTGCGATGGATCGCAGCGCAAATATTTGCAATGGCGCAAAATCGCAAAAGTGGAAAACGCGATGGGCATTTTAAATGAAAACTGAAATTTGCGGTTTGTGATCTGCGCTGGATCGCATTTCAGAAATTTGCGATGAGCGCTCCTAGAGTTAGCACTTGGTTTTTTATGCATTTTTCATGGTTTTTCAATGGAAATGGGGGTTATGGCAAAGCTAAAGAGTGAGTCTTTTAACTTTGTAAAAGTGTTTTTTCATGAGGGAAAGAGAAGAAATCATGAAAACAAAGGGGATTTTATGGAGGAAAAGAGGAGCAGATGAAGGTTAGTTTTGAGTGGGAGAAGGGCGAAAATGATGGTTCTTCAGCAGTCTTTTCTTATGAAATTAGTAGAATTTCAGAGCATGAAATGGAAATCGTAATTGAAGATTTCGGACAGAGGCATGAGGCCTTCAAGGAGTCTTCAAGAGCCAACAATTTTTAGTGGATAAATTTGTTCCTTGGAGGCTCAAAAAGGTCTTAGCCACCTTTTGGTATAACAAAATATTATAGGTGGCTAACAGTGGCTCCACTTGGGGATGGTGCCTTCTTGAAGGCATCAAGAACTTCAGACTTGCATTCTTTGGGAGGCTGATCTGTGCCTGATCCATTGGGTTGCCCTTCTTTTGCTGGATGATCTTGTTTGAAAACATATTTAGCAGCCGTGAAAACAATGGTCCTTCATCAATACAAACTTTTTACCTACCCAATCCTACTGATCTAGCATTTTTTCTTCATCAGAGTGCACTTGGATTGGCAAACTCTTTTCACAACATTTTATTCTTTTGAAAGCATAAAAACTAATCTACTTCTACTCCTTATTTCTCCCTAGACTCAGATTAAACAGTTGAGCTCAGATATTTCTCTACCTAATCTATTGTCTGTTGGGATTAAACTGTCCAACAGACTTTCATTCTTAAATTCTACAACAAAAATTTAAAAATAGTCAAGTCAATATTAAGCTATTTGACTTGCTGTGATCTATGGCATAAGAACAAGCTGCACATAGATTATTATTTGCAGAAAATTAAAAATCAAAATGGAAGGCTCAAGATCTGAAAGTTTCTCATCATGGCCTTCTCTTTTCTTCACAGCTCTGTTTTTTCTTTTGTTTGAGCTGCCTCTTCCTTGATATCTGATTCAGATTTTGGACAAATTAGAACCAGTTCTTCTCTTTTATGACTCAGAAAATAAAGCAGTTTTGAGTCATCTCTCTTTGGAAACTTTGGTTCAGATTTTGAGTTTGTTTGAACCTTCATTTCTATCCTAATGTATCTACTGATAAGCCAAGATTGAACAATTTGGAAAATCGAATTCACTATCCTATCAGCAGAAAATTTAAAGCTAATTAGTCAAGATTAGGCAGTTTGACTAACTAGAAGTGTGTTTTGAGGAGTGGCATTTGAGCTTGCACACTTTCAGATTTATTTCTCTTTTTGGTATGGGGTTGTACCTTTATTGTTTTGTCAATCTGCCCTCTTTTCTTTCTTTTCTTTGTTTTTGTACTTTTGAATTTTTTATTTTTCTTCAACATAGAAAAACAACAACTAACTACATGCCCAGAAGTGAGCTTTATTGACATTCCTATCTAACCTATTCTAAACATGGAGTATTTACATATTCATATGATACAAAAGTGCCAATGCAGCCAGCTGAGTAATGTCAAGAAGAAGAAGAAACTCTGGCTGCTTGTCAGAGGTATCCATAGTATATTTTGAAGATTAATCTTCAAAACCGAGGCTATCACAGAAGGTGACAGCTTTTCATGTCTCTAGCTCTTGCAAAGGATCAATGCTTGATAATTTGAGCCAATTTGGATTTCCACACACTCTTCCATAGGATCAACAAAGAAAAGGTGAAGGTTCTCTTCTTTTTGGTCCTCCACAATTGGTAGATCATCTACTTCCAAGACATCAACTTTGAGGACTATCTCTTCAGTATGTAGCTTGGAAGTATCATCATTCTTAACCTGCAAAATAGAAAACAGTGAAATATCTTCTTTCTTTGAATCTATGCTTGCTTCTGATATAAATTCAGGCTCTTTAAATGAAAGACTAATATCAGTGAAGGGAGAAGTTTCTTCTTGAGAAGATGATATATCCACAGCAGGATAGTCTTCTATTTGTTTTTCTCCTTCATCTTCCTCATCTTTTGAACTGGAGGACTCATCATATTTGACAGTGTTGTCCTCTTGTGGCCCTTGTATGCCCGTATTCGGTGGACTAAATTCTATGAAGAGGTTATTATATTCTTGAGCAGGGGTGTATTCAATGGTTTCCTCTTGCTCAAAAATTTCTTCATTTTTCTTCTGTTCACCTTTTGAGTTGAAAAGCTGTTGATTCCCAATTATGTGAAAGCGATTTGTGATGGATTGAAATGGGTGATTTCTGCTTTCAAGTTGATGATGGTGAAACTCATAACACCAATCGAACGCAGGTTGCCCTGCGTGATTAATTTTTGCTTGAAACTCATCATCATCATCAGACTGATCGAAATTTGGAAAATCATCGGAATAAACAATTTCATCAGTCGAACATATTGGGTTATCAGCATGTCTCTCTTCATTATGATTTACAAAAGAATTTTCTAAATCTGTACAACAAAGTTCTCTATGCGAATGGGCAAGAGTGTTTGTTTTGCAAAAAGTTTCAGAGACTGATTGTTTATAAATAGTCTGTTCTATTTCCTTCTCTGTCAAAGGGGAAAATGTTTCCATGTCCCTTTGCACAGAAGTACAGCAATTCTCTGTCTCTTGCGAAGACTGATTTTGAGGCTGGATGTCTTCTTGAGCCTCAGATATAAGGGATGATGAATCAATATCTGAGTTTTCAGGGATATCTTGTGGAACGTCCATTATTTATTGGATCATCTCTTCCTCAACTGATTCATCTATGTTCTTAAAATTTTTCAATAGGAGATTAAACTCATGAATGGCTGTTAAAAGATCTTCAGGATGCATCTCTTCCAAAGCTTCCTCATTATCTATAATGTGTTGGGTGATTTTTTGTGATGGATCATAATATATTGCACCCCATGATAATGACGTAGCGTTTTCTTCATAGTTCTCATAGAACACATATTCAAGGTCTCTTAAAGAAAACAAACTACTAGATCTTAAGCATTCATACCAATCCCTAGATTTTCCTTCTAATGTTAACATGAACATTTTCATTAAGCAGTCTTCATGCCATTCAACTTTCAACCTCCATACATGTATATGAAATTTGATGAGATGTAATAGAGGGTCATCAAATTTTTCACCTTGAAAAAGAGGCAGGTTGTCATCCCAATTCACCTGGGGCATCTTATGTGGAAACCCAGGGATATGATCTCTACTCATTGGGGCATATCTTCGTTGTATTCTTGGAATCATAATTGTAAATCAAGAAAGAGGTCACTGTGTCTGGTCAATCAGTTTAGGGTCTTCTACTAGTGGAGTCATTTGGTCTTCTGGGAGTTTCAGAGTGTGGAGTCGCCAGGTGGAAGTTTTTAGCTCTTTTTTGGAGGTAAAATGTTTTATGGTCCACCACCATGTACCAATCTAAAGATATCAGGGGTACTCTGAGTCTTAGCAGTATTTAAAATGAAAAGAACTCGGGTCCCCAGTGGAGTCGCCAAGTGGAAGTTTTTAACTCCTAAAAAGGTTTTGTGGTCCACTACCATGTTTATTATGAAGCCAAACTTGAAATGTTTTTGGGTTTTTCTGAGTTATTTTGGTTTTATAGGTTAAGAGAGTGTTCTAAGTCTGATTTTGCACTTAGCTAAGGTGTTCAAACAAACAGAGTTGCTCTTATGGCTTGGTAACTGGTTCCTTCAAGGTTTGGTAAGGCTTTACGAGAATCCTAAGGGTTACTTAGTTTGTCACTGATTCAATTAAGTCCTATCATGATTTCCATTTGTTATGCAGTGCTTGAGGAAAGTTACTTATGTTATACTGGACCTAAAAGTTCAAGAAAAGGTTTTGAAGCCTCTAATTCTCAGTAGGGTCCCACCGTGATCGCCATTATGTTGGTATCCCGTGTTTTGACAGTTTGGAAAATCAAAAGACAAGGCAACATCAGAACCAATCTTTAGAGTTCCAGGATCTAGTCCTCCTGTTCTCAGAGAGGGATCTCTCAAATATTTGTTTGCAAATTTTTTATCTTGTTTTCTTTCATTATGGATTTTAGACTAGTTATTAAGTGCGGATGTTTGTTTGGTTGGATTGAGTTGACACAGCAGAACATGAAAGGTCTAGGAAAGATAGACAGAAAGAAAAAGTATCCGGTTCATTGGGCTATGGAGTCAAAATAAGGTCATGACAAACTCATTAATGGATATGGGATATCAAAGGGAAAATCTAACTTGGCCACAGGATCCTTTGTTTTGGAATGAGATGGACATTAATGATTTGGAAAGAGAAGTTTAATTCTCAACAAAGGGAACTTGAAAAAATAACTTAACAATAAAGAGATATTTGCTAGATAGGGCTAACCATAAATTCCACAAACATTCTTTAAGCAAATAATGACTTCAAGACAACTTTTAAAATGAAACCTAAGATTCGGGGAACTCCCTATTTCCTCAAAGATTTTATTTTAAAGGACTTAGAAAACATAAAATATTCACTGATAGTTGCATTCATAGAAGAGAGAACACCTAAATAACATCTATGCTTGCAACTATAAAGACCTTCAAAACAACTGTTCAAGCAGGGGCAAAGGGTAAGATCAGAACCGACCTCTTTGATTAACTTAAGACAATGGTACTTCAAAGGGAGACTTCAATAACAGCTTTCAAGTGATGGCAGACAAGCAGGGAGAACCATAAATCATGTTGAAACCAACTATTTGAGCTATCAAGGAAATAAACAAGCATGAAGACTAAAGAGAAGGTTTAAAGCCTCTAAAATACTTCAACAGAAGAAAACATAAAACAGTGAAGGGTGAACAGGTCTAAGGTGCTTCCAGGAGTCATTTCTTAGCCTAAAACTTTCAGCCTACTGTAGTAAGAGATTATGAAACATAATGAAAACAGGAGAAAACATTAAAAAGTTAGAATACTTCACCAACAACCAAGCTCATGAATCCAATGATAGAGCCTTCTCAGGAACAGGCATGCAACAGCATCATCAAGACATCCAAGACTTCAATTTTTTTTCAACTTCAACAGACTCGTATATTTATTTCAGAGAGTTTCAATGTTACAAATTGTGATCAAACAGCAACCAACAACCAACAACCAACAACTTCTCATTTTCTACTGAGGTATTTATAGAATAATGAGGAGGTGAAATCTAACAAAAGATCTCTCGAAGCAATTAATACAGATTCAAGACTTCTTGGCCTTTTGAGGGGCTCGATGAAGAAGTTTACAAGTGGTTCTCTGTATTAACTGTTCTATATTTACGAATTAAGCTCGGTGGGAGCTTTATTTTACTTTGAGGCTTTGTGTAATGTTTGGAGTAACTTTGCAGATATTTCTGCATTTATTTCCTGGCAGAAATAACTCCCTGGCTGTGCTGGAGGCGAAATATCTGTCTCTGCAATAAGTTCAGCTTCTGTTCGAACACTTTGAGGCAACAGATGGCTTTTATGGTAGCTGAGGAATCAATGCGCCTCAAGTATGGCGGTGGAGGTCCTTTCTGTCTGATAAACACTTTAGGTTTTCTTTAAATCTTGTTTTTAAATCGGGGATTAGGCTTTTGATAACTGTCTTAGCCGTAATCCCCGTAAAAACTGTCTTCAATCTTCATCTGCTGCATTTTGTCTTCAAAACTAATACTCTTTAATAGTGTCTTGTCGATGTGCAGGGCCGCACTGGGCTTTTAAAGGCATCAATGCCCATGAAGCATTGAGAAAACAATGGAGCGAAACCCCGCAGATGGTTCTCTTTAACAGCTCAGAGGCGCAGGAAACGTCTTTCCCGACCCTCTGCTCTCTTTCATTATACAAATGGAAAACCATTAAAACACCTGCAAAACACAAAAATGATTAAGAAATCCTGCGTTTTAGGTTTAAACTGCTTAGGAGGCGGGGAAGGAGCGTAACCATTGGATCATGGAGCGGGGGTGCAGATTGACGGCGGAAATGCAACGGCGGGATGTAATGGGAAAAACATTTGTAAACCAAAAAATATATCATTCTCAACTTTACAAAGGAAAAAAGTGTTTTTGTATGAAAGGCGGGGGTATCATATGGTGGGTCCGGCGGGACTGATCGCAAATCGCAAATATGGAAAAGGCGATGGCGGATTATGTGACGGAGAGAAAATGCGATATTGCGATGTGAGGAAACTACGATGGATCGCAATGCAAATATTTGCGATGGCGCAAAATCGCAAAAGTGGAAAACACGATGGGCATTTTAAATGAAAACTGAAATTTGCGGTTTGCGATCTGCGCTGGATCGCATTTCAGAAATTTGCGATGAGCGCTCCTAGAGTTAGCGCTTGGTTTTTTATGCATTTTTCATGGTTTTTCAATGGAAATGGGGGTTATGGCAAAGCTAAAGAGTGAGTCTTTTAACTTTGTAAAAATGTTTTTTCACGAGGGAAAGAGAAGAAATCATGAAAACAAAGGGGATTTTATGGAGGAAAAGGGGAGCAGATGAAGGTTAGTTTTGAGTGGGAGAAGGGCGAAAATGATGGTTCTTCAGCAGTATTTTCTTATGAAATTAGCATAATTTTCAAAGCATGAAATGGAAATAGTAAATGAAGATTTCGGACAGAGGCATGAGGCCTTCAAGGAGTCTTCAAGAGCCAACAATTTTTAGTGATAAAATTTGTTCCTTTGAGGCTCAAAAAGGTCTTAGCCACCTTTTGGTATAACAAAATATTATAGGTGGCTAACAGGGTCCACGCAGTTGGCTTATTATTGAAATGACCCATCTACGCAGCTAGTCTGGATAGCCACTCATATAGCTCACTAGAAAACGACGAGAAAACGATATCATATTGATATATATAAATATACTTTTGTAACCATTTTTTAGTAGAGATGTGTAGATTTATGTTTTCTTTCACATCAAACTCGTGTTCTTTTAGATCTACACAATATTTGATCTCTTGCTTAGACAGATTCCACATCCAACTATTCCCCAGTCAGGTCCTAATCCCAGAAATGAAACCATTTTTTGGATTGATGGGGCCTAGGCCCAGGTTCGAATGTGGTTGTGTGAACCAACAAAACCCATTATTATCGGCCCTTTCAACAATGATATTCTTGCGCAAACCGAAGTATCACCTGAGGCAATATAGGGGGATGCTAGAACCAGGTTTCTGCATCTAAAGGGACAATGGATTATGTCTTTAAGGATTTTCTTCCTTAGCAAATCTTCACAGAACATATTTATTACTTATACCGGCGATGTTCAACACATATGTTGAACTTACTACCAAACTATGCAATATTTATTAATCATACATAAAATAATATAAATAATCATAAACTATACTTCGCTATGAAATTGCAGATCAAAACCCTTACTTAGCACAGATAAGCATAAACAACAATAAATTAAAACACATCAACAGAAACTTAGATCTATCTCAAAAGCTTTTTCATTAATTTCTCATATCTTTCTCATACATTCACTTTCACCCGGCGCACACAGCTGCAAACTTCCTAAGGTCTTCATGCACTCAGCTGCAGGAGCCTTTCCTCAAACCCAAAACATAGACTCAGACTCGAAACAGTCTTACATCCAAATGTATTTCATCATATATATCATTTCTCATCCAACCTATGACTTCTACTTAGACTCCTTATATATATTTTGCATTTACAATACTGTGATCCAAAACCATGGGTGGAGTTCAACATAATAAGGGGCTTTGACCCACCCCAAATCCCCTTAGACTCAAAATGGACTCTGTGTTGCGCACTTCACTCCTCGATCTACGGATTCTTTCTCTACTTCTCCCTTCGATGGGATCCCATCTCCAATATGTAGCCCCTTATTGTTATTATTAGTGTAGCCCCCTTATTGTTTATGCCCATGTAGTCCCCATAGTGTTATTATTGTGCCTCATAGAAGCCCACTACTGTTATTGTTGTGCCTTTACATTATTATTATTATGTATGCTCTAGTTATATTGGGACCCCTTAGACTCCTATATTTAGAAAGTAGGCTTTTGTCATTTGAATCATCCAATAATTGTTCATTTATGTAATATAAAGGATTTTTCTCCATTGAAAAGTTTGATTTCTAAGTCGTTGATCTATATTTTCTTATATTTTGTGAGTTGGTTGCATAACATTTGGTATCAGAGCTTGGGATTCTAGGGTTTCGCTTCTTCAAACAGGTCATCTTGGCATTTGCGCTACTCTACAAGACTTCAGAAGCTGAAATTTTTATCAAGTGAAGCCAAAATCTTGATAAAATTTGGGTGAAATTTTCATATCTCCGTTCACTATATTTTCAGATATATGATATGTGGAAGTTAGGGTTTATCGAAGCTCTATAATTTCATCTCAAACAGGTGACCGAGGAAAAATTGTCATAACTTTCGTTTTAGGAATCGGATTGGAATTTTGTAAAAAGTGGGAAAAACAAAACGGACTTTAATTTATTTTATATCTATTTCATATCCGAAGGTCGAAAGAGTGAAATATGGCACGTTGTATAATTTCACTCTACTAAATCAGTCCATAATTAGGTCATTGTGGGAGATCAGGAATAACTTTATCTTGAAGAATCCAAATTATTTTTTACTTTTGGAATCGGAAATAAGACTCAGAGGGATTCTACAGGACTGAAGCTCAACTATTGGGGATCTAAAATCACAGAGATACATCAATTTAAATATCAAGCTCCTCAAAAGAAAGAAAAAGGTGTGTATATTTTCTTTTAAATTGCATAAATTTTGTTTGAAAAATAAGTTTGAAGTGATTCCAAAGGAATATTGAAGCATAGATATCAGTATTGGGTTCTAAATTCCTCCCAAAAATAATTCCACACCCATTAAGCCCTCATAAATCTCTACTATGACACATGAATAATAATAAGTGCAACATGATATATCAAAATTACGAGACCAAGTGCAACAATTTTCGCTCTCACAAAGAGTAACCAAAAATGAAATGGAAGCTAAGATTGATAGTTTGAAGAAAGACATGAATGGATTGAAGAATCGCGTGGAATATAAGATCGATGGTATGGAAGAAAAACTGAAAGGAAACATGGAAGACATGAATTTAAAAGCAGACATGGAAGGTTTGAAGTAAGGTTTGGCAAGGTTGCTACAAGAAATTATTCCTAATGGTGAAAATGTAGTAGATGAAACTCATGATGAGAACAAAATAAATGTTAATCGTGATTTCATAGAATCTAATGTTGGATTTAAGAACCACCATATTTCGAATATTGATATGAGGAATTTTGATGGCAAGGATTCGGTAACATGGATACTACAGATGGAGCAATATTTTGATCTCCATAATGTGCAAAACACACAAAAGGTATGCTTTGAAAATTTCTATTTAGAATCCAATCAATTTGTATGGTATCGATGGCTTTGTTCTCATAAACCACTTCTCTCTTGGTCAATTTTTACGAAGGAAATGATAGCACATTATGGGGATACCAAGAGCAACACCTTATTTAGCCAACTGATAAATATCAAACAATGGGGTTCAATGGCAGAGAACATTGAGGACTTCCAAAAATTGAATATCAGGGTAGTAGATATTTCAAAGAAGCATAATATTGATGTCTTCATAGGGACATAAAAGGATAACATCAAACATGTGGTTCGCATTTGGGAACCTGATTCATTGGAGAAGCCATTCAGGGTGGCAAGAAAATTTGAAAGCAAAATTATGGCAACAAGGAATTATACCAATCAAAACTATAAATATGGAAATGTTCTTGCTCCTAGCCTTCCACAACGTACAAGGTTGACACCACAACAATTGGAGGAAAAAATAGCAAAATGTCTTTGTTATAGTTGTGATAGAAAATACACTAAAGGTCATAAGTGCGTCAAGAATAAATTATTTTACATAGATTGTGACGTGGAGGAAGAAAAGGAATAATAAACATCAGAAGAGGATGATATAAACCAGGAACCAACCCCAAAAAAAGAAGAAATTAATCCAACCATTTTTTGTAATGCATTGGCAGGAATTACTACTCCTAAAACTCTTAAGATAGAAGGATATATCAAGAAAAAAAAGGGTGATAGTGTTTATTGATTCGGGTAGTACACATAATTTTATTCATTTTAAGATAGCCAAGGAATTGAATTGTTTCCTATATCCAGCACCAAAATTTCAAGTTATGGTTTAAAATGGAGGAACTATAAATTTCTCTAGAAAGTGCAATAATATAAATTTAAACATGGGGGGATATTTATTGAATATTCCAATGCTTTCCATTCCAAATGGTGGTGTTGATGTTTTACTAGGAGTCCAATCGTTACAATATTTGGGGACTATAGCTTATAATTTTCAAGAACTTTTCTTGAATTTTTTTTGGGCAGGAAAGGAAGATGAATTATGGGGTATCGCAGGGAAATTGGGAAAGATAATATGCTCAAATTTCATGACAAAGATTCTGAATAAAGAACAACAAGGCATAATTGCACAATCATCCTCACTACAGGTTCAAACATCGAAATCCTCTATTTCTCTAGATCTTCAAAAAGTCTTGGAAAATCATTCCAAGTTGTTTGAGACTCCCAAAGGCCTCCCACCTATTTTTGATCATGATCATGCTATTAATTTGATTCCAGTAAGTGTTCCTCCAAACATCAGGCCTTACATATATCCCTATGCCCAAAAGAGCGAAAGTGAACGTATGATTGCAGAATTGCTAGAGCCTTGTATAATTCAACCTGGTCAAAGTTATTTCTCTGCTCCAGTAGTATTGGTGCACAAGAAGGATGGATCATGGTGCATGTGTCCAGATTATAGAGAGCTCAACAAGCTCACTATTAAAGATAAATTTCCCATTTTTGACATTGACGAATTATTGGATGAATTACATGGAGAAATTTACTTCACCAAGTTGGATCTTCATTCAAGTTATCATCAAATTAGAATAATGGTTGGAGACATTCCTAAAACATATTTTAGAACTCATGAGAGTCATTATGAATTTTTGGTCATGCCTTTTGGCCTTACCAATGCACCTTCTACATTTCAAGGGTTGATGAATTACATTTTCAAACCATTCCTTATAAAATTTGTGTTAGTATTTTTTGATGATATACTAATCTACAGCAAGTCTTGGAAGGGTCATGTTCAACATGTTGACAAGGTGCTCAAACTATTGGAGGAGGAAAAATTATATGCAAAAACCTCAAAATTTTCCTTTGGAGTACAGTAGGTGGAATATCTAGGTCATATTGTATCTCATGAGGGTGTTAAGGTAGACCCTAACAAAATTAAATCCATTAGGGAATGGAAAATCGCTATAACCCTAAATCATCTGCGAGGATTTCTTGGGTTAACATGGTATTATCACAAGTTTTTTAAGAATTATGGGATATTAGTAGCGCCTCTAACAACATTATTGAATAAAGATGCATTTTCTTGGACTCTGGAATCAACTAAGGCCTTTGAACATCTTAAAGAGGAAATGTGCCAAGCATCGGTCTTAGTTATGCCAGACTTCACAAAAACCTTTATTGTGAAATGTGATGCCTCAGGTAATGGAATTGGTGTTGTTTAAATGCAAGAAGGAAGACTCATTGCTTTTGAAAGTCGTCCAATCAAAGGAAAGTATTTACAGAAAGCTAATTATGAGAAGGAAATGTTGATAATACTACACGCACGAAAGAAATGGTGACCTTACCTAATGGGAAGACACTTCATGGTAAAAATAGATCATGATATTCTTAAATACTTTTTGGAACAAATAATATCTTTAGAAGAGCAGAAAAATGGGTCACAAAGATGTTGGGTTATGACTTTGAAATCATCTACAAAAAAGGAAGCTAATTCTTGATGCAGATGCACTCTCAAGAAAGGATGAGGACGTGGAAGCATTGATTTGTGCCATTTATATTATCCGACCTGATTAGATAACCGAAGCAAGGGAGGAGTGGAAGAATGACGAAGAAGTGTGGACATTCAAAAATTGTAGCAAGATCTCAGTACATCTGATACATTTAGCTGGAAAAATGATTCATTATGGTACAAAGATTTCTTATATATTTGTAAGAATTCCCAACTAAAAAAAAATATTATTTTGGAATTGCACACCTCTCCCTTAGGAGGACACTAAGGATTTTTAAAAACTTACCACAGTGTGGAGAAATATTTTTTTTGGGATGGCCTTAAATATGATATTAAAAAGTTTGTGGCGGAAGTTTTAGTCTTCCAACAAAATAAAGTTGAGAAAATTAAGACCTCGGATTTGCTACAACCTTTATCCATTCCAAGTCAACGTTGGGAGGAGGTTTCAATGGATTTTATCACAAGTTTACCCAAGTCCGAAGGAAAGAGTGTCATCATGGTGGTAGTTCATATACTTACCAAGTATGCACACTTTTGTGCAATATCTCATCCATTTAAATCCAGTATGGTTCCTACTGCATTTATGGGAAAAATTCACAAGCTACATGGAAACCCAAATATTATTGTAAGTGACATAGATACCATTTTCACTGGAAATTTTTGGACGGAATTATTTTCTTGTCTAGGTACTCAACTAGCTCATAGCTCATCTTATCATCCTCAATCTGATGGGAAAATTGAGATAGTGAAAAAATGTTTGGAAGAATATCTTCATTTCTTTGTATATGATAAACAAATACAATGGGTCAAGTGGTTACCTCTCATTGAATGGTGGTATAACACTTTCTTCCACATTGCAGAAAAAATAACCCCATTTATGGCACTTTATGAGTATCATCCATCATCCATCACATCATATTTAAGAGAAAAGTCTAAGGTTCAAGCAGTGGAAGATCACAACGAACATCAATGATAATTTCTCCAACTCTTAAAGAATAACCTAACTTTGGCGCATAATCGAATGAAATAACAGGCATATCAACATCGCGGCAAAATAATTTTGATGTAGGAGACTGGGTATTTTTACGACTACAACCATACAAACAATGTCCCTCAAGCAAGCTAAGAAGGATAATAAATTATTTCCAAAGTGCTATGGTCCTTACAAGGTGTTGCAAAATATTGATACTATGGCATATAAATTGGAGCTTCCATCATATTCCTGAGTGTTACTGTCAGTCTTTACATCCTTTCACCAGTGATCAAATGGACTCTTATCATGTCATTTTAGGGTCCTGTTATCACTCTAGTAAATTCTTAAGTTGTGGGATTTTGGTTTTTAGTCAAAGAATGCTAGAGGTAACCACAAACCTACTTCAAACTCTAGGATCTACCCTTCCTAGGGTTCATAGAGTGATTCGGATTTATGCAGGAACGCAACAGAATACAGAAATAACCATAAACATAGAAATACAATGGAAATAAGGCTTCATTTCATTAATATCAAATCACAGAAATATGCTTAAAAACATGATGGAAATAAAATAGCTAGGGTGCTAGTAGCGAATCTCTAAGTAGATATGTGGCGACTACAGACCTCTGAACTGTGTTACAATGAGGCTCGAGGACCTATTTATTATGGAGAAACAATGGAGAACTCTAAACGTCCAAAAACCTAACCCTAGGAGATGAAGCGCCAAAACTATGGGCCCTGTTTGGGTAAATTGGTGTTTCAACTTCCCGGTGACATAACTTCGGCATACTATCTCCGTTTGGGGCCTCAAAATGGTTTCGAAAGTTCGGGACCTGAAAAACTGCTAGAAATAGTAAGTTGTGAAAAAAAAACTGAAAGAGACAATGGTGGGGCCCCAACTGGAATAGGCGGGTGACCACCAATATCCACCTGGATCATTCCTTCCCCCTTAGGAAGCAATGGTCCCCATTGCATTGAGTTCCTCCATGAGATGAGGAAACTTCTATTGAACTTGGTCCCTGGTGAACCACTTGCCTTGGTGCAGGATTTGGCCAGCTTTGACAACCCGATACAGTTGGATCTTCTGTCGGCGAGTGTTCTTGATTTGCATGTCCATGATACAGTCTGTGGTGGCATGTTCCATGTAGTCTAGGTTTAACTCTTTTGGTGTGAGTTCTTCTGCAATGTCAGAGGTGTCCAATAGAGGTGGGAAGTAGGGACGAAGGCGGTCTACATTGAATACTGGGTGCAAACCAAGGAATGGTGGAATACTGAGCTCGAACGCATTATTCCCTACAGCCTTAGTGATGGTGTATGGCCCATGTCGGAGTGGACGAATCTTGCGGTGGGGTCCAGTGAGGCGCTCCTTCTGCAAATGTAGCCACACTTTTTCACCCACCTGGAAGTTGTGTGGCACTCGATGTTGATCATGTCGTTGCTTGTACTTAGCATTGGCTCTATGCAATATGTCATGAACCTGTTGGCAGATGTGTTGAATGTGCTCGATGAAGTTGTTTGCTTTGTCAGCTTCAGACTGGACATGAGCCAAATAAGCCTGAGTAGTTGAAAATGGCATGCCTACGTCAATGGGACATAGTGGTTGGAATCCCAATCCCACCTGAAAGGGGTTGTGGCTAGTTGAGTTGTGGAGAGCTCACTTATAACTGTGTTGTACATAGGGAAGGCTCTCATCCCATGTGTGTGGATGCTTTGAATTGTACATGCGCAGACTGTGTACAATCATCCTATTGACGACCTCTATCTGGCCATCAGTTTGGGGATGGAAAGATGTGGAATTGGTGAGCTTGGTGTCCAACATTGACCAGAGGCTAGACCAAACTTTGCTGAGGAACCTTCTGTCGCAATCTGATATGATAGACTGTGGGATCCCAAAGTGCACCCACACTCGTTCAAAGAATATTTTAGCAGTGGCTTTTGCTGTGATATTCTTCTTGGAGGCCGCCATAATGGCCATCTTTGAGAATATTTCGACGACCACAAAAACACAGTCGTTTCCATGCTTATTAGATGGAAGGCCTGACATGTAATCCATGGAGATGGATTCCCAAGGTCAACTATGGGTAGGAAGCGGAGTATAGAGCCCTTGCTTCTTGATGGTCGGTTTGGCAATGGCATAAGCCGTGCAGGATCGGATGTACTTCCCGACATCCTGTCGAAGGTTCGGCCAATAGAAATACTTCTACAGTACTTCCATTATTTTCTCGACCCCAAAATGCCCAGCGACTCGACTGTAATGCACTTCCCATATCATCTTGGCACACTCGCTTGAAGGAACACAAAGGTGTCCCAGGTCACATAATAGTGCATCTTGGAGGTGAAAATTTGGAACTTTCATACCCCCGAAGAGTGCCTTGTACGTGTAGCTGAATTCTAGATCGCTCTTGTAGAGAAGCAGCAAATCAGAATTCTCATGCCCACAAGAGTTGAGAATGGTGGTTATGGCCATGATCAGTGGTCGGCTGAGGAAGTCTGCAACATTATTGGTGCTACCCTCCTTGTACTTGATGTTCAAATGAAATTTTTGCAGATATATGGACCACTTCTGATGGCAATCGTTCTGCAACTTCCCTTGTGTTTGTATGAACTGCAAGGGTCGGTGGTCTGTGTGAATGATTTCCTCCTTCCCCAAATTGTAATGCTTCCATTGTCAACAATCCTACACAATGGAATACATTTCTTTGCCATAAGTGGGATACTTTCGAACTGTGTTAGACAATGTCTCACTATGATATTCCACTGGATGCCCCTATTGAGTAAGAACTACACCAATAGCATAGTCAGAGGCATCTGTCTCGATCTCAAATGGTTGTTGCAAGTCTGGTAATGTGAGCACTGGGGCAGAACAAAGGCGATGTTTCAATTCTATGAATGCCTTCTGTTGAGATTCCAACCAACATGATTTTTCTTTCGCTCCTCCCTTGGTGACTTAACTTAAGGGCCAAGTGATATGAGAGAATCCCAACATGAACCTGTGGTAGAAATTAGCAAGACCCAGAAAGCTGCGAAGCTCTATTAACGTGGTTGGGGCTGGCCAATCCCGAATGACTTGGATCTTGGCTGGATCCACATGCACCCCTTTTTCATCAATAATGTATCCCAGATATTGAACTTGGGTCATGCCAAAAGTGCACTTCTCCAAACTGGAACACAACTTGTGTTGTCGCAGTGTTTGGAGGACTTCTCATATGTGTTGGAGGTTCTCTTCCCGAATCTGGATGAAGATCAAAATTTCATCCAAGTATACCACTACAAATGAGTTGGTGAATTGATGCAAGATGTCATCCATCAACCTCATGAAGGTTGCAGGATCATTTGTCAATCCAAAAGGCATGACGAGCCATTCGAAAAGGCCCTCCTTGGCTTTGAAGGTAGTCTTCCACACATCAGAGGGTTCGATTGGTACCTGGTGATACCTAGACTTCAAGTCAATCTTGCTGAAATATTTTTCCCCTTTGAGTTGGTCCAGAAGGTCATCAATCCATGGGATCGAGTACCTATTCCAGACAGTGATCTTGTTCAGCGCCCGATAGTCAATGCAGAGTCTCCAAGTAACATCCTTCTTTTGTACCAACACGATTGAGTTCCCACAGGGCGATGAACTTGGCCGGATGTGACCTTTCTGCAGTAGCTCCTGAATCTGCCTCTTGATTTCATCATTCTCCAAAATAGAGTGTGTTGTGTAACCAGCTCCAAAAATAGAAGAAAAGAGATATCAACACCTTAGAAATAAGCCACTTCGAGGGGACAACCTCCAATACATTACATAAATGAACAATTCTTGGATGATACAATTTACAAAACCTCCTTTCTATATATAGGATTCCATGGGGCCATAATGTAATCCTATTGGGCCACAATGTAATCCTAGCCAACCTAGCAATAATAATTTAAGGGCACAATAATAACAAAATGGGGGTTACAAGGGTACAATAATAACAATAAGGGGGTTACACTAATAACAATAAGGGATTATACTAGTAATATAGGGATCTAACATGCCCCTCTCCTTCAAAAAAGTTTTGTCCTCAACGCTTGAGTAGCTCTGGGTGCTTCTATATAAAATTCTCATCCTCCCATGTAGAATCTTCAGTGGGTAAGTTCTTCCACTTGATGAGATACTCTGAAATTGATCGATTCTGTAGCTGTCGAGTTCTTGTTTCCATGACTGCTTTAGGTTCCAATATGATTTTTCCTTCCTCATCAAGTTCTGGAAATATTGTTTGAACCGGAAGATTTTCACCTATAACCTTCTTTAAGCATGAAACATGGAAAACTGGATGTACTCGCGAAGAAGAAGGAAGCTCCAATTTGTATGCCATAGTACCAATCTTTTGCAACACCTTGTAAGGACCATAGTACTTTGGCGATAATTTATTATCCTTCTTAGCTTGCTTGAGGGACATTTGTTTGTATGGCTGTAGCCGTAAAAATACCCAATCTCCTACATCAAAACTTCTCTCGCTGCGATGTTGATCTGCCTGTTGTTTCATTCGATTTTGTGCCAAATTCAGGTTATCCTTTAAGACTTGGAGAACTTCTTGCTGATGCTCGATGTGATCTTCCACTGCTTGAACCTTCGAATTTTCCCTTAAAGATGATGTGATGGATGGTGGATGATATCCATAAAGTGCCATAAATGGGGTCATTTTTGCTGCAGCATGGAAGGAAGTGTTATACCACCATTCAGCAAGAGGTAACCACTTGACCCATTGTGTTTGTTTATCAGATACAAAACAATGAAGATATCCTTCCAAACATTTATTTACTATCTCAGTTTGACCATCAGATTGAGGATGATAAGATGAGCTATGAGCTAATTGAGTACCCAAATAAGAAAATAACTCCGTCCAAAAATTTCCAGTAAAAATGGGATCTCTGTCGCTCACAATAACCCTTGGGTTTCCATGTAGCTTTTGAATTGTGTCTATAAATGTAGTAGCAATTGTACTTGCTTTAAATGGATGAGATAATGCACAAAAGTGTGCATACTTGGTAAGTCTATCAACTACCACCATGATGACACTCTTTCCTTTGGACTTAGGTAAACCTGTGATAAAATCCATTGAAATCTCCTTCTAACGTTGACTTGGAATGGATAAAGGTTGTAGAAGTCCCGGGGTCTTAATTGTCTCAACTTTATTCTACTGGCAAACCAAACATTCCGCCACAAACTTTTGAATATCAGATTTAAGGCCATCCAAAAAAAAATTCTTTCTTCACCCTGTGGTAAGTTTTTAAAAATCCTGAGTGTCCTCCTAAAGGAGAAGTGTGCAATTCCAGAAGAATCTTTTGTTTTTTTTGGGAATTCTTACAAAGATATAAGTGATCTTTGTACCATAAGGAAACATTTTTCCAACTAAATGTATCATATGTACTAGGATCTTGCTGCAACTTTTGAATGAGTGTCCATACATCTTTTTCCTTCTTCCATTCATCTCTTGCTTCGGTTATCCAATCTGGTTGGATAATAGAAATGGCACAAAGCAATGCTTCTACCTCATCATTCTTTCTAGAGAGTGCATCTGCAACAACATTAAGCTTTCCTTTTTTGTAGATTATTTCAAAGTCATAACCCAACATCTTTGTGACCCATTTTTGCTGCTCTTCTAAAGATAGTCTTTATTCCAAAAAGTGTTTAAGACTATCATGATCATTTTTTACCTTGAAGTGTCTTTCCATTAGGTAATTTCTCCATTTCTTTAGTGCATGCAGTATTGCTAACATTTCCTTCTCATAAATAGGTTTTTGTAAATACTTTCCTTTGATTGGATGACTTTCAAAAGCAATGGGTCTTCCTTCCTACATTAAGACTGCACCAATTCCATTTCCTAAGGCATCACATTCCACAATAAAGGTTTTTGTGAATTTTGGTGTAGCTAAGACCGGTGCTAGGCACATTGCCTCTTTAAGATGTTCAAAGGCCTTAGTTGCTTCAGGAGTCCATGAAAATGCATCTTTCTTCAATAATGTTGTTAGAGGTGCTGCTATTCTCCCATAATTCTTAACAAACTTGCGATAATAGCC
This sequence comes from Pinus albicaulis, assembly GCA_034641835.2. Taxonomy (NCBI): domain Eukaryota; kingdom Viridiplantae; phylum Streptophyta; class Pinopsida; order Pinales; family Pinaceae; genus Pinus; species Pinus albicaulis. The sequence goes on along the minus strand of CM076581.1, from coordinate 81,815,882 downwards.
TGTTAACCCGAGAAATCCTCGCAACTGCTTTATTGTCTTGGGGACTTTCCATTCCTTAATGGTTTTAATTTTGTTAGGGTCTACTTTAACACCCTCGTGAGATATAATATGACCCAGATATTCCACCTCTTGTACTCCAAAGAAACATTTGGATGTTTTCGCATATAATTGTTTCTCCTGCAATAGTTTGAGCACCCTGTCAACATGTTCAACATGATCCTTCCAAGACCTGCTGTAGATTAGTATATCATCAAAAAATACTATCACAAATTTTCTAAGGAAGGGTTTGAAAATGGAATTCATCAACCCTTGAAATGTAGAAGGTGCATTGGTAAGGCCAAAAGGGATGACCAAAAATTCATAATGACCCTCATGAGTTCGAAATTATGTTTTTGGAATATCTTAAGTCTTCATCTAATTTGATGATATCCTGAACGAAGATCCAACTTGGTAAAATAAATTGCTCCATGTAATTAATCTAATAATTCATCAATCACAGGAATGGGAAAATTATATTTAATGGTGAGCTTATTGAGCTCCCTATAATCTGGACACATTCGCCATGATCCATCCTTCTTGTGTACCAATACTACAGGAGCAGAGAAAGAACTTTGACTAGGTTGAATTATACCCGCCTCTAACATTTCTACAATCATACGTTCAATTTCGCTCTTTTGGAAGTAGGGATATCTATAAGGCCTGATGTTTGGAGGAACACTTCTTGGAATCAAATGAATAGCATGATCATGATCACGAATAGGTGGGAGTCCTTTGGGAGTTTCAAACACCTTGGAATGATTGTCCAAGACTTGTTGGAGATCTATAGAAATAGATGATTTTGATGTTGGAACTTCTAGTGAGCATAATTGTGCAATTACACCTCGTTCTTCTTTCTTTAGAAGCTTTGTCATGACATTAGAGCTTATTATATTTCCCGGCTTCCCTGCAATACCCCGTAATTCGACTTCCTTTCCTTCTGAAAAAATTTTCAAGAAAATTTCTTGAAAATTAAAAGCTATCATCCCCAAAGATTGTACCCATTTTACTCGTAGTACAACATCAGCACCTCCCATATGAATGGAAAGCATTGGACTGGTCAATACATATTCCCCCATGGTTAGCTTCATATTATGGCATTTTCCAGAGCAATTTATAGTTCCTCCATTTGCAACCATCACTTGACATTCTGGTGCTGGGTATAGGAAACAATTTAATTCTTTGGCTACCTTATAATGAATAAAATTATGGGTGCTACCTGAATCAATCAACACTATTACCCTTTTCTTCTTTATATGTCCTTCTATCTTGAGAGTTTGAGGAGTGGTAATTCCTGCCAGTGCATTACACGATATGGTCGGATTCATTTCTTCCTCTTCTAGGGGTGGTTCCTGGTGTATATTCTCTTCTTGTTCATTTTCTTCTTCTTCTTCACAATCTATGTAAAATAATTTCTTCTCAGCACACTTATGACCTTTAGTGTATTTGCTATCACAACTGTAGCAAAGCCCTTTTGCTCTTTTTTCTTCCAATTGTTGTGGTGTCAACCTTGTAGGTTGTGGAAATCTAGGCGTAGCAACACCTCCTTCTTTATAGAATTGAGTGGTAGGCTTCCTTGTCGCCATAATTTTACATTCAACTTTTCTTGCCAACCTGAATGCCTTCTCCAATGAATCAGGTTCCAAAACGCGAACTTCATGTTGGATGTTATCCTTTAAAATGCCTATGAAGAGATCAATCCTGTGTTCCTCTGGAATATCAGTTACCCTTATATTCAATTTTTGGAAGTCCTCAATGTGCTGCCCCACTAAACCCTTTTGTTTGAGATTTATCAATTGGCTAAAGAAGGTGTTGCTCTTTATATCCTCATAATGTGCTATCATTTCCTCCATAAAAATTGACCAAGTGACAATTTTTTTACGGGAGCAAAGCCATCGATACCATACAAATGTATTTTTTTCTAAATGTAAAGTTGCAATGTGTACCTTTTGTGTGTTTTGCACGTTATGGAGATCAAATATTGCTCCATCTGTAGTATCCATGTTACAGGATCCTTTCCATCAAACTTCCTCATATCCATTTTTGGAATATGGTGGTTCTTCCCGCCAACATTAGGGTTTATGAAATCACGATTAACATTTATTTTTTTCTCATCATGAGGTTCTTCTATTATATTTTCACCATTAGGAAACATTTCTTGTATCAACTTTGTCAAACCTTCTATATCTACTTTTAGATCATTCTTCATGTTTCCCATGTTGTCTTTCATGTCATCCATCTTAGCTTCCATGCCAGCTTCCATGCCATCCATCTTAGCTTCCACGCCTTTCTTCAAACCATCCATCTTCGCTTCCACGCCTTTCTTCAAAACTTCCATTTCATTTTTTGTTGCTCTTTAAGTAGAGTGAATTTGCTGCACTTGCCTCTGTAATTTTGATAGATCATGTTGCAACTCTTCCTCTTCATGCGTCATAGTATAGATTTTTGAGGGATTAATGGGTATGGAATTATTTTTTGGAGGCATAATAGAACCCATTACTGAAAAAATCTCTTCAATATTCCCTTGGAATCAATTCAACTTGATTCTTGAAGCAAGACTTATGCAATTCAAAACAAATACACACCTTTTTCTTGCTTTTGAGGAGCTCGATATTGAAATTGGATTATCTCTGTGATTGAAAATCTTCGATATCTGAAATTCAGCCCTGTAGTAGCCCTCTGAAGCTTCTTTCAAATGCCACAGGTCTGACCTGATTTTGATTCTCCAAGACAAATTTGTGTCCAATCTCCCACAATGACCTAATTCTGGACTGGTTCAGTAGAGTGAACTTGTACGACTTGTTACTCTGTCATGTTTACCTTATGCTATGAAATTGATAGCCAAGAAACTAAAGTCTATGTAATTACGACCAATTTTTACGGCACTCCAATCCGATGCTCAAAGAGAGAGTTATGAATATTTTCCCACGATCTCCTCTTTGAGATGAAATTAAAGAGCCTGAAAAAACACTACCTTCCACAGATCATATCTTCGAAAATATTGCGAACCAAGGTCTGAAATTTTTTGAAAATTTTCCTTAGGATTTCGGCTTTGCACCCTAAAAATTTCAGCTTCTGAAACTTCGTATAAAAAACGTTATAGCGCAAATTCCACGATGACCTATTTAGGAGCCTAAAAAAAGACCTAACTTCCACAGATCATATCTCCAAAAATATTGTGAACCAAGATCTTAAATTTTTTGACGATGTTCCTCAAGATTTTTGCTTCGCACCCTAAACATTTTAGCTTTTGAAACTTTGTAGAAAAAAAATTATAGCAAAAATTCCACGATGACCTGTTTGGAGCAGCGAAACCCTAGAATCCAAAGCTCTGATACCAAATGTTGTGTAACCAGCTCCAAAAATAGAAGAAAAGAGATATCAACGCCTTAGAAATAAGCCACTTCGAGGGGGCAACCTCCAATACATTACATAAATGAACAATTCTTAGATGATACAATTTACAAAACCTCCTTTCTATATATAGGAGTCTATGGGGCCATAATGTAATCCTAGAGGGCCACAATGCAATCCTAGCCAACCTAACAATAATAATTTAAGGGCACAATAATAAAAAAAATGGGGGTTACAAGGGTACAATAATAACAATAATGGGGTTACACTAATAAAAATAAGGGACTATACTAGTAATATAGGTACCTAACATGTGCCTATAGATCGGTCCATTAGGTAGCGGCACACCTAGGGTCAAGTCAATGGGGTGCTTGACCTAACAGTGTAGAGGCACCCCTTTGGGAGAGGTGAATATGTCCCCGTACTCCTCCACAACATTTTCCATTTTTTTTTGTCGTGCAAAGGAACCATGTCTAGAGGTCATGGCCACAGTCTTCTTCTTTCCCTGGGAGCAGATCATCAGGAAAACAAATTTCTTGGTTTGGTAAATGAGGTTACTGCATTGTTTTGAAGTAACCAAAGAGATAGTGGCAGGCGGCGGTACCGCTGGTATTCTGTACAATTTATTTCCCAAAGTAATAATAACAGTGCGAGGTCGGGACTCATACACAGCATGTCACTTCCACAAGTATGGTTGGCCTAATAATACATCAGAAACATCAATAGGAGCAATGTCACACAATATCTCATACATGAAGGGCTTGATGCTATAGGGAAGTCGACACTGCTGGCTAACGCGGAGATCCCGTCTTTGGTGAAGCCACTTGATGGTGTATGGTTGTGGGTGCACATTGGTCGGCAAGCCCAACCGCTTCATGACATCTGTTGGAATGAGGTTCTTTTGGCTCCCATTGTTGACAATAAACCATAGTGGGGATCCCTTTACCCACATATGGGAGTGGAAGAGACACTCCGCCTCCTCTGGATCTTCTAGTTCCTCCTTCTGGATCTTCGTAGTGCCAACTTTGGCATTGGGCTCCGCATCAATAATCTACTTCCCTTTTTCATTCCTCTTTTCAGGTTTTGATTCAGAGTCAGAGCATGCATCTGATTCAGAAGCCCTCATCTTGGCCACCAGCGAATGCTTGGCCCAACACTCACTTGCGTTGTGAGTGGAGCTCTTATGGAACTCAAACCACTTTCCCATGTCCTTCTTTGGCTTCGTGGTGTTGTTCTTTGCTAGTGTCTTTGGCAGGTTGTCTTTGGTTTCCATGCCTTGGCTTTGTCCTTTATTCTGCGGTTTGGGGGCACCTTTCCCTTGCTTTTGATTCGCAAATCCAAAGTCTCACTTCTTCTGTTTGAATTTCTGTTCAATCTTGGCAGCATACCGGTATGCCGTACAAAGCAAGGAGATTTTGAGGAACTCCATTTCCTCTTGAATTTATCTGTGTAGACAACCGCGGTACTTTAGCACCAAATGTTTCTCTGAATATTTGATACCCAACTTTGTGTGCAGGGTATGGAACAGATTCGTTAGCTCATCCACATCTTGATCCCTTTGTTTCCACAGCGTGGTCCATTGTATGTACTTGTCCTCATAGCTCCCCAGAGGATAGTATTGTTCCTTGATGGCATCTCAGAAAGAATTCCAAGTGGGTATGGTTGAGAACAGAGAGGGTTCTATAGGTTTCCCACCAGTCCTTGACATGGGGGGTAGCTTTGAGGAGTGCAAAAATAATCTTCTCCCGGTCGGAAAAGTCATGAACCGAGAAATATCCTTCTAATAGATTCAACCATATATATACGACATCTGCATCTATTTTTCCCTCAAATATGGGAATGTCAAAGTTTACTTGTACCTTAAAGGGAGTCATGCCTCTAGAGTGGCTGCTGGATGCGGATGTGCTGCCGGTGGGAAGTCGTCGAAGGATCTGGGCAAAGTTATCCATCATCGCATTCCTTTGTTTTTCGAGGGCCTCCTCAAGCAATATTTTGATAATATCTCCTGCTCCCTCATCTTTCTTTTCGTCCCCCATGTGCGTCCATCGGAGTTTGTGAGGTTGATCTTGCAAAGGTTCCACCAGATCGAGTCATAACTCCTTATACCCCGACCTCATTGGGGACATGCAAAGAAGGATTGAGAAAAAGAAGACCGCTCTGATACCACTGATCTGGATTTATGTAGGAACGCAACAGAATACAGAAATAACCATAAATATAGAAATACAACGTAAATAAGGCTTCATTTCATTAATATCAAATCACAGAAATATGCTTACAAACATGATGGAAATAAAATAGCTAGGGTGCTAGTAGCGAATCTCTGAGAAGATATGTGGCGACTACAGACCTCTGAACTATGTTACAATGAGGCTCGAGGGCCTATTTATTATGGAGAAATAATGGAGAACTCTAAACGTCCAAAAACCTAACCCTAGGAGATGAAGCGCCAAAACTGTGGGCCCCATGTGGGTAAATTGGTGTTTCAACTTCCCGGGGACGTAACTTCGGCATACTATCTCCGTTTGGGGCCTCAAAATGGCTCCGAAAGTTTAGGACTCGAAAAACTGCTAGAAATAGTAAGTTGTGAAAAAAAATTGAAAGAGACAATGGTGGGGCCCCAAGTGGAATAGGCGAGTGGCCACCAATATCCACCTAGATCAGAGAGGGCTCTCGCTTTAAAGTTTAACTTTGTTTTAGTTTTGAATATTAGGCTAGTTATTAAAGTGTACATTTGGTTTGGTTTTTTGGATTTGGTGGGAAAATTTCACTTAGAGGGTAGATAGAGGGAAATCTACTTGTCCATTGGGCTATAGAGTCTAAGTCAAGCTAACAGAACTGGGATCAAGGCCTAAAAGGTCAAATTTATGCAGGGCAAGGTAGATAACCCTTGGATATCTTGGGAAAACTGATTTTTGAGATGGTATGATCGGGATAAAGGGCACTTAAGGATCCTTTGATCCGGAAAAGGGAAGTAGTAGATAGAGGTCAAATGGGAAAGGGAGAAATTAAGGGTTCCCTACACCGAAAATCAGAAGAAAACAAAGAAATGATAACCAGTTAAAAACAAGGTGCTATTAACATGTCTTGTAGTAATACTCCTAGTTATACATTCAGATTTTAGAATTAAAACATAGATGTATGCATGAAAGAAAAGAAGATAACAACAAAAAGTTTAAGAGAGTACTTCACTCCAGATAGCTTATCACAGGGATCCTAAAGTATGATGCCAAAAAGGTGATCTAGTCTGCTACTCAAATTCAAATTCCAAAGCCTTCAAGTCAACAAAACCTCTATAATAATCTCTAGCAATTTTATTCCACACCAAAATACTTCCAAGAGTGAAGTATTTATATAAAATGCCTTACAAAATATCCTGGATGACTTCTAGGAATAAACTTAGGAAAATTAAATATCTTACAATAATAATAGTGACGGCTTGCTCAACGAATTAGCAAGATGTCCTATTTTATTCAAAATAAATAGAAACTGTTTTAAGATAAGAAGTAGTTGGCTTCTTATGTGTCTTCTCTGCTAGCATTTTAGATATTTTCAAAATCTAGTTGCCTTCACTGATACTCTTTCTCGCTGATACTCTTTATCACTTATACTCTTTCACTTCTGATACTCTTTACCTTCAATAAAACTACCTTCTTGCTGTAAAACTCTGTTTTGACTGTGAAATCAGCAAACAGAATTTTTCTTCTTCATGTGTTTGTCTTTCTTTCTTCATATCAAATCAGTCAATGCTTTCCACTCCTCATTTTTAGTAATTCTAATATTCTTTAGTTTTCTAAAATTCTTATAAGCCTCTGTGTACCTGGAAAATGTAGGTTTGATGACAAACAAATGTTTGATTTCATACTGCAAATAAAACAAATCCTCGAAACTTTTCAACAATACTTTTCATGTGGGAATACCTTGGCCTGTTGGCTTGTTCACCTGCTCTTTGGCATGTTCTTTTATATTTTTGTCATAATCATTCTGAGGCATTATCTTTTCATTAATCACCATAATATCTCGAAGTCCCTTTTGTCTTAAATTGGTGACTTTAACCATGAATCTAGTGATAGCAGTGTTCATTCCTTCACATTTCTCTTCAAGATATCTCATTAGATTTATTTTGGTAGTTACTTTCTAATTTCTAAGATTATGCCTATCCTGTCATTTATTTTCAATTCTTCAAGTTGTTGTTGGTTCTTTCTGTTTAGGAAATTGATTAACCTAACAGCTTGTTCTGGTTTATCTGCCAATTCTTCTTGTGTTTTTTGGATCTCTACCGGAGCTGCCAATAGTTACTCTCTCTGCTCAAAAATTCCTTTAATTGATGGCCAAACATCATGAATGGCTTCAATTACATTATTCCATAGGTAATTTTTAATATATGATATTTGATCGTTGAGAGTTAATTCTTTCTAGAGCTTCTTTACCTTTTCACTCAATATGTGGGCATTTTGCTCATGTATTTTAGCATATATCTAAGTTGCTTTGCTTGTTTTCTCAAGATTTTCAATTATCTTGGTCAATCTATTGATTTCATTGGTCTTCAAGGACATCTCCTCCATTGCCCTTACTAGTTCACTGCTCTCATTTGTAGGTGGCAACACTGTTGTAGAAGATTCAGTCATTGAAGTAGTTGAAGAAGTCACTGGCACTGCAATGGCCAGTGGCTCTTTTGGTGCCAATTTCTCTCCTAAATTAGATGGTACTGCTGCTGTGATGAATGGGATAACAGTGGGAATGACTGGTTCCTTAACTGTCTCTTTTTCTTGGACAACTTCGTCCATTTGTACTTCCATTTCCTTGATTTGAGCAGTGAGTTGAAGTATCAAACTCATCATTTCATCTTTCTCCTTTTGATCCTATAATACTTCATTTTTTTGAGGATGTTCACCTTAAGGAAGCTTGAGTTGTTTCCTCAAGGCAACTATGTCCTCATTTTTCCTTTTAACCAATGCTTCAACTACTTTGATGTTTGTAGGATCATATCCTACCTGCAATACTAACTCTTCTAAGGCATTTATCCTTATATCCTTTGCATATAGTGAAGCTTTATCCATCTTCATTTAGTCCTGCATATTAGAAATGGTATTTTGAAGTCTATGAGCACTCATAGCTTTTGTTGTCACTGTGGAATAGAGCATCTCTGATGTTTGCCTGTGAAATTCAATCTAATCCAACTCATGGATTTTATCTGTGGCTACTTCCATATCAACATTTTTATAATCAGCCACTGTCTTTGGCACTGGTATAGTGGGCTGTAAAACTAACATAATCAATTTTTTATTTGAATAATCAAAGGCTGATAAGAATCTATTTTGATTACCTGGCTTCTGCTTTAAAAACCGAGAATACATTTCAGTTTTAATTTCCTCATTATTCAATTTGATTTGCTTGTATTTTTCTTTAATATCTAAGTCCTTATCCTCATCTGAATGTGAGGAAGAAGCCTCCATACTTTGTTTCCTTTCCATTATCTATGCATCTTCATTATTCAACTGTTATTGATACTAATTTGTCTCACTAATGATAACAGTGGCTACATTGGTCTCTGACTGTGTAGTGTTGGTATTCAAGGGTTGCATTTCCTCAACATCTATTGTCACCTTGCCTTTAGTTGTTGTATCCAGTTTTGGCCTCTTATTGTAAATGATTTTAAGCTTTGTCTCTGTGCTAGCCTCTGCAGTATAATATCCTTCTTCTCTGATTCTTTTAGTAGATGTCTCTGGTTGTTTAGAAACTTCAAAAGGGTGACTAGTATTCCTTTGGTTTACTGCCTTTGTTAAATTATTCTCAACCCACTCAATTTGATTAGAAAATTTCTCTATATATGGCTTTGACTCATGGATAAAGGGTGTCAATTTACATTTTACCCTAAGTTTACTTAAGATCCCTTGTGGATCATAATTCCATGGGAAGCTTTCTTCTAATTTGTATTCCAGTAATTGACTTGCTGCTTCCTTTTCTGCTTCTCTTTGATTACATATGAAAGGCCCAATTTCATTTTTGAGTTTAAATTGAGTATTTTTCTTGGCTTCAATAAAATTAATTGAATTTGAATTCAGGATCTACCTAATGTACTCTAAGGCAAAGATCCTCATAGATGGATGCTTAGGTAACTTTTAGGGGAACAAGTTAGAACCAAAAACTCTGATTTCCGTGAATTCCTTATATAAATACCAATCTCATACTTTTCTTTGCTCTGTTAGCTGCAAAATTCTATTCATTTCCTCACTGATTCTAGGCTTCTTCTTTTTTTTCAAAATGGTGGTCAATGGATGTACAAAAAACTTTGCAAACTCTAAATAACTGAATTATGTGCCTTATTTTCTGAGTATAGATGTCCAAATGACAACTGATAGAGGTTTTCCTCCTATATCCAACTTGTGAAGTGAAATTGGAAAGCTCTCTGATTGGAAAAATAGAAACAAGTGGAAAATATAGGAGGTATATATCAATACCCCTTCCAGCTACAAATTAGACAATTGATAGTGAATGCTATCATCTATAAAACCAGCATAGTCAAATATAACTGAGGGTGACTGTCTTGGAGAAAATGTAGACAAAAATCCCAATATTGACTCATCAGTATGTTCATCAGTGAAATACCCTAATATGAAGGAAAGCATGGAGATTACATGCCTTGAACCTTCAGGGAACTTGGCAGTTGAATATGGAGGGTTTAATTTTGGAATTTCAACATGCAGAGGCATGAAAGTTTGGAAAATCATAAACCTTTTAGGAAAGTCTAACTAAATGTATAACTTAGTGAGGGCTTCAATAGATAATGGGACTGCTTGAGGGTCTAATTGAAGCTGCAACATTTGGTTTATAGACTCTACTGTAATGGTAAATAGGACCTCTTTATTTGCATTGACAATAGCTCTCTGTTCTGGAATGTAGTACTGGTGACATAGTCTGATAATTTCTTGACAGGGGTGAGTCAGGGGGACTACATATTTGGGCAAATTGGATTCCCAAATATGAACATCTTCTTGATCATCTATGGATTTTTCAAAACACTAGTTGTGAATATATAACATATTAAACTCAACTATAGGATCAGCTATCTTGTAGCCAATGTCTACTAAAGGAATATTCTCAATATCAACAACTGGGGGTTGCAATGGGTTGACTACAATGGCAGTATTTGGAGTCATGGCAGGAGTAGCTTTAGGAGTTTTTGAACCTTCAGATTTGTTTCCACTCTATTTGTTAGGCATTTTTATTGGCATCTACAAGTTTAAACTGTTTACAGAGGAAATTTTACTATAACAGAGTCTGGATTAGGCAAATTCAACAATATAGAATGCTTCTTTGGCTTTTATGCTCAATTAGGTCTCTCAAATGAAGTTTTGATGCTAAAAACTGGTCTAAAACAGAAAACAGGGATTTTCTGAGTCTTTTGACTGCAAATTGGGCTAAAAATCTGATTAAAATGGTTTTTTAGAAGATATAGGGAACCTGTAGATGATTTTTGGCCTTTAAAGCTTGAAATTGACCCTAAAAACTGTGAAAAAATAATAATTTTCTTTGAAAATGGTGCGCAGCGGATTCTAGGGTTCCTGGAGAAAATTTTCCAAGGTTTTGTCTGTTTCTGGGACTTTTGGGCAATTCAATTTGATTAATTTCTTAATCTTAGGACACTTTTCTCTCTTTTAAAAGGTTTTTGAATTGAGTTGTAGCTTAAATTCTTAGAAAAATACCTGTTAAACAAAGGTTAAACACGACATATGAATGAAAAAATACATAGACAAAGGTTTAATTAAACATTTGATCGTATTAACCCTCAGCATTAACTATAGGTCGCATCAGGAGAGAAGCAGTTTTGAATTTACACAGTCGCACAAAACCGGCGGTTTATCACGTACAGTTTTAGTGGTAAGTGGTTTTAGTGAAAACCCACACAATCCAACCATAAGAAGCCACGTGGAGGGGAGGGTTTATCGCGAAACTGCCCATTTCGCGTGGAATTTATAATGGAGTAGTCAGGAATGTTTTCTATGCGATATCGCCTGTCAAGCGTTGGATTTGAGAAATGAATGTGAAGGGTTGAGATTGTTTTGAGAGCTGCGTCAGAGCGGAAAGGTGGGACCGAGTTGGGTTAACTGCAGCGGAAGGGTTTAACTTTATGAAATAAATAGTTTAAACCACGTTTAAACATAGTCTATATAGCAGCAGGGACTTATAATATGTTCAAACCTTTATGATACGGCCGAGGGGTTAAAATGTATAAAACATATATAATATGCTTACTTTATATACAGTGACGAGATTTATGGTTTAAACATTATAATAATGTTTAATAAAATATACAAAGTGTGGGCTTCATACATGGTAGATATATATATATATATATATATATATATATATGGCGGGTTAGGTTTGCAACATTTAAAAAAATGTTTCGTAAATGTGCATAATGATATGTTATATTATATAGTTTTTTAACCTTTTTGAATGGTTTTTAAACTATAGGGGCGGGATAAAAATAGAGATATCTTAGACCAATGGGCTTTATAACTTGGAATTTTTATTTGCGCACATGGGTAATAGACTTTGTTCATAAACATTATAATAGTGGGTTTTTTTGGGGGTATTATTGAATATAAGGAAATTAATAATTAGGAAAGGGTATCTCTTTAGGGATTTAATAAAATATGATCAAAGTTAATATGAGAGGGGAATGAAAAATGAAACAAAATACACATTATCTCATAATATAACATAATAATCAAGCATTTTCTCATTTTTATATTTCTTTTGATAATACTTAGGATAAATGTGATTTTTTGGGTTTTTATGAATGTTTATGAAGGGATGAAGTTAATTATTCTAGGGTTACAATTTTACTAAGTAAGAGTGTGTGCTTACTTAGGAAAAAGGGGTTTTTAATACATGAATGAAGGGTAAATGATGATAAATAAGGATTTAACATAAGAACTCAATATTTTTAATTAACCAGTCATAGAGCCATGGGTCTGGTCCCAACAAAAGTTAGAGAAATGCTCTGGGCCTATTTGACTGATAGCTTACAATAATGAACACTCATGGGGGAAGGGAAATTAGTGATTTTGCCCGATGAAGTATTATTTACATGATTGCTCCATTGCTTTCTACCTACCCAATCTTGTATTTCAAACATTTTTTCTTCATTTTGTAGGTGCATTTAGGCTTGCAACCTTAAAACATTTTCTTTCAAAGCATAAAAATAATCTAAATCTACCTTATTTCATCTGAGGGCTCAGATTAAACTATTGAGCTCCTCATTATTCTCTATCTATCTACTGATTTTTCAAGTTTAAACTGTTTGACAAATATTTATTCTCTATCTAAAACATGAAATTGAAACATGAAAAGTTAAGATTAAATTGTTTAACTAATCATGGATTATGACATTTATTGACACTCTACACATAATCATTATTCTTGCAGTAAAAATAAAACTAGTGGCATTTGATCTTGCTCACTTTTAGGTTTTATTTCTCTTTTTTCTTTGGGGTTTATATTTTTCTAAGTGCTTTGATCATTCTTTTAGGACTTTTTACCCTCTTTTTTGATTTTTTATTATTTTTTATTTTTTCAAAATAGGGGAAAACAACTTGCAGAATGCAAGGTATGTACATATTTTACAAGACTTATCAAAGTCAATTCAAAATTTTATGAACCCTATTATTATAGGACCCTAACAGTGGCTCCACATGGGGATGACATTTCTTGGTGAAATATCAAGAACTCTAAGACTTAGTAGCCTTTGAAATTTGACTGTGATGATCCTGTAAATGTCTTCTTATATCTGCAACTTATTAATATTTATTATATTTAATTTTCAAAGCCTAGGGCCTTCTCTTCGGGCTTCAAATTTTCCAAGGAAACACTCAATCCAATCTAAACTTTGCAATGTATATGTACAATGATCAAAGTGAATAAAAACTAACTATTGGTTAACTCAGGTGAGTAGTAGTGCTTGACACTTGCTGTGCTTGGTCCTTCTTGAATATGATCCATCCAATTCTTTGAGAAAGAAAGCATTATTACCTCTATATCCATAAAAGTTAGAAATGGCAACAAGAAATAGTGAAGGAGGCCTTCCTGAAACATCTTTCACGATCCTAGTTGGAGATTCATCACCCTGACCCCAGTTGGGGACCACACATGTGATTTTTGTCGAAAAGTCTATTTTTAGACTATGTCTATTTTTAGACATATGGGGCATGGTCTAGGAGTTGCGGGATGCTATTCTTGGATGATTGGTCAAGTTGGTAAAAATATATGGACATATATTTTTAGACATACAGGTCGAAGTCTATTTTTAGACTGCCTGTCTAAAAATAGAACATTCAAATATTATTAGCCCTTAATAATATTTAGACTATAAACATTATCTTATCCTCTTGGAGCACTTCAGTTTGATGCTTGGATGTGGCACATGCAGCTGACAGAAGGAAATACACTTTTCCTAAGGGTTAGTTGAGCTATTGCATGGTTGACTTCAATTAGAACTCATGTGGCAGAGTTTGGTGGAGTTGATGAGACAGTTGATGGAGTTGTGTTCGGTTTAACTTAGTTGAACTAGTTGTATTTAGTTAAATTGACTAATACACTAGAGATGAGTGGTGTGAATTAAATATTATTTAATTCACTAATTATTAACTCATAAATCAACTAAAGAACACATCAGTTAACTCAGTGCATGTATAGTTCAGTGAAGACCAGTGGAAGAGGTAGGAGAAAGGGTGGAGTCTACTATCAGTTGTGACTATACCGTGCATGAGATTTGCACAAGATTTGATTGAGATTGCCAATGAGAATTGCGCAGTTAAAGCCAGGGGGATTTGATCCTTGATCTCATTCATTCTCATCTTGGATTGCGCAGCAGAGGCAGGCAAACAGTGGAGGAGTTTTGAACCTGTGACTTGTTCAAATCTGAGCTAGTTTGTGTGTAAATTTTGGAGATAGTACTGAGTACTTGTGAGGAGTATTGTACTATGATTGTTACATGATTCTCTATCATTATAATATACAGATAGTTGGGGGTTTTCAGCTGTAAGCTTTCCCCATTACATACTGTGTTCATGTGTGTTTGACTATTGTGTTTATGTGCGCATGCGACTGTTTCTATTTCCGCATATTGATGATCAATTGTAGAAGAGGTTATGTGTTATGCATGAATTCGAATTAGTGTGTGACCAGGATAATCTCAGTGAATAAATCTTCATTATTCAGCAAATTTCTACATGGTATCGGAGCGAGAGAATTGATCATCGGGATCTATTACAGTGATTACAATTATTTCGGTAGACAGAGTCTGTAACGGGCCAGGTAGCCTATGGATCCATCCTTTCTCTGAAAGGTGATATATCCAGTAAATGCCCCTACAGTCGATCTCTGTGCTAGAAATAATTTGTTCTCACAGATCCAGAAGCAGTTGAGTTTTGAGCTTGGAATTCGAATTTGCAGCAGTGTTTTCTTGGTGTCGAAGTCAAAATGTCTTATCAAGGATTGTGATTGGAGTATGCTCTTGAAGGCAGCTCGAATTATATTTCATGGAGAGATAGGATGGAGGTGGTGTTAGATGATAACGGGCTGAAGGATTTCATAGATGCTGAAGTCCCAAAGCCTACTGATGCTGCTCAAGTTGAGGCTTGGAAAAAGAAGATGGCAAGGTGTCGAAGGATTCTGTTGGAGGGCGTGAAGGATCACATAGTATCCAACCTGCATGGAAAAGCTTCTCCATACTTGATGTGGAAAGCATTGACAAAATTTTTCAAGAGCAAGAGCGACCAGAGGAAGTTGGCACTCAAGGATAAACTCAGGAAAATCAAGATGGAGAAGAATGACACTATTCTGGTATACTTGACAAAGTTTGTCCACTGCAGGGATGAGCTTGGGAGTGTAGGAGTTAGTGTGGATGATGAGGACTTGGTGAGCTTGGCTCTCCTTGGTCTTCCGAAGAGTTGGCATTCCTATGAGGATTTTGTCAATGGTCGGGAGAAACTGCCAGGATGGGAGCGACTTTGGTCGGATCTTGTGCAAGAGGAGATAAGGCGGAGTACCAGGGATGGATCTTCATCAAAGATATCTGATGAAGAAGATTTCGATTTGGCTGCCAAAGCAAGGAAGGGGAAGGGAAAGGAGAAGGCTTCTCAATCCGGTGCGGATGGTAAAAAGCGTGACATGTCCAAAGTGAAGTGTTTTCACTGTCACGATCATGGACATTACGCCACGAATTGTCCACAAAAGAAGAAGAACAAGCAGGCTGCTGGAGCTGCAGTTGGTGAGGCTCTTGCCTCACAATTTGAGCTGGACTTCTCATTGATCGCATGCATGGTGTCTAGTGCATTGGGATCGGGGTGGTATTTTGATAGTGGTGCTTCCTTTCACATGACGGGAGATGTGAATCTTTTCAGTGACTTGGTGGAGAAAAATCTCTAGATGCATGTTGAGTTGGGCGACAATGGACGATACAATGCGACCGGCATTGGTACCATAACCTTTCAGAGGGAGTCAAGTAAACTCATTCTTTTACAAAATGTATTGCATGTACCAAGTTTAACAAAGAATTTGATCTCAGTCGCAATGTTAGAGGATAAAGGGTATGAAGTTGTCTTTAGAGAAGGGAAAGTTTTCCTTCGGCACAAGGCAACGAGACAAGTCAAGAAGGTTGGGATTCGGGCAAAGAATCTCTACAGACTTGAAGTAGATGGGATGTATATGGAGCTTCCTACTGTTGGGAAGCGGGAGAAAGACATGCAACTGAAGCTTGAGAGGGAGCAAGTTTTGCATGCAGGTGAAAGTGAACCTCGGGGTGTGGAGCAGCCACAAGAGGATCATGGAGTGGGAGAGACCACTCATGCAGAGAAACTTCATGCTAGATGGGCAGAGGGAGTGCATGCAGCTATACCACCAGGTGAGAGGTGGGGTGACATGCATGAGTAATCCCAGGAGGAGATTTCATGGCAGGATTCATGGAGATGGTGTGGATCTCATGAATTGAACCTGGCTACGAGGTGCCCACAACGCAGCAGTAGAAAATTAGTTGGATTGATGTAGGCAGATCAAAGTGACAGTGTCAGATACTGGAGCGCGAATCAGAGTTGACATCAAGTGCAAGAGTTCATGGGTGCAAGAGTTCAACAGCGCAGTGGTTCCTGATGACATGTGCAGTAGCTAAGCAGAGGTCAAAGACTTTGATGATAGATGCATCAGACTAATTGAGTTGTTTAGAGCCTATTCAGTTTTGGATTTTTTGCATGTAAAGGGTGCATGGCGCATGCATGGAGTTTCATGGTGCATGCATGAATTTTCATGGCGCATACAAAGGGTGCATGGCGAATGCATGGAGTTGCATGTCGCATGCATGGAGTTGCATGGCGCTTGTGAAGGTTGCAAGCCGAATGCATGGAGTTTCATGTCGCATGCAAAGACAGTCCTTTCTTGTTGAGAGAGAGTGTTGAAAATAGAAACAAGAAACAGTGAAGGAGGCCTCCTGAAACATCTTTCCTGATCCTAGTTGGAAAGTGATCACCTAAACTAGGTGGGGACCACACATGTGATTTTTGTCGAAAAGTCTATTTTTAGACTATGTCTATTTTTAGACATATGGAGCATAGTCTAGGAGTTGTGGGATGCTATTCTTGGATGATTGGTCAAGTTGGTAAAAATAGATGGACATCTATTTTTAGACATACAGGTCGAAGTCTATTTTTAGACTGCCTGTCTAAAAATAGAATAGTGAAATATTATTAGCCCTTAATAATATTTAGACTATAAACATTATCTTATCCTCTTGGAGCACTTCAGTTCGAGCTACAGATGTGGCACATGCAGCTAGCAGAAGGAAATTCGAATTTCCTATGGGTTAGTTGAGCTATTGCATGGTTGACTTCAGTTAGAACTCATGTGGCAGAGTTTGGTGGAGTTGATGAGACAGTTGGTGGAGTTGTGTTCGGTTTAACTTAGTTGAACTATTTGTATTTAGTCTAACTGACAAATACACTAGTGATGAGTGGTGTGAATTAATTATTAATTAATTCACTAATTATTAACTCATAATTCAACTAAAGAACACATCAGTTAACTCAGTGCATGTACAGTTCAGTGAAGACCAGTGGAAGAGGTAGGAGAAAGGGTGGAGTCTACTATCAGTTGTGACTATACCGTGCATGAGATTTGCACAAGATTTGATTGAGATTGCCAATGAGAATTGCATAGTTAAAGATAGGGGGATTTGATCCTTCATCTGATTCATTCTCATCTTGGATTGCACAATAGAGGCAGGCAAACAGTGAAGGAGTTTTGAACCTGTGACTTGTTCAAAACTGAGCTAGTTTGTGTGTAATTTTTGGAGATAGTATTGAGTACTTGTGAGGATTATTGTACTATGATTGTTACATGATTCTCTATCATTATATTATACAGATAGTTGGGGGTTTTCAGCTGTAAGCTTTCCCCATTACATTCTGTGTTCATGTGTGTTTGACTATTGTGTTTATGTGCGCATGCGACTGTTTCTATTTCCGCATATTAATGATCAATTGTAGAAGAGGTTATGTGTTATGCATGAATTCGAATTAGTGTGTGACCAGGATAATCTCGGTGAATAAATCTTCATTATTCAGCAAATTTCTACAATAAATTAGATAAGGCCCTTTCCATAGAAAATCAAATTTTCCATGTTTTCCTTTGTTTTCTCTTCTAGAATCCCATTTTAACACTTTATCTCCTATGTAAAAATCATCCTCTTTAGTCTTTTTATCATAGATTTTCTTGATCTTATCCTGAATGACTTGAGAGTTGACATAAACTTCTTCTCTGGTTTGTTGCAAGTGAATAGTTTGATTTATCCTTCTTTGGATGTCATTTGTTTCAACCTGTAATTCCTGGATAATTTTCATCACTGGTACACCTAGGGAGGAAGGAAAAATAGCATCCATTCCATAAACTAGTTGGTAAGGTGAAGTACCAATGGATTTCTTAGTTGTAAGTCTATCTACCCATAAGGCATTGAATAACTTCTTATGCCAAGTCTTTTTATTGCCTTCAAGTAATTTTTTGATGATATTTACTAGGATTTTGTTTGAGGATTCAGCTAGGCTATTACCTTGGGGGTAATATGAAATAGAGTGGCCTAGGGTAATATGGTATTTGTGGCAAAATTCAATCATTTTCTTGGATTTTAATGCTGCTGCATCAGCAGTGATTATTTTTAAGGGGCACCCGAATCTTGAAATGATGTTGTTTTCTAGAAAGGAAATAATTACAGTATCAGTGGATTGTCTGGAAGGTATGGCTTCAATCCACTTGGTAAAATAATCAGTGGCTGTCAAAATCCACTTATGTTGGCCTGAAGAGGGAGGGTGAATTTCACCAATGAAGTCTAAACCCCATTGTTGGAATGGCACTTCAGTTGAAATAGGCTTTAAAGTGAGGGGTAATAATTTCTTCTTACCCTCGAAAATTTGGCACTTATGACATGAAGTAACATATTTTTTGACATCAGCAAACAAGGTAGGCCAGTAAAAACCAGTTCTCAGGATCTTATCAACAATATATTTCCAGTATAAATGTCCTCCACAGTCACCTACATGAAATTATTCAAGTATTTTCTCAGCTTCTTCCTTTAGTAAACAATTTAGTAAAATCCCACTATAATCTCTCCAAAAAAGTACATTATCTAAGATACAAAATCTTACTGCTTTAAGTTTTAAAAATCCAGCTTTGGTTCTTGACAATCCAGGAGGAGCTTGTAAGTTTTGGAATACAAATATGATATTTGTATACCAAGGTGAGTGTGAAAAGGCTTCATTGATCAATGGAGTTGCCATCTCTTCTTGATCATCTACTTGAGCAATGAAATTTATATCTAGGGCGTTACAATTGGATTCGGCCATAAGACTGGCTAATCCTTGACCTTTAATGAGCTTGGTGGGTTTTATCTCTATGTCATATTCCAAGATAGTGGCAATCCACTTACCTCTTCTTCCATCAGGACCATCCTAAGTAAGAATGTCTTTAACTACAGAATTTTGGACGTAGGCAATAATGTGTGAGTAGAGAATATAAACCTTGAAGTCTTCAATGGCCTTAACTAAGGCAAGGGCTTGTTTTTCCATAATGTTGTACTTCAAAGGGGCATCTCTAAGGGCTTTACTGAAAAAAGCTATGGTTTGTTCAAATCCTTGATCATTTTTCTGCAGTAGAGTTGCAGCAATGGTGTGTTTTGAAGCAAATGAAAAAATAATGAAATCTTTCTTAAAATCAGGACTTATTAGGACTGGAGTTTTAGTTAAGGCTTGTTTGATAGATTCAAATGATTGTTTAGCCTCAACATTCCATCTAAGAACTAAATATTTCTTGAGCATTTTATTCAATTCTCTAATTATCTCAGCTAAATTAGATATGAATCTTCTTAAAAAAATTATCTTACCTAAAAAAGCTTATAATTCTTTGATGTTTCTTGGTGGGTTGATGTTCAGAATTGTTTCTATCCTAGAAGGATCTATCCTAATTCCTTCTTTTGATATTATATGTCCAAGTAACTTACCTTCTTCTAGTCCAAATAGACTTTTCTTAGGATTTAAAGAGATGCCATATTTCCTACACTTAATGAAAACTTGTCTTAAATGATCCAAGTGTTCATTATCTGTTTTGGAAAACACAGTAACGTCATCTAAGTAAATAACTAAGAGCTCATGTATTTCCTTTGAAAAGGCTATGTCCATAGCCCTTTGAAAGGTTGCTCCTGCATTCATTAGACCAAAGGGCATTTTTACATACATAAAAGTTCCCCAAGGAGTGGTAAATGTTGTTTTAGCTTGGTCTTCTTCTTGAACTAGAATTTGGCTGTATCCTGAAAAACCATCTAACAATGAAATCCTTGAAAAACCTACTACCCTTTGTAATATGTGTTCCATTTTGGGTAAAGGGTAATTATCCTTTAAAGATAATTTGTTAAGGTTTCTAAAGTCTACACACAATCTAATTTCTCATGTTTTCTTTCTTGTAGGAACTAGGTTTGAAACCCAATCAGAATATCTGATTGGTGCAATGATCTGAGCATCATACATTCTTTTAACTTCTTTTTCAATCAAAGGTAATAGCACAGGGTTAATCCTTCTCAAAATTGAATGGCTTTTGATCTTCTTTTATTGGAATTTTGTGTTGGATTATGTTTGTATCATAAGATTTTAAATTTTCATAATTCCAAGCAAATACATCTTGATATTCCTTTAAAATCTCAATAAATTTATCCTTTTCTTGTTGAGGTAAAATTTTGGACAGTTTGATCATCTTAGGTTTTGACTCTATACCAATGTTACATTCTTCTATGTCAGATCTTACTCGCTCTATTTTTGGTTTTCCAACTACATCATTAGAGTCAAAAAGATCTTCTAAGGGAGTTAAACCTTTAGGTAAAAAATTATCCTTAAGATTCACTATATCTGATTCATCTTCAACAATTTCTTCAATATCTACTTTCTCTAAGCTATCAATTTCAGCTTGACTAAATCTAGTGGTTTAATCAAACTTTATTTTATTTACATCTAAGTCATTTAAATCTATTTCACAATCCAAATCATGATTTATTGTACAATCTGTATCTATAATACAATTCTAATAGTCTCCTTCATTGTTCATAAACTTGTAAATCGTTCATCCTAAGAAAAAATCTACCAATACTTAAGATTATCTGGAATTATTGGCCTATGTTTGACTTCAACAGTATATCTGTGATTAGGTTGGAATGGTAAATTGCATGTACTAGAAAAATTTGCAAGACAATGAGCTTGTATATTTTGTTTTCTAGGTATAACAACAAACTTACATTCCAATAAATCATCAGTTAAATCTATGACAGTGTCTTTATATCTGCTCAGTCTAGGATTGTAAATAGAATAAACTCCATTTTCTTGTTTAATGATCAAATCTGAATCTCCCATGATTAAAATTATTTTTCCTCCTGAGTTTCTAATGATTTGGAGTCCTAGGATAAGGGCTTCATACTCAGCCATATTGTTTTTACATTTGAAATTTAGCCTAAAAGCATGACCTTCAGAATGATTGGTCTTCATATTTGTTATCCAGACTCCTGCTCCTGCTCCTAACTTATTCACTGAACCATCAAAGTATAAAATCCATTGAGATTAATGAAAAATGTTATCATTGTTTGGTTCTATCTTTTTATCTACTAGTTCAGTTAGAATTTCATCTGTTACAGAGTTACAAAGAATGAAAGAGTTTGTCCATTACAGGGATGAGCTTGGGAGTGTAGGAGTTAGTGTGGATGATGAGGACTTGGTGAGCTTAGCTCTCCTTGGTATTCTGAAGAGTTGGCATTCCTATGAGGATTTTGTCAATGGTCGGGAGAAATTTCCAGGATGGGAGTGACTTTGGTCGGATCTTGTGCAAGAGGAGATAAGGCGGAGTACCAGGGATGGATCTTCATCAAAGAATGATGAAGAAGAGGATTGTGCTTTGGCTACCAAAGCAAGGAAGGGGAAGGGAAAGGAGAAGGCTTCTCAATCTGGTGCGGATGGTAAAAAGCGTGACATGTCCAAAGTGAAGTGTTTTCACTGTCACGATTATGGACATTATGCCACGAATTGTCCACAAAAGAAGAAGAACAAGCAGGCTACTGGAGCTGCAGCTGGTGAGGCTCTTGCCTCACAATTTGAGCTGGAATTCTCATTGATCGCATGCATGGTGTCTAGTGCATTGGGATCGGGGTGGTATTTTGATAGTGGCGCTTCCTTTCACATGACGGGAGATGTGAATATTTTCAGTGACTTGGTGGAGAAAAATCTCCAGATGCATGTTGAGTTGGGCGACAATGGACGATACAATGCGACCGACATTGGTACCATAACCTTTCAGAGGGAGTCAGGTAAACTCATTCTTTTACAAAATGTATTGCATGTACCAGGTTTAACAAAGAATTTGATCTTAGTCGCAATGTTAGAGGATAAAGGGTATGAAGTTGTCTTTAGAGAAGGAAAAGTTTTCCTTCAGCACAAGGCAACGGGACAAGTCAAGAAGGTTGGGATTCGAGCAAAGAATCTCTACAGACTTGAAGTAGATGGGATGTCTACGGAGCTTCCTATTGTTGGGAAGCGGGAGAAAGACATGCAACTGATGCTTGAGAGGGAGCAAGTTTTGCATGTAGGTGAAAGTGAACCTCGGGGTGTGGAGCAGCCACAAGAGGATCATGGAGTGGGAGAAACCACTCATGCAGAGAAATTTCGTGCCAGATGGGCAGAGGGAGTGCATGCAGCTATACCACCAGGTGAGAGGTGGGGTGACATGCATGAATAATCCCAAGAGGAGATTTCTGGGCAGGATTCATGAGATGGTGTGGATCTCATGAGTTGAACCTGGCTACGAGGTGCCCACAGCGCAGCAGTAGCAGATCAGTTGGATTGATGCAGGCAGATCAAAGTGACAGTGTCAGATATTGGAGCATGGATCAAAGTTGACAGCAAGTGCAGAGTGCATGGGTGCAAGATTTCAACAGCGCAGTGGTTCCTTATGACATGTGCAGTTGGTACCAGCAGAAGTCGAAGACTTTGATGATAGATGCATCAGACTAATTGAGTTGTTTGGAGCCTATTCAGTTTCGGAGATGTTGCATGCAAAGGGTGCATGGCGCATGCATGGAGTTGCATGGTGCATGCATGAGTTTGCATGGCGCATGCAAAGGGTGCATGGCAAATGCATGGAGTTGCATGTCGCATGCATGGAGTTGCATGGCGCTTGTGAAGGTTGCAGGGCGAATGCATGGAGTTGCATGTCGCATGCAAAGATAGTCCTTTCTTGTTGAGAGGGAGTGTTGAAAATGGCAACAAGAAACAGTGAAGGAGGCCTCTTGAAACATCTTTCCTGATCCTAGTTGGAGATTGATCACCTAAACTAGGTGGGGACCACACATGTGATTTTTGTCGAAAAGTCTATTTTTAGACTATGTCTATTTTTAGACATATGGAGCATGGTCTAGGAGTTGCGAGATGCTATTATTGGATGATTGGTAAAGTTGGTAAAAATAGATTTACATATATTTTTATACATACAGGTCGAAGTCTATTTTTAGACTGCCTGTCTAAAAATAGAACAGTCAACTATTATTAGCCCTTAATAATATTTGGACTATAAACTTTATCTTATCCTCTTGGAGCACTTCAGTTCTAGCTACAGATGTGGCACATGCAGTTGGCAGAAGGAAATTTGAATTTCCTATGGGTTAGTTGAGCTATTGCATGTTTGAATTCAGTTAGAACTCATGTGGCAGAGTTTGGTGGAGTTGATGAGACAGTTGATGGAGTTGTGTTCGGTTTAACTTAGTTGAACTAGTTGTATTTAGTTAAACTGACTAATACACTAGAGATGAGTGGTGTGAATTAAATATTATTTAATTCAATAATTATTAACTCATAAATCAAATAAAGAACACATCAGTTAACTTAGTGCATGTACAGTTCAGTGAAGACTAGTGGAAGAGGTAGGAGAAAGGGTGGAGTCTACTATCAGTTGTGACTATACCGTGCATGAGATTTGCACAAGCTTTGATTGAGATTTCCAATGAGAATTGCGCAGTTAAAGCCAGGGGGATTTGATCCTTGATCTCATTCATTCTCATCTTGGATTGCGCAGTAGAGGCAGGCAAACAGTGGAGGAGTTTTGAACCCGTGACTTGTTCAAAACTGAGCTAGTTTGTGTGTAACTTTTGGAGATAGTACTGAGTACTTGTGAGGAGTATTGTAATATTATTGTTACATGATTCTCTATCATTATAATATACAGATAGTTGGGGGTTTTCAGCTGTAAGCTTTCCCCATTACATACTGTGTTCATGTGTGTTTGACTATTGTGTTTATGTGCGCATGCGACTGTTTCTATTTCCGCATATTGATGATCAATTATAGAAGAGGTTATGTGTTATGCATGAATTCGAATTAGTGTGTGACCAGGATAATCTCGGTGAATAAATCTTCATTATTCAGCAGAAATTTCTACAATAAATTAGATAAGGCCCTTTCCATAGAAAATCAAATTTTCCATGTTTTCCTTTGTTTCTCTTCTAGAATCATTTTAACACTTTATCTCCTATGTAAAAATCATCCTCTTTAGTCTTTTTATCATAGATTTTTTCTTGGTCTTATCACCGAATGACTTGAGATGTATGCATGAAACAAAAGAAGATAACAGTGACAAGTTTAAGAGAGCACTTCACTCCAGATAGCTTATCACAGGGATCCTCAAGTATGATGCCAAAACGGTGATCCAGTCTGCTACTAAAATTCGAATTCCAAAGCCTTCAAGTCAACAAAACCTCTATAATAATCTCCAGCAATTTTATTCCATGCCAAAATACTTCCAAGCGTAAAGTATTTATATAAAATGCCTTACAAAATATCCTATATGACTTCTAGGAATAAACCTAGGAAAATTAAATATCTTACAATAATAATAGTGACAGGTTGCTCAAAAAATTAGCAAGTTGTCATATTTTATTCAAAATAAATAGAAACAGTTTCAAGATAAGGAGCAGTTGGCTGCTTATGTGTCTTCTCTGCTGGCCTTTTAGATATTTTCAAAACCTAGTTGCCTTCACTGATACTCTTTATCACGTATACTCTTTCACTTCTGATACTCTTTACCTTCAGTAAAACTGTCTTCTTGCTGTAAAAATCTGTTTTGACTGTGAAATCAGCAAACAGAATTTTTCTTCTTCAGGTGTTTGCCTTTCTTTCTTCATAGAAAATCAGTCAATGCTTGTGACTCCTCATTTTTAGGAATTCTAATATTCTTGATTTTTCTAAAATTCTTATCAGCCTCAGTGTACTTGGAAAATGTAGGTTTGATGACAAACAAATGTTTAATTTCATACTGCAAATAAAACAAATCCTCAAAACTTTTCATCAATACTTTTCTTGTGGGAATACCTTGGCCTATTGGCTTGTTCACCTGCTCTTTAGCATGTTCTCAAATATTTTTGTCATAATCATTCTGAGGCATTATCTTTTCATTAATCACCATAATATCTCGAAGTCCCTTTTGTCTTAAATTGGTGAATTTAACCATGAATCTAGTGACAGCAGTGTTCATTCCTTCACATTTCTCTTCAAGTTGCCTCATTAGATTTCTTTCGATAGTTACTTTCCTAATTTCTAGGATTTTGTTTGTCCTATCATTTATTTTCAATTCTTCAAGTTGTTGTATGTTCTTTCTATTTAGGAAATTGATTAACCTAACAGCTTGTTCTAGCTTATCTGCCAATTCTTCTTGTGTTTTTTTTATCTCTGCCTGAGTTGCCAATAGTAACTCTCTCTACTCAAAAATTACTTGAATTGATGGCCAAACATCATGATTGGCTTCAATTACATTATTCCATAGGTAATTTTTAATATATGATATTTGATCCTTGAGAGTTAATTCTTTCTGGAGCTTCTTTACCTCTTCACTCAATCTATGGGCATTTTGCTCATGTATTTTAGCATCTATCTGAGCTGCTTTGCTTGTTTTATCAAGATTTTCCATTATCTTGGTCAATCTATTGATTTCATTGGTCTTAAATGACATCTCCTCCATTGCCTTTACTAGTTGACTACTCTCATTTGTAGGTGGCAACACTATTGTAGAAGATTCAGTCACTGAAGTAGTTGAAGAAGTCATTGGCACGGCAGTGGCCAGTGGCTCTTTTGGTGTCAATTTCTCTCCTAAAGTAGATGGTATTGCTGTTGTGATGACTAGGATAATAGTGCGAATGACTAGTTCCTTAACTGTTTCTTTTTCTTGGAAAACTTCGTCCATTTGTACTTCCATTTCCTTGATTTGAGCAGCGAGTTGAAGTATCAAACTCATCATTTCATCTTTATCCTTTTGATCCTATAATACTTCCTTTGTTTGAGGATGTTCACCTTGAGGAAGCTTGAGTTGTTTCCTCAAGGTAGCTATGTCCTCATTTTTATTTTTAACCAATGCTTCAGTTGCTTTGATGTTTGTAGGATCATATCCTACCTGCAATACTAACTATTCTAAGGCCTTTATCCTTAGATCCTTTGCATATAGTGAAGCTTTATCCATCTTAATTTGGTCCTGCATATTAGAAATGGTATTTTGAAGTCTATGAGCACTCATAGCTTTTGTTGTCACTGTGGAATAGAGCATCTCTAATGTTTGCCTGTGAAATTCAATCTGATCCAACTCATGGATTTTATCTGTGGCTACTTCCATTCAACCTTTTTATAATCAGCCACTGTCTTTGGCACTGGTACAGTGGGCTATAAAACTGGCATAATCAATATTTGAGTTGAATAATCCAAGGCTGATAAGAATCTATTTTGATTATCTGTCTTCTACTTTAAAAACTGAGAATATATTTCAGTTTTAATTTCCTCATTATTTATTTTGATTTGCTTGTATTTTTCCTTTATCTAAGTCCTTCTCCTCAGCTGAATGTGAGGAAGAAGCCTCCATACTTTGTTGCCTTTCCATTATTTGTGCATCTTCATTATTCAACTGTTCCTGATTCTGATTTGGCTCACTAATGATAACAGTGGCTACATTGGTCTCTGACTGTGTAGTGTTGGTATTCAAGGGCTGTGTATCCTCAACATCTATTGTTACCTTGCCTTTAGCTGTTGTATCCAGTTTTGGCCTCTTATTGTAAATGATTTTAAACTTTTTCTCTGTGGTAATCTCTGCAATATAAGCTCCTTCTTCTCTGATTCTTTTAGTGGATGTCTCTGGCTATTTGGCAACTTCCAAAGGGTGACTAGTATTCCTTTGGTTTACTGCCTCTATTAAAGTATTCTCAACCCACTCAATTTGATTAGCAAATTTCTCTATATCGGGCTTTGACTCATGGATAAAGGGTGTCAATTTACATTTTACCCTTAGTTTACTTAAGATCCCTTGTGGATCATAATTCCATGGGAAGCTTTCTTCTAATTTGTATTCCAGTAATTGACTTGTTGCGTCCTTTTCTACTTCTCTTTGATTACATATGAAAGGCCAATTTGATTTTTGAGTTTAAATTGGGTCTTTTTCTTGGCTGTCATAAAATTAATTGAATTTGAATTCAAGATCTGCCTAATGTACTCTAAGGCAAAGATCCTCATAGATGGATGCTTAGGTAACTTGTAGGGCAACAAGTTAGAACCAAAAACTCTAATTTCAGTGAATTCCTTATATAAATACCAATCTCCTACTTTTCTTTGCTCTGATAGCTGCAAAATTCTCTTCATCTCCTCACTGATTATAGGTTGCTCTGTTTTTGTCAAAATGGTGGTCAATGGATGTACAAACAACTCTGAAAACTCTGAATAACTAGATTTTATGCCTTCTTTTATGAGTATAGATGTCCAAAAAAAAACTGATAGAGGTTTTCCTTCTATATCCAACTTCTGAAGTGAAATTGGGAATCTCTCTTATTGGAAAAATAGAAACAAGTGGAAAAGATAGGAGATATATCTGAAAACCCCTTCCAGCTGCAAATTAGACAATTGATAGTGAATGCTATCAGCTATAAAACCAACATAGTCAAATATAACTAAGGGTGACTATCCTAGAGAAAATGTAGACAAAAATCCCAATATTGACTCATCATTATGTTCATTAGTGAAATACCCTAGTATGAAAGAAAGCATGGAGATTACATGCCTTGAACATTCAGGGAACTTGGCAGTTGAATATGGAGGGTTTAATTTTGGAATTTCAACATGCAGAGGCATGAAATTTTGGAAAATCATAAACCTTTTAGGAAAGTCTAAGTTAATGTATAACTTAGTGAGGGCTTCAATAGATAATGGGACTGCTTGAGGGTCTGATTGAAGCTGCAAAATTTGGTTTATAGACTCTGTTGTAATGGTAAATAGGACCTCTTTATTTGCATTGACAATAGCTCTCTATTCTGGAATGTAGTACTGGTGACACAGTCTAATAATTTCTTGACAGGGGTGAGTTAGGGGGACTACATATTTGGGCAAATTGGATTCCGAAATATGAACATCTTCTTGATCAGCTAGGGATTTTTCAAAAAACCAGTTGTGGATATCTAACAGATTAAACTCAACTATAGGATCAGCTATCTTGTAGTCAATGTCTGCTAAAGGAATATGCTCGATATCAACAACTGGGGGCTGCAATGCGATGACTACAATGGCAGTATTTTGAGTCATAGCAGGAGTAGCTTTAGGAGTTTTTGAATCTTCAGATTTGTTTCCACTCTGTTTTTTAGGCATTTTTATTGGCTTCTGCAAGTTTAAATTGTTTGCAGAGGCAATTTTACTATAACAGAGGTTGGATTAGGCAAATTCAGCAAGATAGAATGCTTCTTTGGCTTTTATGCTCAATTAGGACTCTCAAATTAAGTTTTGATGCTAAAAACTGGTCTAAAACAAAAAACGGGGGTTTTCTGAGTCTTTTGACTACAAATTGGGCTAAAACTCTGATGAAAATGGTTTTTTAGAAGATATAGGGAACTTGCAAAGGATTTCTAGCCTTTAAAGCTTGAAATTGACCCTAAAAACTGTGAAAAAATGATAATTTTCTTTGAAAATGGTGCGCAGCGGATTCTAGGGTTCCTAGAAAAAAATTTCCAAGGTTTTTCCTGTTTCTGGAACTTTTGGGAAATTCAATTTGATTAATTTCTTAATCTTAGGACACTTTTCTCTCTTTTAAAAGGTTTTTGAATTGAGTTACAGATTAAATTCTTAGAAAAATACTTGTTTTTGACGCAGGTATAGGTTTTAAAAGGGTATACTTCAGTCTTCTGGTCGAATTGATTCCTTCAGAGGTTGAACTGGAGCGATATAGCTCCTCTGCAGTCTTTTACAGGTTTCTTGAGCAAAGGTTTGTAGGCATTTGGTGTAAAGATGGCAGAAAGTGGCTATCAGAAGCTTTGTGCAGGTTTATACAGTCGGGAGGGCAAAACAAAGGTTAAACACAACATATGAATGAAAATACACATATACAAAGGTTTAATTGAACATTTGATCGTATTAACCCTCGGCATTAATTACAGGTCGCATCAGGTGGGAAGCAGTTTTGAATTTACACAGGCACATAAAACTGGCGGTTTATTGCGTAGAGCTTTAGTGGTAAGTGGTTTTAGTGAAAACCCATGCGATCCAACCAAAAGAAGCCATGTGGAGGGGAGGGTTCATCGCGAAACTGCCCATTTCGTGTGTATTTTATAATGGAGCAATCGGGCATGTTTTCTATGCGATATCGCCCGTCAACTTTTGGATTTGAGAAATGAATGCGAAGGGCTGAGATTGCTTTGAGAGCTGCGTTGAAGCAGAAAGGTGGGACCGGGTTGGATTAACTACAGCGGAAGGGTTTAACTTTATGAAATGAATAGTTTAAACCATGTTTAAACCATAGTCTATATAGCAGTGGGGACTTATAATATGTTCAAACCTTTATGATACGGTCGAGGGGTTAAAAGGTATAAAACATATATAATATGCTTAATTTATATACAGCGGTGGGATTTATGGTTTAAACATTATAATAATGTTTAATAAAATATACAAAGTGCGGGCTTTAGACATGGAATATATATATATGGCGGGTTAGGTTTGCAACATTTAAAAAAAGGTTTCGTAAATGTGCATAATGAAATGTTATATTATATAGTTTTTTAACCTTCTTGAATGGTTTTTAAACTATAGGGGCAGAATAAAAATAGAGATAGTTTAGACCAAAGGAATTTATAACTTAGAATTTTTATTTGCGCACATGGGTAATAAACTTTGGTCATAAACATTATAATAGTGGGTTTTTTTGGGGGTATTATTGAATATAAGGGAATTAATAATTAGGAAAGGGTATCTCTTTAGGGATTTAAGAAAATATGTTAAAATTTAATATGAGAGGGTAATGAAAAATGAAATAAAATACACATTATCTCCTAGATTAACATAATAATCAAGCATTTTCAAAAACAAACTCCAGGCTTGGGGATTCACCTGGCTCAATATTGCGGGCAAGTCAGTTCTCATCAAATCTGTTCTCTGCAGTCTTCCCCTATTTCAGTTCTCTGTTCTCCTAGCTCCAATTGGCATTCTTCAGAAAATGGACCAGCACATTCGCCATTTCTTTTGGAAGGGGGGGAAGCAGAACGAGAGGAAAATCCCACTGGTTAACTGGGAGATTGTCTCCAAACCTCTAAGGGAGGGGGGTTTAAACTTCAAGAACCTTTCTCTTCAGAACACTGCCATGGGAGCCAAGCTTCTCTAGAAAATTATTGCGCCCAAGCCTGGCTGGGCCCAATTAGCACTTTGGAAGAAATATTTCAAAGGTAAGAGACTCAGATGCATGGATGGTCCGCTCCCCCAAGGCGTCTCTCCCTTTGCAAGGCTCTGCTCCAAAGCTACACCCCTGATCTGCTCCAACGCTTATTGGATTCCTGGAAATGGTAAGAATATAAATATCTGGACAGATCATATAATGGATCGTGATC
Source organism: Pinus albicaulis (assembly GCA_034641835.2). Taxonomy (NCBI): domain Eukaryota; kingdom Viridiplantae; phylum Streptophyta; class Pinopsida; order Pinales; family Pinaceae; genus Pinus; species Pinus albicaulis. The sequence goes on along the minus strand of CM076581.1, from coordinate 81,785,029 downwards.
CGATTGGTCACTGCCCCTCCTTGAACGCGTTGCGATGCTGGTTGATCGCTGCTGGGAAATCTACTCTGTGGGATATTTCCACTTGGGTTGGGACGCGTTGGGAAAGTTGGAATTTTTTTGATGTGCCTCCGGAGCTTCTCCAAGACTGCAACTGTCTTCGCTCCAAGTTGAACGGTATTTCTCCCACGCATGTGCGCAGAAGAGACTCGCGTGGCTAGGGCTCATTGTCTGCAGGTTATACCGTAGCTCAAGGCTACGCAAAGCTCACTCTAAGACCTCATGTCCCTCCGGACCCTGCTCCTTGGACCGCGATCTGGTGTCTCCACTCTTTGCCTAAAATTGATAGGTTCTGTTGGCTTTTATGCCACAAGAAAGTCCTTACTGATGATAAATTGCAGAGACGTGGATTTCGTGGCCCGTCCAGGTGTTCTTTGTGCATAGAGAATGTGGAATGTGCCACACACCTTATGTTAAATTGTAAATTCGCTATGCAGGTTTGGAGTGAGCTGATGGATTATTGGAACCCCAATTTTGTTCTTCCCAGCTCTATAATTGAACTCTTTACAAATTGGAAAAACAGTTATCCCAGCCCTCCTCCCAAAAACAAAGTGATTAAAACGGCCTGGTCTTCCCTCCCTAAAATTTGCTACTGGCAGATCTGGATTGAGCGAAACAGCAGAATCTTTAGAGACACTCAGCACGATGTCAAGGTGGTTGCAGCCAAGATAAATTTCCAGTTAAAAGAGAGATTGGGAGATCAAACAGACGCTTCAAATCTAAACCAGTTAGATACTGTTTGGGGTGCCTCCCTAAACCTGCAATTTCATCAAGCTACCAAAAACATTTCCCCCTCTAAAGATTGGAAAATAAGGGGGAAAAACAATGAAGATTTTCGAGACTGGATCTTCAATCAAAAGGTGCACTCTCTCTTCTTTGATGGGGCATCAAAGGGAAATCCTGGAAAAGCTGGGGCAGGAGGAATTGCAAAAAATGTTGAAGGCAGTTTGATCCACAACTTTGCGTGGGGTCTGGGGATCAACTCCAGCATTGAAGCTGAGGCTTTGGCCCTCTTTCAATTACTTAAGTTGCTCTTGAACTTAGAAATAAAGGAGGCTAATATCTTTGGGGATTCCCAAGTGATAATAAAAAACATGGTGACAAATTCTTCCCCTCGGGATCGAAGACTGGCAAGATTGATATCTAGAATCAGAAGCTTGGGGAAATTGTTCCAAAATCTGAATTACTTCCACGTGTTGAGAGACAACAACAAAGACGCAAACCTTGAAGCTAATAGAGTTTCCCTTCTCTCTGCTGGGGCAATGATAGGAGAACGGGAGACAGAAACCTGGGATCGATTCCATGAGCTGTTTTTGAAAATGTTTTACTGCTTGTTACTGAATCAGTTTTTTTGTACTTTTAAGCTTGGGGAAATCACATAAATCGATTACATAGCTATAACCAAAAAGAGCTAGAAGCTGACCACAAGCTCCATAGCACTTCTGGCTGTTGATACTTTCTGGGCTCTGCTCCCTCTCATTGTAATCTGAAATCTGGCATTTAGACCAAACAGTTAATATAATCCATAACCGTTTCTGTGAAAAAAAAACATAATAATCAAGCATTTGCTCATCTTTATATTTCTTTCGATAATACTTAGGATAAATGTGATTTTGTGGGTTTTTATGAATGTTTATGAAGGGATGAAGTTAATTATTCTAGGGTTACAATTTTACTAAGTAAGAGTGTGTGCTTACTTATGAAAAATGGGTTTTTAATACATGAATGAAGGGTAAATGATGATAAATTAGGATTTAACATAAGAACTCAATATTTTTAACTAACCAATCATAAAGCCTTGGGTTTAGTCCCAACAAAAGTCAGAGAAATGCTCTGAGCCTGTTTGACTGATAGCTTAGAATACTGAACACTCATGGGGGAGGGGAAATTAGTGATTTCGCCCGATGATGTATTATTTACATGATTTCTCCACTGCTTTCTACCTACCCAATCTTGTATTTCTAACATTTTTTTCTTCATTTTGCAGGTGCACTTAGGCTTGCAACCTTAAAACATTTTCTTTCAAAGCATAAAACTAATCTAAATCTACCTTATTTCATCCGAGGGCTCAGATTAAACTGTTGAGCTCCTCATTATTCTCTACCTATCTACTGATTTTTCAAGTTTAAATTGTCTAACAAATCTTTGTTTTCTATCTAAAACATGAAATTGAAACATCAAAAATTAAGATTAAACTATTTAACTAATCATGGATTATGGCATTCATTGACACTCTACACATAATCATTATTCTTGCAGTAAAAGTAAAAGTAGTGGCATTTGGTCTTGCTCACTTTCAGGTTTTATTTCTCTTTTTTCTTTTGGGGTTTATATTTTTCTAAGTCCTTTGATCATTCTTTTAGGACTTTTTACCCTCTTTCTTTATTTTTTATTATTTTTCATTTTTTCAAAATATGGGAAAAAAACTTGCAGAATGCAAGGTATGTACATATTTTACAAGACTTATCAAAGTCAATTCAAAATTTTATGTACCCTATTATTATAGGACCCTAACAGGTCCCATAGTCAATTTGTTGTCATTTCATTAGGTATTCAAACAAAAATATGGTCACTAGATATTAGGTCCTGGACTATTTTCCACTCCTTAAAAAATTTTCATATGTTGGTCCATGTCATCACTCAGCTGAGTGTATCATCATTCAGAGATTATCAGCATCATTTCAATCATCTCCACCATGATTTCATTCAGTTCAGTGTCTCCATTAGGTCACTAGGGTTTCAAGGTCACCAAATTATCATTTCATTCATAAAATCCAAAATTTGGAGGAGTGTAATAGGCAAGTTTCTTCAATAAATTTTGATTTCAAAATGTAATTTTATGTTTCTATATGTAACATGTTCTCCATTTTCTTAAAAGCCTTAGTTCAAGGTTTCATAGAGATTCAAGGTTCCAAAAAAGTTACAATGTTCCAAAGAAGCCACAACAGTCTAAGGTTACAATGTCCATGGTTACAAAGTTTAAAACATGAAAGACATGCTAGAAAACGACATGTGGGGCCCATCATCCTTCAAAAGGAAGTCATTTCAAGCTTATAAAAGAGCCAAAATATATACAAGGAACATTCATTTTCACTCTTATGTTCTCCTAGTATCAAGCTCATCCATAATTTTAGCAAGAAAACCCTAGTTTTTACCTAACACGGGAGAAAATTACGTCTGTGTTGCGCTTCTAGAGGAGCACATTGTGCTTTCAAAGCCTTCGTTGTGCTTATGGAGGAGAAACGCTACGCACTGGTGGCTTTCATCGTGCACGGGGCAGAGTTGTCCAGAAATCAATTTCATCACTCAAATTTGGTTTATGAAGGTTTCTGATCAATTGTCTCGGTCTTCAAGCTTCCTTCAAAGGTAATTTTAAACCTTTCATACCCCCCTAGCATTGATATATCAAGAGAAATTAATCAAACAAATTTCATCCTAGGGTTTGCTTGAAGTTTATGGTTTTTCTTCCAAAATGTAAAATTGTTGCATCAAACCCTATTTCTCTTGCTCCCACACCTCTGTATACACTTGACATATCACTTACATTCATTACATACCCATTTCCCTTCATTTTCATCACTCTCCCTACAAACCCTAGCCCAATTCTGCCAATTTGGGTAGTTTTCCTAGCTAGGATTGTGTTTGAATTTCCTAGCACATTTCCCTCACTCATTTCCCTCTATATCACTCCCTAAATACCCCTAAGTCCCCTTCCTATCTCTATAAATTTTCCTATTCCCATCCCCCTTCACTAACTCCCTCATTTCATCACTTTACTCCCTTCCCTGTTTTTCCCTCCTATCATCTAGGGTTCCATGATGGAAGTTGATTCATCACCATCAGAGAAGAGAAAATATAAAAAAAGGGGGAAAGATACTAAGGTTTGAGCCCTCCAACTGTAATGAAATCACCTCCCTCCAACTATAATGAAATCACCTCCTCACCACTCACTTGTTTAGAGTTTTGTCAAAGAGTGGAGGAGGTAGGTTTTCATGAGCAACTCACGGATTTGTTTGCTACCAATTTGAAAGGAGAAAGGGTCACCATTGCAGGGGTTGATTTCATATTCTTAGTAGATTCCATATCTAACGCTATAGGGATACCAAACAATGGTGAGTATTCGTTCAAAGGCATGAACCTATAGCTATAGCAGTACAAACCCTACTTGAAATCATAGTATAAAGGAGCTCATACACGCGTTTTCCCATTCAGATATTTGTTGGAGATATATGCATCATAAATGAAGGTTATCATGAATTTTTTCACATGTGAGTGCAGGTTTTCAATATTGTATCAATACCACATAAGATTGCTCGTGCATTTCACAGTTGTGAAGTCCCTCAATCTATGCAATTTCTTGTATAGGAGTGTGATCAATATCTCTGAAAAGGTGCAGGTGAAGAACAAAGAGCATTATCCTAGCCTCTTCCATCATAATTTGGTGAAGGTCATAGTTCTCTATCAGTTGGCAGAAAATAACATGACATGGGATTCCTTCATTGAGGCGGCCCTACAAACTACTTCACCTAACCAGCAGCAAAACATGTCACATACCATGCAGGAGGTTGGTTCATCAAGCAAGGAAGAAGTAGTGACAAAGAGACCTAGGCATGAGGTCACTCATACTTATCAGAGAGGCACAAGGCTTGTGTTTTCTCCTAAAAATGAGGAAGGGGCCAAGCTTACACCAACAGAGCAGGGAACATCAGCACAGAATGAGACATCCATGCATGATGAAGAGGAGCATGAGTTTGACCTAGTAGACTTGGAGGCTAGTGATGAGCTTAAAAATCTAGAGAGGGTTATCAAGGACAAGGATGCACAAATAAAATAGCTCCAAGACAACTTGGCAAGGTAAAACTTTTTCATTTCATTTCTAGAGCAAGAAAACCAGCAATTGAAGGCAAAACAATTGGCCTTGGAAAAAAGTCAATCTAAGGCAAGCAAGCATAAGGAGAAAGGAAAAGCAGTGGCTGAAATATATGAGAATGATGAACATGATGAGCATGAACAACAAGTGACAAGGAAGAGGCCAAGAACCATGGGTCTCAAAAAGGCATTGCAGAAGGAAAAAGAGCAGTCTAACCCTACAGATGAAGAGCTCAGTTTTGAAGATAGGATTGCAAATGAGATCAATGAGAACATGGAGTTTTAGCTTGAGAATTTCAACATCCACTTGGAGAATCTCCTTGATAAAGCCAACAGGGATAACAAGATTCAAAAGCATATGGTTGACCATTATTATGCCCTAAATCAGATTTGTAATGTGAAGGTCAAACAGCTACAAGCTAAACTAAAGGAAACCCTAATCAGCCATGAGGAGAAGGGTATTTTAGATTTACCTATAGATGCCTCCATTATTGCATGACACGCCTCATTTGGAAATTCTGGACCAATTTTGGGAATATTTTGAGCATTTTTTGTATTTTGGTGCAATTTTGCAAAATTTAGAAAATTACACGAGGTCTAGAAGAACAGCGTGCTCACGCTATGCTTTTTCCTCAGAGCTCCAAAAGGAATAAAATTAGCATTTATTGAAATATCTTGGACTCTTCTCAAAACCCATTTCCTCTTATTTTTTATTTAGGCCTTCAATTTTGAGAAAAAAAGAGAAAAGGGGGTCAAAAATCAACATTATGCCCCTCTTTTTCAATTTCGTTGCGCTTCTAGAGACACTTTGGGAAAAACGATATAAATAAGCCAAAAATGGGTCATTTTTTATGCAAAAATATTTAAAATTAATTTACACTCTCCCATATTTGGACCTCAGAAAGGCACTCAAAAATGGCCTCCAACTGCTCGCTGCGCTTCTACAAATTTCTGCAAATTTCAAGAAATTTTCACTATGTAATTTTTGACAATTTCCAATTTCAATTTTGTAAAATTTAAAAGGTCAAAGTAGATGAATGTAAATGGTCAGAATTAAATGTAAATGGATAATATAGGGTTTATTAGGTGTCTTATCCTCCATTTAATTCTTTGAGGATATGTCTCATGATGTTTAAGAAAAGGAGGAATTGGTTGAGTAACCTCCCTAGTGTGTGGCAGACTTTGGATAGATGCATGAATTTGTCTTTTCTTGTTGGAAATTCGACATGCAAGGGAGGATTTTGACCTCAGTGGCTATATGAGGTAGTTTGTAATCAGTTTCAAAGGTTGGATGTTGTGTAATTTAGCTTGGAACACTAATGTACTTTGTGAATTTGGCAGGAACTAATAGACAGAATTTGTAGCTATTGTGGTGGGATTCATGTGGTATGTGACTTAGAAGTGTTTCTTCTTCTATCATAATATTTTTGAATTTATTGTACCTTCCATTTCCATTTACATGTCTTATGTGTTTGATTTCTAAGTTGATAATCAGAATTCATTGACTTTGATGCTCTGTTTTGGAGAAGCTCTCACATTTATGTTCATTTTCTTTTGATATAAACGAATTCATGATATTCATGCTCATTTTGAAACACTATCAATCTACTATATTCACCAAGATATCTCAAAAGTGCTAAAGTGTGTGCCTACCTTGCCCCATTACATCTCTGCAAATATGATTTTCAGAGCCCTAGCCTAGTTTTTCCTAGACCTAATTCACCATCCAGCACAAACATTCAAAATCAAATCAAACCCTAATCTGCATACCTACCCTAAAATATTTTATGATCTAGTCAAATTGGTTGTGAATCTCATTGAGAGAGCCCTCTCAGTCTAGTAGCGCTAGCTACTAGGTTATAGTGGTATGAGGTTACCTTTATTGGTCTCCTTCTCAGCCTTCGGAGAACTGGTGGAGTGCTAACATCGAGTGCACCTAGTTTTCTATGTTTCATGCTTAAAGAAGGTTATAGGTGAAAAACTCCCAGTTCAAACAATATTTCCAAAACTTGACAAGGAAGAAAAAATCATATTGGAACCTGAAGCAACCATTGAAACAAGAACTTGATAGCTATGCAATCGATCAATTTCATAGTATCTCATCAAGTGGAAGAACTTACCTGCTGAAAATTCCACATGGGAGGATGATAATTTTATAAAAAATAATCCAGAACTACTCAAGCATTGAGGACAACATTTTTTTGAAGGAGAGGGGAATTTTCGGTCCCTATAATACTAGTGTAGCCCCTTATTGTTATTATCAGTGTAGCCCCCTATTGTTGTTATTAGTGTAGCCCCTTTATTCTAATTATTGTGCCCATGTATTCTCCATAGTGTTATTATCGTACCCCATAGAAGCCTACTATTGTTATTTGTGCCCTTACATTATTATTGTTATGTAGGCATTGATTATATTGGGACCCCTTAGACTCCTATATATAGAAAGTAGGTTTTTCATTTGAATCATCCAATAATTTTTCATTTATGTAATATAAAGGAGGTTTCCCCCTCGAAGAGGTTAATTTCTAAGTAGTTGATCTATCTTTTCTTCTATTTTGTGAGTTGGTTGCATAAAATTATCATCTCTGAAAATCACATCGACTGACGTCAGCTCATCCTCTTTCATTTGGCTTTCTTCCCCTAAAGATCCTCCTCCTTTTTTTCCATATCCCTTGCCTTTACCCTAGCGATGCCAAAATCAAAAATTCTAGCAGAGAAGCTGCCATCCAACAAAATATTCTTACACTTAATGTTGCCATGAATTTTTGCAAGCTTGCACTTAATATGCAAGAAATTCAAGTTGAATCTTTTCCCAATTGAGTTGCATAGATATCCATCATCAAACAAAGCATCCTTAAGGATTTGATTCTGCATAAACGATATTCCACTAAGGGTGAGTTTTTTTATCTTTATTGAATTATAGTTTCCAGTGGATTCACTGCATATATAGAGCTATGATCTTTGTAACTACCTTTTTTCAAGGAAAGATAGTGGTTTTTTACTTGCTGAAAAAAATGTCTTAGTTAAACCTTCAAGTGGGAAATCTTCAACACACGTTGTCAATTTGTAAATATATCCCATTCAAAAAAACCTTGATAATCTTTCCAAGATGCATTTACTCTTTTAGGGTTTAAAACTTAGATTGTTAATAACTTTGTATTGCATTATTGATTATTATTGGGTTAAAATCAGAACCGGGACTCAATCTCAAATTTGTAAATGTTACCCATTTACCAGTGAAAGAAATATTTCAAACTTGTGCAACTTTAGAAATATGAATGGTGAAATTAAATGTTCGCTAACTGGAATTAACAATGATTGTATATCAGGAAATCTTACACCCTTAAAAAAAATTCAAGATTACAAATTTCCCTCGTCAAACCCTGCATAACGAAGTAAATAGATATTATGTGTTGGATTAGTTGTGGGGTTTAAATTTCTGGAAAATTTTGCTTTAAATATTTTTTATTCGGTTCAGTTTCTTCACAAAATGGTTTTGAATCTTGGAACCTCTGTGTGGGGATTACCAGGACCGATGAAAGGATTTTTGTTCAATAACACCAAAACATCACAAAGTAAAAACCTAAAATATTAAGTCTTGCCTGGAATTTGTAATTCGCCCTTTCATTTTGATCACAATTTTTTTTGAAGGAAAGGAGAGAAAATGCAATTTTTATTTGGAGAGAGGATAATGAAACAAATATATTTTAATATATTTTAATATTTTAACATATAATTTGAGGAACACCTCTGATGTAAATATATTTTAATATATGCAATCTGAATATAATGTATAACATGTTTTGAATATTTCAACATATTTATGTTAAGAAAGTTTGAAATATTTTTGATTAAATAAAATATATTTTAAATATCGAGATTTATTTATTTCAAAATGTATATGTATTAAATTTTTATAAATTTAATTTTTAATATTAATAAAAATTATTCTAAAATATATTTTATATATATAATAAAAATGTTTTTTAATAAAAATATGGTATTATATATACATTTATTAAAATATGAATTTTATTCAATAACCTTTAATTTATTTTTAATATAGGATATGTATTTAAATAAGATTTATATTTAACTATAAAAATATTTTTAAATAATTTAAAAATTAATATAAATATATAATCATTAAACTATATATTTATATTTAATTATCACAAATCATTGTTGGGAATGCAATTGTCGTTAGACCAAAATTCGCAGGTGTTAGTCAACGATCATATTGTCAGAGATAAGGATTCACGATAGGCGGTTGGTCCATGTCGTGAAATACATGGGAGCATTGGTTTATCCAATGTCCAATAATCTCCCTCTCAACGCGAGTTGGGTGTGTATCGAACTCGTGACCTATGCCCTGATACCACTTGTTGGGAATCACAATTGTCGTTAGACTAAAGCCCGCAAATGTTAGTCAATGATCACATAGCCAAAGATAAGGATTCATGCGAGATGGTTAGTCCATATCGTGAAACACACATGAGCATTGGTTTATCCAATGTCCAACAATAATTTTAGATTAAAAAAAAAGAAAACTGCATAAGATTAATGTAATGAGTATAGAAAAAAATTGCATGATTTTCAAAAAAATTGTGGATTGTTTTGAAAATATAGATTACATTTGTCAATATTTGAAATTTTGAATGAGCTATGAGTTCTTGACGGTATTGAATCCACTTCAAAAATAAATAAATAAATAATTTAAAAACTTCCTAATAAAATGTTTTCTTATCTAAGTATTTCTTTAAAAAACACAATAAAATATTTAATGTTTAACCAAAAAAATTGTCTCTCTCTTTAAACAACACCACCATTGCATATGTATTTAAATTGTGTAAATACCTAATTTAAAAATAAACTAACATACAAAATTGTGAATGACATTGCATCAAACGTCAGTGGTCACATAAAATCATGCCTATATCCAAAATAGCTCCACTTCACTTGTTTTATAGCATCAACCATTGCCATTTCTTCTGAGTTATCCCCGAACTGGGATTTTATCATTCCATATAGATTCCAAGTAAAAGGGAAAACAATGTTGTAATCCAGATACATTAAACAAACTAAATATTAGAGATACAAAGAAATAAAATTTAAACTTGCTTCATAATGGAAATAGGAAGAGTAAGAACCTAAAGAATATTTTACCTATTTGGATTTGAAACAAAATCAATGGTATAGTACGTGAGAGATACCCACACCGCATATTCTATTAACGAAGAAGGAACTTAACTAATCCAATTTGGAAGCGAGTATGGCTACAAGGTAAAACAAGAAATCAGTTTCACTGTAAAACACGGGAAGCTTTGCAATCATCATCGCCATTCCTGCAATTTTGTTGAACATATTCATGTCGAGACCGAAGAATAGCACCCGAAAGTAAAGTGTTCCCATCGTCCATATTTCTATGATTCATATTTGTACATAAATAAATGCTCATATTCAGCGTAGCGACGACACTGATCTGGCAAAACAAGCAATAATTCCCTTCAGAATTAAGAAATATACACTGAAAATGTAAAGCATTTAAGTTTCAAGAACATTATGTATCTTCTCGTGTCATTTTATACCATTTGAAATAATTTGAACATATGTACATAAAGAGGATCTTTTTCATAAATTTTTGGCTAAATCACATTTTAATAATTTTTTTAGTGAGGTATCTTACAATTTTGCTATATTTTCATTTCTAGTGGATTTTTTTTCGTTCGAATTTTCGCAAGCTTTCCATCGGTTCTTGCTTCATCTCATTTGGTTATACAATTTGCAAATGTTGTTCATCCGAAGTTCGATAATTTTTACCGCTTAAACTAAAAAATGTGAAAAATGTATATTATTTTAATTTTTGTCAAAAAATTCTTAATTATTTGTAAATATTGTTTTCTGGTTAATTTTTATTAATTAATTCATTTTTCACTAACAGTCTTACAAAATCGCCACAACCAAATTGTTATACAATTAAAACTAACATTTGCACAAGGGTGCAAAGTGAACGTTGACAGCATTAAACGCGCGACAAGAGATAGAGTTAAAACAAAGGATGGAAACATTAATTTTAAAAAATCCACATAGATGAGATCTCTACATTCTTGACCTACGAATCTCTACTGTGTCAAAAATTTGTAGTTATGGTCTTCCTTGATTCCCATTATTAATAATAAATGATTGGGGAATGAGGGAAAATTCGTTACTATTTTAAAGTGAACTACTAACTGATATAACATGGGGAGGTTCCGAAGAGCCTTCAAGAAAAAGAGATTTGTAACACCCAAAATCATAGGAGGAGACCGTTCATCTTCTTTGAGGGAATTCAACATGGAAAATTCAGGATCATGGATTGTAAAATACGGACGAAAGTAAACACTACGAGAAAGAGGTGCTATCAAACCCACAAGTCCAGCAACAGCTTCACAGCACTGAGATGGGGGTTGGTGCAATTACCAGCAAATGTTCCCCAATTAAAAGAAGCTCCCATAGTTCCCATAGCTATAACAAAATCCCTCTAAACATACCAAACAGATCTGCCTCGTGGAAAATTCCTTGTGGAATGGATTGATTCAAAGGAGCTACTAGGGCCATCGCTTAAATAAATTCATCAATGGAGATCCCACATGCAGTAGGTAACACTACAAGGAAAAGTCCCTCTAGCGGAGGTTATAATGGAGGTTTTTAGTGTTATAAAATTGGCCAAAAGACAACATTCATTTATGGTTACGGAGGTTTTGGCGGAGCTTTTAACATAAATTCGACACAACTAAAAAAGAATGGGCGGCCGAAGGTAATTACAGATGTTTTTTCATCGGTGCACTAATCAGGATTTAACGCACTAGTGCGTACCTATAGCTGGAGCCCTAGGGCGATACGAAAGAGAATGCAACAGGCAGTTAAGGTATAAAATAGCACCGGGCATAGTGTTGCTGATACAATGCATGAGGTTGTTCTAATTGATCTTGGGATTTGAGCGGTGCCCATAGGTCGTATTAACGCGTCAGTGCGTAGAGTTATAGAAATGCATCAGTGCGCAGTATCACACAAATGCACTGAGATTTATAATTGGTATCAGTATTTGTGTGGTGCCCAAAGGTTGTACAAATGCACCGGTGCGTATAGACACTTAAACGCCCTAGTGCACAGTCACACAAATGTACCGAGATTTATAATTGGTATCGGTATTCGTGCGGTGCCTATAGGTTGTACAAATACACCGGTGCAAATAGACACAAAAACGCCCCTGTGCATAGTATCACACAAACGCACCGAGATTTATAATTGGTATCGGTATTCGTGTGGTGCCCATAAGTCGTAAAACAACACCGGTGCGTATATGGACATAAACGCACTAGCGCATCGTACCGCACAAACGCCTCAATATTTTTAATTGGTTTTGGTATTTGTGTGGTGCTCATAAGTCGTAAAACGCACTGGTGCGCTTAAGAATAAAAACGCACCAGTGTAAGAATACACGCATCGGTTTTTATTTTGTATTTTTTAGAAACATTGACCTGTGATAGTGCAATTATTGTGATTGTTTTAAATTCATTATTCATCAAAAGTCGACACATCTTATAACAATATTCATATTAATTAAATTTTTATTAATGCATTTGAATGTGATGTTTGGATTAATTTGTTATATCATATCATAATTATTGTGGTTTTTAATAATTCATTATTCACCAAAAGTTGACACATATATATCTTATGACAATATTCAGATGAATTAAATTTTTATTAGTGCATTTGAAAACGACAATGGAGAACGCAATAGAATAAATTAAAACATATTTTTATTATTATTATTATTATTATTATTATTATAAGACATTTTTTGTCATACAAAATGGGATAGTTATTGGTATTCATTTATCTTTCAATTGGGACACTATGTCCATTACATTAAAAAAAAATGTCTTATTTCAAAGACATTTCAAAAAATACAACGCCTTGCTTTGATATTCAAACATAGTGATCATCATTCTTCGCTTGAACTATTGTCACTGCTAGAGCTACTTCCATGACTTGGATTATTTTCAAGAATGTTTTGTTCACAGTGTTGATTGTTTTCTTCTTCTTCACTTCCATCTACAAACATAAAAATAAACTAAAATGAGTGTATATACATTGGTGAAAATAATGAAAATTGCAATATTAAAAAATATACATCAATGTAAATTGAAAATAAATGATGTATCAATGCATCAATTGGCTCATAAACTATACACATTCTTTCAAAACCATGTAACATGCCATCTTTCAAGATTTGATTTTTTGGCGCAGTTCCATACTTTGCTTCCTCCAAGTTTTATACCCCATAACAAATCATATATTTAATATAAAATATTTATTTTTTCTATTAATTATAGACGGAGCTAAGTAAAACAAGATCGATAGATGCTTACAAATTCCACAATTAAGTTATGATATACCAACATATACTCACAACCCATATTTAACCCAATTTAAATCAATTCCTCTTATTGTTCTTCTGTGTATGTTAGCACCTGTTTGAAGACATTCAATGATGATTTTTATAAAACAACTTAAAAAATACAAAAATGAAATCTAGTTAAGTTGTTATTAGGAAGTAACAATTACTCACAAACTTAGATATCAATATTTTTCTTCCTTGCCATCCTGTTTTATGTGTTGAATGGGTTCTATTTTCTTTTCTTTTCTACAAAAAAATACTTGAAAAATAATATTTAATGCTAAATTGTTTATTTATTGTACCTAATTATCGAAAATTTCAATGATTACATATTACATTTGAAGCACGTTGTTGTTGAGATGGCTCTTCCCGTGATGCTCTTTTGTCTATTTCTTTGACCATCTCCTTGTACACTTTTTTAGACATTCCTACTGGCATATTTATGATATCATCACGTTCATCTTTTGAGATTTTCATAATCTTCTTGAAAATGTAACATGACAATAAAGTATTTAATTTTTATATTGATATATAAAAAGTAAGTATAATAAAAGTGATATTTATAAATAATTCTAGATAAGCATTTAAAGGAATATTACATTTTCATTCCTTCTTCTTTTTTTGTACGTTTTTGCTATTAAAAGTCTGACATGTCTCATTGACCAATTATCTAGAAACTCTTCTTGTAGTTTAGATAGAATTTGGTTCTTGGAATCATTGGAATTGTTTTTGTATTGTAATTGGAAATAATGTCTATACATTTTTTCCACTAGATCCTTCAAACTTTTGTAAAAAAAATTTCCCCTTTCATTAACCTCCAGCACTACTCCAGATGAGCTAAGGAGAAATTCATTTTCATTTGCATGTTCTATGTTTTTCTTTTCTTAGAACAACATTCTTTTTCTGAGTTTTTGGTCCCTGTAGAACATTAAACAGATGTGAATTAATAGACTATTTGACACATGTTATCTAATAATTTTAATTATATTATTAATGAAAACTAAAAAAAGAAACTCATATTGGATCAATAGTATTTTTTCATTCACCTGATTCATCATTTTGCAATTTTTCCATCAAGCTTTTACACTCTTCTGGTCCTAAATCAGAAATAATCTTATCGAAATTTGTCATTTTGTGGCTTTGCATGATACACAGTAAACAATACATATTATTTAAACTTACATATAGTTCAAAAATAATATTTTTTGTAAATAATTTACAAAGAACTTGCATTTTTTTCTTTTCTTGATGTGTTATCAGTATTTTTGTTACTTGATCTCTTGTCGGTCGTTTCTTTATAAATCTCAAACCTGTACCATATCATTCATTAATATATTTATAAATAAATTATCAAATTTTCAAGAAAAAAAATCTCAAGAAACCAGTGCGCCATTCATGGTGTACGCATCGACGTCGGTGTGTGGGTGTCTTAAAAACGCACCACACAAACAGTATAATACATCGTACGGTGCTCTATGTCAAAAAGGAGCACCGGTGCATTACATGTCAATCACCGCACCAGTTAACTATGATAAAATAATAAAAATCATCCAATGTTAGTTTTTGTAGCATAAATCGGTGCCATATTTTACATATGGCGCACCGATAAAAAAAAAATGTTTATTAATTTTTTATCACATTACTTATGCGGTGCGCTTGTACAATATAGAGCACCAATGCACTAGGTTACATCAGGTGCACCGATAAACAAAATCTTTTATTTTTAATTCACACAAGGGCCGACATGGATTGGGATCTGACTATACTAATCGTCCCATTAGTTGGATGTCTTAAGTCTATATTTAGCAATACAAACCCTATAAATCTAAATTGAAAAGCCCTAATTATGAAATCACAAAAAGAGTGAGAAGAAAGGGCAGAAACAAAAAGAATGTAAGGTTTGTATTTTTTTTTTTTTTTTTTTTTTCGAAACAGAACATTTGTGGTGTGCCATAATGAAATAGCGCGCCGGTTGCATATTTTACAAATGATGCACTGAGAAAAAATATTTTGTTTTTTCAATTTTTTATCATAGTACTTACACGGTGCACTAGGATAATAGAGTGCACGGGTGCGCTTAGGTACACAGGGTGCACCGAACAAAAAAATATTTATTTATTTTTTAATTTACGCAAGGGCCAACATGGATTGGGATCTGACTATGCAAGTTGTCATGTGGGTTGGATGTCTTAGGCTTATATTTAGCAATACAAACCCTTTAAATATAAATTGAAAAGCTCTAATTTTGAAATCACAGAAAGAGGGAGAAGAAATGGCAGAAACAAAAAGAATGTAAGGTTTGTCTCTAAAATGGTTTTTTTTTTTTTTTTTTTTTTTTTTTTTTTAAAGAGCACGTTCGCGGTGCGCCATAATGAAATAGTGCACCGGTGCCATATGTTACATATGGCGCATTAATAAAAACATATTTTATTTTATTTTTATCACTATACTTTCGCGGTGCGCTGGTATAACAGAGCGCATTGGTGCATTATGTTATGCAGGGTGCACCGACGAGAAAAAAAAATCTGTTTTTTTTTTTTTTTTAATTCACGCAAGGGCCAACATGGATTGGGATCTGACTATGCAAGTCATCCCGTGGGTTGGATCTATTATGACTATAAACCCTATAAATATAAATTGAAAAGCCCTAATTCTGAAATTACAGAAAGAGTGAGAAGAAAAGGCATAAACAAAAAGAATCTAGGGTTTTTGTTTCTAAAAATGGAAGAAAAAAAAATTTGTTTCTGAAAATTACAGAAAAAGTAAACAAAAACTGCAGAAAAAATAAATAAAAAATAAATAAACTTTGATATTGTTCTTTTACTGCATTAAAAAAACTACAATAAAAGTATAAAAAAAACAATAAACTTTGATTTTTTATTTTTACTACAGAAAAAGAAAAAGAAAAAAAAAACTTTACTCACATCATTTGAAATTATATAGTACAAGGTTTGAATCACCAAAGGTTTGGAATTTTGATTGTCTGAATATTTCTGTTCGAACGTATTTCCCTGCTCCAAAGTGCTCTCGTGCTCTGTTTGCTCCAAGTATGTATCATGCAAATCTCTAGCTAAAAATTTTTGCAAAAATAGTGAAATAATGAAAAGTGTTTAGTATTTAAAGAAATGTTTTATGAAATTAGATTTTTGAAAATATTTTGCCGCCCATTTTTCAATTTACCGCTTTTTTTCACTTATAAAATAGAGTTGCGCTTTTTTATTTGCGGTTATTCGTTACCGGTGCGTCCCGTAATTGAACCGCATCAGTGCGTCAGGTTATAAAAAGGCACCGGTGCGCAATACCAAAAACGCACTGGTGCAGTTATCCGTACATTACGCACCGAAATTACATTTAGGTTTGTGTACAAAAATTTGTTGTTGTTTTGCTCAAATGCAGGGAAAAAATATCATATATTATATGGAATGGACAATTCTTCAAAATCCATCTCGTTCCATAATATATCTCAAAATCCATCGTAGATTTCTCCCTATCCATCTAGAGACATAATATTTACTTCATATTTGTTTTATATTTTCACTATCTAATTGAATTCATGTTTTTTATCCATGCATTCAATCATGCACAACTTAATTAAATTTATAATGTATACAAATTTGTAGGTTCATACAGATTCAGCATCAGTTTCAGATGCACAAAATATTCAAACTGCTCCAAAACGTCGGAAGTTCTTTTCAAGAACTACATACTGCAAGGCGCATTTGGTAGATGAAAATGGACAGCCGCTTCACTCTGCCAATTGTAACAATATTGCATCTTCTAGCCATAATCCCGAGACAATGATGGTAATTATAATTATAATTATTTGGTATATATATTGATTAATATGTAATTATTTCAATGTCAAACCAATTTATAATCATGTAATATTGTCAACATGGTTACTAATTGATATCATATATTTTGTACTAATCATGTTCAATTTTTTTTTTTTTAATTATTAGGATTCTAGTGATGATGAACGACCTACCTATCATCTTCCGTTGCACCCCACAACAATGTCAAATCGAGAGAAGACTGAATTAAAAAATGAAATCGGAGAGGAACGATACCAACAATGGTTGAATCAACCATCGATTCAATTCCTGCTACGTCCAGAATCACCAATTAGAAATGACTACAGCAATAGTACTTCTTCACAAGCTAGAAATGGAGGCAATCAAATAGAGGTTGGTATGGATGATTACTTAAGGGATACGACTTCCATGGAGACAATGTTGTTAGATGCATTCCAAAACGATGATCAGCTAGGGGGTGATGCTCATATCACTAACACCTTTTTCAAAAGCCTTAAATTTGCTTCCACCACCCCTCTCTTTGGACTTGGCGGTCAGTCAAAGTCTACCTAGTTGGGGACAACGATATTACTGTATAACTTGAAAGCAAAGTTTGGCTTGTCGAATGCATGTTTCTCGGAACTTTTGAGGTAAGTTACCATAAAGTACTCCCTTATATAAATTTGAAATATAATCAGTACACTGCAATGAACATTACAAATGGTAAATTTTATGAACATTAATAATTATATTGACATTAATGTACATTTCTTAATATATTTTTCCATGATCACCAACTACAGGTTATTCAAAGATAAGGTTATTCCAAGTGATAATGTCTTTCCTGGTAGCTGCGAAGAGGCAAAGAAATTGTTGAAAATTTTGGGTGTTGAGTACGTATCATATCATGCATGTCCATATGATTGTATTCTATATAGAGGATAATATGCAGACAAAGATATGTGTTCGAAATGTGGGCATGACAGGTATGATAAATCAAAAAAGAAGGGTAAATCACGTATTGGTCCTCCTTTTAAGATATTGAGGCACATGCCTATAATCCCAATGATTCAAAGGCTCTTTTGTTGCAAAGAATTAGCTATGTTGCAGAGATGGAATGCCTCACACAGAAGTGAGTTGGGAGTTATGCGAATCCCAACTGATTCAATATCCATGAAGCATATAGAGGATACATGGCCCGAAAAAATTAAGGATGAAGTACGAATTCTACAACTCATCATAGCCATGGACGGCGTCAACCCATATTCCCTCCAGAACACCAACTATTTTGTTTGGCCTGTAGTAGTGATCAATAAAAATATCTCCCCATGGTTGTCCATGAAGAATGAACATCTTATGTTGCCTCTCATAGTCCCTGGTAGAAGACAAGTGAAGAATATGGATGTCTACTTACAACCACTGGTAGATGAATTGAAGGAATTATGGGATGGGATAAATGTATACGATGTATCAAGACCCATCGTAGCAGAGAGGAGTTTTACATTGTATGGCATATGTGCTTACACGACAAATGATTATCCAAGCTTAGGAGTTTGCTCTGGTAAATTACATGTTTAATTTATTGATTTTTTTATATACGTAACAATATTCTTTCACATATTAGTTATTTAATTCGTTGTAATATTTGTTTTGATCCTCATGATATTATTTAATGTGCCATGCATATTAATTAATGTATACAATTATAATCTCATAGGTCTTGTAACAAAAGGGTATTTTGGATGTAAATGTTGTGGACCTTCTCTGAAAGCTAGATGGTCCAAGGACCTATGAAAGCTAGTGTATGATTGCTCCAGGGTATTCCTACCAGAATAACACCCTTACAAAATAGCAGCATATGCTTTCAATGGTAAACGAGAGAGAACCCAAAGGCCTCCAATAATGACACTCGCTGAATGGCTTAGAGCATATGAGAGAAAGAAGGAGAAGGAGTTCATAGAAATGTTTGATTCAAATGGGGAGCTTATGTTTGATGATCCAGATTTATTCGACATCTATGTTGAGAAATTTCCCATTGGGATGAAAAGGAAATCTATCTTTCATGACCTCCCATATTGGGAGCATCTTAATATTTCCCACTTATTAGATCCCATGCATATATTTAAAAATGTTTCATCTTCTTTATGGAGGCACATATCATCGAAACAAAGTGACACATTGGCTGTTAGGAAAGATCTTATTACTTCAAAAACTAAAAAGAAACATTGGCCAAGATGATTACAAAGTACGGGATCAGAGGCAGGCGTTGGTCCCTCTAATTCATGATTTTTCAAAGAAGGTGATGTATTCATGGTTTTTCAAAGAAGGTGATGTCCCATGGATTTTAAAAAAAGATGATATATCTTTGGCAAAGGAATTTATAATGGATTTGAGGGTGCCAACTTCATATGGGACTTCACTCCGGAATTGCTTCACTTTGGATGACCATTTGTCGGGGTTGAAATCGCATGACCATTTGAATCTTCTAAGAGTACATATAATGTCAAAAGCATGATTTTATTAGTTGTTATATTAATAAATTTTATCCCATGCGAGGATCATAAAACATAATTAATTTTGTATATTATTGCACGTGTTTATAACTTTGCAGTGTCATTATCCTTTGTTCATGCGTGGGTGTGTGAAACATGAATTCCCTCAAGACTTAGTAATCAAACCCTCCAAGGATACTATTGATCCAATAATCAACAACCCTTATGATCTTGTTATCAGTATTTTTCAGATTCTCAATCAGATCTGGGGTCCATGTAGTTGGCTTATTATTGAGACAACTTGTACGTAGCTAGTCTTGATATCCACTCGTATAGCTCACTAGCAAACAACGAGAAAATGATCTCATATTGGTCTATATAAATATACTTTTGTAACCATTGTTTAGTAGAGATGTGTAGATTTATGTTTTCTTTCACATCAAACTCATGTTCTTTTAGATCTATCCAATATTTGATCTCTTGCTTAGATGGATTCCACATCCAACTATTCCTCAGTCGAGTCCCAATCCCAGCAATGGGACCATTTTTTGGATTTATGGGGCCTAGAACTAGGTTTGAATGTCGCTGTGTGCACCAACAAAACCCATTATTATCGGCCCTTTCAACAATGATATTCTTGCGCAAATCAAAGTATCACCTGAGGCAATATATGGGGATGTTAGAACTAGGTTTCTGCATCTAGAGGGACGATGGATTGTGGCTTTAAGGCTTTTCTTCCTTACCAGAGCTTCGTAGAACATATTTATTACTTATACCATTGATGTTCAACACATATGTTGAACTTACTACCAAACTATGCAATATTTTTTAATCATACATAAAACAATATAAATAATCATAAACTAGACTTTGCTATGCAATTGCAGATCAAAACCCTTAGCCCAAATAAGCATAAACAACAGTAAAGTAAAACACATCAACAGAAACTTAGATCTATCTCAAAAGGTTTTTCATTAATTGCGGGGGGGTCACAGCAGGGGAAAAATTGTTACATGTACGTTGCATCGGGCGTAGTAGGGGATCACAGTGGGGGCGGTAGCCCCCCCTGATCGGGGTCTGGGGCAACGCCCCGAGAAAAAAAAACGGTCCTTATTTTTCGGTGGGCGAACCCGCCCATGGTTTTGTGCATGGGTTTGCACATGGTTTTTGGGCATGACGGTTTTTGGACCCTGGTATTTTGTAGATCCGGTCAAGGGAACTACGGTTATGTTCTAATCTAGGGTTAATGGATTGGGGTTTGTATATGCTTCGGCATGTATATATATGTATTGTAACACTAAAATCAATATGATGAAAAATCAAGTTGGTCATCCAGATTTTGGATCCAGGGGAAAATCTCTCTATATATCTGTTTTATGTTTTATGCTCTCGCTATTGTTTATTTTCTGTTTTTAAGATTCGTTTGCAGATAATTTCTGTACAGGTTTAAAACCTACAATGACCCTAAATCAAAACATATTTTTGAGAACAATAGTGTTACCATCCCATGCGAGCTGGAAGATAATGAGGGTGATCATGAGAACCGAGAGTGATATGGTACATGTGTTATTTCATCAATATTTATATTTTTTAAGATGGGCTTTTCAAAACATTATATGTATTTTGAATTAATTGGTAATTTGCATTGTGTTAATTTTAAAATCAATAATTCGCTTGACAATTATTTGCAATTATGTTGATCTCAAAAACAATGGTGTACTGTATAAATTAGTTCTTTTTTTTGTATCTAAGATCATAATAAAATAATGATAATTCAAAAGTACATGAATTTATTTTCATTATTTTCTAAACTTTATTATGTTACAATAAATCATATTATTCTAAATTTATTATTTTACAATTATTTAAAATTTACAAATTTAAAAATTTTAATAAATTCATTTCACATTAATACAATTAAAATTTTACAAATATTTTACATACAATTACAATTAAAATTAAAATTACAATTACAATTTTACAATTTCACATACAATTACAATTACAATTTTAGAATTTTACATACAATTACAATCAATTCATAGTAATACAATTACAATTTTCCAATTTCACGTACAATTACAATCACAACTAGAATTTTAGAATTTTACATATATACAATTACAATTTTACAAATTAAAAAATTACAATTACAATTTTAGAATTTTAAATACAATTAGAATTACAAATATTACAATTTTACAATATCATGATCATTTAGTATTAAATTAATTAATAAACATCACGTTCATGATAACCATCGTACAAACATCATATTTCACTAAAAAACACATTCAAAATCGCTAACATCATCGTGATCATGATCATCTAACAAAACACAATTAACATTATATATTAACATATTCATCACAACAAAAACATCAAATACACATCTCATGTCAAATAACTCATGCTATCATCACATACACATTAAATGCACATATCTAACATGACCTAACAATATACACATCATGATGATCACCAACATGTAAATTAAATACAATTGCAATATGAACATAAAATACATGGACCATATATATATATATATATATACATAACTGGATAATGTTAAAAATATACAACTGTAATATAAATGTCATGGATCAGCTGGTGGTAGTACAACATCAATATCAATACTAGTGGAGGTTTTCTCAGTCAATGGTGTAGCCTCGACAGTCGATGGTCCAACGCCCTGCTCATGATCATGAGTACTGATGGAAGCTGCAGGCTGCTGACTGGACGTGGTCAATGGTCCAACCTCATCTCTATGATGACTGTTGCTAGATGCTAGTGGAGGCTCATGCCCATATGACGCGGTACGATGTGAACGATCATGAGTTGAAGAGTCGCTGCTCATGGACTGTTCATCACCTGCTACGTCACGACCATGCCTATAACATTCAGCAGTCCTTGTTAGTCGCATAAAAGCTGTCGTAACTCCTATGTCATGCCACATCAGGCTGTACATGTCACGCGACATGCCTCTCCACATTTGTAATAGCCTATCATCGGCCTCTATGTCTCTGTAATGAGTAGGCTTGATTCCCGCCTCAACAATCAATGCACTGAGTTGGTCACCCAACTCCATCCAGTATCTATCATCATGTTGACCGCACCTAGCACCGGCCTCCTGATGATTCTCAGCATCTGCCATGCCCTGATCATCATCAGCTGGATCCACACCTAGATCATGTGGTACTGGTGCCGGCATCTCCTCACCATCAAAAGAGCCAATGTCTACAAAATATATACAAGTATACAACAATTATTAGACAATTTCATTACACAATTTAATAAAAACAAGTTAAATAACATGCTAGAATAACTTTAAATATATAAAATTGTAATATTACCTCTATCATCTGATGGCTCATCAGTTTTGAAGAGGATGTTGGCACACCCTCGCCAATCCAAACCCGCATAAGGACAGGGGACCATAACGAAGGGATGCTCATCAACATTGGCCAGCAACTCCAGTGCATCTTGCGATATCCTTGTGAAAAACTCAGTGTCACCCCTCTTGGGCATCATCTGACCCCACATGTGCATACGTGCCTCAAACGTCGTCCTATGAGGTTTTCGAAGAAAAGTAGCCCTCGTCTTTGGAAATCTCTCAAAAATAAACAAAAAATATCTAAAGCAAAAGGTAAGTTCACCTTCCCTTGTGCATGAGCATGATATCAATCTAAGGTTGTACAGAACTGTCATAAAAAAATGGCAGACCACCTAACAAGTCGTGGCTCATGTACTAAAGAATCAACATAATATAGAAGCGGGAAACTAATGTATTGCCCGTCACTGGTGTTGTATGAAATGGTTGAAATGATAAGTGAGAGACACTGCATCTCCTCCCTACCAAATGCACCAATACGTAACTGACCACCAGCAACCCGAAACTCTACAGGAGATAGCACATTTTCTCCAATGTATCTTTGTGAGTAAAGTAACTGACTCCCTACTGCATAGCCAACTAGAACCTCTAGGAACGAGTGAAAATCCACCCCTCTCCTCGATAGCCCTGTAATGAAGTATATATCCTCCTCAATGGGCATGTACCACTGGTTGATACCAACCCGGAAAGCCTGTTGTTGGGCATTCCACCTTCGTATAAGATGTCTCAAAAACAAATTATGGCCCTTTAGGGAGGTAGCCTCCTCATAGAACTTGAGGAGGCTTACCTGCCTTAGGAGCCCCTATATAGTTGCTTTAATAGGGTGAGGGTACGTATCTCTCTCCCTCTCTCGTGCCTCCCACAGGTGAACCATGTTATACTGCTCCGCATGTTGTTGTTCCCCCTATTCTCTCCTTTCACGTCTCTGAATGATTGACACATTAAACATAGTTTTTTTTATTAAATAACACATGTATTTAGAAATATACATATATAAAAAAAATTTGAAAAAAAAATAAAAAACAATTGGTGCGTCGAAAACACCGTCACACTCTGGTACTAGTGCGTCTTTCTATGGAGTGCACCGACCCTGGTGCACCTAATAATATTCAACGCCCTGATGATGGTGCTCCATAAGAATTTATATCACACCGTTGACTATGTACGGTGTTAGTAGGGCGGTGCGCTAACAAAACTCTATGCCCTGGGGCATATAGTTGAGTCAACGAACCGACCTCCTGCCATCATGACATAGTGAACGGTGCGGCCTTTAATCAGGTCGCATCGTCGACCCAGGTGAAATATGGAAAACCATGCGCTGACAAAAATAGCTGCCCTAGGGCTGACAATTTATTCAACGCACCACGTCGCAGCTATTCAACTAGGTCAACGGTGCGGCCAGATAACAGACTGCACCGCACTTTAAAAAAAAAAAAAAAACACGGTGCGCTTTTGGTACCACCCCGGAACTGGTGCGGATACCGTAAGCACCAATTTACCAGGTCACACCATTGACAATATGGAATAGCAACGACACGGTGTGTTGATAAAATTACCAGCACTGGGGTAGAACATTTAGTCAATGCACCATGTTGCCACTATTCCACATTGTCAGTAGATGCTATCTCTTAAACAACTTCGTACAAAAAAAAAAAAAAAAAATAAAAATAATGCCACGGTCGCTCGATTGCCGAGGCTGAATCGCCGGATACCGTTATCGGTGGCGGTGGCACAGCAAGTTACGAACCGCTGCAGCCAACCAATACGACAGAATCGCTCAAGCGCAACACGACGAAAAAAAAAAAAAAAAATATATATATATATATATATATATATATATATATATATATATATATATATATATATATATCATTTTAAATGGTTAATTTTAAGGTTATTTGAAATTCTAATCTGCTAGAATGTTTAATTATGGAAAAACAAGAAAAATACTTGTACATTTGCTCGTCGAGGAGGCATATTGGCTATATAATTTGCAAAATAAAATTTCTCCACCGTTTTGCAAAATTCAAACTAGAGATTAGTGGGAAATGCACAGCAGCAGTGCATGCAATGAGTGCAATGGGAGCACCAATGTCAGGGCAGCTTAGACAAGGATAAATTTCACCGGTGCTTGAGAGCTCTATACCACTCACAAAAGTGAAAAATGTGGTTTTTTGGCCGTAATTTTTTTTTTATTTAACCCTGTTCTGGTGCGCGGGATTTTATAGGCACACCGATGCGTTTGCTACCGTCCGCACCAAGTAGTTTCTATTTTCGCGGGCTTTATATGAGGCACCGGTGTGAACAGTCTGTAAATCACCGGTGTGCAACATTAATACAACACACCGGAAGGGTGTGTACAGAGTGCATGGTGTCCGGTGTGCCAATGTTTTGTGCGGTTTTTTTGCCCTAATTTTTTTATATTCAACCCCCTTCTGGTGTGCGGGATTCTACGGATGCACCGGTACGTTTTCGTCATTCCGCGACGGGTGGATTCTATTTTCGCGTGCTTTTTATGAGGCACCGGTGCGGATGCTCTGTAACGCACCGGGGCACTAGACTAATAAAACGCACCTGAAGGGTGTGTACGGAGCGCAGGGTGTCCGGGGTGCCAATGTTTTGTTAGGTTTTTTGGCCATAAATTTTTTTTATTTAATCCCGTTTCGGTGCGTTGGGTTTATGGGCACCTCGGTGTGTTTTATTCATTCCTCTCCAGGCGGTTTATGTTTTCGTGCGCTCTTTACAAGGCACCGGTGCGGATTCTGTGTCAAGCACCAAGGTACTACAGTAATAAAAGGCACCGGGCGAGTGTGTACGGAGTGCACGGTGTCTAGTGTGCCAATGTTTTGTGCAGTTTTTTGGTCGTAAATTTTTTTATTTAACCTCGTTCCGGTGCGTCTGTTTTATGGGAGCACCAGTGCGTTTTCTTCGTTCTGCATTAGACAATTTTTTCTTCCTGCGCGCTTTTTATGAGGCACCGGTGCGGATGTGTTGTATGTTAGTCATCAGTATTTTTCACCTGTTGATGATGACTATTTGTTAAAGCCAAGTTTTCTAGTAGCTGTTCTCAAAATTTGTCAAATTTTCCAGCTGGAAAGCACCCATAAACATTTTTTCCCTCCTAACCTTTTCAATCATCCCATGACGAGATAAAACCTCATTTTCAAGCCCTATCTAGCCTCAGCCATACTAGCTTGTCCATCAGCTCCAAAAAGAATAATCCAAATTTGTCCAAGAAGTCTCCCCTAGGTTAGGTAGTGGCGCTTTAGGCATTTCTCCCTTGGAAAACTATCCTAAATCCAAAGAACCTCTGTCTAATATGAACCAGTCCTAGATAACCTTCCTATTTCTGCAAATAAAGCTTGATTATACCCTTAGGTCGCGCCACTAACAAGCCTTGATGTCTCAGCAATATATATGCCACATGTTAAATTGATGTTAGGTAGACTTAGAGTGTTTCAATGTCTCTTTCAAAGAGCAGAAGTATACTAGTGTTCCAAAAGACATTGTTAAATTCAACATGAGAAGGCAGTTGCTTCTCATGTGGTTTTGAGCCTGGGATGCAAATACTGGACAGAAAGTTATGTCATTAAGCTCCTGCAAACACAGTCAAAGGTTAGTGAGTTATAAATGGCAAGAAATGCTCTGCAGATACTGATCAGGCTACCTCTGATTGTCTAAAGATGCACAAAGGTATTTGAAAAGAAAAATTACATGTCTAAGAGAGATGCCCTTCATGGCATATTGTCATTTTGTCATTTTCATTTGCTTAAGTGTGAATAGGCAGTGAAAGGAAAGATAACACTATTTGAAAACTGATGAAATGGCATCACTGAGAAAACCTCCTCCATACATGAGCAGAGGGTTGAAAGACTGAGAAAACCTCCTCCATACATGAGCAGAGGGTTGAAAGACTGAGAAAACCTCCTTCATTTTACAAGCAGAGGGTTTGGCACTGTGATGAAGGCCTCCTTCATCTAATAAGTAGAGGGCCAGGGACAGAGATTGGTTTTAGGGTTTTTCATTGACTGAAAGGAAAATTTTAAGGGCAGTGAGAGACAATTGAAGGCTTCTGAACAGAAAATGGTGTTAAAAGCAAAGGCAAAGCAGTGGTGCTTTAAAAAGGTGTTTACATGAGTTTCACTGTTAAAACACAGAATCGAAATACAGTGTGAAGCTAATTGGGTGATTATGAATGAAGAAATATTTTTAAGAAAATGGCTAAGTAAAACAATCTTGGTTTTAAGCTCTGCTATCAAATACAAAGAAAACCACTAACAGTGTTTTCATCAACATTATTCATTTGGTTAAGACAGGGGTTGAAAAAAACCCAGGAATTTATCAAAAATAGGCCTCCTTCATAAACAAGTAGAAGGCTCACCATTGTTTGAGGATGAAGAGCATTCATTTTCAGTATGGCTTAGATTTCAAAGGGACTGCTGTCAAAATGGTAAAGTGAATGAGAAATTCCTTATTCTTGTAGACTTCCTTCACAAAGGAACACAGGGATAATTTTTCCCATGTTTACAATTCAGCTTCAACTCATCATTCCCTGCTATACCTCCGTAAAAGTTGAAGACTAGATTACTTTGGCAATCCAAGCCTTGCAGGTTATTGATATAGACCACGAATAGTTTATTTGTTGCACTTATGAAGTTCAGGATATGCAGTTTCTTAAGATTGAAAGTTGTGTAGTTGGCACACATAAGCCTCTGTGGATGTTTTTGTTTTTTATGCCTGAAGAAGAATTTCATTCAAAGGGGTGCATCTACAGTCATTATAAGGCTTTGGGCAGGGTTTGCTTCTAAAAAACAAATATGAATAAATGAAACAAGTTTCCTCCCTTAATAGGCAAACAGTGAAAAAGAGTTTGGCCTTGATATGACTTCTTCGAATTAGGAAGGTTCATATCTGTTAAAAAACTTTCCAAGCAGCCTCCATAGCACTTTATTATCAACATAAATTGGATAGGGGCCCCTTTAGCGTTTTAAAAGTCATTTGAGCTTCGTTATAACAAAGACAATTTTCAAAAAATATGTTCAAACCCTCACAAAGCAAGTTCAAAGGGTTTGTCGACTTTAAGGGGAGCTATAGACCATTGCAAAGCCCATTTGCAAGTTTCAAAAACATAAACGAGTGTTCACAATCGCTCTCGTAGCTGCTCACTGGACCGAAGAGGCATTTCAAGAAAATTTGCAAAGTTTTCAGGCTTTTAAGCCCGCGTGGCGCGCCTGGAAAAGTGCGTGGCGCGTTCAGAAGAAAAAATACACAAACTTAGAATGGTAGCGCGGTGCGCCTGTGCACGTGGTCACCACTGCCTGAAGGCCGACCCGACACCTTGTCCACCATGTGGCATTCTTTCTAAAAAACGTGTCGCGCCTCCTAATGCCTTCAAAGAAGCCCTGAAAGCTCCCCAAATGATCAATCAAGGCTCGTGAAGGATCTTTGAGGTATTTTTGATCACCTCATGGTAAATTTCGAATTCTAAACGGGTGATTGATGCCATGTTTTCAAGACCAAAACAGTAATTGAATAGTGAAGTTATTGATAGAAAAGCATGGTAGTTTGTTACTGTGTTTCCAAATACTGTTACAGCAAAAGGCTAGGGTGTGTTTACATTAGTTTCGAAAGGCTTAAAACTACCCTCAAAAATAGTGATAAACCATAACACTAATTGCAAGGCAAAAAAAACGGTGGTAGAAGGTTTTCAAGTTGTTGAAGGTGTCCTAGCAGTGGTGAAAAAAAAATTAATCTTTGTTGGCAAATCTAAGGTGAAAACAGTATTTGTAAAGGGAAAACAGTGATCCTAAGGTAAAAACAGTGTTTGTAAAGTGAGACAGTGATCCTAAGGTGAACACAGTTTTTGTAAAGTGAAAACAGTGGTCTTAGTCCGAATGCTTGTCACTTCAAAAGTGTCCTCTTTGAATGGTGAAATAGCAAACTAGTGCTGCCTCCATTGTCCCATAAGACAGATTGTGGTGAGAAATTTTGTAGAAATCAAGTTGAGAGTTGTTTTGTCTTATCTTTGTAAAAAAACAGTGATCATGTGTGAATGCTTTGTCACTTTAACCTCTCTGTATGGTAAAAATCAAACCTAGTGCATGCCTTCCATTGTTCCATAAAGCAGGATATGCTATGAAAGATTTCAAATCAGCTGAAGGTGTTTGGTTTACCTTTGTATATAAACCAGTGAACAACAGAAGAAGCACTGTTTAAGGGAGTGTGTTTTTTGTTTTTATCTAAATACAAGGTTGTCTTGTTTCTACCAAAACACAAAGGATCCTTGTGACCTTACCCAAACACAGTAATAAATTGACTGTGTGCTTTTCATTTGACAAAAACTTGTTGATTGGCATAAAGGAGGCCAAATCAATGATTTAGAAAGAGCAGAAAGTTGGTGTTGGAGGAATATTTCACAAAACATTTGAAGTAGCTTGTCTTGGTCAAATAGTGACTGATAAGGAAGACAGGGTGTGTGCTTGAAAAACATTCCAAAGTTCATTTGAGTCATCTTGGTTTTGCAAATAACATTCAAAACAAAATGCCTCCCAGGCAAGACAGTAGGAGTGGCCTTCACAGGAGGTTTGAGCATGTTTCCACTGAAGAAGTAAATTCTCATCCATCAGTCCTTTTTAACTTCCATGAGGTTGGGTGTCTATATTTTTGTCAAAGAGTGCAAGAGGTGAAGAGCTATTCCCCTTTGACACATCTTTGTGCTTTGAAGTTTCAAGAGAAGCACTTCCAGCTGGCAGGCCTAGATTTCAAATTCTCTCCAAGGTCTATTTCCAAGGCCACCAAAATCCCTTATGTCAAGGAGAAGTGGTTTAAACAAAGCCACCTGGACTTAGAAGAATACAAGCCTTTTCTGAAGCCTGAGCATAAAGATTCATTCCCATCCATTTTTCCCTTATCATATCTATTGACTAGTTATGCCCCCCTCATGAAGATAATCATGAAATACTTCACTTGTGAGGGAAGACTCTCCCGATTCTATGCCTATCATATCCGATTGCTCATGCATTTCATGAGAGCCAAATTGTTAAATCTCCCTTTCTTCCTACATAGAAGTATTGAGAAAATGGCCTCCACTGTTCAGAAAAAGCCTCCTTCTCAGCAGAGAACCTGCCTCTTCCATCAATCCCTCATCAAGGTTATCAATCTTCATCAGATTGAGAAGAAGGAAGTCTCTTGGGATACTTTCATTACACATCCAGATTTCGCCACTGTCCCTTCATTTCATACATCTCCTTCACCTTCCACTCACCATCCTTCACCTTCTTCAAGCAAGCCTATTCCCAAGAAGCTCAAGTTTCCCATTGAAAAAGCAAAAGATCATGATGAGGAAGAAGAGCATGAGCAAGAAGAGGAAGGTGATGATGAGCAGCATCATGATGAAATAGGGCAGCAAGGGGAAGAAGAAAAAAATGAGGCAGAACAGAAAGGGGAAGAAGGGCATGATGAAGAGGAACATCATGATGAACAGCAGACTCCTGGGCATGATGAAGAGGAGCATGATGATGAACAAGCGCAACACAGTGATGGTGAGCAGCCTCTTGATGAAGAAGGCATAATGAACAGGTGCAGCATGATGAACAGTATCCTCATGATGATGAACAGAGGCAACCACAGCATGATGAACAGCAGCCTCATGATGATGAACAGCAGCTTCAAGAAAAAGAACAACAGCCTCATAAAAAAGAACAGCAGCATGATGAAGAGATGCAACACAGTGAGGAGGACAACCCTCAAAAAGAAATGCAAAAGGATAGTCAAGGCATCCATAAAGAAATCCAAGACAGTGGCAAGAATGAGGAGCAAATTAGCAAGGGTAAAGAGCCAATGGATCATGTGCTAGCTGCCTCTCCTAGGCAAGGGGCCATGCTCTCTTCTCTGAAAGTGGCCAAGCCCCAGACATCAAGGAAAAGGGTGCCTAGATTTGTGACTCCAAATGTTACTAGGGCCCTCCGAAGCAAGGGAAAATTTCCCAAGAATCCCATTGTCGAATTGCCCAAGAGGAGGAAGACTAAAAGAGCCACCCAAAGCAAAGGAAAGGAGAAAGAAGAAAGCAGTCATGAAAAGGAAATGGAATTCGACATCATTCAAATCCAAAGTGATGATAGTGAAAATGAAGCCTGGATCCTAGAAAATCTCTTGATCAATAGAGAAAACCAAATTGATGCTTTGAGGATGGATCCTGAGAGGGCTAGAAACTTCAATCAATTTTTGCAAGTTCAAAACAAACAGATGAGTGTCCATATGGCGGTATATGAGACACGGGCCATCAAATACAAAAAGGAGGCATCCAAAGCACAAGTGAGATTGGAAGACCTCATGGGTGAGTTCGATGAGAGCCAAGATGAAGATCAGCCCAGGCAAAATAGGCCAAGAACCATGGGGCTCAAAAAGGCCCTTGAGAAGCAAAAGGAAGAAGAAGTTGCCCTTCTCCAATCTACCCCTCTCACTACATTGTTCACACAAGAGATAGAGAAAAATCGAGAAGCATGGCTTGAGAGGGTTAATGATCACTTGGAGAATAATTTGGAGAAGGCAAATAGAGACTTATACCTTCAACGGAGGATGACCGAGCATTATAAGAAACTCAATCAGTTTGCCCGGTGGAAATTGAAGGCCACTCAGGAAAAACTCAAGGAGGCTAAAAGGAAGCGCCCGGCACCAAAATTGAGGAAAGATACCTCAAAGCTCCAAATTTTGGCCTCGGCCTCACAGCATGTTTCTGAAAACCCTTGAGGGTCATTCTCACCAAATTTGGGCGATATTCGACAAATTTTGGTTTTTTGTCATTTTTGGGTTTTTGGCTAAAACTCATGGGCATCGCCATTTCAGTTTGGGGAATCCTAAAAGGATGAAAATGGTATCATTGGATGCCATAATTTTAGGGGCATACACTTAGCGATTTTTAGATTAATTGAAGATCATTTTCTCCCCCAAAATGGCGAAAAACACTCGCTTTTTCTACACTCTGCCCCGTTTATCAGCAAGGCCTATTTTTTGGGTTTTTACACACATGTCTATTTTTGGAGGACTTATAGTGGTCAGTTGGGAGAAAACTAAACATTTTCAAAAAATATACATTCAGAGCTTTCCAACGAGCCATCATGGGCCTCGTTTCAACATCGGGAAGGCCTCCAAAAGTTGCCGGCAAGTCAGGAGACTTTCTGCTGATGTATTTCTTGAGTATTTTTGTAAAAATTGAACCTTTCAAAAGTGACTTTTCCTCATGTGCGTTTAGCTATTTTTGTACATGGTTAGTTATGAAAAGTCAATATATTTACCTTTTTTAGCATTTTTGAGATATTTTATTAGATATTTTGTGCCTTGGGATTTGCAAAGTCTCAAGGACAAAATCAGATATTTTGGATAGGCCAATGAGATTGCAAGTTGAACTAAGAGGTTTTCCTCACTTTGGCCTATATATTCCAAAGGCTTTCATTGTAAACAAGGCTGAACTTGATGAATAGAAGAAATATATGGTCATATAAGCTTTGGAAGAAACACTTGTCTCATGCTTTTGGATAGTTTCTTGGATGTTTTTGGATGATGAAAGAGGATTGTTGTTGGATTCCATGACTTGGTAGAATGGTATAGTGTCTCTCTCTCTGTTTTGTTTCTTAGTTTTCATTCATAATTCCATGTTCTTTCTTGCTATAAGACAGTAGAGAATAGATTTGAGACATGCCCTTGGAGGCACCTCAAATTTCCTATTTCTTTATAGCTTCCATGTTTTCTTCATTCTTAGTCATATTAAAGAATCCTTGATTGCTCTTTGATAACTGAAGAATATTGTTTGCTTGTTTCATTTATGGTTTTATTCATGCTAAGTATGATTTACGGTATTCCCTGCTTACTCATGGCTAGCCATAGCTCCATCTATGAAACCTCTCTTTGATTGATTGGATTGTCATTTGTTGAACCAAGGAGGTCTTGTACTGATCTTGCCCTTTGCCCAAAACTATGCAATCTTGTTTTCAAAGTGCCCAATAGCTTGAAGTACTATGTTTAGGCGTTCCTACATAGTGATTTGAGTTGTTTGTTTGTCTTAAATGTATTTCCCCAAAGTCTGATATCCATTTCCTAAAGTTAGAGAGTCATATATCTCTATGCATGGCTTGAATGTTTATTTCTATACATTGATGAGTTTATAGTTACATTTCTCATGATTAATGGTTAGACCTACCATGTTTATGTCAACTATTAAACTAGTTATGTTTGAAATCCTTTGTTCTTCACAAATTTAATGTCCATCTCACTCCATTTTGCCCAAATATCCATTTTACCTCGAATCAAATCGGCCCTTCAACAACCTTGTATCACCACCTGAAAGCTTTCTTGACCTTTTCGACCCCATATCCCAGTTGATCTGACATCTTTTTACCTAACTTATGTCTTTGATCGGTTCATCCCTCACAACTAAAACCAAAAACCTACTTCATAACTAGCCTAAAATCAAGAACACAATAAGCAAACACACAGATATCCCTTACACAAATAGAGAGAGCCCTCTCTGAGTCCAGGAAGGCTAGGTCCTTGGGCTCCAAAGATTGTTGTGATGTTACACTATCATTTGGCTTGCCAATCAGCCAAATCACGGGACCCTAACATTGTAAAGGCCCAGTGTGCTACAAAAAGGAAACGCCCCGAATGGGTGTGTACGGAGCGCACGGTGTTTGGTGTGCCAATGTTTTGTGCGCACCGGTGCTTTCTTGTTTTGAACGCACTGCTACGTTTTACGGCGATAAGCACACCGTATGAAATATATCCGCAAACACCTCCGCCCGCCAACCTCCTCTAGTAACCTCCGCTAGAAACAGATGTCTGGGGTATTTTTATAAGGGGTTCCTAAAAAACCTCCACTAGAGGGTATTTTCCTTGTAGTGTAATGTGTGTGCAAGAGGTAAGTGATTTTTCAAAGTTTTGTTTCCTATTGGAAGCTCCATAAACTTCCCTGGAGCTACGCTAGGCCATCTTGAAACATATGTAGCCACATGTTCAAGTGTTTGTTTGACAAGATAAAAATACAAGGGCTCTAATATCTGTAAGAGAGGCTTAAATACACTTAAATAAGGCATGTGTGATAGAATAACCAGTATTTTTTTCTCTCCACCTCGTTTCAGTCTTTCATCCTACCTCTGTTTGTTGAAAATGTATCTATATAGATATCGAGGACCATCGTTCCCCGGAACACCCCTTTTGCTTGTCCTCTCAATAACATTGGAACTTTGAACCCCAAGTCTGATTCACTTCACTATAAGGACCGAGAGAAAACAAGTCTGGAAATGCTTGATTGGGAAGAGCCCAATTCACCCTTTTATGCTACATCTTTTATCTCTAAATCTATTAGATATAAAACTCGCAATAATTCTAGGAAAGGAAAATTTTGACCACCCAAATCCATCATTCCCTGAAATCTCATCTATTTGCATTGTATAATCATAAACAAACTCTATAGAAGAATTTTTGGATCCAAACTCACCCAATGAATTTGAATTAGCATTATCAATACCAATTCCAATCCAAGCATTGTTGAGAATGTTATTTTTGCTATCCACCAATGACTTTGAATTAGCATTATCAATACCAATTCCAATCCAAGCATTGTTGAGAATGTTATTTTCGCTATCCACCATCCAACTAAAATATAACAAATCCAAGGAAAAATGTGCCATCATAACACGTGCAACTTCATCCAATCTGAACTGAAAAATACCATTTATTTTCTCTACGAAATGAATTCGTACAACACTGAACTAAACCTAAAATTTATTAAGGGTTTTTCTCTTACCCATCACAAAAGAGCTTGAAATCAAATTCTCGGATGCAGTGTATGTCCTAATAGAAATAAAAAAGTGATGTCAGCACCACCATCCA
The DNA here is from genome assembly GCA_034641835.2 of Pinus albicaulis. Taxonomy (NCBI): domain Eukaryota; kingdom Viridiplantae; phylum Streptophyta; class Pinopsida; order Pinales; family Pinaceae; genus Pinus; species Pinus albicaulis. Next base: position 81,750,094 of record CM076581.1, on the reverse strand, counting down.
TGTGCTTATTATAATCTATTTATCAATATTTCGAAGACCTGACTCTTTACCCGTTACCAAAAAAAACAAGGTTATAGACTGAGGGGGTCATGAACTTCAAAATGTGGTTTTCCATTATTTGGGTATCATCATTTGGGCCACCCATGTCGTTTGTGGCATACAAATTTCATTCCAAGATGCTTGCATTCCCTCAATGGTGTGAGAAAATTTCCAATAGGGGAAAACGTATGAAATAACAGTCGTTGAAGAACTTCTCATATAAAAGTACCTGTAAGAAATTAAATAGACAGCGGGTGACAGATTTAAAACAGAGGGCCAGAATATTATTTGGATACGGAGTTAAAACGGGGGAGATCTCTACAGTATTGACTTACAAATATCTACAGTGTCAGCTCATAGAACTTCACAATAAGAATTCCTTTGGCGAAACTATGTTGTTTTCAGGTTTTGGAAATCTATGTTAAATCCCAATTTGAAAGAAATTACGAGATCCGAAATCTCAAAATTACAAGTGGTTGTAGTCTTTTTTGTCATATTTTTAAATTACATAATGTTGGCTTTAGGGGTCCTGACCCAGGTTCGAAGTTAAGGTTTGCCAACAAACCCCTATACTATTGACCCTTTCAGCAATGACCTACTTTCGAAGGCCAAGGTCTCACCCGAAGTAGTATGGGAGGGTGTTGGAACCAGGTTTCTGCACCCTAGGAGAGAGTAGGTAATTAAGGCAGATCTTCGATGAATCTATCAGGTTCGCACAGAAACAAGCCTATTATCGCACTTTTAACAATATAATCAGCATGTAACCATAAAAAAAGCTACTATCATTAACAGATATGATCAACACATTCGCATCCACGTGCGCATCAGCAATTATCACCACAGAACATTACAATCGCAGCTAATTCATAGATCACAAATACATTCGCAACATTACAAATAACACAGAGGCACTTCAGTAATCAATATGACCAGTCCAGATATCATAAAGATACTTCAAATAGATTTTTCATTCATTAATATCCAAAAACACAATTACAAACCCAAGACACAGCCTGTGCACACAGCCAGCAGGGTTCGCACACAGCAGGACTAAGGATCTTCGTGCACACAGCCAACAGGAGTCCTTACCCAAAACAACCTGTTGGGGTTCCCATGTTTTGGCCAGATTAGCAAGACCAAAAGATGAGACAACATCAAACCACTTTCAGACCCTAGGATCTAGCTTTCCTAGGTTTAGAGAGGGATCTCTCTATAATAATCAAAGTATGTATGTCTTTGAGGCTCAAGTGTTAAGATGTTAGGCTAGTTATAGGCACAAGGTTTGTTTGTTTGATTTGTTTTTCTTTGGTTGTTGGTTATCAGGAAGGAAGGGTTCAATGTGAGACAAAGATGAGCAAAGAGGAATAAGGCAGAGGTGAAATGTTCCAGGAAATATTCAAAACCATTGGGCAATGGAGTCAGGAAAGGATTTGCTTACTATCCAACGTGAAAGCTTCCAATTGGGCTAGATATCTAAAACATAGGATCTTAAAGATGATTGTGTGATGTGGAAAGGTAGGAGAGGAGGAGACAACACAGATTTAGGGCACAAAGTTAAAGACCAGTTGGTCGCACAATAATCCTAGTGGACAGGGCTAACTCTAATCCCCAGTGTTCCCAAATCTTCCAACTAAATCCTTAACAAGAAACATCTAAGAACTGAATTCATTTAATTCATACATCAGAGAGCAGGCAATAACATCCACTACACTGGTTAAACCAACTGAAATAAATTCTTAGATAACACATTCAGAAGGAAAACATTAATGGCAAGGAGAGAAAAAACATAGGGTACCTAACAAGAGTAAATCCTATGCCAATATTCTGATGCAAGCCAGTAGAAACGAAATGAAATGAATTAAACACAGAGATAGGAAAACATCACCGTTGCTTTAGATCAGGATCCAAAGAAATGTGCTTGTCATATTAAACAACAATACCAGTCAAGTACAACAATGCCAATATCCGAATACTCAGTCTAAAATCATATTCCTTAGCCTACCTTACAACTTTACACAGAGACTGTGTCTCAAAAGAAACTACTTGCAGTTCTATGATAACTGATCAAAAACCTTTACAATGAGTTTCTTCATGAATTTATAGCTCCGGAGGAGCAGAGAAGGTAGGTGAAGAACTAAATGCAGCATTAAAAACTTCAGAAGAGGAAGAGAGCCAAAACCCACTCTGTATAAATTCTGTGCATTAATCTGGGACTCTGTGGATGAAAGAGTGGTCCTCATCAGACTTCTATTTACTCCAGGTATGTCTCTGATGTACTTTGGCTGCAGTGCTCTGTGGTACTATTGGTGAATAAACAAAAGATAAATGAATGACGGAGAAGTATGCCATACTTATGAAACAAATGCTCTGGTAGCTTCGGACTGTTATCAGGGTGGTAATTTCTTTAGGAACATGGCGTATAATAAAAACTGCATGGGTGATTTTTCCTTTATGGAGGAAAAACATTCTGCTGCTGTAGAAACTCTTATATGCATTGATTTCTGCGTGTTGTACCTTCTGCGTGATCCCTGGGTATTTAATCTGATACTTTGCCTCTAAATCTTTGAACCTCAGGCTTATATATCTTCATTTGTGTGCCTTAAGCTCTCTGTTGCTTCATTTATATCTCTGACTGTGAAATCTGTGTGTTAATGGTGCCAGGACATTTTTACAGAGCAATACCCTCGCTTTTAATGCAAGTCCTACCGTAGGACCTCCTCGAGCTTTCTTCATGATTTCTGCCTCTGCACACGGTCTTTTCCTGTGTTTTCTGTCATTGTGACAGAAACCCTAAATCATGGCGGCAGTTTACTGTTGGTAACCCTGCAAAACACGAAAACCTGTTACGAAAAACATGTATAGGGGTGGGATAATGTGGGCGACTGCGAGGATGATAGTGGGTTTGCGGAGAAATGGCGAAAAAATGCAGAGGAATGGTGTGGAAATGCTCTGGTGATGGTTGGCGAAAAATAGTGGAAGGTGTCGAGGCAGACGCTTAACGTAAAAAACATTAAAATTTTAATCTTTGAATGGATTATAAAGGGGACGGGCGAGAAAAATAATGAAGATATGTGGACGGATGACGTGGCGAGCCCGGGTCAACGGAGGATGTGTGATTGAATTTGGACCGTCCGATCTTGGCGGAGATCAACGGTGAAAAATGCATCGGAGGGCGATGGACAGTGAGCCAGGGGTACGGCGGCTATGGGCTATCACGTGCGCAAATTCATGGATTGATCACCGTTGGATGGAGGGCTCTGGATCTAACGGCTGATATGCATATCGTTGCGTGTCCACGGACGAACTTTAATGCGCAATGGGAGGGTGGTTTTCCAGCCGTACCGGTGCCACGCGTCGAAAGCTATATGGAATCGCTCTGCGATCAGAAAATACCGCCCCTCGCCTGAAGGCAGTGCGATAGAAACCAAGTGGTTTTGAAATAGTGCGCTGGAGGGACCACCAGGATGGATGTACTGCGGACCGTCGGATCTGCTGGTAAATAGATGGCGATGGCGCGATCGAGGCGATGAACGGGGTAGACCACGGGCGCTGCAGAGTTAACACGGACCGTCCGATCTGCGCCGATCGACGGTTGATATTGCCTCCGATACCAATTGAGATAAGCACCTTTTTTGGTTAGCGTCTGGTTTCGGCACCCAGGTCATAAGGTGGAAGAAAGGCCGAGGGGGCTGGCCGAAAGGTGCTAGCCCTATTATAATGTTTAAAGTGGGTTTTTTAACCCATTTCTGTGCATTTTAAAGCCAAAGGAGGGTAGCGATAGGGAACAAAGGTGAGAATTTGGCTAGACAAAGGGTGAAGGTGGGTTTTCAAGGGAATTTGGGGAGATTAAGGGGAATTTTTGGGATGGAAAGGGAACTTGGGAAAAAGAGAAAAAGGATAAAATGGGGGGGAATCTACAGAGATACAAGGGGCGAAATAAGGCCTTTTTGGAGCAGAATTTATGTAATCAATGAGACCTTATACAGGGAGTCAGCAGAGGGAAATTTATCAAAGGCAAAGGCACAAGAGACTTCAAGAATGATGTGTCTTTAGGGGAGGTGCATTCCTTGAAGGCTCAAAAAACAATTTAGCCCCCTACTTTACTTTGTCAAAAATTTATAGGGGGCTAACAGTGGCTCCACATGGGGATGGCTTCTTCTTGAAGGAGTCAAGAATTTAGAAAATGATCTTTGGAGTAGGCCAGATGCTTGCTGCTTAAGCCACCTTCTTCTTTGATTTTCATTTGCCACAATATGAAGACATTTCATCAGCAGAAAAACTTTCCCCAACAAACTACCTACCCTAACTACAATCCTAGCATTTTTTCTTCTAGGGTGCATTTGAACTAGCATACCATTTACATCATTTATTTTTATAACAGAAAATAAACCTATTCTAAATCTACCCTTATTACTCCATGAGACCATATTAGACTGTTGGTCTCATATTTTTCTCTACCTAATCTAATATCTGCTGGGATTAAACTGTCCAGCAGATTTCTTCTCTATATTCTACGACAGAAATTGAAAAACAGTCAAGCCAGGATTAGACTGTCTGACTTGCTGTGGGTCCAAGGCATAAAGACAGTTGCACATGGACAAAAAATTGAAGAAAACTGAAAACAAAACTGTGAAGGCTTGAAATCTGAAATCTTGAAGCTTCCTTCTTTCTCTTTGTGATTCAAGTTTTGAGCATGTTAGAGTCACTTCTTTTCTTCATTTCAGCTCTAGTTTTGGGCATGTTAGAGCTGATTCTTCTTTCTTCTTTGCTGGTCCAGATTTTGGGCATGTTAGGACCAGCTGGTTCAATTTATTTGGCTCAGGTTTTGAGCTTATTAGAGCCAATATTTTGCACATCAGAGGTTCATTTTTTAAGCATGTCTGAACCTCTCTTTTTCCTCTATTTTTTGAAACATTTTCTCTTTTTTCTTGAAAATAAAAAACTGCAATGGTATGTACAATGGTAATGGAAACTGGAGATTGTAATTAGCAGAAGTAGTTTTTGAGCATCCTGCCATTGACAGGACCCCCAAACAGCTTTGTACTATTTAATTCCTGTAGGAAGAAGGCATTTGGCCCCACAGTGGCCTGGATGATGTATGGACCCTGCCACAAACTGTCGAACTTGCTGTGTTTTCCTTTGTCCTCTCTCCTTGAGTCCCATTTCAGAACTTTATCTCCAATTTTGAAATCAACAGCTTTGGTTCTTTTGTCAAACAACCTCTTTATGTTTTTCTGAACTTTGACAACTCTGTTATAAACCTCTTCCCTTGTTTACTAAAGATGAATGTTTGGTTTATCCTTCTCACCATACTGTCTTCTTCTGTTCGAAACTCTTGGACCAGCTTAATCACTGGTACCCCAAGGCTATTAGGAAACACTGCTTCTGTCCCATAGAAAAGATGATAAGGTGACATGCCTATAGATTTCTTTGATGTAAGCCTGTCAGCCCACAAAGCATGTACTAGCTTGTTATGCCATGACTTTTGTTCTCTTCCAGCAGTTTTTTGATGATGATCACCAGGCTCTTGTTTGATGATTCAGATAATCCATTACCTTGAGGGTAATAGGCAGTTGAATGACCAAGTGCTATTTGATACTTGTGACAAAAATCAACCATTTTCTTGGATCCGAAAGCAGTAAAATTATCAGTGATTATTTTCCTTGGGCAACCAAACCGAGAGAGGATATGACCTTCTAGGAAACTAATGATGACTGAATCTGTGGAATTCCTAGTAGGTATGGCCTCTATCCACTTAGTGAAATAGTTTTTGGCTGTTAGGATCCATTTGTGTTGTGCAGAAGAAGCAGGGTGAATTTCCCCTATGAAATCTAGGCCCCATTGCAGAAAGGGACCTTCAACAGGAATGGGTTGTAGAGGTAAGGGGAGGAATTTTCTTTTGCCTTCAAAAATCTAGCATTTGTGGTAGGCATTTATCATCTTATGGACATCATTGAAGAGTGTGGGCCAATAGTAGCCAGCTCTGAGTATTTTGTTTGCAGTGGCTTTCTAGCTCAGGTGGCCTCCACACTCTCCTGCATGGAATTCTTGTTTAATCCTCTCTGCCTCGTTTTCAAGCAAACATTTAAGCAATAGGCCATTTGGGTTCTTCCAGTATAAGCAGTTATTCAATATGCAATAGCTCCTGGCTTTTAGCTTTAAGAATCTGGCCATGGTCTTTGATAGTTCAGGAGGGGCATTGAGGTGTGTAAGCACATACAGAATGTCAGAATACCAAGGAGAGCTCTGAAACTTTTCCTCAACAGTGGGATTAGGAAATTCTTGCTGCTCATCCAAGGTATTTACCATGTTAATGTCTAGGGCTTGTAAGTTTGATTCAGCCATTAGTTGTGCTAAGCCCTGACCTTTAATCAGTTTGGTGGGTTTTATCTCAAGGTCATATTCTAAGATCACATCAATCCATTTGCCCCTTTTCCCATCTGGGTCCTAGGACAAAATATCTTTGACTATTATGTTAGGCACATAAGTTATGGTGTGGGAATGCAATATGTACACCCTAAAATCTTTCAAGGCTTTAATCAGAGCGTAGGCCTGTTTCTCCATTATGTTGTATTTCAAGGGTGCATCCCTTAGTGCTTTGCTGAAAAAGGCAATTGGTTGTTCCATTCCCTCTATGTTTTTCTGCAGCAAGACTACAGCAACTGTATGCTCAGAGGCAAATGAAAAGATCAGGAAATATTTAGAGAAATCTGGGTTGATCATAACAGGAGCTTGGGTGAGTGCAAGTTTTACTGTTTCAAAAGATTGTTTAGCTCCAACAGTCCATTTAACTCCTTCACCTTTATTTAGCATGTTATTCATATTCCTAAGGTGTTCAGCTAGGTTGGGAAAAAATCTCCTAAGGAAGTTGATTTTCCCAATGAAGGACTGTAATTCTTTGATGTTTCTTGGGTGTGTGATCTATAGTATTCCCTCAACTCTTTGTGGGTCTATCCTGATTCCCTTTTCTGATATAATGTGGCCAAGAAGCTTTCCCTCTTGTAGCCCAAATACGGTCTTTTTGGGATTTAATGATAGACCAAACCTTCTACATTTTTCAAGCACTTTTCTCAGATGTTTTAGTTGTTCTTCTTCAGTCTTGGAATAGATTTTTATGTCATCCAAGTAAATAACAATGAAGTGTCCTATTTCATCTGAAAAAGCTATATCCATTGCTCTCTGGAAGGTTGCACCAGCATTCATCAACCCAAAAGGCATTTTTACATACATAAAGGTGCCCCATGGAGTGGTAAAAGCTGTTTTTAGTTGATCTTCTGGGAGGACTAGGACTTGGTTGTAACCTGAGAAACCATCTAGCAGGGATATTCTCTTGGAGCCTACTACTTTCTGAAGAATGTGTTCCATTTTTGGCAGAGGGTAGTTGTCTTTGAGTGAGGCTCTATTAAGATTCCTGAAGTCAATACACAACCTGATCTCCCCTGTTTTCTTTCTCACAGCCACCAAATTCGAAACCCAATCAAAGAACCTTATGGGAACTATTATGCCTGCCTCGTACATCTTTTTAATCTCTTTTTCCACTACAGGCAACTGTTTTGGATTTATTCTATGGAGTTTTTTTCTAAAGGGCTTCTGATTTTCCTTTAAAGGTATTTTGTGTTGTATGATGTTGGTGTCATAAGCCTTTAAGTCTTCGTAACCCCAAGCAAAGACATCAATAAATTCCTTAAATAGGTCAATATATTTCTTTTTCATTTCTGATGGTAAGGATTTTTCCAATTTAATCATTTTGGGCTTATCTTCTGTGCCTATATTGCATTCTTCTATGTCAGAGTCTGCATGCTCTATGGTAGACTTTTTTGCCACATCATCGAAGTCAAATAGGTCCTCTAACGGCGCCATACCTCGAGGTATGTTCTTATCTCTGGCCTGCACCACCTCTACTTCTTCATTGTTTATGTTTTCGTAACTCCCATTTGTATTTCCAGTTTCTTCGTTCAAAGCGTTTATCTCTATGTTTAAAGGTGGTTTTTCCTCGTCTAGGGGTTCCTCACTTAGGCAGCTATCACTAGACACAGAGTTTGAGTCAGAGAACTCAAACTCGTTCCTATCGATCAGGAAATCCTCAATTTTCTTATCCCCCTCGAAGACCTGCCAATATTTTTCATTGTCTGGCACTGCGGGCCTGAATTTGGTCTGTATGATGATCTGCTGGTCGTTCGGAGTCTTAGGGTAGGAACTAGCCAGGCAGGCCAATCCGTTTGCGATGATGTTTTGACTCCTAGGGACGAACACTAATTTGTACTCAACAAATGTTTTCAATATATCTTCGGCATCATTCCTATAGGCCCTCAGCCTAGGGTGCTTGGCTGTGTATTCACCATTTACCTGTTTTATGACCAACTCTGAGTCTCCCCTCACGGCTATTCTACGGGCTCCTATTTTCTTCAACAGCTTTAAACCTAGGATCAGGGCCTCATAATCTACAATATTATTGGTACATTTGAAATGAAAATTGCAGGCATGGCTCTCCACGTAGTCGCTTTCTGTGTTACGTAGCCATACCCCAGCCCCAACAGTTCTTCTTGTGCAGGACCCATCGAAACTCATCTCCCACAGGGGTTCACTCTCGTTTTCATTATCATTTCTTTCCCTACAGCTGGGTTCGCCATTATGTTGCATTATAGGGTTCTTCACGTGATGTATGAGTCTGTGAGGGATGTCTAATTGGTTGATTGCATTTTGTTTCCGATTCATTTTGTGTCATTGTTTCAGTGCACTGTACCAAGTTTTATACGTCTTCCTCTTCTGAGTCTAGGGTAGCCATTATGTTTAAGTCCATTGGCTCTGTTTCATCAAGTGCATCTTTGCCTGTACCTACATTTTCATATTCTGGTTCCCCCAAAGATTCATCGTTGCAGAAGATAAAGGAGTCCAAGTATGTATGCACAGAGTATAGAGGAGAATTTTCAGGCTTTTCAGGGCTACTAACCAGGAATTTCATTTGTGCTTCCCTGTATAGTCTTCTAAGTTGGCCAAAGATTGGGATTGTGGCATAAGCCCCATCCATCTGCATTGTTCCTTGCAGCTTGGCTCCCCATGATCTTGATAATAACATGCCATACTTAGGTGGCACATCTGCCACCACAACATCCATGATGATACATTTTGAAAGAATCTGGGTAAGGCTCACACATAGATCTTTGATCAAGCCAAGACACTTTACTCTGCTAGAGTCAAATGAATATAGGTCTTTGTAGGGACGGGTTATCTCTAGGCCTAATCTTTCCATCACTACTTTAGGCATCAGGTTGTGTGATGCCCCAGAATCATGCATTGCATTGTGGAGAATCTTATCATGGACATTAAGACTGATATAAAAAGGGGGCACTACCCCTTCCTGAAACTTTCCTTCTATCTTTGGACCAAACAGAAGGGCAGGTTGATCATCACTCAGATTTACAGTGTCACTATTCTCACCTAAATTTAATGCTTTCAAAATTTGGCCTTTATATACATCCTGAGTGGCCAGCTCAGAGAGTGGGACAAAGATTTTAATTTTTGCAATCTCACTCTCCAAATTGAAAGTGGACTGGCTCTTTGGAATGTTCAACTCAGTTTTGTTAGCCACTGCCTTAGTGGCTGAATCAGTGTGTTGGTTCTCGTTATGTACAGTGTTTGTGACAGTTTTATCAGGAGCACTAACTGTAGTGCTAGTGCTACTAGCTGGTTTACCTTGTGTATCAGTGTTTTGGTTGTCCTTTTTTTTTTTTTTTCCAGAACTCTCAGCTGATGGCTTGCTGCTTTCAGCAGTCACTTTAGAAGTCTTCTCAGGCCTTTTCTTAATGGTTACCTCAAGAGATGTGGGTTTGGAAGTGTCTTGGCTCTTTTTTATCCTAAGTTCATATTTTCTGACCTGCATGATGGCATCTTCAAATCCGAGTCTGTAATCTTCAGATTTTGATCTTTCCTCATCCCAATATGAGGGTGAGGGCTGATCTTCTTCTGTGTAACAGTTATGGATTGAATCTTTTGTTTCAAACATGTTTATTGTGTTTCCCTCAGACTCTTCCATGATTCCCTCATCTTCATCAAGAAAGTTCTCTTGAAATGGGGGTATAACCTGTTGATATGATTCTCTTTGTCTGTTGGGAGTGGCATTGTTTCTTCTAAAGTTTTGGTTCTGGTTATGGTTTTGATTTCTATTTTGGTTACTAACTGTGACAACCATTTTTTCCATCATTTGGTATAGCTTCTCCACTTTTTTAGATAGATGGTCATGATTTGGATCAGATGTGGAAGCTACATTTTCGTCTCTATATGTTACCCTTTTCTCAGCTCTTAATCTCGCTCTTTTCTCAATCAGATTTGCCTCTATATTCACTGCTCCTTTCTGCATGTCCTCCAATGTGTTGTATTCTTTATCCCTAAGCTGATAGGCCATGTCAGCATCAAAGCCTTCAGGGTATTTCGCTAGGGCCATAACTTGGGGAGGTTTCATATGTGGAGGGAGAGCATTGTAAATGTTGTTAAATCTTGTCGTGTAATCGTGGACACTCTCTCCTACGTTTCTTTTTAGGCTCATATATTCTACTAGGAGTTGGTGAGGGTTGGACTTAACTTCCCATTTGTTTATAAAGGTCTAATATAGAGCTGGGAGGTCATTTATGCTACCCGGAGGTAGGCCCTTCAACCATTTCTTCACATCACCCCCTAAGCTCTGAGAAAAGATTCTCATTTTGACTGTATCATCGTCTATCTCCACGTAGTCAAAAGAATCTTCCATCCTATCTACATGGTGTTGGGCTGTGGTAGACTCTTTTGCAGTGAAGTGTGGGATCTTTGATTGATAATCATTGGGTAAGGGTACTAGAGGTTGAGGTAAAACCAAAGGTGCATACCAGGCTACCATAATGATGTTTTGACGAGGTAAAGGATTGACTTGGGTAGCAGGTATATGGATGATTGGGATATTATGACCAGCAGAAGACTGATGAGCAGATCTAGGGTGACTGAGCCCCAATTTTTGTATGAAATGTATATCAGGAGGTGTAGAGGGAGGGGTCTGTCTATTCCCAAGGTGTTTACCACTTTGGGGTGGTGAACCAGGAAGCTCAAGGTCTGGCTGGTCTAGGACACTGAATGACCTAGTTCTAGGTAATCTATTAGGTAGGTCTAGGTCAAGGTGAAAGTGCGATAGAGCTATAAGATCTTCCAGTGCAGAGTTAGCTCTATGGATGTGGATGGAAATAGTTGGTCTTTTAGGTGTAGGAGCTCCCTTGAGGATGCTCTCAGGATTGTCAACTATTTCAGGTGGGTCTGGGTTAGGGTAAGCTCTTGTGTGAATGGTTTTATAAGCCAGAGTGTTGTTTTTAACCAAGCAGCTTCACCCTACTTGTTACTTATATTGTGTTTGATGTTGTAATGGCTTTTGTCTCCCAGTGGAGTCTAATTTGAACCAAGATAATCAGCAGGCCTACTGATCACCAGTGGAGTCTTTGCATCGTTTAGGAATTATGGAGTCGCCAGGTGGAGGGTTTTAGGATGTTTCTGGAGGGTACACTGTCCACCACAGTTCTTATGAGATGTCCCTCTCCAAGGATATCTTCCAAACACAGCAAAATCTAACCAGATATTGACTGGGAGGGTTTTTACCAGATATGTCACCTCTGAAAGAGTGTGAGATCTGGAGGCTACCTGGCCCTTTCCAGACTATGTCCAAGAGTATGGGAGAAAAACAATAAATGGTATAGAGGTTGATGTGTGAAAAGGAGTGTTTTACTGCCAACCTAACCAAATATTGTAGGTTTCTGAGGTTCTTATGATATATTAAGATGAGAAATACTCAGAATTCCCCTATGGAGTCGCCATTATGTTGGGGTTCCCATGTTTTGGCCAGATTGGAAAGACCAAAAGATGAGACAACATCAAACCACTTTCAGACCCTAGGATCTATCCCTCCTAGGTCTAGAGAGGGATCTCTCTATAATAATCAAAGTATGTATGTCTTTGAGGCTCAAGTGTTAAGATGTTAGGCTAGTTATAGGCACAAGGTTTGTTTGTTTGATTTTTTTTGCTTTGGTTGATGGTTATCAGGAAGGAAGGGTTCAATGTGAGACAAGGATGAGCAAAGATGGATAAGGCAGAGGTGAAATGTTCCAAGAAATATTCAAAACCATTGGGAAATGGAGTCAGGAAAGGATTTGCTTACTATCCAATGTGCAAGCTTCCAATTGGGCTAGTCATCTAAAACATAGGATCTTAAAGATGACTGTGTGATGTGGAATGGTAGGAGAGGAGGAGACAACACAGATTCATGGCACAAAGTTAAAGACCAGCTAGTCGCACAAGGATCCTAGTGGACAAGGCTAACTCTAATTCCCAGTGTTCCCAAATCTTCCAACTAAATCCTTAACAAGAAACATCTAAGAACTGAATTCATTTAATTCATACATCAGAGAGCAGGCAATACCATCCACTACACTAGTTAAACCAACTGAAATCAATTCTTAGATAACACATTCAAAAGGAAAACATTAATGGCAAGGAGAGCAGAAACATAGGGAACCTAACAAGGGTAAATCCTATGCCAATATTCTGATGCAAGCCAGTAGAAACGAAATGAAATGAATTAAACACAGAGATAGGAAAACATCATCGCTGCTTTACACCAGGATCCAAATAAATGTGCTTGTCATATTAAACAGCAATACCAGTCAAGTACAACATTGCCAATAGCCGAATACTCAGTCTAAAATCATATTCCTCAGCCTATCTTACAACTTTGCACAGACATTGTGTCTCAAAAGAAACTACTTGCAGTTCTATGATAACTAATCAACAACCTTTACAATGAGTTTCTTCATGAATTTATAGCTCCGGAGGAGCAGAGAAGGTAGGTGAAGAACTAAATGCAGCATTAAAAACTTCAGAAGAGGAAGAGAGCCGAAACCCACTCTGTATAAATTCTGTGCATTAATCTGGGACTCTGTGGATGAAAGAGTGGTCCTCATCAGACTTCTATTTACTCCAGGTATGTCTCTGACATACTTTGGTTGTAGTGCTCTGTGGTACTATTGGTGAATAAACAAAAGATAAATGAATGATCGAGAAGTCTGCCATACTTATGAAACAAATGCTCTGGTAGCTTCGGACTGTTATCAGGGTGGGAATTTCTTTAGGAACATGGCGTATAATAAAAACTACATGGGCGCTTTGTCCTTTATGGAGGAAAAACATTCTGTTGCTGTAGAAACCCTGATATGCATTGATTTTTGCGCGTTGTACCTTCTGCGTGATCCCTGGGTCTTTAATCTGGTACTTTGCCTCTAAATATTTGAACCTAAGGCTTATATATATTCATTTGCGTGCCTTAAGCTCTCTGTTGCTTCATTTATATCTCTGACTGTGAAATCTGTGTGTTAATGGTGCCGGGACATTTTTACAGAGCAATACCCTGGTCTTTTAATGCAAGTCCTGCCGTAGGACCTCCTCGAGCTTTCTTCATGATTTCTGCCCCTGCACACGGTCTTTTCCTGTGTTTTCTATCATTGTGACAGAAACCCTGAATCATGGCGGCCGTTTATTGTTGGTAACCCTGCAAAACACGAAAAATTGTTACGAAAAACATGTATGGGGGTGGGATAATGTGGATGACTGCGAGGATGATAGTGGGTCTGCAGAGAAATGGCGAAAAAATGCAGAGGAATGGTGTGGAAATGCTCTGGTGATGGTTGGCGAAAAACAGTGGAAGGTGTCGAGGCAGATGCTTAACGTAAATAACATTAAAATTTCAATCTTTGAATGGATTATAAAGGGGACAGGTGAGAAAAACAATGAAGATACGTGGACGGATGACGTGGCGAGCCCGGGTCAACGGCGGACGTGTGATTGAATCTAGACCGTCCGATCTTGGTGGAGATCAACGGTGAAAAATGCATCGGAGGGCGATGGACAGTGGGCCAGGGGTACGGCGCTTATGGGCTATCGCGTGCGCAGCTTCATGGATCGATCACCATTGGATGGAGGGCTCTGGATCTGACAACTGATATGCATATCGCTGCATGTCCACGGACGAACTTTAATGCGTGATGGGAGGGTGGTTTTCCAGCCATACCGGTGCCACGGGTCAGAAGCTATATGGAATCGCTCTGCGATTAGAAAATAACACCCCTCGCCTAAAGGCGGTGCGATAGAAACCAGGTGGTTTTGAAATAGTGCGCTGCGTTGACCACCGGGACGGATGTACTGCGGATCGTCAGATCTGTGGGTAAATAGACGGCGATGGCGCGATCGGGGAAACGAACGGGGTAGACCACAGGCGCTGCAGAGTTAACATGGACCGTCCGATCTGCGCCAATCGACGGTTGATATTGCCTCCGATACCAATTGAGATAAGCACCTTTTTTTGGTTAGCATCTGGTTTCGGCACTCAGGTCATAAGGTGGAAGAAAGGCCGAGGGGGCTGGTCGAAAGGTGCTAGCCCTATTATAATGTTTAAAGTGGGTTTTTTAACCCATTTCGGTGCATTTTAAAGCCAAAGGAGGGTAGTGATAGGGAACAAAGGTGAGAATTTGACTAGAAAAAGGGTGAAGGTGGGTTTTCAAGGGAATTTGGGGAGATTAAGGGGAATTTTTGGGATGGAAAGGGAACTTGGGAAAAAGAGAAAAAGGATAAAATGGGGGGAAATCTGTAGAGATACAAGGGGCGAAATAAGGCCGTTTTGGAGCAGAATTTATGTAATCAATGAGACCTTATACAGGGAGTCAACAGAGGGAAATTTATCAAAGGCAAAGGCACAGGAGACTTCAAGGATGATGTGCCTTTAGGGGAGATGCATTCCTTGAAGGCTCAAAAAACAATTTAGCCCCCTACTTTGCTTTGTCAAAAATTTATAGGGGGGCTAACACAACTGAAGACATATCTCAACAGTTCATTCGCAGCATCAATCTTACTTCTTACTTACTAGACCCAAATATCTATCTATTTATATCATACGGTAGCCTCTTCTATCTTATGGTCTGCAAACTGTGGTTTTCGAACCCTACGTTTACCCTTTAACCCATTACAAAAAATTGGGGGCTTTGACCTGCCCCAAAACCCCTACACAAGACCACTTACTACAAAATTATATCAAAAACGCAGCTTAGGGAACCCCATTCCAACAAGCCCCCAACACACTCTTGTGACTCGTCCTGAGTCACAGCAATCGTGGGGTTTACATCTTCACTTGAAGTTGCTTGATTGCATCAACCACAAGGGGTAGCACCCCTTCGCTCTGCGCAGCAGCATTTTTTGCAATATCCACCAACTTCTACGAAGTTGGACCTTTAGTAGAAGCAGTGACACTTTCTAGGGTATGGTTCAGTTGTTTGACTGCAACTTCCACTTCCTAAGATAGCTTGAGGGCTTCATCATCCCACAGCTTGAGGTGGTCACTCAGAACCTTCTTCTTGTGGCACAACTCTTACAAGTCATCTCTGAGTGCATGGCTAACTCGCAGACGTTCCAAACATTAAGCGGGGATCAGAGTGGGCATAGTAGCTTCCAGCTGCTCAAACTCTTCTTCCTTTTGGCGCCTTTCTTGAGTAAATTCATGCTGGAGAGGATCGTGCTACACCTTAGACCACAGCTGCATAGCTATCTCAAGCAATTATGCGCCCTGAGTGATCTAAGTTGTAATGTTATTTGTTTCTACAATGACCAGCGCAGCGCACTAGGCTCATACCTCAGGTGGATTTTCCAACTGCATTTTGGCCTGCAACGCGGTAATCTACTGCTCCATCTCTGTCTTGACATTCTGAATCTCGATTTTAGAAGCCTTCAGGGCTGCAACGAGTCCCTCAATATTGGCCTGGGGGGTTGCAGAAGTCGGGATATCTTCAGTCACATCTGCGCATAGCCTTCTGATTAGACGTTCCAACTAAGTTTGTTGCGTAGCAGCAAGGGTGCATGCAGCCTGCACCTCGGACACCTTGGTTGTTTTTTCAACGATCGTCTGCTCGGCTGTACTGAGTTGTTGATGCACCCGGTGGTCTCTATGTTGGATCTCCTCAAAGAGGGATGTATGGAGGACTTGCAGTGGTTCGTGTGGAAGTCGGTCCAAATCCAATTGTACTTCTACGCAGGCCTATACTTGCGCACATAAGGCAGGGGGCAGAGGTAGCTTTCAGTCATGACGATCAGCTCACTGTTGGTTGTTAGGTGCAGCCTCGTCTGAATCATGCTTGTTTGCAGGTTATCGGTCTTGAGCTTCAGAGCTTGAAGCTCAAACTGTAACGTGGAGACCACGACCTTCTGCCGCTCTTCCAAAGCAAGTAATTTTTCTTCTGAGGCGAGGGTGACTGCATCTGCGATTTGCTCTAGGTCTTCCTTCGTCAAAGAAACTTCAATCTCCCTACCGGCCCTTGTAGCTCGTCGTTTCTTTCGCTGGCCTTTGAGAGGGTCAGCAGTCTGTTTCATACCACACGGTGAATCAGCACCCTGTGCATCTAGACCCTCTATTTCCAAGTCTCGCTACGAGTCCTGCTAGGATTCCAGCTTCGCACCCTTCACGGCGTCCTTTATCATGGCGGAGTCTTTCGAGCCACGTCCTTATGCATTCTTGGTGGTATCAGGCCGGGTGCTATTTGGGGCGGTGCTTGTACCTACAGTGTCATCTATACCTGATTTGAATCCCAATATCCAGTGTGGTGGCCAAGTGGCAACGATTCGGTCGATTTCCTCATCGGCGACCATGTAAGGCAGCGATACCCACGTCGGATCCTTATGCCCCTAAATCTGCACATTGTGCATCGTGACCTAGAATGCTGCGATGCTTTTGTACTTTTCATATACCATCGGTGACAAGAGTGGTCGGGAGTGAATTTTTGTTGCGAGGTCGCTCTGAAAGAAGACCCAAAAGAATTTGTTATCCTTAATGTGCTTCTCATCCTTCAAATCAGACAAATTCGTGTATCGCACCCCCTCGCACATGTCTGGTTCGAGCTTAGGGAGGAACAAGTTTTTAGGGGCTTCCCATGCACATCGTCTTCCAGTATTCTTTCAAGGTACAGTTCAAGTGCCAATTCTGGGAAGGCTTCCAGGTTGTCCAGGTCGTGGTCGTCAAACTTAATTGATGTGAGCTTACCATGCGCTTCTCCAATTATGGGGACTTCTCCTGGAATCAGTGGAATCTTCATATAGGCATTCATACCTTCAAGGTTCTTAGGTGTGTGCACCGAGGGCCGGTGAGGCCGAACATAGGGCAGCAACCAAGTGATTGGTTCAGCAATCCAGGCCTCTTCCTGAGTAGACAGAGGTCACTTCGTTGGGTTAGGAAAACATGCTTGGGGCATCATTCGGGGGGATTTCACATTCCTAGGGGAGGTGCATGGCTTCCCTCTAGCCCATTTCGCATCCCTCCCCTACCCTTGCTCTTGGCCTTTCCCCTTACCCTTCTTTTTCTCCACCTGCTTCCCCTTGGTTGGTGTGGACACAACCTCTTCAACTTCAGGGGTGACCTCCAATACTTCATCAGTAGAGGCCACGATCTATGATGATTCACCTGGATTGGTCGTGGTCATTATCACTAGGAAGATAAATTCGAGATTGCTACTATCAGAGGGGGTATCCCACCCAGACATTAACAGAGCACAATAGTTACGAAATTTTTCAAAGCCCAATATTTTTAGAATGCACAGAACCCACTTCTGATCTACCCTCCTGATTTTATAGCTTTGGATAGTAACCAATGGTTGGGTGAAGCTTATCTAAAACTTACTATCAAGCAAATGGTAAAAAAAATTCAGAAATAGCCTCATTAATTGTCGACTGCCTGCTCCTTTCAACGGTAAAATTTTCTTTTTACCTAGCTTTACTGTTCCAACGGCTAGTTTTCGCAGCTGTGTATTACTCCTACATGCCCAGTGCACCTCCCCAGGCCTCTAGACCTACGATCGACCCGTGCGCTCCCAGCGAACCTCCACGGGCTTCCAAACGTGCGAGTGATCCCTGCACATATAACAGGCTTGCCTGCATTTTCCTCCTGCCTGCGCGTATTCTGCCCAATACAGTTATGTCGGCCATATAGTCATTTGATCTAGTACGGTTTGGGTCGGCTGCCATTAACATATTCTAGTATAATGTCACCACGTAGCGTAGCTAACCAGACATCTCCCCCGTTAGTGATTTCCTTTACCATATAAGGGCCTAGCCAATGCTGACGGAACTTCCCCGAGTGTTTTGCAAACTGGCTATCGTATAGAAGGACCAATTCTCCCTCCGAAAAGATCTTTTACCGAATATGTCTATCATGCCATGCTTTTTCCCGGGCCTTCTGAACTTACTGATGAAGGTTAGCAATGAATCGATCTTCCTCCAAGGAAACGAGTTGCGCTAAGCCTTCCTCCATGATGTCAGGCTCTGCCATGTTTGTAAAGGTTGCGATGTGCAGGCTAGAAACAATATATTCCATGGGCATAATGACCTCCTTTCCATAAGCCATCTGAAACGGTGTTTTCCAGTCAATTTCTTACAAGTGATTTGATAGGCCCAAATGACAGACAGGATGCGCACATCCCAATCACTTCAATCAACATTGCAGATCATGGTTAGCGCTTGTTCTAGAATTTTATTAAAAGCTTCCACAGTTCCATTCGCCTACGGGTGATATGGGGTACTTTTTTCATGGTGGATCCGAAATTCTTCAGTCAAAGCCTGTATTGTTTCATTAACAAAATGCATACCTCTATCGCTCATCAAGATCTTCGGATAGCCAAACCTGGTTAGAATATGTTCAAAAATAAAGTGTGCAGCAATGTCTGCAGTACAATCCTTCATAGCTTGCACTTTGACCCATCTGGTTACATAATCAGTTGCAGTGATGATGTAGTGAGCACCTATCTTCTTCCCTGGTGGGTTGATGGGCCCAACAAAGTCTATGGCCCATTTTTCAAACACTTGCAGGGCCATCTGTGGCTGTAAAGGCATTTCATCCCTGCGCGACGGTCTTCCAGTCCTTTGGCATGTGTCGCAGGCTTTGCAATAGTCATGAGAGTTACTATGCAGTGTGGGCCTCCATAGCCTAGCTCACAAGATCTTCTGCATCATCGCTTTCCCTACGTGGTGACTCCTACTACACCTTTGTGGGCTTCTACAAAGATGGCTTGTCTTTCATGCTCTAGAACATATCTTCGCAGTACCTCATTAGCTTCCATCTTATACAAGTGGCCTGCTATGATGGTAAAGTCCGTTGCACAGGTTACCAGCTCTTTTTTTTTGTTGTATCGAATATTTTGCAAGCGCCATCCCCGTATTTAAGAAGTGAATGATATCGGCGAAGTGCGCATCAGCCACCTTAATAGCAAAGATCTGTGCATTGGGCATTCCTTCTTCTAGGTTGGTCGGTTCTTCACCACTCTCGATTCGGTACAAGTGGTCCTGCCCAGCATTTAGTTTCCCCGGCTTCACGATGATCTCAAAATCATATTCTTGGAATAGAAATATCCATCGGCAAATATTCCCCCCAAACACAGGCTTATTCGCTAGGTACTTCAAATCTGAGTGATCTGTGAACATCTTGAAGTGCCTTCCCAACAGATAATGTCAGTATTTCTGCAATGCATATACCATGGCCATCCCCTCGCGCTCAGTATTGGAGTAGTTACGCTCCGTACTAGAAATTTTTCTGCTAGAAAATGCAACCGGGTGGGCGATGTCCCTTTCCCCGGGCTGCATAAGGACAGCTCCCAGGGCGATCCCTAAAGCATCTACATCGACATGGAAAACCTTCGCCCAGTCAAAAAATATGAGGATAGGTGCAGAGACCATCTTCTCCTTGAGTAACTCAAAGCTATTTTGACACTCTGCATTCCAAAAAAATGAAACGTCCTTCCTTAGAAACTTCTCCATGGGTGTCGTGATCAGTATGTACGCTTGAATGAACTTCCTGTAGTCGCCCATGTGTCTGAGGATAGAGCGCAGTTGTTTCTCAGTTGTAGTGACTACCAAGTTGATGGTAACTACTACCTTGGCGGGGTCAACCATCAGTCCCTACTGACAGACTATGTGGCCTAACAAGATCCCGAAAGGTACGCAAAATATGCACTTCTTAATATTCAGTAAAATTTGGTACTTTCTACAGGCATCTAACATCATGGGCAGGTTCGAGATGTGCTTTTTTACCAAACCAAATATCAATGTCCAATCATCAAAATATACCTCCAAGAAATTATGGATGAACTCCTTGAATACATCGACCTGTTTGTGGATGAACTCCTTGGAAACAGGTCCTGGTACTCTGTGAGAAGCTCTGTGACTTCCCCAATAGTATCATCATCCCAGTAGTCCCCAATTTTAGCTAGCTTAGGTTGTTCTTATGTTCCAATGTTGACTTCCCTTAGCTTAAGATTTTTTGTCACATCAACGGTCTGCAGTGGGGGTCCAGCAACTGCGCGTTCTCCCTCTAATTCCAGGATAATGATATTTCACAGGTCTTCATCACATTCCTCCATTGATAGATTGCAGCAGTTAACAATATTCTGCATCTGCGTATCTCAAGTTGGTTCCCTGTACTCCACACGAGGGTGTGATTCATCAAATAATAGGGCATCTATATCCTACAGGGCCTCATCTAATGTCTCACTTTCGCTTATCAACCCGAACGTCTCCACAAAATCATCCTTCATGGTCTCCCAGTGGTAGGTACGCTGATGTAGTTATGTATCTAGATACCATGCAGTGGTAATTGGCCCCAAGGCATGAATAAACAGGTTGACCCATTTGTTCATGGTCCTTTCACACCATGCCTCCATCCATGTGGCCACGTGCTTGCGCGGGTCTCCTTGCCCAAGGAACGTCTCCATGCGTAGGTGAACCGGGGGTTCAAACCATAGGATCATCATCTCGCGGCATTCCTCCCACTCCTGGAACGTCCCCTTATGAGTTTCCCACCACCACGTAAGGGTTGCACGTATGGCTAGGTTAAGCGCCCACATTCTTCTCTCCCTTGGGACTTCTGCTTCAAATTTTCTCAAAAAATCCCTAATACTACCAGAACCATCAAAGTAAGGTAGTTCTCTCACCTCTGACGAGATACACTGGAAGCTCTTTGTGATCCTAAGACATTGTAGCGCAGATACATCGTGTAACTGATTTTGCTAATTTTCAATCTCCTCGTCGGAGTCAGAGAGGAAATCACTGTCTTTCTCCTAGAAAAGCACACCATCAGCTGTAGGATTAATCCAATCCTCATCACGGGCGATTAGTTTATAAATATGATTCACATCATCTTCTTCGCGCACAGGTTTTGTATACTGCTCTCCTTCCGCTGGGTCTAGAGGGACTATCACTCTCATACCCTAATTCTCAAAAACCATGCTCCTTTTCTTCAGGTTGATAATGCCTCCCATGTCTATAGCCCAATCTAGTCCCAGGAGTGCAGGATAAGGGTTTGCATCCTCCACAATATGAATTACTTCAAAATCCACGCGTACCTTAACCCTTGTGATATCTACCATAATCTTTGATAGTCTCCCCAATGGTATAATATTCTATTGGTTAGCCATGTGTAGCTATATAGTAGACCATTCCAGCTTAGGTTCTCCCATCCTTTTCCATGTTTTCTTGGGCAGGACGTTCACATCAGATCCCAGATCCAGGATGACCTGATCCATCTCATAATCGCCAATCTATGCCGTTAGCCACATTTCCCGACCAGTGCGTTTCTTATTCTTATATATTTTGTGAACATCCTTAAATTTTGTGGGAGGGTCAGTTCTCTCTTCGCAGCTGTCTATCAGTGCTTGAAGATTTTCTACTACCTTCTGGTTGCGTCGCAGCTTCATACATGCCTGTAGGGAAGGTTTAACTTCATCATCTGCTCTTAGGATTGTTGGAGCCTTGGAAGTAGATGCCTCATCCTTGGTAAAGTCTTTCCAAGCTTCGATGAAGGTTTCTTTCTCCTTCTGCAGGTCGAAGCTTTCCTGTTTGATAGCAGCTTTCCGAATGAAGGGGTCAGCCACAGCCCTTTCCTCAGATCCTCTAATAGCCATGCCGCTAGGTGTTATGACATTAATATTGGGTCCCTCATCACACGGTTTTTCCTTAACCCTTTTCACATTCTGCATTGGTGTCTGTTGTTTTTCCTGCATTTTCGCTATCAGTACTAGACAATATTCGATCACATGATCCAGTTTTCTACAATATCAGCAAGATTTTCGCACAGGGTTGTATCTTGCGAAATGCCCTACTTATCCATAGTTATAACAAATCAATTGCCCTCTTCCCTGACCTGCTCTTCCACCTCTTCCCCCTCCTCTGCCTCTGGCTGGAGAGCCTCCTCTGCCCGAGGGAGATAGTGGTGAAGAAGGGTCATCCTGTACTATGTACAGGTTTCCCTGGTTGATCATTAAGTCATATGTCTGACAGTTATGTTTGTCGTGTCCCACAGATGAGCAGAATTGGCACCATTGTTGCTTCAACTCTGGAACATAAGCACCAATACGGGGGCATTGATTGGTATCATGTAGTCCAACTACACGACAGTCAGCGCACCATAACGTCAGGCCGCTTGGTCCCGCAGCCTCTTTAGGGCGCAATGGGCTAGGTACCCCAGCCTGCATGTAGTCCACCAACAGAGGGCACTGATCCTTAGTGTGGTCGTACACCTTGCATCTCATGCACCATACGTTTGGGCTAACTTCTTTTCCTCGCTCCTTTTGAAGATTCTGGATTTCGAGGTGCATTTCCTCCAGCTATCCCTGGATCTGTTGTACCCCAAACTGGACATCATCTCTTGGAATAGCTTCTAGCTTCATATCAATCTCCAAGCTTTCTCTTGTGTCTCAATCGCTTGCTAACCCATAGGTCTGTGTAGGTGAGGCAATAGCATGGAGATGAACCATTCCTTGTGTTTTCTATCATCATACTGAAATTCCCGATCCCTGATAACGCTCTTTAGCCGCTAATCAGCCTCCCATACTAACTCGGTGGGTCCTTGTCTAAAGTCTTTTAAGTCAACCATCAGCTAAGAGTAGGACTCAGGCTTCCGGAACTGTTGTTTTAAAGCATTCTTAATCTCTTGAATAGATGGATCTACATGCTGGCCTGCATACCCCATGTACCAATCCAGGGCCCTCCCTTCAAAGGCGAGGGATATTTGCGCCGTCTTTACAGCATCACTAGCCACATTCTGCGCAGTCCATACTGATTCTGCTACAAACCAA
Source organism: Pinus albicaulis (assembly GCA_034641835.2). Classification (NCBI taxonomy): domain Eukaryota; kingdom Viridiplantae; phylum Streptophyta; class Pinopsida; order Pinales; family Pinaceae; genus Pinus; species Pinus albicaulis. The sequence goes on along the minus strand of CM076581.1, from coordinate 81,726,893 downwards.
AATCGGTCCATATCTCCGTCTCCTACACCCTTGAAGGTGGGTAGCTTCATGTGTGCAGCCATATATTCTTTCGGTGGTTGCGGAGGTGTGGGGGAATTCTTGCCCTTATGTTGACTCGAAGGTGGTGTAGCCAGAGGACTACTTCCTATGTGTGCAACCAACTCTCTTAATGGGTTGTAGATGGATATATCCCCTTCTCGGTTGGTTCGGTAGTACTTACCACTTCATGTTGTACTCTCGCTGTGATCAGAGGTCATTCATTTGGTATGGTTGCACAGAATTCCCTTTTCGCATAGTAATATTTTAATTAGAAATGGAAATGTCCACAAGAACTTACCCCGAAATCCTTTGAAGAACCTCTGCTCCGCCTCAGAGTAGGATACAAACTGATCGACTGTGAATTCCATTACAAACCCTCCTACCACGCTATCCACCCAATGATCTACTGTACGGATGATTGTGTTGTCAGTCTTCTCCAACTATTGAATTAATTCTGGATTCCACTGCATAATCTGATCGTCTTTCTAACACATCTGGAATTCTACAAGCCTTGCTAACCACTCCTAAAGCTCGTGCGCAAAAGTTACAAAGAAAATATCATATACTTCGGTGAAATTGTATTTTTTTTCCACTTATTAGTTGTTAGCTTCATGCTGCAATTCTATTTTATAGAAAATTCTTGAATCTATCTTGCAAACCAGCCTTCGAGCTCCAATTTCTCAAGTCTCCAATGGCCTCGTGGCATTACCCGATCTCTCTCTGAAAATGCTCCGGGTCCCGACAACGAAACCATTTGTTGGCGTCAGGGGTCCTTACCCATGTTCAGAGTTAATGTTTGCCAAAAAACCCCTATACTACTGGCCCTGTCAGCAATGACCTACTTTCGCAGGCCAAGGTCTCACCCGAAGTAGTATGGGAGAGTGTTGGAACCAGGTTTCCGCACGCTGGGGGAGAGTAGGTAATTAAGGCAGATCTTCTTTGAATCTATCAATTTCACATAGAAACAAGCCTATTATTGCGCTTTTAACAATATAATCAGCGTGTAACCATAAAAAAAGCTATTATTATTAACAGATCTTATCAACACATTCGCATCCACGTGCACATCAGCAATTATCACCATAGAACATTACAATCACAGCTAATTCATATATCACAGATACATTCGCAGCTTAAATAAATAACACAAAGCCACTTCAGTAATCAATACGACCAGTCCAGATATCATAAAGATAATTCAAATAGATTATGCATTCATTAATATCCAAAAACCCAATTACAAACCCAAGACACAGCCTGCACACACAGCCAGCGAGGTCCGCACACAGCAGAACTGAGGATCTCCGTGCACATAGCCCATGCACACAGCCAGCGAGGTCCGCACACAACAGGACTGAGGATCTACGCGCACACAGCCAGCAGGATTCCTTACCCAAAACAACCCAAGACAAATCTCAACAGTTCATTTGCAACATCAATCTTACTTCTTCTTACTTACTAGACCCAACTGTCTATCTATTTATATCATCGTAGCATTTACTATCCTTTGGTCCGTAAACCTTGGTTTGCAGACCCTAGGTTTACCCTTTAACCCATTACAAAACATTGGGGGATTTGACCCACTCCAAAACCCCTACACAAGACCACTTACTACAAAATTATGTCAAAAATATAGCTTAGAGAACCCCATTCCCACACATAAGTAGTTGTAGTTTATGGGCAGATCGCACTCCACATCGTCCTCCTCTCCCATTTCACACTATACTTATTCACTCCATCGATATATTGGAACCACTCAATACCGTAACAATTTAAAATGCCTCCACATAATTCTTTCGATGTTCTAATATTCCAAGACCTTTGATATACCTTAAACAAATTTGGTTCATAAAACCCATTCCTCTAGATATAATAGAACCTCGGCACTTATTAAAATATCGAAACCTCAGAAAAGGACTATATCGTAACTCTCATTTGAAAACCCCCGATATCACCTTACCTCTGATACTCCATGTCTTAGGAAATTTTGTTATATCCGGACTTTTTTATTTGGCATCTGATATTCTTAACTCCCCTATGTCTAATATCTCCATACCTTCAATCCCTTATGCCTCCCTCTTTCACTCCTTGTCCCTCCACATGCCCTTATAACTCCCACTCCACTTACTTCTCCCACTTCATAATAAAGTCTTCCTCCTCGTTATTGTATGGCTCATACATGATCCAAAAGTCTCTAATTGCATGACACGTGTCTCACTTAGTTTTCATATTAATTTATTTTTAATTAATTAGATTGGATTTTATAATTTGTAATTATAATTAATAGTTTAATTTTTCATTAATCTGTTATATAATTAATTTATTTATTTGTATATAATTTTTTTGTATTTAATTAGTTTAATTTAAAAAATGTAGTTAATAAATTATTATATAATTGTAATTAAATTAATAATTAATTAATTTAATTGTAAAGCTAATTAAAATTATAATTTTTAATTAAAAATGTTCAATTTTGGCCTAGGCAAGAAGTTTTCCAGAAATTTGACAGTTTTGACACTTCAACTTTGGAAGCTCATAAGTTGAGTTTCACTTGGCCAAATGAGGCTCAGGATAGCTCGTTAGATAGATAAAATAATGGAGAATATTTATGAAGTGGTTGCATGATCATATTCAGTCATTCACTGAGTATAAAATTTAGCATAAAATTAAGCTCTGAATTTGTTTTCAGATTTCATTTTTTGAGTTTAGTTTTTGCATTTTCATTTGCTCAAAACCTATGTTGATTGCAGATCCATTTGATTTTGTTCTCTTTGATCAACAAAATCTTGAAAATGATTAATGGGAAGCTCAAATTTCCTTTTATTTATTTATTTAATTAAACTTTGATTAAAGATGTTTGTAATTTTGATTTTGATTTGCAATTTAATTTAATTTTGATTGGTTTTTTGCAAGAGAGTAGTTGGGAGGATAAGGAAGAAAATATTTGGATCAATGGAATTGCTCCAGCAAGAGAGGAAAAATAAATTTGGTCAATCAATTAGTTGGAGCAAATTTATTCTCAGACGGTTCTCTCATTTTGGATTTTCATTTGTAATTATAAATGTGGCTTTTAGAGAATGCTCAGGGCGTTCCTCTTCTCTGCACCTAGGGAATTTTGAAGCACAATTGTAAGGGATTTTCGATTTATAGAAGTAGGAGGAAAATATCATATTGGGATTTGTCTTTTTAAAATCTGGACTTTGTATTATAAGCAAATATTGTGTTATTGCAGCTCTTCCTTTTAATGGTAGAGTGTTTGATTTGTAAGAGATTGTTGAAGGTCAATTCAAGGAACAAAGAACAGAGACCAGGGTTTAATAAATTTGTATTTTAAATGCTATTATTTGTAATGAAAATTTCATTTTTGAATAACAGATATGTGTGATTTTTTCTTATATTATGCACTATTGTTTGATGTGGAAGGTTTTCTTTTGAATTATCTTTCTAGTTAATGAGCCTTATAGATCTGTTATCAATTTTCTATTTTGCTCACATATGCTCAAATCATATTCTTGAGTAACTTTTTACTCAAAAATATGCCATCTAAATTCGATTTAATCACCATTGACATTAACCGAACTACTTCCTAATTTTATTGGTTAATCACTCACCATTAATATGTCTATGAACAGAGCATGTTTTGGTAATTATAATATCAGCTAGTAGAACTATTTCATTAGCCAAATATTCACCTAAATCCAGGCATGTTAAAATCTCAATTATTTCAATTACTTTCCTCTTCTTTGGCTAGATCTACATATTCCTAATCGATATATTCTTAGGGGTTCTTTCCTTTTGTTTGCGTTATAGGATCAGTTTTCATTTAGATTAATCATTACATATCTAGAAGTCTTCTTATCAAAGAAGAAAACTTTAGTTGTGGCTTGTCTGAGCCCTAGATTAGCTTAAGGATCACTTCTTTACCTCAACTCGGCAAGAGGACCGATATGATGTCTCTTCTCTATTGGTGAGTAAAATATATACTTTAAGCCAGCAAAGATAGAGAGAAGGTAACAGGACCTAGTTTAATAATTTGCAACTACCATTCCAAATAGAAAAGGAGTTGTTTTAAGTTCCTGATCGGGTGGCCTCCCTTATAATGTTGAAATTTCATTTTGGGCCATCAATATTTTTGGTGCTAGAAGGAGGGTCATAGTATACTAGTTTCTTTGAATATTTGTGCTTTAATATTTTATCTTATTATTATGGCTCCACTTGAAAGACTTCATTGGGGTTTCTTTATTGAACCTCATCCAACAACCACTCTGGTAAAGGAAGTCCAGACCCTGTCTCAGGTAAAGTATAATGGTAATACATATGCTTTTATTCATCTCGTTCAATTTATTTTAAGTTGCAATAATTTTAGTGTTGATGAAGATATTATGTGCAGAATCTTCAGTCTTAGTTTGACACGAAAGGCCAAATACTGGTGCTTATCACTTCTAGTTGCTTCCGTACATAGCTGGGACGATTTTTCAAATATTTTCCTTCGCGTGTTTCAGGAATGTGATTACGAAAAGGTGTGTGATCAGTTAGAATAATTGTGTAGGATGGAAATTGAGACTTTGGATATGTTTTATATTAGATTTAAATTAACTTTAATGCAATTCTAGTCCAAAGTTTTTCCTCCTCAATTCTAATTAATTGGATGGTTCAAACATTTAGTGTCTTTGTCCTATGATAACTATCAAGAACCAGAAAGTATATACATTGTTGATAACGCTTTAATTGCTCAAAATGACAACTGTGATTCTTCACAAATTGAAATTACAAATTCTAATCATTATTCCAGAACTGCTCCAAATTTACATAATGTTGATCAAGTAGAAATTCAACAATATGTACAATCTATTAGCAACAATCAGCAACAAGTAAACCAGCAGCAATATAATCAACTAGAAAATGTCAGCAACTCACAACCAATTGCTGAAATTAATTCACAATATACTAATAATAAATTTCAAATGATGGAGCATATCCACAACAATTCACAGATCAATCAAATGCATGAAGAATTTGAATTGTTTATTTTGTAAAATCTGAAATCATTTATGCATAGAGAAACCTTCAGGTATATATCTTCAACTTCCTATTTTCCTTTCTACCCTGATAACTTTAGCAACAATAATATAATTCATAATCAATCAGCAGTTATTTTAAATACATATTTAATTTTAGGAAACGGAGGAACTGATATTAATAATGAATTATTAATTTCTGGTATTGGTAGAGAAAATTTAATCAATAATTCAATAAATAATCCTGAAGATTCTCTTAATTTGGTATTCAATTACTTCTCTGGTTCTTATTTATTTAATTCAGAGGAAAAGAACAGTAACAAAGTTATTTATGATGATAACTTGTAAAATGAAAATACTCAACCTCTTTGTTCTTCAGAAATGGTGGTTTTTTCTTACTCTCATATTCTCAATTCGTTAGATGAATCTATTTTTGAAGATAAAGAGAACTTTATTCAAAAAAATATTCTGGTCCATTCTAATTTTCAAATATGCAATCATCATATTAATTTTGGTATCAAGAAACTATCCCAATTTTTTATTCCTACAATGATGGAATTCCCTTTTTGGATCATAAACTTGAAATCTTTCCATTCCTGCAAACGAATGCAAACAATGAGTTTAACTTTTATAATTTATGTTGATACTTGTAGGAAAGAAATCTTTGCAAATGAAATTCATCAATGTTGTACCATTATTTGTAGCATTGATGTAAATTGTAATTTGTTTCGTTTATAGTTCCCTTGGCTTGAATTTGTTTTTCTTTCGAATTTCGTTCTTGAATTTTTGAGCACATTATACTGGCATTTTGAACATTCAAACTATCAACACTCATCATGGGCATTAATATGCTTATATGAAAATCAATTCCATAATTTCAACCATGAATACCGTTTACTTCTTATTTTGAAATTTTATTCGTTCATGTTTAGTCAATTGATGTTTTATTTTCAAATGAGTTTATCAAAAATTATGGCACTTGAGAGTGCATCATTACGTTATGGTCAACAATAGAATACTTTTATAAATCTTCTAAATGCTCATCCAAGCCTTGTTGATTCATTTGAAAAATACTTGGAAGTTCCAGTGCTCGGGAATATTTCTGACTTTGCTAGTGTTCAGCAGGCTTCAATATTTAAAAATATATTATTCAAGTACGGCTTGGTGTTTCCTCTTCCTTTGAAATTTTTCCAATCATTCACTTAAATACATGTTGATTTTTATGATCCTATAGGCATAATTTTGGAAGAAATTTGAGGTAAGAATTTTGTAAATAATTTTATTTTTTTGAATTTGTTAGATGTGCATACTAGTTTGAATTTTTCTTTTAATAATTTAGTTGCACTCTTATTCCTGTTGCTAATCTTTTACATTTTCATATGCGCGGGAAATAAAATTCTTGCATGGTTTCACTAGGAGTATGACCATACTAATTCATATGCTCTCTCAGTTAGTTAGAATAGGAATAGGATTAATTTTGTCTATTAGTGCATCTCTCTTTTATTTTTTAGTTTAATTTGTTGATTTTTAAATAGGTAATGAGCTTAAATTTTTCACATGTTATTTATTTATTTTTGTGAAAAGTGACTTAGAGTGCTTTGGAATATACACGTGTGATGCTCTTTATGATTTATCATCATAAAATTTCATCATAAGGATGAAATTACTTTCTTCAAACAAAATCATGAATGATGAAATTTCAAAGAATCATTACAGCAGAGCATACCAATTTTCCAAATTCACAAGCATTTCTTTATGGTCACTTTCACCACAATTTTCTCAATTTAATTGTAAAGCATGAAAATTTGCTCATTACTTAATACTTATTTTAGATTGAATAAGTAGATGATGTTTGAACATATGCAAAATTGAAGATAATACATGGGAGAATGTCAATATCTATAAGGTACTCTTACAATTCGACTCTTCCAGGTATGCATAAATATGTTCATCTTCATTTGTTGTTGGTTTTATCTTTTTCATATTTTATTTATTATTTCTATTTTGCTTATTTTGCAAGTCTTAATTGGCTTGATCTGGAGACTTTATTTTTATTAATTATCTTAAGAAATAAGCGAGCATCTAGTCTTTTAAAATTCCCAACATGTTTAGGGAAGTATCTGTTTTCTTATCATAACTTTTGGTAATTTATATTTTCCTTTATTTATTTAGCGAGATGAGTCAATAATCATATTTTAACTCTCATTAATGCAACTAAAATAGAATTTTGGACTCTTTCTTGCTCATATTTGTCATATGCAAAGGAAAATTGAACAACAAATTCTTGCACCAATTTGTAATAGTGATCTTATCCATGATTTTATCTTTGTCCATTCTAAATATTATATTTTCTAGGTTGAGTTGAACCTTTGCATTGCACTCATCTCGTTTCCACTATAGTCACAATTAGTCCAAGATTTTCATTTCTCTCTACTCCAAGCCTTTTAATTTCTCGGATTAGTGAGATATCGGATTACATAATCTTATTGGTCTATCGTCAATTCATCTATTACTATATAGTCTGACTTGTCATAATATTCACATGGAGTCCTATTTGCTTATATTTGTACATTTACGTTGATGCTACTCCGATATTCGAGAGCTTGGATGCATTTTTAATTATAATTTAGTCTACCATCCAAGTATTCATTCATCAAGATGATTTTGTGACTTTTGGGATATCTATTATTTATGGTGTGTGCACAAGAATCTCATTGTTGTGCCTTCATTATATAATAATTGGGCCTCTTTTTACTCTTCATAGACAATCTTCCTGTCTAATGAAAAGATCATCACCTATGGATCTCTTACATTTTTGTCTTTATCTTACCATTGGATGTTCATTTCATCATCTTGATCATTTATACTCTGCATCCTAGTTTTCTTATCAATAACACTCTTGAGTAGTCACTATGATGATGTAACTAGCTGGTAAGGAAATTTGGAATGGGTAAAGGTGATGAATCATATCAATTTATGTTTAAATTATTTGTTGTTCCTCTTACTTTTGATATTTCGATCCACATTTATCATGCAAAAATTCAAATATTTTCTGTCTACACATGTGTCACATAGATTGGGACTTGGTCATGATTTTTGAAATTTTATATAAACCATGGAGTGGATATAAAATTTGAAATATAAAGAGAGCAATTGCCGATGCAATTCATAGAAAAGTACGTATTCATTTTCATTTCTGATGGATTTTATCTCTTCTTCTAACTCTTTGAATACGAGATATCATTCTTCTAGTCTTACTGCTTGCTTTAATTTAGACTTAATAAGTTATGATTTTGGGCCAATGAAATTTACATAACTTCTTCATGCTTTTACTTCCAATTAAAATGAAGAGGTTACCTTTGTTAGAGAAGATGATATCTCTTAGGGAAGATAAAATGAAATTTTCCAATGGTAAATCGCATATGCTCACTTTCATTCATTTCCTTTTTTTACATTTAGTTTCAGTTTTGTTTTTATTTTTGTTGATATATATCCATGCTTTGCAAGACCTCAAGAATTTTTTTTCACGTCTCTTCTGGCGCAGATTCTGCACTCAGTGTCCTTTGTATTATGCGCTTTTAAATTTTTGGAGAAGCAGTAATGATCCTCATAAAATTAGTTAAAGTGTGGAATTTTTGAACCTTTAGTATGTTTCTTAAGCATTCCTTTTATAAAAATTGTTAAGATGATTTTATGCAGGGTTTTCTTTGAAACAAGAAAATTTGCAACAGGCAGAGACTTTTCATTTAGGCTTAATTTTACCTCATAACTTCTATTCACCTTTTAGTTTCAAATCTTAATTGCTTATAACTCCGCAAGATAAAATTCATTAAAATCTCAACATAAGGCGAACACACAGATGTTTAACTTATTTTACTCTTTTGTTTAGACATTTGTATAATTAGTCTTGTTGGATTTGTATTTAATTTGGGCATTTCTTTCAGTTTTTCCTTTCTCATTTTGACATGTTTGGAGTTGTTTCTTTTCTCTTTCCCTTCACTTTGAATTTATTTTCCCTTTTGCTATTGGTTTTGGTTTGATTTTGGTGACTCCGCTAAGAATTATGTGGAAGGTCTTTTCCTCACCCAACATTGGTTGACATACATGGGAATTTTTTACTTTGTCAATTTCATGAGTTTCATTTACCATTAAAGGTATATATTTATGGAATCCTAAAGCCCTCTTGCTTTAAATATTTTCCATGGAAGAACATGAATCATTTCTAAGTGATATAGTTCACCTTTTTAAGGAAAGAATTGACTTGAGTTTAACTCAATGGATCTCTCCCATCCCTCCACTTGATATAAAAGCCTCTAAATGAATAGTCATTGTAAAATATTTTGTTGTCAACATTATGGAAGTATTATATCCATTTGCTTAAGTTTGTATTACCATCCCACCTCTTTCACTTAGATACATCATAAACTAAAGCTCACAAATGCGCTTATCAAAAGGGTAATTAAAAGACCCATGGGGTGTAGCTCAAATGGTGATTGCCTTGTTACGAATTCATATGTAAAGCAAGAGATTCAATTTTCAAATCCTCGTGGGTTAGACCAACCAAAAAAAAGGTGATTAAAAGAGGAAGCATGGGAAATACAAGTAAACTCATCAGGGATATGGACGTTCATTGGCAGCAGGGCCATGCTTGTATGGCATTAAGAACAACTTCGTCGGGGTACCGACTAGGCTCGCTGGTACTGAAGCAATTTCAGAGACAATTCATATCGATGGATATATTCTTTATAAAAAAAACTCCTATTTGTACCTTCTTTTATTTCTCATACGAGGAAATATTAAATATTAAATATTTCCCCAAAATTCGGATTCATGATATTAGACTCAGTCTGCTTTGAGTACTTATCTTTTTTAGATTATATTCCTTGAATTACTAACGCGGGACCCATGGGAAATTATTTACTGCTTGATGGCTTAATAGAATTCCTCCCTTTTAACCTTTTAGGTAAATCAAAGTTCATTATGTTTTCAACCAGAGATAACTGGTTCTTCCTCGTGTGTCACCATTGTTGAGGTGAAAAATCAAACCCCCCCCCCCATTTTTTACTTATTTATTTCAAATAATGGAGACCATTTTCGTATATTTTTGGCTAAATCACATTTTAATATTTCTTTTAGTTAAGTGTCCTACAATTTTGCCATATTTTCATTTCCATCATATTTCCCTTTTGATTGCTTCATTGCGTTCAACGTTTCACAATATTTCTTTCAGTTTTCGTTTCATCTCATTTGGTTACACGGTTTTCAAATGGTGCTCATCTGAAGTTCGATTATTTTTACCACTTATACTAAAATATGTACAAAGTGTATATTATTTTAAATTTTGTAAATAAATTAGTAAATATTTTGTAAAATTTTATTTTTAGTTAATTTTTATTTTATTAATTCATTTTTCATTAACGGTCCTACAAAATCGTCGCAACCAAACTATAGAATAATAAAATTTATGTTGTTTTCGGATTTTGGAAATCTATCTTAAACCACAATTTGAAAGAAATTATGAGATCTGAAATCTCAAAATTGCAAGTGGTTGTAGTTTGTTTTGTCGTATTTTTAAATTATATAAGTGGTTGTAATTTATGGGTGGGTCCCACTCCACATGGCCCTCCTCTACTCTTTCAAACTATACTTCTTCACTCCATCGAGATATCAGAACTACTAAATATCGTAACAATTTAAAATCCATCCCCATAATTCTTCCGATGTTCCGATATTTCAAGACCTCTGATATACCTTAAATGACTTTGGTTCATAAAACTCATTCCTCTGCATATAATAGAACCTTGGCACTTACTAAAATATCGAAGCCCCAGTCAAGTCCCACTAGCACAATCAGTTGAGGATGGGCCTCGTTAGCAAGGTGGCCCAGGATCAAACCTCACGGGCGGTGGTTGTGCCCTGTGTTAGGCGAAGGAGACGTGCTAAAAAATCTAGTCAACGTAGGGCTGGTGTAACCCAAGCTGAGTGTGATCCCCGAGCGATTTTGACGGATTAGATGCCCTTGGGTCGCAGTTTCTCAAGCCACAGATCAAGCCTGAAAGATCATGAACTCAACAAACAAACAAACAAAATATTGAAACTTCAGAAAATAAGTTTCACCGTAACTCTCATTTGAAAAACCACGATATCACCTTACCTTTGCTACTCCATGTCTCTTTGCTACTCCATGTCTTATCAAGACCTCTAAACTTTTGTTATATGAAGACCTTTTTATTTGGCCTTTGATATTCTTAACTCTCCGATGTCCTATATATCCATACCTCTGATCCCTTAGGCCTCCCTCCTTCACTCTTTATCCCTCCACGAGCCCTTATAGCTCCCACTTCATAATAAAGTCCTCATTTATGTATGTCTCATACATGAGCCAAAAGCTACTCATGACACAGGTTCCATTTGGTTTTAAATTAATTAATTTTTAATTAATTAGTTTAGTTTTTATTATTTGTAATTATAATTAATAATTTAATTTTGCATTAATATGTTATATAATTAATTTGTAAAATAATTAATTTATTTATATATAATTTATTTTGTATTTAATTAGTTTAATTTAATAATTGTAATTAATTAATTAATTATTATATAATTTTAATTAAATTAATAATTGATTAATTTTAATTACACATCTAATTATAATTGGAATTTTTAATTAAAAATGTCCAATTTTGGCTTAGGCAGAAATTTTTCCAAAACTTTGACAGTTTTGACACTTCAAATTTGGAAGCTCGTAAGTTGATTTTTACTTAGCCAAATGAGGCCCAAGACGGCTCGTTAGATAGATAAAATCATGGAGGATATTTCTTAAGTGGTTGGATGACCAAATTTTTTCATTAAATGGGTTTAAACTTTAGCAGAAAATTAAGCTTCGAATTTGTAACCAAAACTAATTTTCTAAGTTTAGTTTTTACATTTTTATTTGCCCAAAACCTCTATTGATTGCAGATCCATTCAATTATGTTTTATTTGATTAACAAGATATTTACAAGGATCAATGGAAAGCTCATATTTCTTTTATTTATTTATTTATTTAATTTTGTATTGGAGATGTTTCGTAATTCGGATTTTGATTTGCAATTTAATTTACTTTTGATTAGTTTTTGGCAGGAGGGCAGTTCCGAGGATCAGGAAGAGAAGATTTGGATCAATGGAATTACTCCAGCAAGAGAGGAAAAATAAATTTGGCCAATCAATTTGTTGGAGAAAATTTATTCTCAAAGATTTTGGATTTTCATTTATAATTATAAATATGGATTTTAGAGAATGATCAAGGTGTTCCTCTTCTCTGCACCTAGGGAATTTTGAAGCACTATTGTAAGGGATTTCGATTTGTAGAACTAGGAGGAAAAGCTCATATCTGAGTCATTGGGATTTGTCTTTTTCAAATCTGTACTTTGTATTGCAAGCAAAGCTTGCTCTATTGCAACTCTTCCTTTTAATGGCAAAGTGTTTGATTTGTAAGAGATTGTTGGAGGTCAATTCAAGGAACAAAGTACAGAGACCAGGTTTTATAAATTTGTATTTTAAATACTATTATTTGTAATGCAAATTTCATTTTTGAATAATAGATCTGTGTGAAGCTTTCTTGTATTATGCACTATTGTTTGATGTGGAAGGTTATCTTTTGAATTAGCTATATAGTTCATGAGCCTTATAGATCTATTATCAATTTTATCTTTTGCTCACATATGCTCAAATCAAAATTCTGAGTAACTTTTTACTCGGAAATATGCTATCTAAAGTCGATTTAATTACCATTGACATTAAGTGAACTACTTCCTAATGTTATTGGTTAATCATTCACCGTCAATAGGTCTCTGAACAAAGCATGTTTTGGTAATTATAATATCAGCTAGTAGAACTATTTCATTAGCCAGATATTCACCTAAAACCAGGCATGTTAAAATCTCAATCATTTAATTACTTTGTTCTCTGTCGATTACATATACATATTCCTAATCGAGATAGGCTTAGGATTTCTTTCATTTTGCTTGCATTCTAGGATTAGTTTGCATTTTTATTAATCATTACATTTCTAAAAGTTCCCTTATCAAAGAGGAAATCTTTAGTTGTGGCTTGGTTGAGCCCTAGATTAGCTTAAGGATCACTTCCTTGCCTGAGCTCACCAAGAGGGTTTATTTTATGCTCTCTTCTCTATTGGTAAGCAAAAGATATACTTTAAGCCAACAGAGATAGAGAGAAGGTAATTGGACCTAGTTTGACCAGTTGGAACTACCATTCCCAACGAAAAAGGAGTTTCTTTAAGTTCTCAACCAGGTGGTCTCCTTTATAATGTTGAATGGTAATTTTGGGTCATCAACAATGCGAAAGCATTCCTCTTTATGAATAAAACTTGTTTATCAAACCATGCACTAAAATTGTATGTTTTACTTGAACCATATTTTTCTATAGGCAAAGCCGTAGTATGGCATTCACTTTTATCGTATGGAACTGAACAGTCAGTGTTTAAATTGGCACCCATGTGAAAAAATTGAAATGCATCTACAAAATCCTTCACTGAAATGTAGTATACCAGCGATTCTTTGTCTTTCCGCAAAGTCAGGTATACCACTTAAAAATACATATATTAAATTATTCTTTTAAATTTAGCAAACAGATGTCACTTAATAGGAAAAACAACATACGGACAGATGTCAAACGAAGATGAAAAGGGTAGACAATGCCTAGCCTAACCAAATTCAAAAAGGGACATCTTCAGTGCAATTAATTAATATTGAAATGTATTTAAAAATATATTAATAATAAAAAAAATAAAAATAAAAAAAAACATGGACAATGAAATCCATAAATAAAATATCTTAATTCTCATATTAACTAAATTATTTCGATGTCAACAATTTACATATTATGTATGGTTTAAAATAATAATAATAATAATAAATTTTTATATATTAGACAAAGTAATTTAAAAAATAATTGTTTATTGTTATAGCATTTCAAATATCATTATTTTACATTTTGACTCTTTTATTAAGGTTGATTTTGAATGGAGCCAATATTTGTTGGAATTGCATGTTTAATATATAGAGAGAGAGAGAAAGAGATTCAACTTAACCATCATTTATCAAGTCCCTACGACTCATTTATCTAGTTGTCATTCCCCCTCTTTATTAACTATTATCTATTATTTTTTTCCTTAATTATTATCTTGTTTTCTATCTCTATTAGTTATTATCTCATCCTCTATTAAATATTATCATGTTTTTATTCTCCATTAGCTCTTTCATTTTTGTTACTTAGTAACTATTTTATTATCATTTTCATTCTATATTCTTTACTATCTTGCTCTAGATTTTTATGAACACTACGTGTTATGTGTTTCTCATTCTCGATCTCTATTAACTATTATCTCATTCTTATCTATATTAACTGTCGCATTATCCATCTTTATTAACTATTATATCATTCTCATCTTCTATTAATTATTATCTCATTCTCCATCTTTATTAACTATTATCTCATTCTCATTTTCTATTAATTGTTATCTTATTATGGTTGTATATTAACTATTATCTATTATCTTGTTCTCTATCTCTATTAATTACCAGTGTAGATCCACCTTAAGCACAGATCTAACAAGCCACAAGAGGGATCAAATCTTTTGAGATGCAAACTATTATTAAAGTGAAAAACATGAGATTTGATCCATACTTTCTTGATACATATTGCATGATTTTTTTAACAGATAATGAAGCAGAAATAAAAAATCCATTCAATTTAAGCTAGCAATGATAAATTTCAAAGAAAAAGATAAATAGTACCAGACCTTTGAGTTCCATAAGCGATGAATGTCTTAATAACTAGCATGTGCCAATAAAATAGTTCAGAAGATGCTATGCCCACAGGGGCTTCACTCAATAAACCTCTAACATATCACGTGTGATTATAGCATATTAAACAATACCCTTAATTTGAGTACATATTGGAAAATACCTCTAAAAATCACATTATTTAACCCCCTGCCAATATAAACCCAATACACCTTCCCAATTTAAAAATCCCCTAATTTCACAATATATTGTAGGTATCCATTTTTTTATCAACATTGTTTATACCCCTTTATATTTTTCCATTAACTTTGAGCTCCTTTTTTTATACCTACCAATATAAAAACTCTTTATCCCCTATATATTCCCAAATATAATACGTCATTTTTTCCTCATTATATATCCCCTCATATATTATGTCATTTTTTCCTCATTATATACCCCCAATATGAACCCACGTGCTATGGTATTGGTCTCACAGTGAAGTCCCGTGGCTATGCCATGGCAAAAAAAATGTAATAATCATTCTTTATTATTTAACAAAGTGTAGTATTCACTCTAATTGTTTAAGAGTGAATAAGCGCAAGATTTCAAAATTCCTATCATAATGAACTTATGAACTTGAAAATTTAGTGAGATTTGAAATCTTTATGGTTGTGCATATCAAAGATGGAATTCTAGCTACCCATAACTTAAACATTCATTACAAGCCAATGTCATTCAACAGCTATCGAAAATAACTTTCACTTTAATCAGGGCTTAAATCAAACTTCAATTTTAATGAATTCAAAAAGGTATATTGATCGATAATGATAGAAACTTTAATCAGAGAAGATAACAAAAACTTATTTTTAAAAAACCAAACATGAGTTCGATAAATTTGAACACATTTATGAAAACTCATGTTTTACATTGTGTTAATCAAATCCAATTGTTTTTCTCTGATCATAGAAGAATATTTAAACTTTTATTTCATTGGGCAGTGTATAATATTTTCATCGGAACCCTGCTTAGACTCATATCAAAGTTGTAAGTTTCTTTTTTGTTTTGATTAAGAAAATGTAACTCTATAATGGTGTTAACTAGAAATGATTTATCACCTTTCATTGCAACTTTGTTTTAACTTTCCTGGGAGTGTAAAGTGTTTTTTTTCTTCCAAGCACAATCAAAGAAAAAATAAACTTTTATTGAGACAACTCTTAATTTTCATTGGAGTGAAAAGTAAACATTTGCTCTACTCATTTAAGGATTCTTTTCACTTTTACAAACATTACATCATCAAAAATTCCTTTTAACTCTTATTCGTGGGACATGATCAAAGGTTTACTTCACTTTTGCAAAACTCAATGTCCAAACCTACCTCCAATAGCTAAAAACCATCGAAGTAAGGGGTCAACTTTCATTGCAGTTAAAAATGAAATTGTCACCCCAATAGTGAAACATTTTCTCTAATAAGATGTAGCGGGATTTTTTTAACATTTCACATGGAAGTTGACCCCAACTTCCATAAGACAAACTTGTTTTTAAATAAAATTCCAACTATTTCAAATATAAATATGAATCCTATAATGGAAGAAAACTAAAAGTCAAAGAGGAGAAAGAAAAAGTGGTACTCATTTTTTTTAATTCTATGGTGCATTGAAGTCTTAACACATCTATACTATATACTCTTTGATGTGCTTTAGTAATCATGCTTGGTTTCATTTTTTAAAATTATTTAAATGACACCCAATATTCCTTAGAAAACTGGTTAAAGCAAAAGATAAATGCCACTAAATGTTAATCAACGTACTTGAAAACTTGGAAAAATGATCACTTGTAATAAGAAAAAGATACAATAATCATCAACAAATATTGAAAAGGTGTCTCCATGTTCATTGTAAAAATATCCCCACCTCCCATCCATACTATGTATGAAACCATAGCATTCAAAGCAAAGTAGTAAATGATCTTTAAAATTAACTTTTGAAACTTCCATCCATAATCTCATGTTGTCTATGTAACATAACACCACCTTCCAAATCCTCACATGTATAAGTTGTGCTCATTGAGTCTCTCATCACATATGAATTAGTTGAGCACTTCCATATCCCTAGGGATAACAAACACATCTAGCATGTTTCCTTTCACATAGAAAATTTACTCATTCTTGGCTTCCTTGATTTCCCTTTTGCCTCTTATTATTGGCATGAGCTTTAACACTAGCTTCTTTGCTCCATCAACCTCTTGACAACAACACTTGGATATCCTACACACTCAATAAAATTTCACTATTTCAACCAATTAGATAAAACTCAACCATAAATTGCAATCAAATAATCATGAGACATAAGAAAGAGCAAAGCTCATTAAAATTTTCACTTGCCAAAACGAACCTAAGCAAGACTTTTAGTAAGATATTAAATCAATCTACAATTTCACCCAACACAGAGCATCACACACTCTGCCACAATAGCATCCTAGAAATTGATCATTCATCAAATAAGAATATGTCATTTAAGTGCACTTCAAGTCATAAAGGCAAACAAGAATTTGAAACTCATCTTGGAGCACTAATGGTATTAAAAGGAGCCAATGAGACCTCAAAAAAATTATCTAAGGGGCCTCAAAGAAAACTGAGACCCAAGTGACAACCTCAACAAAAAGGGAATATATTTCACCCAATGCATTAAGAGTTGGTAAAGTTAAATACATGAAATCTCGAAGAAAAGGGGAACTACTAAAGAAAAATAAATAAATAGATAAGAACGATTAAAAGGAACCCAAATCTAAAAGGCCAAGGTTGATGAAGAAAATGACCAGCATATTTTTAAATATTAGGAAGTTCGCATTGATACTTAGAGATTTTTCCTAACCCAAGTGCCTCTAAAGTTCAAGAGGCGGCTACCAATACTGCAAACGAAAATGATATTATCCCCAACTATTTTTCATGGTCAAAATATAGAGATAAAATATTCTAATATTATGATTAATAAAGATAAATTCAAACTCCTAGTCATCCAAGATCCATTGTTGCTTTTGTTTCTCCTTTGTTGGGACTCGATGATAAACATGATTATAAGAATGTCTTTCACACTAAAATTCCTTGAACTCTCCTCAATTTTACAATATGATGATGCACAGTGCTCACAATCATTAGAAATATTTCTAAAATGGCCAAAATCATAAACAATGAAAGAAGTCCAAGAAACATAATGATTTTTTGGCTTCTAAATGTACAAGTAATCACAAAGTTATTATGTGGTAGAACATTAAATACACATTTTAAGTTTGTGCTTCACACTAAACCTGGAGGAAATGAAAAAAAAAATGGAGTTGTCTACCCAGCCAACAGAATAGCCCAAACAGCAGTTTTTTGCTAGAATACGGTAAAAAAAAATTCAAAAAATCAAGTAGTTGGAGTGTTTGAATTGCATTTTTGATAGTGGAAATGGATTCAGCACTATCAAAAACCCTCATGGCACCCAAAATACTAAAGTTTAACAACTATAAACAAGATTCTGATAAATCTTTGCCAGAATTTTTCAAAATCTTTGCCGGATTCTGAGTTATTCTGTGGGTTTTTTAGACTACGGCAAACAAAATATGCAACCTAATGATTATGATGCCACAATGATCAGTGTCGATTTGAAACGGGTTCAAGCAATGGTTGAGATTAAGAAGCTTCAAGGACTAATTATAAAACACTTAAAAAAAACAAAAACAAAAAACAAAAAAAACTTTAAAATTTGAAAAAGCAATAAACAAAGCCAAAATCAACAACATTGATAAATTGAAAAATAGTATTGTATATTTGGTTGTTAATCTTGGAAATTTTAAATATATGGAGGCATTGATTAAAGCTAAATACATTGAGATTAAAGGATTAAAGGTTACTTGGTAATCATATATACTCAGTTAAAACTACGTAGTTGATAACAACTTGTGAACTAAAGAATGCCTTTTACTACAAAAACTCAAAGGAGAGATAAATCCATTCAAATCTCGAGCCATTGCGTACTTTATTATGTATAAAGAATCAAGTCAAAGATAGAAGGAAAAGAACATGAAATTCTAGAACTAAGAACCAAGGTAGTCTCCTTAGAGGCATAGAGTGGTGCCATCAGTATGGCTTGGGGATCACAAGAATTTCTTTTGATAAAGAAATCATCATATGAACAACATAATGAAATAATTGTGCAAATTAATGGGCTTAGTAATAAGGTGTTCAAAACAAAGTGTTTGAGAGGGAAAAGATTGATATACTAAAAATACCCTTGACCAATAAAAGCTTCCAAACGCAAAAATTGCAACATGAAGCATCACAAGATAAGAAGTATTTGAATATTTTTCGTGATCTATAGGTAAAACTTCAAATATTTTCTAGATAAAACATGGCCCTTCAGAATGGGAAAATGGTTTTATGCTTGAAACTAGATTTCTTATTTGGGATGAAATCATCTAGGAAAGAGCCCCTCATGAATATTTCAATTGCAGGAAAGAGCCCTTATGAATATGTCAATTGTATTAATTGGTATCAATATGTAATGGTTTAAATTCAATCCTTAAATTTTAGAATGAGATAATGGATAAAGAAATATCACCTTTCTCACAATTAAGTTCTTAAATAGTACTTTTAAAGAAAAGTTGAAACAAATCAGGATCTCAAACAAAAATGGCATGGTCATAAACATTGATAAGGATGTTATCAAAATATTTGCGATGCTAAGAGTCAAACAAAATGTAATGGCAATGCCTTTATGTGAACTGGGATTTCCATCACCATGGAATTCAAACAAAACATAGCTTGTCAAAGAGTATTACAAATCAAATTTATTGAAATACAAAAACAATTTGAAAGAGATGGGAAAATAGAAAACTCCTTTTAAATCACAATAGGGCATATAGCAAATGAGGCCAAGCCTAGAGTT
The DNA here is from genome assembly GCA_034641835.2 of Pinus albicaulis. Classification (NCBI taxonomy): domain Eukaryota; kingdom Viridiplantae; phylum Streptophyta; class Pinopsida; order Pinales; family Pinaceae; genus Pinus; species Pinus albicaulis. The sequence goes on along the minus strand of CM076581.1, from coordinate 81,707,123 downwards.
AGTAATTGTCGTCAAAAGAGTGTACGAAGCTTTACCCCTAGTATCAGTTGCGATATAACACGACATAGACAAAGCTTATTATGATATGCCGAACATCAAATTTCCAACAAAGACGACTAGGAGATCTTGTAATTTGTCAATAAAGTTTCATTAAGAGGTGCTTCATTGTCAATAATGAGGAACTGAAATAATTTTCTAGATGGCCCTTGAAGCATCATGGCATCAATGATTGCATAAGGATGGATTATTTTAGGGCCTTATCCTTGCTACCCCGTGATGATCAATTGTGATTATTCCTAGTACTCAATTATTACAAGTCCCTCCATCTGAAGGGAGTTGCCAAAGACAAAAGGAAAAAAAGGAAGTCGTTCAACTTTCTTTTAACATAAAATTATCAATATCAAGCCAAAAGAGGAACTTAAAAGAAAAAAATCACAAAGCATTTAGCATCATTTCAAGGTTTTTATGATTCACCATTTGGACAAATTAAGCTTTTTGTTCTTCCTTTTTATAAAAAATTATCAAGATCATCATAATCAACTGCTCCTTAGTGGTGTAATCTAAAGCAACACTTTCATCAAATACTTCGCCTAAAAATGCAATTGTATGACATTTCCCATTTTACGATTTAGTTTTGTGGTCCCACTAAATATTAAAAAAGGTTCCACTGTGTTTTAAATATCTTTCCAATGATAATTTAATGTTCAAGACAATAATGTTCTAATATTTTGTTAATACAAAACACATTTTATTATCCTCTATTTGCCAATTATCACCTTACTCCTTGATATTTAAAACAATTGTTTCTCTTAATATCTTTCACATCCACCTTTGAACATCCAAATATATTGTTTTATTCTCTAAATAAAAGTTACCTACTAGTTAGAATAATGATAGTGCCCTTACTCCAATTTAGATTTATGCTCTCTATAAACTTGTCTAACATCCTCAATAGCATTTTGGTAACAAGTTTACAAACAAAACATTATATATTAAAGAAAATCCCCATTCACTTATGGAATCTTCAATTCAAACTTGAAGCAAGGAGGTTTTAAATCTTCAATTCAAACTTGAAGTAAGGAGGTTTTGAACCTTCAATAGACTTGAAGCAAGGAGGTTTTGAACCTTCAAAAGATGTCTAGCATATTTCCTCGTAATACGAACTTCTCAAGTAATAACAATTGTGAGGAAGTGATTTTTGTAAAAATGTTTGCAAACCATGCAACTTCTATATTTCACCATTCAACTTGAATTTGATAAAATGTTCCTATGTGTCACTAATGTTTGCAACTACATAATATCCATTTTCTAATAAGTTTTGTATCAGCACTTGAACCTTGTGGCCCACGTATATTTCTCTGATCTTCTTTACAATTGACACCATGATCTTCAAATCTTGTGGTCCATGAGAATTTTTCTGATCTTCTTTACATTATACCATGATCTTCATATCTAATATCTAACACCGGTACACAAACGGGTTTAATCTTGTTACCATAATCTTCATATCTAACACCAGTAAACAAAGGGGTTTAATCTTGTTGCCATAATCTTCATATCTAACACCAGTATACAAAGGGGTTTAATCTTCTGGCCTCAATAACATCAATAAATATACATGTACACCAATGTTCATGAACATTGTAATATTATTTTTCTTCACATCCCTTCAATTCCAAAGTATGTACTTATGCAATCTATATTATATCACAACCCTCAACTTCCAAGCTATGTACTTGTGCAATCTTTATTATATCAGTGTGTCATATTAAAGGTGTCTATAACCCTGTAATTATAATTGATATTATTTTTCTTTGAACCCCTTCCATTCCAAATTATGTATTTATGCAATTTACATCATGTCAGTAAGTCATTTTAGATTGTCCTCTAATTCTAATTTGATATTACCACTACTCATCCTTTCATTTTCTTTCCCAACCTCAGCTTCATTCTATTGCATTTATGTTTGGGAATCCATTTTTCACCACATAATCATACTAATGAACTTTTTTTGTTTTTTCTATATTATGTTGTTTATTCTTTCAATGCTGTTTTGGTAAAACACATCTTAAATTTTCATTATTTATTGACCGGAAGGTTTCTGGTTAATCATAACCTGTTTCAATGCTGTTTTGGTAAAACACATCTTAAATTTTCATTATTTATTGACCGGAAGGTTTCTGGTTAATCATAACCTGTTTCATTAGATATGTAGTAGGCTTGGGACTGACTCTCAATCCACATTTCTATCATTTTTTCCCTGAAATGAAATTTTACCTCATCAACAGGCTTACTGTTGTGCATCTTGATCTTATTATTTGTATTACCCTTAAGGTTCGGGCCTAAGTTTAAATTTGATGATTGGAGTTAACCTTGATGCACGTGTTACTTACTGTTGTCATTGTCAACAACTCAGCTTCTTATATTCTACAAATATTCTTGATTTCATTCTTCATATCAGCCTTAAGCTCAACGCCTAAGTTTGAATTCACTGATTTAGAATACCTGGGACACATTGCTTATTGGTACCATTGCCAAGCGCTAAGCTACTTATATTACAATTAATTTCAAATAAATTGAAAAATAAGATAAAATAAGCACTGCAAATATGTATTAGCATGTTATAAAAATACAATACAACTTCTTGGTCCATGCCCATATTTCAAATTTATTAAAGAAACAACCAAATCTGCAGAACAAAAATTGTATTCACACACTTGCACACTAGAAACATACAACCACACATTTCAAGTCTATTTCTCAAAGCTCTTAGAGAAACAATCAAATTTACATAGCAATAATTGTTTTCACAACCAAATTCAAACAACTTCATGTTTAACCTCTTGCCCCTCAATGTGTTTCTAGTCATTTTAAACACTCTATATAAAGACACCCAAAAAACTGTCACACCCTTCACTCAATTAATCCTACAAAATGGTTTTTGAGGTCTTGTGCATTGTGGACAATACAAATCTTTAGGTTGAGCAACAAATTCCAGCTTGTGACAAGCATTTTGCAAACTGCAGCTAAATGTTTGTTGATCAGTAACTGCACATCTGTTATACAACAAGACCCACAAAGAATGAAAGTCGACCAACCTTGAATTCTCCAAAAATTTATTTAGTGAATGTTTAGGTAACCCTTGATTATGGGATCCTGAACAATTCACAAGTTAACTTGATAATCTTTTGCACGTCATTCTTCTTAAGGACTCCGGGAAATTGATTAACATATTCTAAATGGGAGATATCCTTGGTAAGGGAGATCTCTTGCACTATTTATCTATTTATTCAATTCTAAAGTTAAAGAAATCCCCCGCCCAATAAATAACTAATGTTAGATCATGGTACTCCCGAATAAATAACTAATGTTAGATCATGGAACTCCTGATCCGAGAACTTAACATTTATAAATATAAGTAGGCAGGTAGGTGGATTGTGCCATCTATGGTGGCATGTTTGCGTCTTAAAAAAATTTGAAATGTTCGATTGAAATACAAAGATCCATTGAAGTTGAACCAAACAAATTTGTTCCTCTAAAAACCGAAGAGTTAATCGATAGTCTAAAAGTTCAACCTTCATAAGCTAACTTTGATCTTCATGCTTCTTTCTTAAACCTCATGCCCCATTTTTTGAAAGCTTGCAATGAAATATTGGCAAAAGACTTGGCCGGCATTACATAAGACCTATTATTTATCTTCAATTTAGATGCTTACGGGCAAAACATGTATGATTGTTTTGTACATACGTGTGCCACCAGACTCCATAGATTTACAGTATACAATAAGAGTTACCTAAAACTTCAAAATTAAGGACGAGTAATGCCTTGTATAAGTTAATTGCATTCAAGATTAACCTGGATATTTCAATTTTCCGCTAATTTTCATAAATAATGTGATCAATATTATTTCCCGAAAGCAGATGTTCTAGAAAAGGTGCCTATTTGAGAGTATATGTTTAGAACTCCAGAAAGGCACCATTGCCAAGCGCTAAGCTACTTATATTACAATTAATTTCAGATAAATTGAAAAATAAGATAAAATAAGCACTGCAAATATGTATTAGCATGTTATAAACATTCAATACAACTTCTTGGTCCATGCCCATATTTCAAATTTATTAAAGAAACAACCAAATCTGCAGAACAAAAATTGCATTCACACTTGCACACTAGAAACATACAACCACACATTTCAAGTCTATTTCTCAAAGCTCTTAGAGAAACAATCAAATTTACATAGCAATAATTGTTTTCACAACCAAATTCAAACAACTTCATGTTTAACCTCTTGCCCCTCAATGTGTTTCTAGTCATCTTAAACACTGCATATAAAGACAGCCAAAAAACTGTCACAACCTTCACTCAATTAATCCTACAAAATGGTTTTTGAGGTCTTGTGCATTGTGGACAATACAAATCTTTAGGTTGAGCAACAAATTCCAGCTTGTGACAAGCATTTTGCAAACAGCAGCTAAATGTTTGTTGCTCAGTAACTGCACATCTGTTATACAACAAGACCCACAAAGAATGAAAGTCGACCAACCTTGAATTCTCCAAAAATTTATTTAGTGAATGTTTAGGTAACACTTGATTATGGAATCCTGAACAATTCACAAGTTAACTTTATAATCTTTTGCACGTCATTCTTCTTAAGGACTCCGGGAAAATGATTAACATATTCTGAATGGGAGATATCCTTGGTAAGGGAGATCTCTTGCACTATTTATCTATTTATTCAATTCTAAAGTTAAAGAAATCCCCCGCCCAATAAATAACTAATGTTAGATCATGGAACTCCCCAATAAATAATTAATGTTAGATCATGGAACTCCTGATCTGAGAACTTAACATTTATAAATATAAATAGGCAGGTAGGTGGATTGAGCCATCTATGGTGGCATGTTTGCATCTTAAAGAAATTTGAAATGTCCGATTGAAATACAAAGATCCATTGAAGTTGAACAACACAATTTTGTTCCTCTAAAAACCGAAGAGTTAATCGATAGTCTAAAAGTTCAACCTTCATAAGCTAACTTTGATCTTCATGCTTCTTTCTTAAACCTCATGCCCCATTTTTTGAAAGCTTACAATGAAATATTGGCAAAAGACTTGGCCGGCATTACATAAGACCTATTATTTATCTTCAATTTAGATGCTTACGGGCAAAGCATGTATGATTGTTTTGTACATACGTGTGCCACCAAACTCCATAGATTTACAGTATACAATAAGAGTTACCTAAAACTTCAAAATTAAGGACGAATAATGCCTTGTATAAGTTAATTGCATTCAAGATTAACCTGGATATTTCAATTTTCCGCTAATTTCCATAAATAATGTGATCAATATTATTTCCCGAAAGCAGATGTTCTAGAAAAGGTGCCTTTTTGAGAGTATATGTTTAGAACTCCACTTGAGGACACCAAATTTCCCTCTCATTGTGGCTTATACCACTTGCTTAATTTTAGTTAACATGGTAACAATACAAAAATGGCTTCCTTCAGACTCCAGTAAGAATTACTTTCTAGATACATCAAATACATCCACCTGATGGAGTTAATAACATAAAAATGGCTGCAACTTAATCCCCAAACTTTAGACAGATTGCAACTTATAAAAGCATCTTTGAAAAGGCTAGTTGTAAAAGTAACCTGTCATGGAATGATTCATCAAACGCAGCACCAAAATTTTGAATTTCCGGAAGGGGTCCAACACAATTCAGGAGTTGTTTGCAGTATTTGTTTACATCACACTAATGGAGTTAGTGGCATCCAATTGGCTGCACAACTTGACTTCTCAAGTTACAGACAATGCAACTTATAAAGTCATGTTTGGAAACACTAGTTGTAAAACTCGCCAATCTTAGAATGAAATAAGAGCATTCAAATACTAGACCATAATTTTGAATTCCCAAATGAAATACAGCACAAATTCAGGAGTTGTTTGCAATATTTGTTTACAAATGCTGAATATGTTTGAAAGCCACATGCCTAATGCAAATGGCCCAAAACAGAGTAAAATAGAAGATCCTGAATTGACCATCCAGAAACCAAAGATACTGATGCTAGAATACATTTGAACTTAGCAAATATGAATATTTCATTAATCCGCAAAAGTCTGGCTGACAATGTCATAAACTAACCACAGATTGCTCTATCCAATTATGAAAACAATGCAACAGTTTTATGGACAAAGTGGAACAACATGCTGAAAGTTTTTGAAAAATTAATCTCCAACTAACGGGCTTTCAATGAAATGTGTATCTCATGAACACAAAAAGGGGCCGCACCATTTAACTTCATTGCAATTTCTCCTAAAGCTTTAAAAAATTATCTGTTTCATGGGAATAGCTCCGGACACAATAATTTAAGCCCCACCAAAATATAAGCATATATATTTCCTTGAACTATACAATTCTTCATGCAGTTGCCATGGGTCCAACTTTACATACAGATCAAATTAGCTAAAACAACAAAGCATGAGGCTGAACCCAAATCATAAATAACTTATAAAAATGTCCAAACATGGCACCTAGAATACACGCTAAGCCCTAAACAAGTGATTTGCGTAGTGTTGAATCAGCTTGTCGAATACAAACTGCTACATAAACAAAAAAGAAGAGGTATGGTATATAACATGGCAACTTCCACGATTCACCTTGAATCTACATCCATTTTCAGCATACATAATGCTCAATAATCACCTCTGACCCATGAAAAAACCCCTAAATAATGAATACAAAATCTCATATGATTGAAAGCCAACAACAATGACTAACATTATAAACTGTAAAGAGTGTTCCATTTACATAGTCAACTCAATAGTATATCACAGGATACAGTTGAACCAAAGAAATCATACCATCTTGCTGAAACTACTCCTTTGTAACTGAAGATGATTGCCGATATGCCCCTCGAGGTGGTGCTGGCATAGGAAAGTTTATAAATTGATCTTGAACACCAGTGTATTGTGGGGACTCCACATAAGGACTCTAAATCAATGCAGAATAAACCAAGTTAGATGGATTATCTTTTCAACAATACCATGAAAGGTGAAAAATCAATAGAGAATGAAATCACAAGATGTATAGATAAAATGAATTTGGAAAACCACTATAATGTCTTGATTATATTTTAAAATAAATCGTGAAGGTGAAAAGTCAATAGAAAATGAAATCACAAGATGTATAGATAAAATGACTTTGGAAAACCACTATAATGTCTCAAGTAAAGTTCAAAATAAATCGTGTGGTTTAGGGCCACCACTTATTAAGCGACGTACCTCATTTTGTCAAGTAACTCGGAAAAAAATGAAACACCATTTTATTTAAGACCCCATTTTGTTAGAATATTTAGACACTTACTAGTTGGTTAAGAATAAAGATCAACTTGGTCTGATGTGCCTTTACTATTTAGTAGGTATGTTTCCTTGGTGTGTGTTACCAACTAAAAGTGGGTAAACCAATTGGAGAAACTTTTCTCCCGTCATCTCTTTCACCCAGCCGGCCAGCAGTGCCTGACAGCCACTAGTAGCCGATTCGTTTCCCTTGTCAAACCATTTCATTTGATAGGTTGCACGCCTTGTGGGTCCTCCTGCTTGGAGAGATTAATTTTTGAAGTCTGATGCCCCAAAGATGGGTTTCACACCAGCACATTTGCCCCAAGGATTTTTGGCCTTAACATTCATTGCTATCCTAAAAGGAAGGTCAAAATTTATAGATTCATGGGTCCAAATCTGCCTTGAAAGAAGATTATATGAAAGGCAAAACTGAATTTTTTTTAAGTGTCGTAAAGTCCCTCTAATCAAAGTCGGTTCATCTTCATCAGGTCAGCTTCAAATTCAGTCATGTCCATTCGTAAAAATACAATTATTTTTCAGGTAGGCCCCAGTATAGGGCCCCCTCCAATCATACATATATATGGTGGTCGTTGACACTCCTAAGGCATCAAACAATTCAGAGCTTCTGTGAACAGAGATCTGCGGAATGAGGAAGGCTCTGAGCTGATTGAATATCTTAAGAAGGAGGCCAAAACCAAGATGTTCTGATTCACCTTTCTATGGAGAATTTCACTGTCATCTGTCTCGCAGGAAATAAGTTTGTTTTCAAGGTATTGTGGGTGATCATCTTGACATTCATCTGTTGTTTTCTTCACACTGGGAAGAGGACATTTAGAGGTCTAATTCGGCATTCCTGAAGCCTGTTCGACCCTGTTCTGAGGCCTCCTCATGAGGCTGATCTCGGCCTCTCTGAAGCATATCTTATCTGAACTTCTGAGGCCACCTTCTTCTCCGAATTACCTCTGTGACTGACCCGAATTTCGGCCCCTCACTGAAGCTCATTTCAGCCCTTTGACTGAGGCTGATTACAGGCCTGTTCTGGGCTAGACTGAGGCTCCCTCTCAGTTCAATTCAATGTTTTAAAAAACGGAATCAGTCAGCTACCAGGCCGAGGTAATGACTCGGTAATGACTCCGAATCGGTAATGACTCGGTCGACTCGGTTTCAATGACTCGGTTTTTGTAAAAAATACATTAAATATTAATTTTTTTGTACAAAAACATAAATTTAAAGATTTTTATTCATGTTTCCAAACACAATGCATTACAATATAGATAAGTCAGAAAAGACAACATATGATCAAAGTAGGCTCATGAATATAACAATTATATCAAAATTGCACCTAGTGCACTGTGCAATACAGGATGATGATATAGAGATCAAAACAAAAAACATAACCAATGTCACAGGTGACTCCTTTCGACAAGACATCAACCCTCTAGAAGGCCTGTGGTAATTCAAAGCATATAAAGAACCGTGGATTAAACATACAGTGTTAAGTTCTGTGACCTGATTGAAGAGGGTTTCATTGTGTTTTTCTTCAAATAAGAAAGCATTTGCAATTGAGCCACAATAGCCTTCAGACCGAGTTATTAAGTTCCCTATCTACGTTGAGAATTCAACGTGCATCAATTCACGGCATCTTTGTACATTACTTTGAAGGCTTGATTCTAAGTATAAACAAGGTATTTCTGCCCCTCATTTTAAGCAATTGTGGAGGACTTCTTTGCTCAAGTAGAATTGAAGGGTATTTTTCTTCTGTTTCTCTTGACAGTGCATCCTTGTTATGAATTTGTTATTCTCATTGTTCCGAAGAAAGTTAAATCCCCTAATCTAAAGAAAAATTCGGCATTTGACATTGTGGTCACTAGACTATGAGGACTTAAAAGGTGACTTCATTTACAACTAGAAGGGTGGTATCCTATCAATGATCGTGAGGAGGACTTGTCCTAGAATTAGAGGCACATCATTATAAAGGACAGTTGTAAGGCCCTCCATAATTTAAGGAAGCCAAGATCTTGTATACATACGTTTGCAAGGTATGAATTGTGGCCTTAAAAAGACAATTAGCGGGCATCCTTTGTGATCTATATCAGTAAAATCAAGGAACCCTATTTTGTGTATAGAAGAAGAGGCTGAGTCCTTATCACTGTTACAATCTCTCACACACACACACACACAAGTATTATAAGCTAGTTCCATCGAAGCCGACTTGTAAATCAATAATTAAAATATATTCATGTCTTTGAAGCATTCATAAAAGGTGCCTTGAAGTCAATGAAAATACAAAATGCAGTTATGAGAAGGGATGGTCTCTTTAGACATCAATTTGAAAATGGTTTTTGAAGAATAGTAAAAGCCCTCCATGATGTCATATTGTTGACTAAGCTGCTCATTATCTAGCAGCTGATGTGATTTTAAGAAGGTTTAGTGGCAACCCTTCATGTGATTCTATTTTTGTCTAGCAGCTGAAGCAAAGGAAGTTCATCTAAGAAAAGTATGTAGCTCCTCTATGTTGGCACCTTTGGATAAAGATGATAGTGCCCTTGAAAGTCTGACAAACAGAAGAAGTGCAAGGCACTTTGAAGCAAATCCCTGTAGCAACTTGTATGAACGTAAAATCAGAGGTATGGTCTCTCTCATAGTATGTGTAATGCATTTATTTATTTTTATTTGTTTCAAGGCTCTTTTGATGGAGGGTTTAATTTGAATAAGAACCCTAGATGGCTCATGGAAAACCCTAGCTCACATATGAAACCCTAATTTTTAGGGTTTGTGGATTCTAGGGTATTTAGATGAGGATGATGTTTTGAATTCCATCCTCCATTAGTGTATTAAAATCCTATATTGTATCTCATGCTTTTATGATCACATATTGTTCTTGGTCATTGTCACTAACATCATGTCATCAAGGTACATAGAGGGATTGGTGCTCTTGATTAAATACGAGTTCCATACCCTAATACATGACAAAATTCAATGGAAACATTGCAATAACCCAATCCTGAAATCCTGAAAAACTGATAAGTCTGCTGGATTTTGAATGAGATCTAAAATTCTACTTTCTCCATATGAAATCCAATGAGGTTGGAACCACTCTCAAACATCCCGAGTCATTTCATGGTAATGTTAAAAATTTAAGTAAAAGGATGAAAATGTCATCCTTTTACTTTAAGAATTTAACATTACCATGAAGCTGCTCCAAAAACCAACTCCACAACTCTTCAGAAAACCTCAAACAAACCTAACAGCGGAATAAAATCCGGTTTAAAGTCCACAAGATCCGATTTTTTGGGCCCACCGGCCGGCAGATAACCTCAAACAAACCTAACAGCAAAATAAAATCCGGTTTCAAGTCCACAAAATCCGATTTTTTGGGCCCACCGGCTGGCAGATTTGGCTCGGCCGAGTTAACTCGGGCCAGGCCTGGTCGGCCGGTTTGTTACCGAGCTGGCCGAGCCGGTACAAAAACCGGCCGGCTCGGTAACAAACCGGCCAACCTGGTTGTTTTTGTACCTGGTTGGACCGGCCAGCCTAATGGCTCAGTCGACCAGGCCTGGTCGGAGTCGAAACGGCCGATTTTTAAAACAGAGGTTCAATTGTAGCATCCCAAACTCGGAGACTAGTCTGAAATTTGCCAAGGCAGAGAGTCCTGTGCAAAGGGTCCTTATCTGAGTGTCAAAGGAAAGTTAATGCTAATTTGAAGAAGGTGACTGTAAACACACTCTGTAGCAGATCTTGAATTCTTTGGAGCAGACTTTTGTAGCAGAACTTTTGTACTTTTTAATTTCAGGCCTATAGAAGGCTTTGACAGTTTTGGAGCAGTCCTTGAAGATGCTTGGAGGAGTATTTGAAGTTGTCTTAGCAAGCAGGGCTTGAAACTTTCTAGCAGATTTTGGAGCAGCCCTAGACCAAGTTTTGATGGGCAGACCTTGAATTTTTGTAGCAGATTTTAGAGCAGCCCTGGACCAAGCTTTGATGAGCAGGCCTTGAAGTTTTGTAAAAGATTTTGGAGCATCCCTGGACCAAGCCATTCTTGAGCAGACCTTGAGAACAGATCTTGAATTTGTTGAAGACATCTTTTGGAAGCAGACTTTGACAATGATCTTGAAGCGAGCTGGGGTAAGATCACCTATGGGTTTGAAAATCGAAGGTATGCACTTCTTAGTTGAATATTGATATGAAAAGGGGCAGAACTAAAGTTGTTTTGAGTGTTTTTGTAATTGGGCCATTGTCCCTTGTATGGGAGCACAAGAAGATCTTATTTTATCTTTTATTCTATTGGGTGGCAGGGTGGTGCTCGGAAAGGAAGTTGTAGCTTCCTTAGGAGGTTGTTGCCTCCTTCCAGTGGGAGATGGTAAATCTTGGGGTTGTGGCCCTTCCAGTTGGTAAAACAGAAGTTGTAGCTTCCCCTGCAATATAAAAATATTGTACATATATATCTTGTGTTCATTTGATGTGATGTTATTGGTTAATTGTTTTGATAATTAAATTATTGAAATTTATGAAATATTGGTTCACCTCTCAGTGTTTCCAAGAGCTTTTATGAATGCATTTTGACATTTGGGGCAAATCGTTTGTTGTTGGAGCTATTGTCTTGGATCAATGGATGGAATCTTTTGCATGTTGTCTTGTAAGTGAACTCCTTGTTGAATGTTTATTTTCTCTATGTCTAATGTATGGAATATGTTTAATCTAGGGTTTGCTATTGTTCACTAATTTGTTGAAAATTTATTAAATGGTATCTAGATGTCACTATTGCATGCACTACTCATGAATAGCATGTAAATGAATTTCCTAGTGGTGAACTTTGATTAGCTCTCCCATAAAACTCCTTGACCCATTCCATATATAATTGCTAGGGTTTTTTATGCTAGGGCATCAAGAATTCGGCCTCCTTCACAACTTTTTAGTCAATCAATCAAATCATAGACTCCATTCTTCCAAGGATCTAGGCATTGGTTTTCCTTGTTGATGATCAAATCCATATTTTTGTCTCCTTTCTCAATTTAAAAAGGAGATCAGCATAAGGAGCCTAGAAAGAGCAGTGACAAGGTCTTGGAGGCATACTGGTGTCAAAGGTCAATGTCATGGCCATGGTACTCGTCAATTGAAGATATATAAGAAGAATTACTTTTGGGTTTTCCTCTCCAAGAGGGAGAGGTTTTGGCCCCGGCTTGAAATCCTAAGTTTTGTCTCTTGTGCATTTGATAATTGACTTGATGAAGAACATAATAATGTAACAAAAGATAAGATCTAAGTGAAAGAAGCATAATGACCATTGACATCACAAGTAATCATCATGAAAGAGAAATTTTAATAAAAGCCCTAATTTCTCAACAATTTGAACCCAATAGCCAATAATTTAGCCAGAAAAGGTTTCGCTATGGAACAAAGCAGCCTTGAAGTGGATAATATTCTTAGCTTTTCTCCAATTCCATAATGATTAAGAAAGTTACAAATTTTGGTCAAATGGATGGGGCATTCTCGTTCCTTATAATTATGTTTTAATGAGATTATCTAATCACATGCATTGGAGATATGACTTATTGAAGCCTAAGGTCGTTTTTTATTTGGAAACATGACTAGTTTCCTTGCTACTTCATTGCAAAGTGGCATGCTCTTACAAAAGATTGGGTTACGGCCTCTGGCAAATTGCCTCTTTCCGGCCACCATTCATTCTCGCTCTCTTTTTGGCTTCTTATATGGGCTCACAAGTGGTAGGTCTCCCCGACTGATTCAAGAAAGTGGTGTCTATTCTATTTAATCTCCCTCAAGTGGGATCCAAGGTAGCTCATCTCAACTGCAGAGTCTAGGACCTCAAGCTGAAGAATGGAATTATCGCAGTCATTCGACGCCATTCCTTCCCTGTCAATTCTCTATCCAACTAATCTTTAGGTAATGGATTTAGATTTTCCGCAAATATTTGGCTCGTGGAATGGTTCTTTTCCTGCCTATATATCAAATTCTTTGTTTCCTCATACTATTATTGGGTTCTCGCCTCAACCTAGTTATGAAGTCGGTGTTTCACTGCCAGTCAGTTATACAGTTGAGTCAATTTTTGGTATGCAATGGTCAACTCCTCTATCCCCTCAGACAATGTTGATGTTAGCCTCGTACTGGAAAGACTATTAGACACTTCTCGAGCTCTACTAGCCTCCAACAAAAAGCTTGAAGATATGGTCGAAAGGCAAAGGATGTCATTCCAGCTTTTCCAAGAAACTAAGTTGCTCCATCATCAGGTAGAAATGGAACAGATGGTCGAAGGTCCCAGTAAGGAAATCCGAGCTCTTCGTGTCTACTTATCTGCAATGGAAGTCTCAAGAATTGGAAATTCGCAGTCGGCTCCAGGCGATGAAGGTCCCTACGTCGTTGTTGGAGGGAAAGGAACCCGTCGACTCATAAGAGATGGTACCGATGGAAACAATCATTGTTGAGTTTTTATTCATAAAGTCTTTGTTGAAAAATTGGGTAGTTGTGGTAGGTGTTTTCATCATGTGAAGAAATTGAAATTTTGAATTTACAATTTGCCTCCAAAATATTTTAAAAGTTGCCTTCATATTATTTTAGGTCAGTTGGGCCCCCAAGAGGCACCCATTCGACCCCCTCCTCAAATATATGAATAAAATTGGTCCTCATTTCAAATTATAAATTGGTCTTGTTCATCTCTAATCCAGCGAAATTGCAGGGAGGGCGGAAATGTCATGGCACCTGATCATGATTTTGGTTACTGGTTTGGCTAGTAATCTGCTATTGTTATTTATGATGTATTGATGAATCTAGAAACACTCTCTCTCACAAGGAAGGACCTTTTCTGGGTTTTCCCCTTGTGGGTTCTACCCTGCCTGTGATCCTAATTTCTATGTCTTGTGTCTCATGGTTTCTTAATGTTTTCACTGTGTTTTTCTACTGCTCTTTTGTGCTTATGAATGATTTTCTTATAAGTGGTTAAAGAATTAATTACATAATTCTAATGATGATTTGAAGCTGTGAAAACAAGGAAATTGTTCTAAGCAATGCCCTAGTTTAAAAATCAACATGGTATTTGTTACACGTCATTTTGTCACCATGAAAACTAACCATTAAAATGGATCTTTCTCTATCCATCAATGTGTTTCAAATGCACTCCCTTGCAAGTCAACAACTTAAACACCTTGAAGAACACAAGAATTCTAGGTAATAAGGTCCAAAACCTAGTTTTTGGTTACATGCGCGCTTTCCTAGCCAATTCCTGCGCATTCGCAGTTCTTACCATTGATCTCTGTGCAAAATTGTGCTCTGTCTTCCACCATAGACTGTGCACATGACTCAACAAAATGTAAAAATAAAAAGTGAATTCTATAAGCTTTGCTGGGAAAACATATCCCAGCTCAAAGCTTCGAGGTCATGCTTATTCGAGCCTAACCCCTCTGATCATGGAGCTAATTCTCATTCTTCAAGGAACCTTAATCCCACCTTTAGTGGATCTCATCCTTGAGATACGAATCTGAAACTTCCTCCTCTTGGCCTATAAATCAACTACAGGCTAGAGGGTTTAGGGAGATCACTAAAGGTAAACTTATGTTGTTCAAATTTGGTTGGAAAGTTTATCATCCAAGGAGAGGATTGTAGACTTGTGGGAGGAGCTTCACTTCATCAAGGTAAAGGTTGTGAAACTCTTCTATATCTCTGAACTAATACAAATGAGCTCTTTTTCCCACTGCATTGTTTAAAGGAATGGGTGAATGGTTTATGTTATTTCTATTTGTCCATTAGAATAATGTTGGTTACTAATCTCCTTGATCATTAGCTTGTTATGTTGCATATGCCTTTGATCCTTTGGTTTCTATGTTTGCAGGTCTATTTCAAGCATTGAGGAGCTGCATCGAAGCATAGCAAGGATCTTCATAAAGCATGTCATAAAAAGGTATGGATTTCATTTCCCTCCTTTCTAGTTGATGATTCAAGCAAAGATAGACTCAAGGAAAGATTAGCTTGATTGTCTACTTGTTACTAGGCTTTGTTGGAAATCTAGGGAGATTGCTTTTCTCTGCATTAGCAATTAGTCAGATATAACAGTATTAGAGTCGGGGGGCACTAGAGAGCAGTCATGAAGGCATTGATTCTTTGCGAAGCGAATGATCTGTGACATATTTATGTGTTAAATCTCTAGTCTGAGTTACCTTAGAGTATTGTGAGATTATCTCTAGTAGATGCGAGCTTCTTGGGCATATGAAAATCTGGGCATTCGAATGTATCAAATCAATGATGATGATTCCTTGTGTCAAAAACTCATATGGTGGTCAAGTAAGCTGCATCTGAATCTGATATAAGAGGTCATCCAAACCCTACAATGGAGGCCACATCTAGGCCAAATCCTGTGGCCATTCAAGCCTTCAAGTTTATGAAGAAATTTGTGGATTAATTCTCTTGCGGACTTGAGGTCATCACTCTCAGGTATAACCGAAATTTGATTAAAAAAAATTGTGGCTTATCATTTCATAATCTGGGCTCATTTATGTGGCAACATGTATGCATTTATTTCTTTGTGGATTCATGCGAGTTAATATTTCTGTGCAAGCATCTTTGTGGCTTCTCTTATGTGAGGTCTGTGCCATATGAAACTTATGTGACATCCTAAAATAAAAAGCGAGTTTTGTATGATGAGATCCGAGCTAAAATATCAATGTGGCATTCGAATGATGTCACAATCCGAGCCTCTATGAATAATGTAGTCTGAGCTTTTGTCAGATCCTGAAGCCTGAAGCCATATATGAATTTCTCACTGTGATTGTTCAAGAGTGTGATCCATGACTTAAGTCAAGGTATCCATGTGCGGCAAATCATTGTGTTAATAATGAAAGGTTGAGACTCCTGAAATCTGTTGAAGGTCGAATCCCTTGTAATTTGAGTAGAGAAAAGGTAAGGTAGTCTAGCATAAACTTAAAGAACAATGGCATATCTAAGAAGTTTGATTCAAATCTGAATGATACATGTCTTATATACAAGTAGGAGCTACATTGAAGCAGACTGACCTGAATATATAACCCTTGATGAATAGCACCAAAACAATAATATGGAATTAGATATCATTTTTTGGGATTCAACTGTGTTGAGAAAGTCATTCAACTATGACAATTTCCATGAGAGGTAGTCGTAACTGACTAATTTCTGAATAATATGGAATCTCCAGCATTAAACGGGGTCTGTATATGCCATGACCCTTCTCAAAGTTTTCAAAGATGATGATCGAGATTGTGAATTTATCCAGAATTTCGGTGGCTTAGTACCATTAAAAGACAATCAAGTTGTAAGTTTGCTAGAATAGCTTCAGAACACTGCTTTCGAAATACTAGCATTGAGCAGTAGGTCTGCTAAATCTGGCATGATAGTTAAATGAGCCTTTATCTGAATAATGGAACCTTTTTTTTCCAAAAGGGTAATGATAGCTAATACTTATGATCTGAAGCATGGAGGTTTGATTTAAGTTGAATTCAGAGCATCAATCTAGCCAACTTCTATATGTTCCAGATCTAAGGCTAAGGTATGGAATTTCATTTGAATTCTCAATGTAATTTTGTGTCACTTCTTTGAGGACTGAATATAAAATCTTCTATGATCTCCAACATTGTCATAGATAAGGTCAAACCGTATTGAGATTTGTATATATTAAAGTATAGATCCTTGCCAAAATCATGGCTATATACCCATCATCTTGCCCAAGAGCTCTTTATTGGACAGTGGAATCTATAAATAATAAATTGATCCAACACATACTGTTGCAAGGATATACAATTCAGATGTTATGTTTTGAAAAATTCACGACTCCTAATTTCAAAAGGAAGACCCTTTGAACTGCAATACAAGTCTGAAGTCGTCTCAAAAGAATCGAAATAAGTTCCAAATGCTCCTTGAAGTCTGAACCTGTATAGTTTTATGAAGAAATCAAAACCGAAGCATGAGATGATGATCAAGAAGCTTATGTTCAAAGGGTATGGAGTCTCTCAAAGAAGCTACAGCCGTGCAAAAGTCTCATATTTGAAAATATTATGTGTCGAATTGCTCGGGCTTGTAAGACCCTAATCAAACTTTGAGAAATTTGAAGATTCTATGGCCTTTGGAGAATCTAGGATTTGAAATTTTGAAATGTCTAACCTGATTCCAGAAATATCTTGATTCTAGTAAGGATAGGCCTAGATTTGCAAATGATGAAAGTGTAAATATGTACGTTGAACATATCCCTAAGGTCTGATTTATGAAGATAAGCATTAGAGTTTGAAAATACTGGTCATTACGGTTTGGAGTCAAAACCCTCTCAAGACAAAAAGGGGTTGAAAACAAGAATCCAGGGTCTGTTGATTGATTGCTTCCACCTAAATAAAGGAACCTTAGATTTGACATCTTAATGTTGAGGCTAATTTGAAGGTATGATTCAAGAAGACTAAAGATCAAGTGGGAGTTGTCATGATCTCAAAAGATAAGTATCTTGTATTTCTTTTGTTGTTTTTATCATTACTGACATTGCATTGTTTATGCCATATGGTTTGTAATACCTAGGTAGTGTTTGAAGGAGAAAATCTAAACCTTATGGTCCAGACTCCAAATTATGATTGCTTAAAAGAAGAAACCCTATCTCCTTAATGATGTGGATATTGTAAATTTCTTGATGATGAGGATTTCTTGATGATAATGTAGAATCTGAACTTCTTAATGATGATATGAACTTCTTGATTCTGATATGATCTCTTAACGCTGATAATGTTGATGATGATTATGATGATGTTGATAATGATGATGTGGACTCGTTGATGACAATGATGTGGACTCGTTGGTAATGTTGATGATGTGGAATCATTGATAATTTTGATGATGATGATGTGAACTCATTGTTGATGATGATGATGATGATGATGATGATGATGAGGATGTGGACTCATTGATGACAATGATATGGACTCATTGATAATGTTGATGATGATGATGTGAACTCGTTGATGATGTCAATGATGATGATGTGGACTTGTTGATGACAATAATGTGGACTCATTGATGACGATGATATGGGCTCATTGATAATGTTGATGATGATGATGTGAACTCGTTGATGATGTTGATGATGATAATGTGGACTTGTTGATGACGATAATGTGGACACGTTGATAATGATGATGATGTGGACTCGTTGTTGTTGGTGATGATGTGGAATTGATGACAATGATGTGGACTCATTGATAATGTTGATGATGATGATGTAATGATGATGATGTGAACTTAATGATGGTGATGATGATGATATGGACTCATTGATAATGACGATGTGGACTCATTGATAATGTTGATAATGATGATGATGTGAACTTAATGATGGTGATGATGATGATATGGACTCATTGATAATGACGATGTGGACTCATTGATAATGTTGATAATGATGATGATGTGGACTCATTATTGATGATGATGATGTGGACTTGTTGATGATATAGACCCCTTAATGATGATGATGATGATGATGATGTGGACTCGTTGATAATGTGGACTTGTTGATGATATAGACCCCTTAATGATGATGATGATGATGTGGACTCGTTGATAATGTGGATTTCTTGATGTGGACTTGTTGATGATATAGACCCCTTAATGATGATGATATGGACAAGATTATGGACGAGATTAACTCCCTGATGAATTGAACAAGGTTGATTGGACCCAAGAAGACTAAGATCAAGAGGGAGCTAACACACTCTCTAGAGATAAGTGTTTTCTTGATTATTTCTATTATTGTTTCATTATGAGTCTCTTATATTTGTATGTCTTGCTTGGTTGTATTTGCTCTTCCATGACCTCCTAGTGAGGATTGCAGGAACATGATAAAATATGACAAGGTTGTGGTAATTGTTGAAAAGATGGAAGAACAAAGTGACAAGAACACTCATGATTGGAAGGGCCTTGGACTCAGAGGGAGCAGGCCAGAATAGCCTAAGCATGTTTTGATCTATGACAAAAAGAATTCAGTCGTGACTTCCAAGATGGAGTTGGCTAGACGTCTTGAAGAATGATGATGATCCAAATCTGCTGAATAAATGCCCATGATTTTTCTGCTATGTGTGGATGATGTGTTTCTGACAAGGATTGAGGTCCTCTACATCCAGTGCAAGAGGGAGTTGATCAAAGAACTGTAAGACTGGTATGAGCCTGGTTGTGGAATAATGGAGTGTGAGTCCATTGACACTTGCTTGAAGAAATTTGAAGAAGATGCAAGGATCTTGATTTGATGAAAACTTCTGATTGGCTAGTTTAACCACCTGATGCATGGAATTATTTTCAAAGTTGTATTGGTCTGAATGGCATGGATGACCCCACTACATAGAGCACGATTGAAGCTGGAAATATTGTTGATTTGTGATGTTGGTTTCTGATCTGTTTGATCTTTTGCTTCTACTAATGGGTAGGTTGTTGATATTTGTTTATGTGAGAAGTCATTTATTGTTTGTTGGGTTCGACTATGGTTACTAATATTTGCTTCTGTGAGAAGCTCTGGATAAAGTTGAATGAACAAGTTGGATATTGTTGTTTGCTGAAATGTTTGATAAAGTACTAAGAAACATCGTGGCTACATTTTTGCTATTGAACTGGTTGATGATGTTTATGTGGAGAAATTGGAATGGTTGAGAATCCCTTTAAGAGGGAGCATTGAATAGAAAGCATCATGATTCCTCCTGTAGGTTGTGTGCTGTGAGACATTGTGGTCCGGGAGATGCATTGACTTGATGATTCCTCCCGTAGGTTGTGTGCTATGAGGCCTTCTGGTCTGGGAGATGCATTGATATGATGATTCCTCCCGTATGCTGTGTGCTGTGAGACCTTGTGGTCCAGGAGATGCATTTGTGATTCTTCCCGTAGGCTGTGTTGTGAGACCTATGGATTGGTCGGGGAGATTGATCATGACACAGAGAGAGAATTGCATCTATGATCTCTTCCTTGGGCTATGTTGTGAGACCTATGAGATGGTCAGGAAGATTGATCTTGAGAGAGAATGAAAAGTACCTCCCTAGATTAGAGGGAAAGTTGAAAAATTGGTTAGTTGCGATCGGTATTTTCATCATGTGAAGAAATTGAAAATTTGAATTTATAAGTTTCCTCCAAAATATTTTAGAAGTCGGCTTCATATTATTTTAGGTGATTTGGGCCCCCAAGAGGCACCCATTTGACCCCCTCCTCAAGTCTATAAATAAGAGACATTTGCTCCTCATTTGGAATAATAAAATTGGTCTTGTGCATCTCTGACCTAAGGAAATTACAGGGAGGGCCGAAATTTTAGGAGCTTCGTTTTTGTCATGGCACTTGACCATGATTCTGGTTACTGGTTTGGCTATTATTCTGCTATTGTAATTTATAATGTATTGATGAATCTGGAGACTCTCTCTCTCATAAGGAAGGACCTTTTCTGAGTTTTCTCCTTGTGGGTTTTGCCCTGGCTGTGAACCTAATTTCTGTGTCTTGTGTCTTGTGTCTCATTGTTTCTTAATGTTTCTACTGTGTTTTTCTACTGTTCTTTTATGCTTATTAATGATTTTCTTATCACTGATTAAACAATTAATTACATAATTCTGATGATGATTTGAAGCTATGGAAACAAGGAAATTGTTCCAAGCAATGCCCTAGTTAAAAAATCAACAGTCAAGAATGCAAGTTGCAATGAGAATGCAAAGTATGACAATCTCCATCAAAGATAAAAGTATAACAAAGGAAAAATCAGGAGAGAGCAAGAAGAGGTGCTTCTTAAACAAACAACCTGCTTAATTAACTACTGAAAAGGTCTGTTAGAAGCATTGGTTCTATAATGGATACCTCTGGGGCAGAGAAAACTGTTAAAATGCAATCAAGCATAACCATAAATTTAAATTAAAGACTCATTATTGTGTCGTACCTGAGAGGAAAGTGGAGTCGAGCTGGTTGGAGTCTTTGGTGATGTATCGGGAGAGCTTGCGTAGTTGCTGCTTTCTTCCTTATCCAACCTAGGAGCAGTGTCTCTTTCTGGAATTCCATCTTCATTTTGTAGTTTTGCAGTCTGTGCACCCATTTTAATGTGTTTGTAAAGCACATCAGTTAATGCAAGAAAATCAACATTACCTTCTGTCCAACAAGCAAGAAAATAAAAGCAAGCTAAACATACAATGCAATCAGTAGAAGAAAACAAAGCCACGCATTTAAAAATTATTACAAGTTCTCTTAGGAAAACTGGTTAAATATGAATTGTTTCTAAACTAATAGCCCGTGCAGTAACGGGTAAGGCTAAGCATGCAATCAACAACAAACCAACTCACTACATCAGTCAATCAATAGAAATACAATTAGATGTTTTTGAAGGCCTTTAACATGTAACCGAGTTAACCGTAAAGATGCATCTAACGTAAACAATAGATATCATTAGTTATCAATGTTAGTTCTACTTTGGAGCACCTACTTTGTGATATGATTGTTGCCATTTGTCATCTATTTTGTGATACAACTTTTGTCATTTGTCATTGAAACATTTTTTCCCTTATTGCGCGTAATGTGTAGGTCTTGAGTAATTACATCATGTACACTTCTATTGAATTTGAACACTAAAAAAGAAGAGAATGCTAGAAATACTTAAACAACCAACAAGAACACGCATCACAAAATTACTTCCTTGAAGCATAAGTTCTGCGAAAAGCAATTATTTTGACACAAAAATCTACTAACATTGAACAAACATTGAAAAATCTTACTTGGAAAATTTTTCCCAGAGTTTTCAAACCCTTTGCACGAGCTCTAAGATCTTCTTTCTTTGCAGTGTTGTCTTGCAAGACCTGTCAAATAGATTCAAGTGTCAACTTCTTACTCTATATCATTTGACAGATCTTAGATCTATCATAAACCAAAAGAGCATACATGTTCAGAGTTATTGAGACAAAATATCCATGAAAAGATATGCCACACTTTCATCAAAAAGAATGAACCAGGCGATAGATAAAACAAAAACCCAGTGGGGTCTATAATGCTGATGTTAACAATGAGTTCATGCAGCAAAAACTTTTCGTATCAATAATATCAAAAAATAAATGCCCACAGTAATAGGTTTGAATTTCTGGCAAAATCTTACCATCTGACACACATGTGAGAGGGTGCCTTCAATATCAGCCACATTTAGTTTCCAAAGTGAGTTAATCATCAACTCTTTATTGGACTGTAGATATGCTTCCAAATCACCTTCAGAATAATTCCCCTCTGTACTGAGCTGCCGTTTCATATCTTCTTGTAATTGTAGTAACGCAAAAGCACCTACCACACCCCCAGACAACAGAGGAATGACAGTTTAACTATGAATGCTATTACAAAATAGTGCAATGTTAATTTGAGAAAGTTTACGTAAACTTTCAGACCTGTTGCTGCCGTGACCTGAGATTTTATAAAATGCCCTTTGTTTCTGAACCATTCAGCTATAAATGGTACACCCAAATATATGGCTTTCTTTCCAAGTTCCTTTGCCGCTTGTCTTGCATATATGTATCCAATTGTCTGCAGCATATTGCCTCCATAAGCTGTTCAAAAGAGTTCAAAGAACCAATTACGCATAAACCAATCTAACATTCAAGCTATTTTTGCTGGATTCAACTATCAAACTAAAGACTAAAACTTGATGTAAATTGACACACCAATTGATCTAAATCACTACCAAGGCTATCGTACCATCATCTAGCAGTTGACAAGGGGCACTATCATGCAAATGGTCCAGGGACAAACCCTGTCAGGCATGGAGCCCTAGAACAATGAAGACTACAAATTCATGTAAATTTACACAGAGATTAAACCATGTCACTACCAAGGCTATCAGGCCATGGTCTAGTGGTTGACATGGGGCATCGCCATGCAAATGATCCAGGGTCAAACCCTTTAATGCATAGAGTCCTAGAATAATGTGTATTTTGGCCGAGCTTGATGGCTCCCACCTTTAATAGAGACATGATAATGCAGAGATTGGAATCATAGCCCACACAAGATCAGAAAATGTGTTTCCACTTTAAAAAAAATAACTACGCCACTACAACTTTCACCATTTTTTTAAAATGTGGGTTATATTAAAAACGTTTACAAAAGGGGAAAAAAAGGTGGAAGGGCACATTCAATGATATCCTCTTTTGCAGTGCCACTAGGGCAGAAATAAAACCTGATAAACTGGAGCATCTGATTCCTGAGCATCTTTAATAAGCAGATAACATTTAGCCAACAACTGCATACATAGCACTTCCCACCAATTACAACAGAAAGACTAGAATGAACCGACCTTGTCAGCAACAGGAGATTTGCACCTGAACTTCCAGATGGTGAACATAGTAACTCTACGGCAGTTCTAAATCCCTGTAAAGGCCAAGAGCACTAGAACTCTAGAGTTGCCAAAACGTGCAGCTCTCCAAAGCACTTTTCCCTGAAAGAGAACTGAATAATGATCCTTAATGTGCTGCCAGCAGTCCCTGCCAAATGGGCAGTGCCGGAAAATCTGTTTCACTGTGGCTTGTTTCCTAAAACTACAGAAAGTTCCATCTGTCATTCCACTTTTAGCTACGCGTGTCCTGAAAGGGATCCTCTGATAAAAGACTAGCCATGCAAATAGTAAATACCTCAGTGTCTAAGACAACCTGCAAGAACCAAATGCTATGAAATCAACAAATCTACAAATCCTCAGGATTGGAAGAATCCAAGGACATTAAGAACAGGGGCCAGCACATGCTTGTGGTGAGGCAAGGGGTGCAATTTCTAGGAATCAAACTGTTGAATCTGTTTGCCATATACCCACCCTCGGAGTCTCCATAAAGGACCCTGCATATCGATGCTCATCTTGAACAAATCCTCAAGGGGGAGAAACCCAATGATGCCTTTGATAGCAGTATTGACAGTAGAAAAGAGGGCATCTTTAATGTACCTAGGGAGGATAATTTATTAATTTGGGATACATAGGGAGGTACCCACGGGGATAGTGAATAAATGTGGCTATAATAGATCCACTATGTAATTTTTCCAAGCCAAGTGACGACAAGCTAGTGCAAATAGCATTGAATGGGTTTTACAAGGAATGCAGTATGTTCGTCCAAGTTATTTTTGGGCGATATACACTTCCAGGTTGAGATTGCCTTTGGAGTGACTTCACTCAAGAGGAGCTTAGGCTCAGCTTGGTCAATGGCACCAGTGGCAGCGGCACACTGAAGGTGGAGAAGGAGCAAGAAAATGTAGCCCTTGCAGGAAAAGGGAAGGCGAAGAAGTGTTCCACTAAGGGACAAGGCTCAAAAGGAGATAAGAAGAAGAAAGACATGAGTAAGGTCAAGAGTTTTGGTTGTGCTCAGCATGGACACTTTGTCAGCTAATGTCCTAACCGAAAGAAGGAAAAGAAGGGGAAGCAGACCGCAACTTCAGCGAACATTGAGCATTTGTCTTCTAGGGTGGAAGATGAATTCGCTCTCATAGCTTGCCTCTCTAGCTCTACATCCACAAGTGTCTGGTATATCGACAATTACAAGAAAGAGGAGATGGGGTTCCAGATATAGATGGGAAACAAGACAAAATGAACTCTAGTTGGGAGAGGTACCATCAACATTCAGAGGGAGTCAAGCAAGAGCAACAGTGTTATAGATGTGTTGCATTTGCTAGGTTTGGGGATGAACCTGATTTCAGATTCTGCACTACAACATAACGGGTATGAAGCAACAAGTTGTACAAGTTGTAGTTTGATTATCCAAAGGCACTGATTAACAGCAACAGTAGCTGTGGCAAAGACTTGGGAGAGTTGTGGCATAGGAGGATGGGACACTTGCATCATGGAGTCGTGGTCAAAGTTCAAGAATTGAGCACAGAACATGATGACATGTGCAGTCGCTGAGTACTTGCGAAATTCGCAAAGGCAATGTTCCCAAGGAGTGACAATAGAACCAATGGTGTGCTTTAGTTAATACACATATTTGTGGCTGGTTGTCTGCCAGATCTCTCAGGGGTCATAAATATTTTGTAACCTTCATCGATGACTACTCCAGGAAAACCTAAATCTATTTTTTGAAGACAAAGGACTGGGTCTTCACGCACTTCCAAGAGTTTAAGGCTCTTGTGGAGAACATTACAGGTAAAAATATTAAGGTGCTTCGAACAGACAATGGAGGCGAGTACACTTATAAAGCCTTCACGGGGTTATGTGCGAAGGAGGGCATCAGGGGAGAGTGGACAACTCCAAAGTCCATACAACACACAACAAAACGGGGTTGCAGAACAGAAGAACAGGACGATAATTGGGGCAGCGGGGGCTATGTTATATGAATAGGATATGCCTAAGTTTCTATGGGAAAAGGCATGTAGCACAACATTGTACATACAAAACAGGGTTCCTTGCACAGCGTTGGGGAATATAAGACTAGAGGTCTTTATAGGGAAGAAGCCAAAGGTCAAGCACTTCAAGATCTTTGGTAGCATAGCTTACTATCATGTATCAGATGATAAATGCACCAAATTGAATCAGACTACAAAGAAGGGTTATTTCATTGGCAACACCGAAACATCCAAGGAATACAAGATCTATTATCCCAGTAGCAAGAGTATCATCGTGAGATGAGATGTAAAGTTGCAGGAGGAGAAAGCCTTCAAGAGATCTCGCGAGTTACCAACAGATGATCAGAGTGGGCCAGCAACAACTCAAGGGTTGAGAAAAAGTCGTAGGGACAGCAGAGTACTAGTATAGTTGCCAGCACGAGCACTAGCTTGGGTGCAAGAGGTCCAATGAGTTCATAGCAGACAGAGCAACAAGGGCAGGATGATGAGCTAGAAGCTCCAAAACAACCAGCAAAAGGAGGAGTAGAGAGGTGCTTCAGACATTGAGAGCTACACAGGAGTTTGTGGGAGCTCCTAGGGCGAACACTAGAGAGAACAAACAACTAGACAAGTACAAGGCGTTGGTGACAAAGGTCATCAACGGAGAGCCTTCTAGTTATGAGGAGGCACAGCATCAGGTGTGGCAAGATGCCATGGTGGAGTATAACTCCATCATTATCAATGATGTATGGGAGGTCATGCCTAAACTTGTGGATAGGTCAATTGTAGGCTCTCTAAGGATCTACAAGATCAAGTATGCTGCAAATGGCAACATAAAGAAATACAAGGCTAGGTTCGTGGCAAAGGTGTATGTGCAAAAGGAAGGCATAGATTATGAGGAGACCTTCGCACCAGTGACCAGATACACTTCCATAGTGCCTTGACATCTCTAACGGTACAGATGGGATAGGAGATTAACCAAATGTACATCAAACTAGCTTTTCTTCAATGGGGTGATAGAAGAGGAGGTGTACATCGAACAGCCAGAGGGTTTTGAGACGCATGAGAGAGACACACATGAGAAGACTGAAGAGGGCACTATAAAGACTCAAACAAGTTTCCAGGGCATGGTGTGGTCAAATTGACAGCTACTTGCAACAGATGGGCTTAGTGAAGAGTGAGGCAAATTCCAACCTCTACTATTTTATGGTAGGGGGTGAGCCAGTCATCCTAGTATTGTATATCCATGATCCATTCTTGACAGGGTCATCAAGGCTCATAGTACAAGGGCAACTTGGCAACTGAGTTCGAGATGGACTTAGGATTGATGCATTACTTCCTAGGACTGAAGGTAGTAGTGGAGAACACCTTCCTCGCTAAGAGGGAGTGTTAGTTTTTGTTTGAAATCGGGAGGATTTTACTTATTAAAAGTTTTCCATTACATGATAATTACTTGTGTCTGTTATTATGATTATTATTACGTTTTATTTCTTCATCAAGCAATTACCATAAAAGATGAAGATCACAGAAGACAATAGAACACAAGACATAAGCTCCAAGCTAGGGAAAAACCCAAACCCCTCCCTCCCCCAAGGGAAAACCCAGTCAAAACCTCTTCTTCTAGAATCGAATCAAAAGGAGACATCCAAGACCCATGACCACAGAAAACCACCTCTACATGCCAATTACATTCAACAAAATCATCATCAAGAGACTAGCAACAAGAAATGTACCAAGGCAAAATTTCCACATGTTCTAGCCCAAAAACTTCTTATTCCATCTCAAACTCTAGCCTTCTATCTTCTACGAAATTTCAAAGCTAAAATACTCAAGAATGCATGTCCAAATGAGCTCATATCAACTTCTATTCATACTGTCCACGGGGGTGCGAACAAACATGTCCATTGAGGCAGGGGTCGACTTGTCATGTAGGTTGACTTGGCATCTAGAGGGGTTTTGACCCAATATTACATAAAAAATATTTTTCATATATCTTTTCAAGAGGTCCAAATAGGACATTGACCCTTTGACTCAACAAAACCTAGATTGTTTATATAATAAATAATAATAAATAAAAAATGAGCATGAAACCCATGCTTAAAAATTAAATTTTCCTTTTTTCTTTATTTTTCTTCGTTTTGCTTTTTGCATAAAATACATAGAGGTACAATTGTAAAGACTGAAACTATTTGCATCCTCAACAACACCTCTTAAATAGAGAGGTATTCATAATTGTACAAACAATACATGGATGACCTCAAGTTGAAATGTTATAAGAAGAGTGTTACAATTAGCGTATACAATGCTAGAGATCTAGATAGCATCTAGTGCAACTACCAAGGTATCAACCCATCTAGGTACCATCTAGGCTGCCTACCAAGGTACCATCCCAACAGGGATTCGAGTGTCATCTAGACTACTGATCAAGACACCAAGTGTCATCTAGGCTACCTGCCAAGACACCAACCCTAACAGGGTTCTAGGTATCATCTAGGCTACCTGCCCGAATACCAACTCAACAAGGATCCAGATGTCATCTAGGCTACCTACCAAGACACCAACTCAAACAAGGATCCAGATGTCATCTTGGCTACCTGCCAAGACACCAACCGGGATCTAGTAACCATCTAGGCCATCTGCCAAGGTACCAACCCTAACAGGGATCTAGGTATCATCTAGGCTACCTCCTAAAGATACCACCCTAAGTACCATCATACAGGCTAATTTGCCTAAGGTACAACATCTCATCATCATGATCTGATTGACGCCTCAATCTTATGGTATGTCATTATCAAGGTCAAACATCAAGGAACATCTATCCTCAAGGAGTACTAGTTTCAGATGCTTACCCAATTCTTCGGTCCCCATTCTCTCCTCGTGGCCTTCATTAGACGTATGCCTATTAGTCCTGGCTTAGTGCATGACACATGAAGTAGATAATCATGTCCATCATCACTCCCTGTCAACCAGGGAGGATTTACACGTTCCTTCACACACAAAGGGGATATATCCAAGCTCCCTCTCAACTAGGGAGATGTGTCCTACATCAGCTACTTTATTCTTCCAATGGAGATCATAGTTTCCTCCTATTGCATCATCATGTCATGAAGTCATTCTTTAACAATTGTGACAAGGTTCAGGTTATCAATCTTGCACATCACTTTCGTCTTGTCATCATCAATGCAGGCATTATATTGATCCTTTTCAAACTTCAAGTTGATCATAGCTTCCTTATGAAAGTGATCTTCTTGTTGTTGTATGAACTTGACCTTTAGGTTATCTTCTCGCATTGTTGCCTTTCAATCCTAAGATGAGTACATCTTGACTTCATCACTTACAAGTATCAAATTTTGAGCTTGCCTCAACATTCTTCATATATTCCATCCATATAGTTGAACTTGCTTCAATTGTCACCATGTATTCCTACAATATCTTTCCAGGTAGCAAAAACAATTTCTTAACCAGATAACCAATAATAATTATTAATATTAGACTTACCTCATCATGATGACTTTCTTAATCATAGCATCAACATCCTTATGATCCATCTTCACACGAATCTTCCTTAACGCATCGGAGTGCCCAAGGATCAAGCTTGATTACCAAGCTTGTAATATCTTCCTTGTAGATATGTTCTTCAAATATGCATACCTTTGCTTTCATGTAATCATCTAGTCATCCCGAGATTACTTCTTATACTTGTCAAAGATAAGTTTCCTTTTCCAAGAAAAGAAAGACTTTTAATATAACATGACCATTAGTATTCCTTCGTCCTTTAGATACATTATTTCTAGCAAGATGGAATATATATATTTGTCATAATGCTACTTTAAGAATCTTCATAATGATGATTCTTTTTAAGATCTAGATGATCCTTATTTGCAGATGACTACGATTCCCTCTTTCCATCATGCTCATTGTTATTAACAAGCGTAAGAACTGCCTTGCATTGCCATCCTTCTCTTCTTGCTTCCTTTATGTACCTCACTTTTCCTCAACAAGTACAACCAAGTAAAATATACAAATACAAGATCATGATGTTAAATTTAGGGTTTCCATGATTTCTCAAAAGTATGCTTCTAAGGTTTTGGTTACAAACCCTAGATATCGCGTGACCTAACCCTTATTAGGGTTTTTAATTTTAGCAGAAGCATAAACCCTAGGGGTTTTGACTTTCAAGCCCTAGGTTTTACTCATTTCAACCCTTGCTAGGGTTTTACCACATACACTAGCTTCTAATTTGCAAACCCTAGAAATCAAGAGTTAGGGCTTCATAAGAGGGAACAACCAATTTGAGTTAGGGTTTCATTCCTAAGTTTGATCCATTCTAGGGTTCATTGTTAATAGACTTCAAGACTCCACAATCTGTTCAAATCCCATAAACCCTAAATGTCAAAAGGACTACAAACAACCTGCAAGCATGCTGCAAATCCCTAACTAATGTAAAGACTATTTTTAATTTGTAAAATATATGTACCTCTTTCAAGTTTTACCTTTTTCACTTTTGCAAGGACTTGGTCTTTTGACATTATCAAAGACAGCTTCTTATCGCATGGATATATCAATCTATACATAGATCAATCCATTACCATTTTAGGTTGGCTTTATGTAGTATTTTATTCATTATATTTTTTGGTGACACCGTTGCTAGATATATATATATATATATATATATATATATCGCAGACATGTTGTTAAGCAATCAAGATACACAAATTTGCAGCCCTCACACAAAGATCTGTTATGCCTCATATACAAGGCCATTGATTACAATGATATTCACCAGAATCTATAATCTCATGAACACGCATATCCATCAATACGAGCTTTTGCCAATATGTCACAAATCACCAGCATTGTTATAGAGTCATGTTTAACGATGCCATTGTATACAAGAACGAGATCATTATACCAACAACACCTCTGTTATATGACGTCTTTGTTTAATGTGATGCCACCATGTATGTTCTTGAGTCAACGGAGTGATGTGAGTATTTTAAAATCCATGTGAAAACCTCAAAGCACACATTTGAAATATGATCCATACCGATCATGTTTTCATTTAAGAGCGAAAGACATGTTACAAGTGTGAGAGCCATAGATGTGAAACTTAAGAGCGAGACCAACATCAGTTGAGCGACGGAGTCAAATCACGTTGAGTTAGCGAGTCATCTATAGAAAGTATGAAATCGAATTTCAAATATTGTGAACCACATACTTGTGTTAACTACGGTGTGATATCACTGTGAAGTGGAGAGATCACTGTGCGATATCATGGTCACTTAGATATGGTACCATTGTAAGTACTGAGATTTGTAGATCGATCTCCTTTCTGAGACCATAGTTGTGCAGAGACCAAAGTGTTGAACCTAGGTATTGTGTCGAGACTACCATACTCACTGATCAGACATACAGTGATGGGAAAGGTCTATAGGCGAGAGATGTGATACGAGTTTATGAGAGTCGAGGGTTCTGAGATCACTGTACCATAACGAGATTATAGTGCCATAATTGAGCCATAGAAAATATTGCGATGTCACTTTAGATTGTGATTTATTGTAAATGTTATGATCCACAAAGATGTGAATTCGATAAATGAGTCACAAAAGAGAGCCACCATTTCGCAAAGTGATCCAACGTTGAATTACAACGTGCCATTGTGTGATGTTACTGTGAGAACAGAGAATAGAGTAAAGTGAAAGTGTTGCTTATCATAAGTCTGAACCACTCTTTCAATGAGCCACTATGTGTGTGATCATGTGCGAGTTACACTAGTTGATGCGAGCCACTGTATAAAAATTGTGATGCATAAGCGAGCTTCTTGAAACCTTTGTTTTGCCATACAATCTTTGGATATTGTAATGTGAACTCTTTATTGACAGCGAGCCTATCAACAATGAATCGAACAATGCGTGAAGTGTTAGCCATCTATAATTTTTGCTAATATCAAAAGATGACTAAATGATAATTTTGGATTTCTAGAAACAGCATTTGAGAAACACTGTGAGTTCTAGAAATCTCATTGCCTTCATCAGCCTAAGTTTGACTATTTTTTACTAAACTTTCCTGTCTTTTGCCTTCTCAAAAGTTCACCCTGCTGCTCTAAAGAAAACTCCATTTTATGGGCTCACTAGCCTAATTCATCACTCCACTGACACCCTCATTCATTCCCCTTTTTCCTTCTATAAAAACCCCTACAAATCCTCCCTCAATCACCATTTTCTTCTAAAAAGCCTTAAAAAACAATGTAAAAATCCTTTTACATTATTTTAGCCTAACTTCTAAACCCATCGGATCTTCTCAAAACCTTGCAAAACTCTGTTTTTATGATAAAAACCTACTTTTTGTGAAAAGGTCATTTAAGCCCCTTTTCAGCTTAAACCCAACCCCCTCACCCATATGACTCTAAAACCATGACCCTCCGCCTATTCCTAACCCCTCCCGCCATAGAACTACACCTCCGCCCTTTCATTTTATTTAAACCCCCAACCTTGTAAAAACCCACCCAAACCTTCGAAAAACAATTAAAACACAAGCCCCGCTCTCCATTTAACCCCTCATTAAATAAAAGTCTGCCACCTGTCCTGGGCTCCACTCCACGGATCTACGCCCTGGCCCCAAAAGCCCTACGCACCGTCAATCTCACCTCTTGAGATTTGACGGTCTGAAACTCATATCGCACAGAATTATGCGCCAAAGTTTAACACTCCTAACCCACGCGAAAAAAGTGGTTCCCCCCTAGCCACGCGGCAGTTAATCTATGGTATCGCGCAGCCCAGGGCCAATACCACTTACCGCCCAATGTCCGCACAATAAACCACCACGGTTTGTCCAAAACCGCCCTTCCACTCCCGCGCCAAAATTTAAACTTTTTCGTCTTTCCACCTAGTTCCGCATACGGAACCTTCCTTGTGCACTCCCTCCTCCTCTGCAGATCGCCCCCAACATCTCAGAAACCCAAAAAATGCAGTTTAATCCAATCCCGCTGGTTTTCAATTAATGTTTGTTTCTGTGTTTGGAGGTTTTAATGGCAGTAATGCCCAGAGGGGCATTCAAATGATGAAATAACCTCTGGATGACGATCCGAGAGGCAAATACATATAAAGAAGGCCAAGGGTTTACATAAAGCACTTAACCCTCGATGAATTGTGATCATCGATGGGTTATAAACCCTTATACCATTTAGAGATCCCCCTGCACACAAAGAACAAGTTACAGTCAAAGAAGCAATGAAGAAACAAAGAACAGAAGAATTAAGGCTAAATCCTAAATCAAAGAGCAAACACAGAAGATTAGCCCTTAAAGACAGTGATTAAAGATGAAAGTCAAAGGCTTCAAACAAAGGATAAGGGGCAAAACAGTCACAAAGCAGAATGATGAATAAGGACACTGAAACAAGCTATAAAGGTTAAATCAGAGATCAGAGATCAGAGGCCTAATACAGAAGTTTGATGATTAAAACAAGGATAGATTTACCTAAAGACAACTTTGAATAACTCAGTAAAGAAGCAATTACTTCTCTAAAGACAAATTTGCCACCTACAGCATGTTTTCTTTCAATAAAGGCATCAAGCAATTATTACACAATCAGAGATATTTTAAAGCAGCTCAGCAGTTATTACAAAGTTATTACCAAACCTTAAAGTCAAATATTTCAACTAAGATAACTCAGAAGTTAAGACAAAGTTATTATTTCAGAGTAACTCCTTCAGATATTTTTGCCTTGGGCCTTGCATGGAGACTCAAAGGTCAAAAATCATTAACTCTGCAATAAATAACATTCAGACACCCTAGATTGGCAGCACCTCCTCATTTTGCATGTAATATTGCATATGAGCCTCATTTTAAATGTTGGTTACTTGATGATTATTGGACTGATTTCTGCTACTAAGCTAGTTGAGGAATGCTACACTGAACTGAAGAGAGCTCTGAGTTGCAGAGAGCTATTGTACCTGGAGTATTGTAACTGGTTTGATCATCAATAAAACAAGCATGTTCACAGGATCCTTGAGCTATATCAATGGTGAAGTTTTCTTAAATTGGTTTCTCCTTATGTTTTCCATTATGTTCATCCTTCTCCGATAAAAAAACAGAAGTTTTAGATTAGGATTTGCTTTTTCAACACCCTATTTCTGTCTGTATTTCTTTATGTTTATGTTTTCTTCTGCAAGATCTGATTGGAAGATTCTTAATTGCCTTCTAGTTACATCTGGCCTGTTGTCTTGGAAATAATTCAATAGAGTGAAACCAAGGAAATTATGGTAAACCCATGTTCCTTTGAGTAAGACTTGAGATATTGTTTTTGAGACCTTTCTTTAAAGCATGCTTATTAAAGTCTAAACCAGAGAGGTCTATGGTATGCCCTGCCCTTTGGTCTGCCTTGAAATGTTGCTTTGAAGAGTCTTTTGAGAGTTTGTCAAAAGTTGATTAGATCATTTATGTTTGATCTTAGGCTACTCTTACTGTTATCTTACATGTTTTCTTTATCTGAAAGTAGTCTTTGATTGCTGGATTGTTGTCTGAAAGGTTTCTTATTAAAGGTTTGTCCAAAGAGATCTATGGTTTTCCCTGTGTTTTGGCTTGCTCCAAACAGTTACCTTAAAAGGCTTTTCTTGTTTAAGTAAAGCTAGAAGATTCTTAACTGACTATAGCTTTGTTGCCTTCACAACTCATTATTGTTTCATATCACAACCTAATCTAAAGAATCCACTTGATATAGTTAGCTTGCCCTATGAATACCCTTGTAGAGTTGATGAAACAATTAAATCCTTTTATGACTCCATAGCCCAATGGATTGATGTTTTCCCACAATCTATTTGTTCAGTTGAAACATTCCCTCAATCAGTCACGCCATTGATCCTTCAATCTATCAACTAATCCAACCAAAAACAAACAGGTCCTTAGAACTTCATAACTAGCCTAACCTCTTAAACAAAGAGCCCAAAGATATATTAATTGAAAACACCTTTATAGAGAGATCCTTCTCTGAATCCAGGAAGGCTAGTTCCTAGGATTCCAAAGTGGTTCTGATGTGGCCACCTGCAGTGTTTTTTCTTGCCACTCTTGCAAATTACAGGGAGCAAACATGAAGCATACTTGAGTTACGCCCAGAATCTTGATTAGCCCACAAAGAAATTTCCAACGGATGTGATCTTCAACCTCCTATTCCAAACCTTAAGCTCTGGTCAAATGTCGGAAATCGGTAGGATTTTACTTATTAAAAGATTTCCATTACTTGTGAGTCTGTTATTATGATTATTATTACTTTTTCTTTCTCAATCAAGCAATTGCCATAAAATATGAAGATCACAGAAGACAATAGAACACAAGATATAATTACCACATGTTCTAGCTCAAAACTACTTCTTCCATCTTAGACTCTAGCCTTCTATCTTCTGCGAAATTTCAAAGCTAAAATACTCAAGAATGTGTGTCCAAGTGAGCTCATATCAACTTCTATTTATATTGTCCAAACTCCAGAGGGATGCAAACAGACATGTCCATTGGGGCAGGGGCCGACTTGTCATGTAGGCTGACTTGACCTCTAGTGGGGTTTTGACCCAATATTACATAATAAAAATTTATTTTTCGTTTTTCTTTTTAAGAGATCCAAATAGGACTTTGACCCTTTGACTCAACAAACCTAGAAACATGATGAACATGCTAATCTAATAAATAATTATTATTATTGCTAGATTGGAGGTTTATGTGGTGTAGTTTTTCAGATGCAGGACTCGGAATATCCACAGTAGTCATTTTTCTATCGCATGAAACCCATGCTTGAAAAAAACAAATTATTTTTCTTGTTTTTGCTTTTTACATTAAATATACAGAGGTACAATTGTAAAGACCGAAACTAGTTACATCTTCCAACAGTTTTTGGTAGCAGCAGACAGGAGTTCTAGTCTCTATGGTGTCTATAAGGCAAAGGAACACATTTTCTCCAGTACCTAGAAAAAGTATTCCAAGAAATGCCTTAATTATATTAGCTAGTCAATTATTGAATATTTTCCTATGTCGAACTTAGGAAAATCAGATTAATTGAGGTAAATCAATTTTGCTCCAAAGACTTCTGGAAAAGCCACTAGATGGGGTCAAGATCATGTAATGCCCCTAATAATAATAAAAATAATAATACTAAATAAATAAAATAATATAATATTAAAATATAAATAAATAAATAGTAATCAATAAAGAAAAGTTAATAACAGTAAATAAATAATAAATAGCGAAGAGAATATAATAATAATAAATAAATAAAATAGTAAATAATAAACTGGACTTCTAAATAAATATATATAAAAGTAAACTATAAAAATAGTAAGAATAAGTAAAGTTAACAAAAAGTAAAAAGAAATAAACTAAGAAAGAGTTAAATTAAGAGAAATATTAAATTAAGTAAAACTTAAAATAAAGAAAAAAAAAAGTTGGCATGTTGACACATAGAATGCGTGCATGTGGATCCCTTTCCATTTTTTGGGTCTATTTAATGGACGATGAGGATGAAATTCATACATTTCTTCATCCATTCCCTTGGGAGAAAAGTGTTGTGAGACAAAGGATTCTCTGGTAGTAGTGTTGAGAAATCTAGGGCATGCAATTAAGTGGTTTCTCTTCAATTAGTACTTGCTTGTGAGTCTTTTTTACTTCTTTCGATTAGGATCTTCTTTTACTTAGGTTATTAGTGTTCTTCATCAAACAGCTACCAATGCATAAACCATAAGGAGACAAGAGACACAAAATATAGGTTATCAGCAAGGGCCAAAACCTCTCACTCTTTGAGAGGAAAACCCTCACAAATTCTTTTTATAGAGATTCCAATTGATGAATACCAAGACCAAGACACAAGTACTCTTCTACTTCAATCTTCTTTAGCTTCAAACCTTTGGCCTTCTTTCTACACTTTTGTTGTTGCCTCTTTGAATACGTACCTTCGTTATCTCGGCCTCTCTTCAGCTGCAACTAAGCTTCAAACTTCTTGGTTTCTATAATTCAAACTTTGCACTTACTCAGCTACCCTATCTCGGCTCTTTCTTCTGCTATAAACTTCAAACGTTGTGCTCCTCGACTACCCTATCTCGGCTCTTTTTTCTGTTGTAAACTTCAAACCTTGTGCTTCCTCGACTACCCTATCTTGGCTCCTTCTTGTTGCAAACTTCAGACCTTTTGCTTCCTCGGTTGCTTCTTCGCTATAAATTTCAAACCTTGTACTTCACACTTGTGATCAAAATTCTTTGTCTAAATGAAATTCGAATGGCCTTATTTATAGTGTTTTGCCACTGTAATAAGCCGACTTGAGTAAGATGAGTCGGCATGATTGTTTGGAGGAGTTAAATAATTCATTTGAATCTGACTTGAAGAGGGATGACTTGTGCTTGTCTTGGACGGCTACTTGACAATCCTATTTACTCATACATAAGTGTAATATGCCCAAGAAGGGTCCTTCATACATGTCATAGTCTCAAATTGATTTTATGACCAATCCTAGGGACTCACAATGGGAGTCATACTAAAATAAAATTCCTTGCTCATGAAACTCATGAGACAAGCATAATAATAATTTCACTTTCCTTATTTTCATCAATTATATAAATATCACACATGTCATTATGAAGAACAAACCTAGTTACTTTTCAACACTCCCTCTTAACTAGGGAGGTATTCATAATGGTACTTGGTCATTCTCAATCTGAAGAATTTCTCATAAGAAGAATCGGATTGGTAACCCATCTATATAGCATCATATTAACCAGCGTTGTCACATAGCAAGGCCTTGACTAACAACTCTATCTCTCCACAAGATCCGAGCACAATGCTGGCGAGATCAATGATGTATAGACACCCTCATCATTGTCTCTCTCGGAACATACCCCACCCAGGTTCTCAGGGCGTGTTCCACCAGGACTATTCTAATCTTGGATTCTCAATCCTCAAAGAATATCATTCCTCTACGACTACTCTTATCTTGGATGCCCTAATTCATCCTCAAAGACTATCAGATGCCAGATGTTTACCCAATCCTCCATTTTGTCTTCCCAAGTAAAGAAAAGAATGATGTGTCTATCTCTCCCTCTTAATTAGGGTGGACATATCTATTCCAATAAAGGAATGTACTCATTCCTATAGAAGGAATGTACCTAAGCTCCCTCTTGGATTAGGAATTTCCAAGTTTCTTCCAAGTAAGAAACTTGTTTCCAGGCTCCCTCTTAATTAGGGACCTACAGCAATAATGGGACAACCAACTGCTTGAAGAACTCCTCTTCACGATGTCATGAACTTCTTCTTTTTCGTTATATAGGAGTCTTCATGTTTGGGGCTTCTACATATGGCACCAACCATCCATCACTTTCATCTACGAGTCAGCCATGTTGTCATTTGGAAAGTGACCCATCATACTATATCTGACCTTCCTTCATGCCATGTTGCTTTCTTCATGCCATTTTTACTTAAGGATCTTTCATCCTATTACATGTGCATCGATGGTGGAAGACATCCATAGATCTTCCCTTGGCAGCCTTACATAAACTCATCCAGATATTCAAAAATTGAGGAATGAAAATTAAAATCAACATTACATTTGTGACGGTCTTTTATCATGACATCTTTTAGTTTACATCAACATCCTACATAAATGTCGACACATCTCCCAAAGATATATATACTGTCAAGGGTCTCTTTCTTTTTCTTGGTTTTTCGGATGTTGATTGCCTTTACCATGGTTGCGTATTCCATAATCTCTTCCTTCCTTTCTGTCAAACATCTCGTTCCTAGGAGCTTCCATTCAGAGTTCCTCAATTGTTGTCAACCACCTCTTACTTCATATGAAAACATATCATGTTCATTACATCTAGTGAATATGTGACTCGTGCATTCCAGCATTCCTATGAGGGAGGAGATCCTTTCTTTTGATTATGCACTCAAGATAAAACATTGATCCATGTTACCTACAACCATATGACATGACTTTAATAAAAAAACAAATGTAAGCATACATATCTCATTTTCCTTTTGGGTCATCCATACTTCCTACAGCGTCTTCCTTGATTGAAAGAGTTTCAATCCCTTGATCTGCTTCTTTATGTCATCATACCATCATCCCATGAATTCCAAAAGTTTGGAATTCTTGAAGAAACACTTGCTTTTCCTCACGATCGGTGAACCTTTCAATGAAGATTCCATTAGAGAATCTTGAGGATCTAAAGTATCCCTATCAACAGATGTTTCCTTTTGACAGATGTATGATAGACCTAGTACTAGATAACATTGCCACTTATGTTCCCAATGAGATTCCCGAGAAATATATCCTAGACTTCATAGATTCTAACTATCTTTGATGATGTCACAAGCTCTTGCTTCCAATGCTTCTATGATGCCTTGATGCATCCCATTTAGTGAATCATGATAGACATATCTTACAACAGAAGACTTAGGAATATGAAAGGAACTTAGGTGAGGAAGACTATCTCGGTAATAGAGATCTCTTACTTCCTCTTTCTTGGACTTCTTTTCAGCTTCGTCTACTTCTATGGCAATATGGGCTTCTTCTTTTCCTCTTTTGTTGTCCTACTTGATCTTAGGACAATCCCTTTTGTAGTTTCCATATTCCTAACACCCATAGCATTGAATTTTAGACATATCCCTTTTCTTTTTCCAAGAACCAGACTTTCCAAATTTTCCCTTTCTTCTTGTTATAGCAACATAAGCTTGATTTTTCTCACCTGTTCCCACATCAAACTTAGCCTTTAGTCTAGATTCTCCAATCTTGTATAGTGACTATAGATCCTGGAATGAAGTAGCTTCTTTCTTCCCTTAAATACTTGAAGTAAAGTTACCCCACTCCTCTGGTAGTGTATTTAATACCATTGTAGTCATTTCACTATCAAACATGACTTCTCTCAATTCTTGTAGTTGATCTCATATTTCAAATATCCTCATAAGTATGAGGCTATTCCATCTTCCTTAGACATCTTCAACTTGTAGTGTTCTTGCCATAATGATATGACTTCTCCAACAGTGCTTATTGAATATAGCTCTATCAGTTTGTCATAGATTTCTTTTGAAGTTGCAAATTTAGATATATATGGGATGAGTGGATTCTATGAGAATCCTTTGATCCCTAACTTCCCCTTTCATATACTTGGCAAGAGCTTGAGCATCTTCTTCTCCTAGTATGGTGATAGATCCTTTGACATGTTCCATAACCTTTATTTCAATGAGATTCAGATCTGTCCTTTTCTTCCATGCAAGATAGTTTGAAGCCTTAACCAATTTGTTGCTTTCCTTGCAAAAAGAAATTTTGACAGCTTCACATGTGGACATAAATAACTTACTTGATAGGATGCTCCTTCTTAATGCTTCCTTGATGTTGATGATGATATAGACGATAGAAAACTTCTCCTTGATGAAGGTAGTTTTCTTCAAGAACGATCCTTGATCACAGAGATGATACTGCCTTTTGATCTAGCTTCCTTTGGATGAATAGTCTTCAAAACACTTTAACTTGAGTAGATGTAGAGTTTTGGCTTTCTCCTTCTTGATGATGATCCCAATACTTCTTTGTAGACTTCTTTGATCTAGGGTTATGATGCTTCTTTGACTTCAAGACGATCTTCGCTTTGATGCCTTCCTTAACATTTGATCCTTGAGTGTCCCTTGAAAAGATGTCCTTCCTTGACTTAGTCACCTTAGCTTTGATACCATGTTGAGAAATCTAGGGCATAGCAATTAAGTGATTTCTCTTCAATTAGTAACTCCTTGAGTGCTTTTTACTTCTTTAGATTAGGATCTTCTTTTACTTAAGTTATTAGTGTTCTTCTTCATCAAACAGCTACCAATGCATAAACCATAAGGAGACAAGAGACACAAAATATAGGCTATTAGCTACGATCAAAACCTCTCACTCTTTGAGAGGAAAACCAGCACAAATTCTTCTTATAGAGATTCCAATTGACGAATACCAAGACCAAGACCCTTGACCTATTTGCCACTCCAAGACCAAGACACAAGTCCTCTTCTACTTCGATCTTCTTTAGTTTCAAACCTTCGGCCTTCCTTCTAGGCTTTTGTTGCTACCTCTTTGAATACAGACCTTCTTTATCTCGGCCTCTCTTCAGTTGCAACTAAGCTTCAGACTTCTCGATTTCTTACTTCAGACTTTGCACTTACTCGACTACCCTATCTCAGCTCTTTCTTCTACTATAAACTTCA
The DNA here is from genome assembly GCA_034641835.2 of Pinus albicaulis. Lineage (NCBI taxonomy): Eukaryota > Viridiplantae > Streptophyta > Pinopsida > Pinales > Pinaceae > Pinus > Pinus albicaulis. Next base: position 81,666,284 of record CM076581.1, on the reverse strand, counting down.
GACCTTAGCCATCAATTGTGATTAGATCGTGATTGTTGGTTGCTCAACGAGACATTATAAGAGCAAGTCGATGGGGCCTTGGAGAACACGCAGAGATACTTAATAAGTACGATTTGCAATGAGAGCAAGGGCCCAGAGGGGGACACCAGTAGTGGGGTTTCAGCGAAGATATTGGGAAGAGAATTTCCAGAGAAATTCTCTGCAGTGATTCTAGCATTCCAATAAGAGGCAGGAAGGTCGAATTATTCACCCTCATTTGTAAATCATTCACACAAATTGTTGTTTTATTAAAGACCCAAGGGAAATCTTACACTTTGTCACAAGGTTCATCGAACTTGAACCTTGAGGTTTGAAATTTAGCTAACCTCAAAACAAATTAAAAATTGTTCAAGTTCATTGAACCCTAAGGCCAAACTTGAACAAATTCAAACTTCAAAAAGAATTTTAACACAAATCTAAAATGATTTTTTAAGGTTTGAGGTAAATGTTTAGTGTTTAATTGTTTTGAGGTAGAAATTAGGCCATACGTTCCCATTGCATCGCACACGGTCTTAGACTCCTGGAGCACTACATAAAGTTACCATTTCATTGCGCGCCAACACAAACCCCTCTCCATTTGGTTTTCAAATTTTCATATCGCATGCACTCATAACCTCTCGACTATTTCTTGTAAGTGATCATTTGTTTCCATTTCATTGCGCTCCAACTCAAACCCCTCTCCATTGGTTTTCAAATGTTCATATCGCATGCACTCAAACCCTCTCAACTATTTCTTGTAAGTGATCATCAGGTTGCATGCCCTCTCCAACTCGAAACCTCGGAAGACTCGTATCATTGCGAGGACGTGCCCTCTTTAGCTCGAGCTTGGAACTATCCTCATACTATTGCTCGCAAGTCAACTAATCTCTCTCTCTCTCTCTCTCTCTCTCTCTCTATATATATATATATATAGCCAAACCCTATATGAAGCTTATCGGAAAATTCAAACTCGAAAAAAACCTAATCATTGCCAAACCAGAACTCAAACCTAAACCATGTAAGTCTGAAACTAGGGTTTCAAGACCCCTTTGGACAACAAACTATTTTCAGGGTTTTCTACCCTCTTTTCCACCCGCCCCCTTGTTGGCTTTTTGGTTGACCTTTTAAGCATATTTAAGGGGTTATTTTACAAATTTGTGGCTCTTTTCGAGCAATACATTCTCTTCATGTGAGACATCTATTGCAATTTTAAGGACCACACTAGTTTTATGGATGGAAAATAGCTATGTTGCAGGAAACATGGGTCTCACCCCCGTTTCACCCAAAAAACGAAACGAAAACGCATTTCTGCGTACCATGCGGCCTGGAAACGTGTTTATGGCCGTATTAGTACATTTCTCGTACGGGAAACGTTGCCAGTGTGGCCGGAAATGCTTTTCCAGGCCGTACAACCGCGTTTCTTTCCACTTGAAATGACTTAAGTTGTGTTTTTTTTTTGGGTTTGCATGCATTTTAATATTTTTTTTAATTGTTTACTTTGTCTTTTGGATGCTTCTAGATGGCTATCTAAACTTATAAAAAAAACAATTCGCCTCATTCTCTCATACACGAATTGAGCAAGTCGTTTCACTTGGAGAAGGGCGATTTTAACAAGGAGAAAATAGGAAGAGGGCTGTTAGTATGAATCTTTCGTCGTAAAAGACCACTTTAGCTACGCATAACGAATAGCCCTAACATCGATTATGGCTGCCAAATATCTTTAAACCTGCAATCAGGTGATCCAAATAATGCTGCACAAATCCAGATCTAAGCATAAAAGACATTAAGCGGATAAAGTAAAATGTGGCTCCATGCATCCAATAGACAAGACAAGAACGATGTATTTGAAAGAATTTTTATATTATATTGAAAAGGGGGCACCTGAAAGGAAAACAAGAAAGGTGTTTTCCAGTTCTCCTCAATGGGATGGGTTCTTGACAATCCTCAGCATTTCAGATCTAAAATCTCTCTCTCTTGTTGGTGTAGAAAACTCAGACAAACATAGAACTCAATGGGAGCTCACAAGACAAAAATGGAGAAAATGTGACCAAGTGTATAGATCTAGAGTGATCTAATGCAATCAAAGGTGACTAATGAATGGGGAAAACCCTTCTATTTATAACAAAATATTAGGGCGATCTAGAACTTGGTGAATGAATAAAATATTATTAATCAAATTCTAGAACCACCCTTTAGAAATATTTTATTATATTTGTTGGAGAGAAAAGGATTTTTGACTTGGGTCAATTCCTTTATTTATAAATAATAAATAAATAAATGATTTATTTACTATTTTAAGGAAATGGTGGGAATATAATTAAATAAATAATGATTTATTTAATTATTTATAAATGATTTAGTCAAATTTAACTAGGAATATTATTTAAATAGGATTTAAATAACTTATTCTTAGGAAATAATCAAATAAATAAGGATTTATTTAATTGATTTCCTTGTTTTGGGTTAAATATGACCAGGAAATATAAACAAATATAGATTTGTTTATTATTTCCTTTTGGGGTTTCCTTTTTAGACCATAAACAACTCAATAAAGGTGTTTTACTAAGTTATTTCACATAGTGAAAGCAATTTTACTTAGGGTAAAATTGGTCTTACATGGTGTACTTGGGTTCATCTAATGATAATAGGTTAGATGACCAAAAAATGGTGTAACAAGGGCAATGCTTCAACTAGGGCGTTTTCACCAGTGAGCAAAGGAGATTTCAACAACAACAGAAAGAGATTTCAAAAGTAGATTTGGTGTGCGAAGTTTCCAACTACGGCAATTTGCTTTGGGCTTAGCCATGTACCTATATTTCTTTTGTTTTTTCTGGCATTTTGGGGTAGCTTTAGCTACACAAAATTAATTTGGGTAAGAAGTATTCAATTTCTTCGTTTTTTCCCATTGTTTCTTCTATTTTTCAAGGGTTTAAGCTACCAAATTATAAAAAACGCTTTATATTTACAGATTTGTTTTTTTAATTTCTTTTGCAACAATGGCTTCCATCCAAGGTTCAAGTTCAAACCCCAAGGCCAACCCAAGGGCTGACTATTATCCTCTTTGGAGGCATGTTGAGAAGCTTCAAAGATGTGGAGGTGGTGGCTCATGGGAATGGCGATGTAACCTTTGCAGTAATTCTTACAAGGGCTCTTACCCAAGAGTGAAGGCACATCCTTTGAATGGAGGAGGACAGGGAATTGCAGGTTGCACAAAAGCATCAGACCCTGTGGCGAGGAGGGAATATCAAAGAGAGCAAGATAAGGCATATGGCATTAAAAAAGGCATGATGATCTTAGTCAAGCTACTACTAAAAATCCAGCAAACATTGAGCCAAGGAAGACGAAAGCCACTCAACAACTAGACAACCACCATCCAGAGGGGCATCCGGTACAGTTCAAGATAACAGAATTGCTAAATTGGTGAATGTGCAAGCAAGAGAAGAAGTTGATTCCAGAGTGGCTAGGTGCATCTATGCATGTGGTACCCCATTCAATGTTGTTCTCTCTCCTTACTAGCAAGATATGATAAGGGAAGTTAACAAATCTCCTCAAGGGTACAAGGGACCCAACTATGAGAAAGTTAGAACTTAGCTTCTCAAAAATGAGAAGGATCTTGTGGAGGATGTCTTATCACCAATTCGTTCTTCTTGGAGTAGCTCTAGGGTTACCATAGTCCTAGATGGATGGACAAATACAAGGCATAGACCATTGATAAATATCATTGCCACTTCACCAAAAGGAGCAATGTTTTTAAAGGCGGAAGACAGCTCAGGAGATGTAAAAGATGCACAATTCATTGTTGACGTTATTATCAAATCTATTGAACAAGTAGGTCCTAACAAGGTGGTGCAAGTTATCACGGATAATGCACTAGTATGCAAAGCTCCAAGTTTGATTATTGAGGGGAGGTATGACCACATCTTTTGGACACCCTGCATTGTCCATAATCCGAATCTAATCTTAGAGGAGTTCGACAATAAAGTCCCATGGATAAAGGAACTCACAAGGGAAGCAAGGGAGAGTTTTAAATTCATCACCAACCACCACTAGTCTCAAGCAATATTTCAAGATTTCTCCAAATTGGAGTTGTTAAAAGTTGTTGAGACAAGATATGCCTCAAACTTCATAATGTTGCGTCGCCTTGTTGAGGTTAAGCAAGCATTAGTGTCTATGGTGGTGAGTCAACTTTGGGCAGATTCAGAGCGGGGATATACGGTGCGTAGATTGTGCCTTGATGAGGATTGGTGGAGCAAGATATATTTCTTGCTAATGTTCACAATCCCTGCATTTGAGCTTCTTTGGAATGCTGACACTAACCAACCTTTCTTAGGAGAGGTATATGATGGCATGGATTCCATGGTTGAGAAAACTATGGAAATAATTTCACAAGAGTCTCCACAACTTTTGTTTGTGGATGATCATTTTGTTGAATTAATCAAGAAAATCATTGTTGATAGGTGGAATAATTTCAACACTCCATTGCACACTGTAGCACATGCCTTGAACCCAAAATTTTATGATGAGGAGCTTATTGCTCAAAGCAATGGGAAGAGGAAGGCATCCCATAAGGATAGAGCGGTGCTTAATGGAGTGAAAAATTCCCTTATGAGAATTTTTCCAGCTCATCTACATAAGGAGGTGAAGGAAGAATTTGCCAGTTTTGCTGCAGGAATAGATGATTATTCAGATATATCATCTTTAGAGGAGAGAAGCACCATGAATCCAGTTAGGTGGTGGATTTGTCATGGAGCAAATGGTGTACATTTGTAAAACCTTTCCATTTGCCTCCTTTCACAAGTGGCAAGTTCTTCGTCAGCAGAATGTGGCAATGGTACTTCTAAAGAATAGGATGTGGATCCAGAAAATCCTGATTTGGATCTCTCTCTTGTTGCGTTGAATATTGAGGACGAGGATCATAGAAGTGGAATTGGCCAAACATCTTCTTCAGGTACACCATCCACTGCTAAGCATGCTTCTGCTGCTATATTTGATGAGGATTCTGATAATGAGTATTAGTATTTTGACTTTATTGTACTTGCAGCCTCATATATATAATAAAGGCTAGTTTTGGATATTCCGATATTGCTATTTTCATTATGTGTTTGTTATCATTCATGAGTAAATGTGTTGTAATTTGTAATAGTTATGCTTTGAATGTAATAAATTATAATTTATCATGTATGTTTTATGATTTCACATAACATTTCTTAAATGTCCTAAATTCTAATATATATATATATATATATATATCGCGTTTCCCCGTTTCCAAAATTTGGGGAGGTCGCGTTTCGTATCATTTCCGTTTCCCCGTTTTGTGCAACTTAGGAAAATAGTTGTTTTTTCATCTTAACAGGGCCAATTACCATATGTGGACAGATCAAACGATGGCTCTTCTTTATAGCAAAGGCTTTCTAGATGTATTTGGAGAAACTACTTCTGGCTGAAGATGATTACAATTATGGTCATTTCAAATAAAAACTTCATATTTTAAAGTCAAGGAATGCTTGTCATTTTATATGATGAATTATTTATCTGACTCAGAGTTGAGAAATTTAATTTCAGAGAGCAAACTTTCCTTCTAATCAAAAATAGACACAGAAAATCAGAATACAGCACATATTAAATGAATAAGAAATTCCTGGACATGATTCCTGACTGTATTATTTTATTGGTAATTATTAAAGACTCTAGAAAGCTTATCCAAAAGCTTAATAGTTTTCATATCAAAGATCCACAGTGAGGAGCCTACCTGCACTGTTAAGCCGTTGAACCTCAGATTTGGCTTCTTGTATAAACCCTTCCTTGTCACCTTGTACATACCGATTCAGACGATCTTTCAAAATCTGTGCAAGTTTTTCTTCTCTTTCCTTTTGGACAGCCTGCAAAAGAATCTACTAGTAAAATCCACAGAACCAAACTTGGAGAGAAGTCACCTAAAAATAGGCAAATAAAACTTTAAAAAGTCGAACACATTTTACTTGACTAAAAGAGACATGAATCTGAACACAATCACCATTGAAAACAATGCAACCAGACTTAATCTCAGTTATTATGGATAAGACCAATTATGCTAAACCAAGCAAAATAAATATAATGGAGGAGATGAGATTACTTGTATACATCTAAGGATAATGATCAACAATGTCAAGCTCAATTATTGGACATTTTCCTTAAAGAATCATGTGAGTTACTGACAGATAAACCAAAATATTTAATCCCTTCGTTTCAGATGAATAAATCAAGCTTCTGAATAAAAACAAAATATCAGTCAGTGAAATTTTATGTTCCCTTGCTCCAGTTCTCTTATGTTTCTATGCCTTCTACTGAACAATATGATGTGCAATATCAACATAATATAGTTCCAAGCATAGTCCTCCCATTTCAAAGGCATTTCCAAAAGGATATCATACAGACCTTCATCTTCTCTTGTAGTTTCCTTGTATCTATCTGTTCACCTTCAGTAAACATCTCAAAAGAAGCCATTGAAGCCATCGCAAGCTGACCTATATAGTCTTCAAACAACTCACTTCCAAACAGCATAGCAAAAACTGCTGCTGGATCTATCATCGTTTCCCTGCAGTTAAAAAATCACATTGCACAAAGACCATGTATATCAGAAGGGTTCAGAAACAAGAGGATTTATTACACTATCAACCTATTTTATATCAAGAATATGATCTGCAACTATGTGTGACATTTGGCATAAAATTTAATAGGAAAGTGATATACAATCATATTGTATTGTCTGCAGTGATACAAAAGTAACAACTCAATATGTTCTGAAAATCATGAATATGAAAAGAATATTTGCATCTAAAATCTTAACATGTTCAAGAATATGCACATAGTAAAGATTTGTTGTTCACAAAAAAATGACAAGTACCAAAGTTCACTTATATCCAGAACCCATATATCTGAGTTTGGGCTATGGCCTTAGCACTATCTTAACTAGATCATACAATTGATTCCAGGTAGTTTAACTGAGATAGAAATCTTACGTGGATACACCTGCTTTTCCATGTGCATCATATGCTGCCCGCTGTGCTGGATCACTTAGAACTTGGTAAGCTTCTCCCAATACCTGAACAGGCATATCTAGCTCTTTAGAGTCTAGACTATCAGTTATACATAGATTGTGACCTAAATAGCCAGATATGTATGAATATCATAAAACCTTTTCAAATTCCTCATACACTGAGAATTGCTCCAGTGGCCATCGGACCAGGGACAATCCCAGTGATAATCCCGTAAATGGAATTCAAGTAAGTATTGCTGAATTGGATATTGAACTGAAACTCAAGATGGATTTCACACATGTCTGGTAAAAGTTTGATAATATTTATTATAACCTACTAAAGTTGATTTTTTATAAGTTGTACGGGAAACTGACCTAGAATACATCCATTATAGTTGACCCAATGCAGGAACACCCCATAAATGCAGTTAGTTAATCTTGGCTTAGGTTCAAAACAAGCAATGTATAAGATCTTTCTGAAGACAAATTTGGTTTTCCAGTGGATCCTTGACATAAACACATGAAAAAATAAATTCTCTTTAACAAAGACTGAAAGAAAGTTTTTAGCTGTCATGTGTCAAAGATCTGATAACAAAGTGTAGCCTATCACTAATTAAAATCTAAAGATTGCATTTCAATCATTCAAAACATTTGACATCAGCATCAAGACCCGCTACTCGAAAGGATGAAGGAAGTGTCTTCCTAACTATGAGATTATTAAGCTGCAAGCATATATAGAATGCTTCAAGAAGAAAGTAAAACTAAGAGTAAAACCCAAAATCTAAATGAGGTAATCAACATGCCATATCCTTCATTGCAATTTTTAAGCACTCTGTAAGTTTGTATACCTTTCACATTGCTCTTATCACAAGCAAAGATAAATAGAAATATATACTGGAGAAGGATTCACATTTCAACAGAATATGAAACACTGAAACTTGCCTGAAAATTTTCTGCCGCTTGAGGATCATTTGGGTTTTTATCAGGATGAACTTGCCTGGCCTGTATTCATGCAAATCAAAATCTTAAGTAAGATGCTTCTCTCTACTATATTATGTCTATGTAATTTGCATTTATATCAAAAGTCTAAAATCCTGTAGGAATATAAGAACCTTGAGACCAGACCAGTATAAATAGAATTAGAACTATCCTATAACAGTGTAGAACTTTAAGAGAGATTGTGTTTGATGTTCGGGATGACCAAATAGCACTCAATGAGAATGGTGATAAGTAAATGTATAAATGCAACCAAGCAAGTTTTTCTGATACATGCAACCAAAAAATGTACATCAAAGGGTGAGTGCTTAGACAATATCTCCTCTGGAAAGTGACAAGGGAATGCCACAACTTTATCTATAAAGCATGGATGGCTAAAACGAAACCGATTATGCTTTGTAGTCAAGATATCAACTATGTTTTGCAATCTCGATAAACGATATATTCAACCTGGTCTTAGCAAATTATTATGTCGGCATTGCCATCATAATTAACTCAGCTGCACAATCATAGTGTTTGATTCTTCCACAAAACCACTAATTATAGTATCAGCTGCAGATGCATCAGTAGCACTAGTGATATCTTTATTGTCATCCAAGGTCAAGAGAATATTGTTACTAATGTTTTATAGTTGTCAGGCCAGTCAATAAAGCTTGGGCTTTATATATTTTCCAACTGCAGCCCTCTTTATTCACCACTTATATTTCATGTAGGCCTATAACAATTGATTATTAATTTATTACTTGTGAGATTTATATTTGAAGCTCGTGTTTTTTTTTAATTACTGCTTCCTTTGACTATTAAGTATCAATAGAAACAGTTTGTACAAGGCTTTACTACAAATAGGGCAGCCTGCAAAGCATATCTCAAAGAGCAAGACAGCTAAAACTGCACGTTGGCTTAAGCCAAAAGCACCTGCAACAATAAAGCCACTAGCAAAGCATTGAAGCTTGTGTTTTGATTGTGTTCCCTATGAAATTTTAACATTCTACTCTTGCAACAATAAAGCCACTTGCTAAGCCTTAAAGCTCATGTTTTGAGTATGTTCCCTTTGAAATTTGAACAATCTACTACTATATTAACACCAACACTTTGATCCCTGCACTGATGTAGAAACAGGTATGCTTTCAACAACCTCAATTATGTAATGAAATATATGAGGATTTATAGACCATGCACTATAATAAGAATCCTCAAAGACAAGACAATTCTAAAGCACCAGATGGTGTATTGGCCATAAGCAAATTTCACCGAATTAAACACTCTCCTCATAGCATCATTGTAATAGCTTCAACTACCTTACCATTCGTAAGATTCACGTTTCTTTTCTACCACAATCATTATATCCTTTTCCATTTGACCACCCCAGTGAATATTGTATATGAATGTGAATCTTTATTGCATGGTTTCTACAGCATATATTACATAAATGACAAACTATAGAAAAGAATGACAAGAACATTCTTTATATATCATGTATATGTGAAGGAACCATTTATCCTTCCAATTAGAGTGCACGCACTTGCTCTTCTCTTCACATTTATTGACTAAATACACATACATCCATTGTTAATAGGAATTAATATTTGCCATTTTCAGGTCTCCATTCTCTGGACAACCTTTTGATATATAATATCTATTAGTATTGTCAACTAATGTAATGTCCACACAGAGATTGAACATGCATCACAGGTTTAAAGCTTGAGCCTCTTCTGCAGTAAGGACTCGGACACAATTATTAAGAATGGTATACATCGCAAAACCATAACATGTCAAAACTTGATACATAAGTTATCTCCCCAATGCGTGTGTAGAAATTTCAAGAATCAGTTCCTCAATGCAAATTCGGAAATTCCACCTGAGGTTCCTCAAAACTATTTCCGATGAGCTATCAGCCTTAGGGCTGAATCTGAAATATAAATTAAGCAGCATACACTTCACTTCTTTCCAACCCAATTCACAAGGCAGCCCTAGAAAATAAATGACAAACAAGCATATTTCAATGGAACAATGTTTCCAATCCTTAGGTCACACTTCCCAAGCATATAACAGATTAATAGCTTAATATGCACTGGAAAAAGTCATGCTCTCCAAACCCTAGCTAGGAAAACCATAAGAAATCTTAGCCAATAACTCCTATTTAGGAATCACTCCCAACAAAAGCTGGTTGCTCCACCAAAGATACTCAACAAGCTAACATACATACCACCAAGTCCTCCATGGCACCTACACTTTTATCCCACAAGTGCACAAGAGAAAACAAGATAGTCTCCTTGTCCACATCAAGCACTCCAAATAGCACTAGGGTTTGCAAATGCCACAAACCCCTGGTCTCCTTCTCTCACAAGAACTACAAGAACAAGTGTTCCTTATGTTCTTCTAGGGTTTCTCCCAAACCCTAGATTCCTTGTCATCTTAGGGCAAACCCTAACCCTAGTATTCTCTTGAATATCCTCAACAACCCTAGTGCTCAAGACAAAGAGTAAAACATAGTGAACAAGTACAATGAAAGATACAAGTTTACTCTAGCTCTCACATTTCTAACACAAGTATGTGATAACAATGATGTAGGATAAAGTTAAAAACATATCTTTATTATTACGAGATTGACAAAGTATTTGTGGAAATATATAGATTATAGAAAATTGAATAACAATTGAATGATATGAACTAATGATGTTACAATGAGCCTCGTGACTAGTCACAAGGATAAGGGGTGTCTGCCCTTTGAGTTTTCATTAACCTAATGATTATATATCATTATTATTATTATTATTACATGATGATTGAAAAGACTCTCGCCTCTCTTAATATCTATGAAAGGTGAGGTTGACCAACAATAATAAAGGCGGTCATGTGACCCATGGAAAATTTTGGGGGCTAATATTCGTAGGAGGGCTAATTTTCCATGGTTTTTACAAAAAAAAGATTCGCCAATTTCCAATTTATTATAAAAATGATTCGTTCAAATTTTACAATATAAAATTATTTTATCTTAAAAATCGCCAACATTATATAGAAAATATATATAATATCATTATAAATTTGAATAATTTTACAAATACATCAATAAACATTTTATAGTTTGCATATTAGGGACTAGTGAGATTTGCCATTTTTTTAAACTTCAAGATAATTTTCCATCTTTAAAATTATCCCTAAGACTCATGTCCACAACAAACAACCTAACTAAACACTAGATAGCTCCACATGTGAAGCGCTCCAACACTAAGTGACACATGCAAAACTCCAAGGTACGTATGTCCACCAAGCAAGGGTCTTAAGGTGAGTGCTCCACAAGTAGTCCTCGCTGTGTTGATTTGGGGCAGCATCGAATGTGCTCTAAATCTCAAATTTTGTGAAGAGGCTTAGACACATGTATTCGAGATAACCCAGAAATCGTTAGGGGAAATTCCACCCCGATTGTATTTTATTAAGAAAATTAATTATTTTAAATTGACCCTAAGTCTAAACTTAGGAAAAATAAAATAATTGAAGTGAATTAATAGAATATGGGTGTGAATGTTCTAGAAAAGGCGAATCAAGTTAAAATTTAGTCTTAGCCATTAATTAGAGATCTAATCTGGGTTGTTGAAGCTTCAATGAGAAGACTATAAGAATGGGTTGAAGGGTCATTTCGAAAAATACACCGAGAGGATCAAGAGATCGAATTTTCTTTAGTGAGCAGTGCTCAGAAGAAAACTTTGATCGAGAGATTCTACGCAGAGAGGGGCAAAGATAATATTCGAAGACAAACCTTTCTCGGTCAGAGAATCATCAGCAAAGAGGGTAGAGAGAGATCCACCAGATCCAGCGCAGAGCCAGAGAGGCTGATGCAGAACCACGCAGAGGGCAAGAGGAAATCCGAAGAATTTGCTGAAGAATCAATTTCAGAAGCCCGGAGCCGGGGTGTGAGACCGGGAGGCAGAGATCGAAGATTCCTGAGAGCGGATAGATCCACAGACTAAGTGACGCAGTACCCAGAAGGGTTGACGTTGGGGTTGCGTAGAGGCTATCAGAGGCAACTCATTCAGTGGTCAGATCAGCTAGGATTTCCAATGATAGTGTAAGGTAACCTCACTAATCCTTCTGTCAGTGATATTTTCTGTAACTGAATTGTCGGGAGAGGCATCCAAAGATGTATTCAGAAATTACTACTGCATAAAAATAAAACCCTCAACTACTGCACCAGTTTTCCCGCATTGGGTTTTTTTCCAGGGACATCTGTCCAAAAATAATGGTGTCAAATGTGTTTATGACATTCTTGTTTCAGTTTTGTTTCCGCACTTTAATTATTTCCGCAGTTTATTTAGTGAAGGTTGCAGTGTGTTTAATTCGATGTTGTCGTAGCAATAAACTGAATAATTAACTTATTAGTTAGAAGAATTAATACCAGTTGTTGCAATAGGGATCCAGTTTTTAGGAATTTTCACACATTGCTCCTCCTCCAAAGGCCTCCAAAGCTCCAATGCCCCCTCCTAACCCATGCATACCTCCAATTTCACAACATCTACATGATCACTCCTCAACCTAAGCATCAACAAGTCAAGCGTAAGCCTCCATGCAAGCAACAGAATGTTCCCATGAAACCTAGGATTCTATTCATTCCACCAAGATGCCCAATGCTCCTACTCCAAGGGGTCATCCTCCCAAGTAACCAACCAAACTCCATAGCTACACTCCATGAAGATAATCACTAAACCACATAGGTTATGCTCCAAGTGCCACATAAGCATCAAGCCAAGGCATAGCAATCCATGAGTAAGCTATCTCCAATGTGTGTGCCCAAGGGTAGAAACAGACCAGGCATCCCACATCACATAAAGCAACCTCAAGCATGATTCTATCACTCGTCTCATAATAACCCCAAAAGTTAATAGCAAGACATGAGAGCTCCTTAAACAAGAACGAACAAGATTCATAATTCAAAGTACATTATAATTTGACATCAAGCAAGTTAACTACTTATATGAAGAGTACTATACTAACTATCGCAATAAGATATTCGACCACCTTTAGGCTTCAACCTAGCATTGAAGTAAATGGAATGAATATCAGCCGACCTTGGTTTGATGCCACCAATAATTAGTTATGGACATGAATTAAAGAGTCTTTAACTCTAACTCGAGGGTGTAGCTCACTTGGCAAAGCATGTTATGTAAAGTGTCATGTCATTGGTTCAATCCCCTCTATTAACCCTTGTCCACGTTAGGGGTGACATGGTGCACTTAGTAGTTATAATGGTAGCGAACAGAATCGACCCCATGTCATGCAAGTATGAGACCACCCCAGTTGCCGACTCCATTAGTCGGAGATGATTAAAAAAAAAAAAAAAGAGTCTTTAACTCTTGATAGTTTGATATGCCTTCAATTTCTAACACAATTCAAATTACTTTATAATTACTTATAAAAGAGTACTATACTAACTATCACGAGAAGAGTTTTAACCACCTTTAGGCTTCAACCTGCAAGAAAAATTAGCATTAGAGTAAATGGAACAGTTGTTAGTAAATCTTTGTTTCATATACCACCAATGGTTAGTTATGGGCATAAACTAAAGATTCTTTAACTCTTGAAGGTCTGATATGCCTTCAATTTCTAGCACCCTTGCTTTAATTTGTAAATTATTTTGATAAGACATTTTTAAACTAAAATCTCCCCCATCCATTGTAAGGTAAGTCTTACTTTTAGAATCCCAGGTTTTGTAGTACTTTTCTAGTGCCATAGTTTTTCCCTCTTGAATGTAAACGAAATTTCCACTTATTATTTTGCCCCATATAACCATAATTTCAAGAAAACATCTCTTATAAGGGTATAACTTATAATGGGTTAGTTAGGGGCGAGGAGGGCACCTTGTCTATGATCTTAATAAACCAAAAGTCCCGGTGTTTGCTTTAGGGACTAGGAATAGCCACAAAGAATGCAACAACAACACTTGTAGTCCTTCAAGGCACTGCTCTACAAACAAGGGGGTTGAAAGTTGATTGTGATTAGAGACTCAAAGGGAATTACTTGTGCACTCCTCTCTCTTGTTAATCTAAAGCTTTGCCAAAATATACCAATAGCCAAATTTATGGGACTCAACATCAACCACATTCATTATTTCCAAGTTTTACGAATGCTAAATGTTGAGGTGAAATGGCAATCAAAACACAATGCCCAAATGCAAAAAGGAAGTTTGTGTGTAAAGTTGGTTTGGGGAGAGGGGGGGGTCGCAAAGGGGAAGTATTCCATCTCCACATGCCCCCTTCCATGAAGTGACATACATTAACAATGGAAGCTCCCTCCCTTTACAATGTTACATCCATCTGGTCATGAGAACAAGGTCAAGGAGGACTTTTAAACAACCCCAATGCCTCCCTGTTTAATTGTATGAACTTTTGCATTCCAGTCCAAAAAACCATACTTCAACGACCATGGTCCCGACATGTAATGATTTGGTACATCCATGACTTAATGCAAACCCTACTTGTCATATTAAGCAACCTCAACAAGCAAGATATTCAACAACTAGGGGGTCTACAAAGATGGCATTATTTGCATTTCTCCTAGACACTTTGAGTGCTAACAATTCTTCTAGGCCTCGTAACATCAAAAAGTCTATAATTGTCTTGGATTGGGAAGCGTCCTGGAACATAACCATTGATATAATAATTGTTGCATCCTTTGCAAGCTCAAAAGTCTTCCAAAGGGGCTCAACTAGTTGGAGAGGGATGTAGCAACAACTCAAGTGAATATGAATTATTTGGCAATTCAATGGAAAACATGGAAAGATGGTCTCGAAAAGAAGAATTTAGAGAATAACTGGAACATGGAATTTAGAGAATAATAGCTAAAGTAGAAGTCTACGTGGATGTAGCAGTCTACATGGATGTAGCAGTCATCATATAAAGGAAGTAGCTTTTGGTAACCTCATTGAAATCATGTGCAGTGCATATGGTTGAAAGAAAGTCATCTAGCATGATAGAAGGAATTCATCATACATCATCATCATGAGAAAGGAGCTTCTTCCAGATTAGGATAATCTAGATCCTCTATTGGAATCTTCATTAGAAGGTTCACCTCTCTTGGAGGAAGCAAGTGTCTCGTTGAGAATTCTACCTTGTATGGGATTCATTGTCTAGAAGGATGATGGTATGGTGACAAAGGAATGCAGCACATCAAGATGGTTGAAGTACTCCCAATCAAGGAAAGGAAGTCTAGATGACCAAAAGAAGAAAAGAGGTATGTATGCATATGTTTGACAAATTAAGTCATGTCATCGTATAGTTGCAGATAGCATGGGTAAGTTCTCTACCTTGTGAGCATGGTCGAAGAAAAGGGATCTCTTCCTTTGAAAAGATGCATGAAGGCATGGTTCACATATTGACTAGATGAAATCAACATAATATGTCCTCATATGGAATATGAGATGGTTGACAAAGATGAAGGAACTGTTGATGAAAGCTCTTAGGGAGCAATATGTGAAGAAAAAAAGAAGAGATCATGAAAAGTGCAACTATGGTCACGTGGAAAAGGAAATCAACATCTGATGACTAGAAGAATTGGCCATGATATATTCAGAGAGAAGGCATGAAGACCCTGATAAGGTCTATAAAGAAAGGAGACCCTTGACATTGAAATTCTTGGAGATGTGCTTATGAATGTGCAGGATGTTGATGTTGCAAGCAAGATGTCATGACGAAAGGCCATCACAAAAGATAACTATGATTTGGTTCATTTTTTATTTTTGAACAAACATCTAGATGGGTTGATACAGGCCTTCCGAAAGAGAGTTGTAGATGTCACCTACAACTAACACTCATGTGGTTGGATGAAAGATCCTAAAGGAAACATGACTTGGAAGAGGTAATTGTATGAAGAAAAGCCAGATGTGGATTAGAAAATCACTTTCTGATGAAGAAAAGGATGACATGACTAACATGGTTTGTGAAGTGATGGATGATCGATGCCCTACGAAGAAGTCCCAAAAGATGAAGGCTCCATAATGATAAAGATGAAATTCATGACATCAAAAAGAGGAGCTCTTCAAGCAGCTAAAGATCTCCACCAAAGGAAAAAAGTTGTTGTTGGAAGCAAGTCCTTAGTTAAGAGGGAGCTTGAACAAGTCCCTGGATAAGACGGAGCTTGGGTACATTCCTTTATAGGAATGGGTACATCTTCCCTGGTTAAGAGGGAGAAATAGACACATCATTCGTGTCTTCATATTGTGAAGAAAGAATGGAGGATTGGGTAAAGCATCTGGCATCTGATACTCTTTGATGATGAGGTAGGGCATCTAAGATAAGAGTAGTTGAAGAAGACCAATATTCTTTGAGGACTGGGAATCCAAGACAAGAATAGTCCTGGAAGGACATACCCTGTGAACACCCGAATGGGGTATGTGCCTTGAGAGATAACGATGACGATGTCTATTAGTCATTGGGCTTGCCAACATTGTGCTCTGATCTTGTGGAGAGATAGAGTTATTATTCAAGGCCTTGCTATGTGACAATGTTGGTTGATATGATGCTAAACAAAGGCTTACCATTCTGACTCTTCTTATGAGAATTCTTCAGATTGAGAATGTCCAAGTACCTTGTGTGGATTATGAATACCTCCCTAGTTAAGAGGGATAGTTGAAATATGTAACAAGGTTCGGTCTTCATAATGACATATGTAATCATGATTTTTATGTATTTAATGTAAAAAGTAAGATAAATTTATTATTGTTGTTCTTAAGGCATGGGTTTCATGCTCAAGGAAATTTATTTTATAGGTCAAGCACCCATTGAGTGCTTCTAAGTTTGTCATTGAGTCATTTGAGTCATGGTTAGGTATTGAAGACCCATTTGGGCATGTTACCCATTTGAGTCAAAGTAAAGTCAAAAGACCCTCCAAGACCTCGTCATGACACAAAGATCAAGTCGGCCTACATGAAGGGACAAGTGAGCCTAAAGATAGTAATCCATACCCCTCAAAATCCTATATATAAGAAGGAACTCGACCTCATTTGGACACACACTCAAGCAAGTTCGATCCCCTAAGATAGAAGTTGGAAAAAGGACGAAAAAGAAGAAGAGCAAGATCGAAGTTTTGGGCCCCTCTCTCTCTTGTGTTAGGGTTTCTACAGTTACTCGGCAAGACGAAATTATGAAGCTGCTAGGTCGAGATTCTAAAGTTGCATCGAAGTTGTGAAGTTGCAAGGTGGAAGTTGTGAAATTGCATCAACATCGAAGTTGTGTCGAAGTTGTAGAAATTGTGGTTGGGGGTCGAAGTTGCTGGAGAAGTTGTTGGAATGTCGAAGTTTGTTGTTGGAAGTTGTGCAAATCGGGAAGGAAGGTTGACTTGGTCTTGGAGGAGTCTTGTTCAAGGGTCATGGGTCTTGGAATTCGTCAATTGAAGTTCTATAAGAAGGGAAGAGTTCTTACGGGTTTTCCTCTCAAAAGGACAGGTTTTGGCCCTGGTTGATAGCCTATATCTTGTGTCCTCTCTTCTCATTGTTCTTTATTGTTTGGTAGTTGTTTGATGATAAAAACACAATAAAAATCAAGTTGAAGAAGAAGCTAATCAAGATAAGTAAAAAGATATCACAAGCAGTTATCAAAGTAAGAGAAATCACCTAATCTACTTGCCCCTATATTTCTCAACACAAGCAAATATGTACGCGCTCCTTCAAGGCCTCTTATTAGCGATGTCATTCTCAATAAAATCCCTCATAAATATAAGCGACTCAAACAACACAATTAGGCATCTCGCTCTTAAGACTAGTCCCTCAGATGCAAAACTATCACATTGTACAATAGAATCACTTCCCTAACAGAATCATTCTCTAACATCCAAGTCAAGCATCTTCTCGGAGCACTTAATAGTGCCTCGAACAAACTGGCAAACCAAGCACTCCAACTAACACCTAGAATCATGATGACCAACGGAACCTTAAGGCAAGCTTCCATCCCAAAGTCATCAAACATGAGCATGTTAAGAAGGGGCAAGTGTCACAAGGGTGTTGCATGCGAAAAACGTGGCACCGATAGATATATGTAGGAAGTAGCATACTTGAGCTGCCATCTAAGGTTCACTTGGGAGTCTATGATAAGTGTTGGGTATGTGTTATATTCTTTACATGGGGTATGTGTTATATTCTTTACATGACTAGCCCCACACGTGATACATTATGTGAAGTGTGGCAGGGGGGATCACAGGGGTGCGGTAGCCCCCCTGTTCAGGGGGGTCGCAAGGGAGGGTGATATCCCCCCCCTGTTTGGGGGGTTGCAGGGGGGGTGATAGCCCTCCCTGCGAGGGGGTTTGCAGGGGGAGGGGCGTCATAGAGACGATGGTAGCACCCCCTGTTCGGAGGGTCGCAGGGGGCAGTAAGTAGCCCACTTGTTCGAGGGGTTGCAAGGGGGGTGGTAGCCCCCCTGCTCAAGGGGTTCCATGGCAGCAATAGCCCCTTTGCTGGGGGATTTGCAGGGGGTTGGTAAACCTTGTGGATGGGTTCGAGGCAGAGCCCTGAAACCTTTTTTTTTTGTGCAGTCCCACCCATGGTTTTGTACATGGTTTTGTGCATAGTGGTTTTGCCCATGGTTTTGTAGATCCAGTCAAGGGAACTACAACTATTTTCTAATCTAGGGTTAATGGATTTGGAATTTAGGAATGCTTCTACATTTTTATAATGTATTGTAACTTTGAAAAGAATATAATGAAAAATCAATCTAATTTTCTCAGTTTTGGGTTCCAGGAGAAAAATCTGTGTATATTTTATTTTCTCACCATTGTATATTTTATGTTTTTTTTTAAGAATTCGTTTCCAGGTATTATCTATACATGTTGAAGTTAGAGAGAAAGCGATCTAGCTAGATTTGAAGGTGCGCTAAATTTGGCAGAGGACCCACCAAAACTCCACTAACAGTCAGATTTTATTTTTCTATAATGTTTGACTTAGGAAACAAATAATTTTTCCTAGGTGGGCGGCAACTCAATCTCACCCCTTGGATCTTTTGATTCTCAACCATTGAGATCAATTGAGGGGCATAAGTCGATTTAAGAGGGAAAAAGGGTAGCTTTGAGCTTAGTACGCATCAAATTGTTTGGTGAAGGCTTCAGAGGGAAGCGAAGCTACAACAAGAGGCAGGCTTATGCAACACGAAAATAACAGAGAAGTGTGTAGCAGTTGTGGGATAACAACATAAGTGCCCAACACTCGGCATTTGCACAGAATGGGCACGCAGAGGATGTAGTACGGCCTGTACAAGCCACGATTTGGGTCGATTTCCAGCATGGCTGAGTAGATTTTAGGGAGAAAATCATAAGGTCGGTCTTCCTTTGTAATATCCCCTTTCTTGATCCCGTCAAAAGTGGATAGAATTGACCCATGGCATTTCTTGATGGTATTTTCCCATGGTATTGACCCATGGTATCTCTTGTTGGTATTGACCCATCAAGCCTATAAAAGGGGAGAGAAGCTAGGCATTTAGGGCATTCTGGATTATCTATTTTATTATGTTTGGGTTGAGAACCTGGCCTGGCCAGTTCTTTTATTGATCCCGGGACGAAAACCCTGCGGTAATGTTTATGTGGTGGATCCATTCAGGATTCACAATTGGGCTTCAATTTCTTATATGTGTTGTGTTCCGTGTTTTTATATGAAATACCTAGATGTGTTGTTTTATTTAAAATTTATTGATCCTCGGGATATTACAGTGGTATCAGAGCTGTGCATCCTGCCAGCCTGAGAGTTTTATGCAAGGAACTTCGGTGAAATTTATTTTTCACCCTAGCCAGCATTTCTCACTTCGGTGATATTTATCACCCTAGTTGGATTTTTATTTTTTAGTAAATTATTTTTATTGGGAGACATAAGTGAATGGAAAGTCATTTATAAGTCTGTGGGTTAAATTTGTGAAAATATTTAAAGGCATGATTGACAAAATCATTTATAGCTTCTTATGAATAAATGTACCCATGATATTTATTCATGTGTATGGAAGATTCGTATCTTTTTTGCAAATATGGTCATTGTTGAAAGGCTGGAAAATTATTGCTAGACAGGGATCATTCTCAGGTTTCTCATTAGCTAAGTATTGAGATCCATTGATGCCAATGTCGTCATTTTATTTTTGGAAACGCCACAAGAATCAACATAATGATATATCAGTCGATTCTTTGGGCTACAATACTTCTGTGGATCAAAGATGGCAACAACATACAAATCAGAAGCAAGAACAGAGCGACAGGCCTTTCTCTCGAAAGGTCCATGTTATTCTTCAGCAGTCAAAAGATATCCGGAAGGAAGATGTAACAAGCAAGTGTCTCTTCGAACTTGGATCCAAATTGCAGGGTACAAAATCAAAAGATGTTCTCCTACAACTAGACAGATTAAATGCGGCTTTGAGCTTGATAGATAAATCAGAATGGGAAGGGTCAAGTTGGGCCTTGAAGCCATCCATGCTTGCCTTAATACAACCTAGGTTCTTGGAGCATTCTTGTGAAAATGTTAGACTCACCGTCGCTTCTTGTCTCAGTGAAATCATAGCCTTAACAGCACCGCTATTGCCCTACAATGATGACATCATGAGGAGGACTTTTCGGGTAATGATAGAAGCACTCCAAGGGTTGGACAACACAACACCACCATCCTTACTTTTTTTCCAGAAGCGCACAATTTTGGAATGCATGGCGAAATTCAGATTTGGTATGCTTATGTTGGATCTAGAGTGTGATGATTTAATCCTTCAGATGCTCCAATACTTCTGCAATGGAATTACAACGTCTCATCCAAACTACATCAAAACAGACATGCAAAAGATCATGTCTCCTATCTTAGGAGAAGATAGGGCCATCTGCGAACAATTGAGATCCAAATTGTTGGCCATTTGGAGGAAGGAGCTAATTGCATCACTTGCTGCTTATGAACTAGTTGAGGGGTTGATCAAACAGAGCATCGAACTACTTAGAAAGAAGTTAACCAAGGAGGAACTAACAAAGATTTGTGGAGACAGCAAGAATGAACTAAGGAGGAAAGGCGTATGCTTTGTATGCAAGGGAGTTTGGGCACTTGACCATTCATGTCCAGACAATAAGGAGGCAACAAGGATAGCAAAATTAGAGACTTCTTCAGATCATGGGGATTCATCCATTGATGGGTTCGCTGGTTTTCAGGAGAGGATCTATGAAGGATCTGAGCAGTCAAGTACAAATGGTGAACAACAACATCATGCTCTTCAAAGAAACTTGCAGGACAAGCTGAGTAGTCAGCTTGACAAAGTACATGACGAAAGGAAAGATGCAATTCCTCCTGATGTTGTGGTAGTTGAATCTATAAATACAACGGATGATATCCATAAAGAGTATGGGAAATCAGGTATAGACAAAATTCCACCAGTACATCCATGTTTGGCAACTAGAGAGGATGGAAAACTGATCCTCACATGTGAAGAGGTCCAGGATGAATACACCCAAGGAGAATCAAATGAGGAGAGGATCATGCATTTTCAGGAAAGGATCATTCATTCCAAGGCAGGTCTTATGTTGTTGAAGAAAAAATTCTGGACAGTCCGAGACACTGTCTTACAGGAGAACAGAAAATTTGAGGAACTCATAGGGAAATGTGCCAAATCATCGACCAAGTTGTCTAGTATTGAGAAAAAACTCAAGTCCCTCACAAGGCCGCATGAGGAGTACAATCGGGAGTCCCATAGCAGCACTCTACATGAATACATAGATAAGGCTTGCAACACCAACAACCCACCTTTATACATTGGGAAGAGAAGGGAAGAGTTCTCCAACTGCATCAGGTTGGGTAACCAAGTAGAGAAGCATGAATTGAGCATCGAACGACATCAACATAGTAGATTTGTAGATATTCATCCCTCCCCAAGTCTGGATTGGCGAGAGATTATGAGTTGGTATTCTATCGATAGGTTGATTCTTTGGAGGATACTCACAGTCGAGGGCATATTGCAACTTGGGCCCTTTGGTGCAGACAACGATGGAGGGTTGAAATGGTACCATAACCCACAGGTCCCAGGATTTAGGTGGCATTGGGATCCAGGAGAATTCATTGGGGAAATGATTGGCCAAAGGATTGTTTGGGATCAAGGTAAATCTATTACAGGAAGGATTGGTCAGAGGATTGTTTGGGATCCAAGTATTGAAGGATCCATTCAGGATCATTCAACATGGAGGGCACATTGGATTTTATGGGATCCTGGTATTGATGTACAAATGCTTCTGTTGTGGATAGAAGTGGATCGCTTGAGGACAAGCAATCTTTGGGCGGGAGGATTTGTAATATTCCCTTTCTTGATCCCATCAAAGTGGATAGAATTGACCCATGGTATTGACCCATGGCATTTCTTGATGGTATTTTCCCATGGTATTGACCCATGGTATCTCTTGTTGGTATTGACCCATCAAGCCTATAAAAGGGGAGAGAAGCTAGGCATTTAGGGCATTCTAGATTATCTATTTTATTATGTTTGGGTTGAGAACCTGGCCAGGCCAGTTCTTTTATTGATCCCGGGACGAAAACCCTGCGGTAATGTTTATGTGGTGGATCCATTCAGGATTCACAATTGGGCTTCAATTTCTTATATGTGTTGTGTTCCGTGTTTTTATATGAAATACCTAGATGTGTTGTTTTATTTAAAATTTATTGATCCTTGGGATATTACATCCTTCCAGATGTAATTTTTCTCTAAAAAAATTTTATTTGTTGAGACTGCCCTAATAGAAGCCACCAGACAAGCAGGTTTTCCCGTGTTGGGTTTATGGTGATGTGAATGTGTTTTTATTTATGGGTTTCTTGTTAAATTTTTGTCGCATGTTCAGTTAGATAAAACTTGGCATATTTGTGGAAGAAGTTAAATTTCAATTTTAGTTATTTACTCATAATTCCCAGAAAATAGTTAGCTTGGTTTTTAGATAAACTAACATGGTATCAGAGCAAAGCTTTGTATAAAGACTAGTCACTATGGAAAGAGCAGCGTAGAAGAGGGAGTTGCACTAGGGTTACAGGCACAATCAATTTATAGCCACGAAAAGTACACTTAGCTAGCCAGACTATGCAGCTAGTCAACCAGATTTGAGCAAGGGTTTGGGAAAAAAGTCAGCCACGAAGGTGGCATTTCAAGGTTTGAGACTAGAACACAGTTTGGACAGAGCCTCCAACTTCTATGCTTCCAGAGAGAGGATGTTTGTGGTGTTGAATGACCAAGGGGTCAAGGAGTTCGTAGCAAAACTCATGGCTCGGCCACAAGACCCTCAGCAGTTAGCTCAGCATAACAAGAGGCATGCTAGGGCAAAGAGGATAATCCTTTAGCGGTCAAGGACCATATTATTTCTCTCATATCAGGCAAGAAGGCAACACATGAGATGTGGACAGCAATCTTGAACTTGTATCAGGGCATCAGAAGCAAGGAAGCTGGTGTTAAAAGACAAACTCAGGGTGATACGCATGGCCAAGGGGGAGTATATTGCATCCTACTTGACCAAGTTCACCCCAAGTTCATGATGAGCTTGCTGGGGTGAATAAGAATGTTTCAGACAGTGACCTAGTGAGACTTGTGTTATCAGGGCTTCACAAGTCATGGGATAACTTCCATGACGCAGTCACAGGCAAAGAAAATCTTCCTGACTGGGTGCGGTTATGGAGTGACTGCATGCAAGAAGAAATCGAGAGGCAGTCAAGATCTGGAGTCTGGCACCCATGTCAAGCAGGAGGATGAAGAAACTTTTGCCCTAACTAGCAAGGGCAAGAAAAATGCAGGGTCAGCTAAGTCTAGCTCCAAAAGTCAGAAAGGGAAGAAATATTTGTCTAAAATTAAGTGTTTTTAGTGCCATTAGTTTGGACACTATGCTACCAAGTGTCCACAGAGAAAGAAAGGGTCCAAAAAGGACCAAGTAGCAACTGTTGTTTAACTAGATGAGTTCAATTCCAAATTTGAGAAGGAATTTTCTCTCATTGGATGCATGGCAAGTTCAGTGTCCAGCAGTGTTTGGTTCATAAACAGTGGGGCTTCACGTCTTATGACCAGGTGTAAAGAATTTTTCAGTCAGCTTACTGAAAAAGACCAGAGAATCACCATAGAGCTTGGTGATGATGGCAAGTACTCAACCACGGGTATGGGTAATGTCAAATTTGAGAGGGAGTCAAGTAGTCCCCTCTTTCTCAAGGATGTCCTCTATGTACCAGGGCTAAAGAAACACCTTGTTTCAGTTTCAGCACTTGAAGACAAGGGGTATGATGTCACTTTCAGCAAAGGAAAAGCCCTTTTGAAACCCTCTAACTCAGCAGAATAGGCCAAGCAAATTGGATTAAGGGTGAAGGGGCTCTACAAATTGTAGTTTGACTCAGCAACAGCGTTGACCAGCAAGGTTGGTTGTGATCAAAACAAGAACACAGGGGAACTTTGGCATAGATGGATGGGGCATTGAAGATATTGCAGGAGATAGACACCGGGTTGTCAAACTGCAGCATGGACAAACATGACATGTGCAAGGGTTGCACACTTGGAAAGTATGCAAAGACTTCTTTTCCCAACCAAGACAACAGAGTTGCAACTATTTTAGATCAGGTACACTCAAATGCATGTGGCCCTTTCTCTTCTCCTCCCATGGGTTATAGATATTATGTCATTTTTATTGATCATTATTCTAGAAAAACTTAGATATTTTTCATGAAGAAAAAGCAGGAAGTGCTCTCTAAATTTCTAGAATTCATGGCCCTAGTTGAAAACCAGTCAGGCAGAAAGATTAGGGCCTTGAGCAGTGACAATGGCAATGAGTATATCTCAAATTCCTTCAAAGACCTTTATGACAAGGAAGGAATTAGGAGAGCAATCACAGCTCCCCATAATTCTCAACAGAATGTTGTAGCTAAACGAAAGAACCGCAGTATTGTTGGAGAGGCCAAAGCTATGTTGCATGACCAGGGGTTGCCTATGTTTTTGTGGGCAAAGGCATGCAAAACAGCAACGTTCCTACAGAATAGCAGTCCACAAAAAGTTTTGGAACGAGTTATGCCAAAAGAGGCATTCACGGTCAAAAGCCTGATTTATCTCACTTCTGCATCTTTGGCAGTTTGGTGTATTGCCATGCGTCCAAGGATAGCAGGAAGAAGCTGCAGCCCATCGTTGAAAAGGGTATTTTTGTGGGCTACAGCGAGACATCTCAGGCGTACAGGGTGTACATTCCAGCATTGAGAAAAACAGTGCTTAGACGTGATGTGAAATTTGAGGAAGCCAGGGCTCTCAGGAAGTTCCTAGAGCACGAGCAGTGTGCAAAGCAGGAGGAACAACAAACTCCCAAGCAAGAAGCTCATCTAGCTTCTCAGTGGCAGTAACAGTCAATGGGTGGATAGGTCATACACAAGGATGATGAGGAGACAGTGCAGGACAAGGAGAGGGATGAGAGACTGGAGGCAGCCACTCAACCAGTGACTCCTAGTACAAGGAGAAGGACGACCAAGTGGGCTGAGAAGCTGATTCAGAAGGCCCAAGTCCCAGGGGAGGGTTGGGGCACCCAACTCTAGCTTCAGGCAGGGCACACAGCCACAGAGATACTCTGGCAACATGGCACTTATTACAGTGCGAGATGACTCAGAGCCTTCTAGCTTCAGAGAGGTTGAATCTCAGCAAGTCCAGAGAGATGTTATGGCTGAGTAGTATAACTCCATTATGCAGAATGGTGTTTGGGAAGTTGTGCCAAGACCGGAGCACAAGACAGTGATTGGATCTAGATGAGTCTATAGGATTAAGTGTGGAGCAGATGGGATTGTAGAAAAATACAAGCACAAGTTTGTAGCCAAAGGCTTCTCTCGGGTTGAGGGCATAGATTATGACGAAACATTTGCTCAAGTTGCCTGCTACTCGTCCATCAGGACTATTATTGCCTTGGCAGCACAGATGGGGTGGAAAATCCACCAAATGGACGTCAAAACAAACTTTCTCAATGGAGAAGTTGAGGAGGAAATTTACATCGAACAGATGAGACACACAACAGGCAGTCGCATGTGTGCAGGCTCAAGCGAGCTATCTATTGGCTCAAGCAGGCCCCAAAAGCGTGGTAGTCGTGCATAGACAAATATCTTCTTGGATTGGGCTTCAACAAGAGTGAAGCTGATCCTAACTGTACTTTATTGTGGTTGGAGGGCAACCTCTCATTCTTGTACTGTACGTTGATGATCTCATCTTGACAGGGGACGAGATGCTCATCAGGGAATGCAAGACTTACCTTCCAACAGAGTTTGACATGAAGGATGTAGAATTGATGCACTACTTCCTTGGATTGGAATTTTGGCAGGTTGATGGGCAGAATTTCTTAGGACAAGGCAAGTACGCTCTGGAAATTCTCAAGAAATTCAGGATTCAGGATTGCGGGCCTATGGCCACTCCTTTAGTGACAAATTGGAGGAAGATAGATGCCAGTTGGGCAGAACATGTGGATGCTACACTCTACAAGCAGTTGATAGGGTCATTGATGTATTTGGTGAACACACGACCAGATATTTGCTATTCAGCAAACCAACTCAGTCAGTTTATGGTAGAACCCACAAGAGTGCATTGGGTAGTTGCTAAGCATGTATTGAGGTATCTCAAGGGCACATTTGACTTTGGGTTGTTGTACAAGAGAGTAGATGAAGTGAAGCTGACAAGCATTGCAGATGCCGATTGGGTAATGAGTCCAACAAACAGAAAGAGCAATTCAGGTTGCGCATTCGATGTGGGATCAGTAGTTGTTTCCTGGCTCAGTAGGAATCAAAGATCAGTAGCACTGATCTCAGCAGAGGCTGAATACATGTTTGCTAGTATAGCGGCTTGTGAGGCCATTCGGCTGAGAAAGTTACTTTCAGGACCCTTCAGTCAGAGTTTGGAACCAACAATCATTCACTATGATAATCAGAGTTGCATCATCTTCTCAGATATTGTGTGCAGAAGGGAAAGATCCAGCTTCAGTATGTCCCTACAGTAGAGCATGCAGCAGATATTTTGACTAAGGCTTTAGCAAAGGGCAGTTTTGTATTTCACAGAGATAAGTTGGGTATTGTGGAAAACCACTTCCTCTCTAAGAGGAAGTATTGAAGTTAGAGAGAAAGTGGTCCATCTAGATTCGAGGTGCGCTAAATTTCGTAAGGGAACCACCAAAACTCCACTAACAGCCACATTTTATTTTTCTCTAATGTTTGAACTTTGACTTAGGAAACATTTAAATTTCCTTAAGTGGGTGGCAAATCAATCTCACCCCTTGGATCTTTTGATTCTCAGCCATTGAGAACAATTGTGAGGCCTAGGTCGATTTGAGAGGGAAAAAGGGCAACGTGGAGCTTAGTACGCATCAGATTGTTTGGTTAAGGCTTCAGAAATTAGGGCAGCACAGCTACAGCGAGAGGCAGGCATCAGTAGCACGAAAATAGCAGGGAAGAAGGGCGTAACAATTGTGGGATAACAGCAGAATTTCCCAACACACAACGTTTGCGCAGAACAGGCACACAGAGGAGGCCGTACAGCCTGTACAGACTACTACAGCACAGCCTGCGCAGGAGGGCCATGAGCTGGGTCGATTCCTAGCATGGCTGAGTAGATTTTAAGGAGAAAATCATAAGGAAGGTCTTACTTCCAGATGTAATTCCTCTCTAAAAAATTTCTATTTGTTGAGGTCGTCCTAATAAAAGCCACCAGACAAGCAGGTTTTCCCGTGTTGGGTTTCCTGGGTAAATTTTGTGTCTTTATGGTGATGTGATTGTGTTTTTATTTCTGGGTTTCTTGTTAAATTTTTCTTGCTTGTTCAGTTAGATAAAACTCAGCATAATAGTGGAAGAGGTTAAATTTCAGTTTCAGTGATTTACTTGTAATTTCCAGAAATTAGTTAGCTGGGTTTTTAGACAAACTAACAGTACAGGGTTATAACCTTCAATAAGGAAGCACATATGAAGTTAAGGTCCAGCATCGTGTGACTGGAATGGGATTTGAAGCAACACAGAGTCATTTTCACCGTGCAAATCCTCAATGGGAGCATGATGAATCAGTGAGGGACAGTGATGCAAGGGGCATGGAGATTGTGGCCACATTAAATTGCCAATGATGGTATTAGCCTGTAGCATGAACAGTCAGGATTATACGCTACTACTGACGATGGGAAGATTGTTGGCAAACTCAATGGTTAGAGTGCAAGACAGAGAAGTTGAGATTTCAACGAGGGCTTTACAGTGCTCTCACTGACAATGGTCAGCGAAGGGAAGAGGCAATATGAAGTAGCAGATTAAAAAAGAGTTCAGAATTGAAACTGTTATGGTCAATAGGAAGGTGGACGGATCCATTGTTCAAAATAGGAACCGCAATTGATATTCTATCTATGCATAGGCAGCGGTTCCATCATCTCAACCTCAACCTTCAATGCCTTCAAGCTCAACTGCAAGCTTTGTTGGCTCCAAAATAAGGCGAAACTCAGGGACTGTGGGCACAAGCTTCATCCATCAACTTTGTCTAGCCAATTCAATGCGGCCAACCCAATCACAACCGGGTAGCACCAGAAGGAAATTTCATAATTATAAATGCTAAATAATGTAATTCGGTGATTTTTGTGTGTTTAATGCCATCTAAATATAGTTATATATTAGGTTTTTTTTTAGATATCCATATACGCATAGATGGTGCATTGGAAGTGGACAACTCAATGATGTGAAGGGTCATCCTATATTAGACTTCAAATTTTTTGCTTCTTACTACATTAGGAAAAAAAGGTTCTACTCTTTTAGTGCTTAAGCACATTTTGCTAATACAAATCTACACTGTTACTATTAAAAAAATGTTGTTATTAGGTCAGGTATAAAGCAGTAAACATGCATATCTTTTAGTAGGAGGAATTGGACAGGTCTTCATAGTATTATTTTGGAAGGTTTGTGTCTTTATCTATGGTTTCCAAACCATGGCTACTCAAAAACATCTATTTTTGTATCTCTCTGTTGTATAGTTTGGTCGTAACCAATTTTTAATATAGATTTTACCCATTACAAGGAAAACACTTATATTGGGTTAAGCTTTAAAGTGATAGTTAATGATCTTAATTCATCTATTTTACTAGAGAAATAACACCTTACAAATCAAGGCTTCTTGGGAGCAGGAGCGGGAAGTGACATTTTCAAAAGCTCCCGGGTCGGGAGCGAATCGGGAGTGACAATTTATATTATATATATTTTGATGCATATATGTCAACAAAAGCATGTAGAATGATGAATAAGATATAAAAAGCATAAAAACATGGATTAAACCATATAACATCAATAATCTAGAAGTCATAATCTTCATCAACCACATGTTCACAAATTACAAGTTCTCATTTATATCGCATGTAAGGGTGCACATAACCAAAATAGCATCTAGTGAAATCCATCTCTGAACCAAAAATACATCAACAAATAGGCTCTAGATGGCCTCTAGCATCCAAAAAAATCATGCTACAACAAATACCTACATATCATCAAAATCATTGCCTATCTTGGGATCTTTGTCATTAATATCACCCTCTAAGCATTAACATAAGATAGAAAAAACGTAGATGTCAATCAAGTCAAGAATTTAACTGAGTGATGGGTACATTTTTAGTAGGGTCATGATTGAGAAGTTTGACAACCAATGTCATTAACATCAAGCTATATAGAGGACTTGGTGTTCTTGATTAAATACGAGTTCCATATCCTTGTACATGACAAAATCCAATGGAAACATTGCAATCCCCCCAATCCTAAAATCCTGAAAAACTGATAAGTCTGTTGGATTTTGAGTGAGATTTAAAGTTCTACTTTATCCATATCAAATCCAATGAGGTCAGAACCACTCTCAAAAAGCCTGAGTCATTTCATGGTAATGTTAAATATTTAAGGAATTAACATTACCATGAATTGCATATCAATACTAGGACCATAGGTTGGGTTTCCCCACTCAAAAACTCTTGTTTCTTTGAAAAACCATTGTGTTTGGAACATCTTTTTGAAAAAATTGTGAAAAAGCTAGGGAGCGAATTTTCTTTTTTGCGGGACCGTGCTCTTGGGTTTCTCTCAATTCGCTCCCGCTCGGAACGGATTCGGGGGCGGCACTCCCTCGCAGGCATGTTACAAATAACATAGATTTGATGTCATTGAAATAAACTAACGACAAAACCTACAACCAAATCTAGAAGAAACTAATAGTGGAAACTTACATCTAATTCTAAAATAAATTCCTTAAAGCATTGGCCTAATAAAACAAGATTTGATATCCTCCACCAACAAATATAACATTTTTATCCAAAAGGCCAAAGAACTTGTCAACAAATCATTTTTATAGCATCAAGGTCCTTTGGAGATGGTTGTCCTCTTTCCAAAACATCTTCCAGCTTGATCCAAAGGAAGAAGATGCAAACACCCTAAGACAAACTTGTTTGTTTTTTCACATCTCATCCAACATAGAAAAGTCTTATGTTATGGATCACCCAAAGAGTATTAACCAAGACCATAAATATACTCCCAAAGAATTGTTGATGCCAGTAACATTGAATAGGTACTTTCGCATAGATCTGAGTGTTTAGATGCATGGAAGTCATCCAAAGGACCCTCAACCTTAGCAATTAATTTAATGAGATTAATTATTAAAGTAATTGAATTTTATAAGAAAAAGTGAGTTAAATCTAATGAAATGCAAAAGGTTATTTGCATTAGTTAATTGAATAAATCTCAACCATTGATCTCGAGTGAAGTTGACATATATTCTCAATAGTCAATCACTTTGGAGATTAGGGCTGTGGATTCAGTCAATAACTCAAACTTATAAAAGGCAAGCTAGGTTAAGACAAAATACACATCTAATGAGCACAAGACACGGAGAGATAGTTATTGAGAAATCGAGATAATTGTAGATTAGGGTTGATTCCTCTTACTTGATAATTACTTGTGGGATTTTGTTGGCCTTATATTACTTTATTATATCTTCTTCATCAAGCAATTACCAAAACATAAAATGCATGAAGATCACAAGAACAAAAGAACACAAGATATAGGCTCCAAGCAAGGGAAAAACCCAGAAAAATCCTTCTCTTCTTATAAAATCATATCAAAGTGAGACATCCAAAAGACCCAAAGACCAAGACCTCCTCAAGCACCAAGTCAGCCCTCCAACAAAACCTTCTCAAATAAGTCAAAGTCCACATAGTCAACTCTAGTCAAACTTTATCAAAACTTGCCCAATTCAGTATTTCGGCCCTGCAACAAAGGATTTTCGACCTTGCAACTCAGACCTGAAATTCAGCCCTACAATTTTCAGTCCTACAAATCATACAGTTTCCCCAGAAACTCACATGTGTGAGCAGAAACAGTAAAAAACATAAATTCTTCCTTCTTGCTTGGCTTTCTCTCTCTTCCTCAACCTTCGCACTTCTTTTCTAATTCTCTTGCTTGGAGATCAAACTTGTGAGTGAAGTGGGCTAATTGGGACGAAGTCTCTTCCTTTATATAGCCTTTCATGTGGTCGAATTACGCCTCCTGTAGGCCGACCTCTCCTTGGTAGGGCCGACTTGGTCTTGGGGGTCAAATACACTAACTCAAAAATAATAATTTTCTTTTATTACAAAATGTCCAAATGGGACTTTGACTCGTGACAATTTCTTCTTGACTCAAATAAACCCTAGAAGCATGTAAAACATGCTTCTCTAGAAAAGTAATGATAATAATAATTTTTTCTTTCTCCCTTTTGCTTTTTCATAGAATATAGATTGATATAAGTACAAATACAATAATGAAGATCGAATATAGTTACATTTTCTAATAAAAGTGAGATATTGGGTGGAGAAAAACATTCATCTAAGTGTGTAGATTCCAAAGGAAGAGAACATGGGACAGCGAGGGGGAAGGATTCAACGGCCAGCAAGATCAAAGGATAGGTTTTGAGGGTTTTATCAACTAGGAAATTTTCAGGTTTTGTTGTTTGTAATTCTTTTTAGTGGGCAAATAATTTCCCAAGTAGGGAAGCCCTTGTATGTTATAAAACTAATGTTAATAGACAGCAGATTTGAATGGTATAATTTTCTATGTGCATGTGTATGAGATTGGTATTATTTTGGTTTTGTTGTTTATATTTTATTTACTTATTAAAATTCCAGCAGTGTTTTTTTCAATAAATCTGCAGTTAATAAATTTACAACAATGTATTTACTAGAGGACAAATAGCCAATAGTTGGAGTTAGTAAAACTAGCATGGTATCAAAAGCTTGCACTCTCAGAGGGAGGCCATTTTTTGGGTTTTGCACAAATCAGCTACCAGTGATTTGGTGGAGGTCATTCTTTAAAGGGAAAGAGGGAGACCATACCAGTCAAGGGTTTGGTGGAAATTAAAATTCTGTGGGTGTTTTAAAGGACCAAAACACAGATCCACAGAGATCAGCAACAGATCTATCAGATCTACAAAGAGATCTTAGTAGATCTATAAACCAAGAACATTTTTATTCTTGTGGGTGCAGCTATTTGGGAGAAAGTGCATGAGATGAAACTTGTCAATGTGGCACTGATGGGTTCACCAAAGCATGGGAACCATTTGTCAAGGCAGTCTATGCTCGAGAGAAACTTCCCAACAAGGAAAGGCTTTGGAATGATTGCATCCAAGAAGAGGCTCGAGAGGAGTCTAAGGCCGAAAGATAAGGAAAGGGAGAGGAGAACCTGGCGATAGTTAGTTTGGCCAAGAAGGGAAAAGGGAAGAGTCCCCAAGGGTAATGGTGAGGGATCACAATCGGGGAAGAAGAAAGACTTGAGCAAGCTCAAGTGCTTAATTTGCCACAAGAATGGACATTATGCATCACAATGTCCGAAGAAGAAGGGAAAGGGGAAGTTACAGTAGAAAGCAACATCGACAAAGGTACAGATTGGTGATTTTGCAGCAAAGTTTCAGGACTTCTCATTAGTCTCATGTCTATCTACCAAGACTACCACCAAGAGTGCATGGTACTTGGACGGTGGTGCATTACGCATATGACAAAAGCATGGGACTTGTTTAGTAATCTGACGAAGAATGACTCAAGGGTTCATGTGGAGCTTGGTGATGATGCCAAGTACACAATGAAGGAAGAAGGACCCATTAAGTTCCAACTTAGGAAGCCAAGGACATGTTGCTTGTACAGGGTTTGAAGAACTTTCTCTTAGTCTCAGTGATGGAGGGCAAAGGATATGAGGTCATGTTTAGTAATGGGCAAGTGCCCAATCGTCTAGATGATACTAAACCAGACACAACAGTGGCAATCAGGGTTAAAGAGGACAACTTATACAAGTTAAAGGGCAAACTTGTTTAGGCTTTGGTACATGGTAGCATTGTTGCGAACATCTCGTTAACATCTCGATTTTATCTCGAAATCACGATTTTTTGGCTTAGCCGATGTTTGTCGATTTTTAAAGATATTTTTATGGTATCTTAATTATATTTTTATGGTATCTTAATTTTGCCGATGTTTGTCAATTTTTACCAATATTTTCCCGATTTTTACGATTTTTTTGGTTTTCCAGACCCCGACCAATTTTATCCCGATGCCGATGTTCGCAACATTGCATGGTAGTGACAACCTATGTGAGTTATGGCACATGAGGTTGGGATACTTGCACCACTGAACATTGTTGATCCCGAGGGCGATTGTCACTAGTCTCCTTGATTTCCGTATTGCGCAGAAGGGTGTGTGCAAAGGGTACGCACTTGGTAAGAATGCAAAGGTTATTTTTTTCGAGCAGTGAGAGTAGGTCCAAGAGGATCTTGGATCTCATTCATTTTGAAGTGTGGGGACTAATGTCAATGGCATCAGTGCAGGGAGCTCTATATTATGTCACGTTCATTGATGACTATTCCAAGAAAACCTAGATCTGCTTCATAAAAAACAAGGATGAGGTCTTCAATCGATTCCAAGAGTTCAAGGCCCAAATGGAGAACCAAACAAGCAAGAACATCAAGAACTTGACATCAGATAATGGGGCGAGCACACCTCTAAATGACTTTAAGGATTTTTTCAAGAAGGCAGGGATCAAGAGGGAGATGAAAGTCTCATACAAACCTTAGAAGAATGGGGTTGCAAAGAGAGTCGGTTAATCATCAATTCTACCAAGACTATGATACATGACCACGATTTGCCTATGTTCCTTTCGAGAGAGGTGTCTAACACTACAATATATGTGCAGAATGTAGAAATTTCTTAATCTTAAATCTTATGCAGAAATTATTATTGTTAATCCAGTTAAGCTCCTCCTACTTATGCAAGTTATTAATTGAATACATTCAAGTTAAAATCAAAGCAAAACACATAACAAATCTCTACCAATTCAGATCTAGAATAAGCACATGCACGCATTGACAAAGTGACACAGTTATTTCTGGACAAACTGTCCCCGGAAAAACCAAATGTGAGAAAACCAGTCTCCGGCTGCTGGAGGGTTCTATTATTAAGAATATTTATGAATACACAACTCTGGGTTCTAGATCTGGAAAACACGACAGAGAAAACACTAGATCTGCAGCTCACTGGCTGATCTAGGGCAAAAATAATGACTGATCCACACCCTCAAACGAGATTTACAGAACTCAGCCAAATCTAGACCTAGAAACCCCAGCGCTGTCCCTGAAAGGCTCTACGTCAGCCTCTAAAGCCCCTGAAAGCCTCTGCTTCAACCTTGGAAGTCCTCCAAACCCTTAGCGTTGCTCTGGAAGGGATTGCGTTACCCCAGAATGGGTGACACAATCCTCACTTCAGGTCTATGTGTCAGCCCATAAGGTTTCACGAGAATGCCCAGAGCAACCAACTAACATTTGTTGCTTCACTGGTGTCCTTGAGTTGATCTCTTCTGCGCACTCCCCAGCATTCCTGAACCAGGAATCCAGATGTCCATGGTCCTGGGGTCCCCTCTCCCCCAACATTTAGAAACCTTACTGAGTATTGCTTAGCAAGCCCTGCCTGAATCTCGGCTTAGCTTCCTTGCTTTCTGCGCCTACATGTGTCTTTACAAGTGACCCCCAGCTTCTTTTTTAACTTTTTCTAGTTGACAATCTGTGACTGAATTAAATCTTTAATCAATGGTTAAGATTAAAAGAAAGCTTGATCCGTGTGACTTAAGACAATTTCATCACATGTTTAATTAAATTCACTTTAATTGTTTTATTTTCCTAAGTTTTAACTTAGGAAATACATTAAAACCTAATTTTTGAACTCTAATCTTCATAAATTTGAATGCTAGAGCACAAGCCCCGGTATACCCCAAATACACAAAATCTCAACACTCCCTCTTAGCATCAGGGATGTGCTCTAGAGTATGCACTATGCATTTACATGATTTTGGAGTGCGGTGCGTGGCTGCTGAACGGCCTACGCCACTCAACCTGCTGTACCATTGTTGCCATTCTTCTCACCTAGCCCTTATAGCCACCTTGCTGTAGCACCAACGTTTCTGGCACTACAACTCCCTCTCAATATGATGCATCTGTGCTGCTCATAGCACTATCACTGCTGATCTGTTGCACTGCAACTTCAGTTGTTGAAAGAAACAACTGAATCTCCTGCCCAATCTTTGACAGACAAGTCAAATGGGCTGCATCCTCATCACTGAAGCTCCATAGGCTACAGATCTATGTTGGCATCTAAAAAACGATGCACAGCTACAACTCTGCCTGCATAATCAGACTCCCTCTGCACTACTGAAGTCACATCAGCCCCTTGTGCTAAAACCTATCACGTTGTTGTTGCACTACGCTATCCCTCTAAAGCTTTCTGCGTTGCTGCAGCTCTGCACTTGGTAAGCACTGCAACTCTGCACTTGGTAAGCAGCACTGCTTTGCGTTGTTGAAGTCACATCAGCCTCTGCGCTGCTACTACTTCTATGTTGTTGTTGCTTTGCTCTGCGCTGCTCATCCCAGCCTTCAGATCTACCTCTTCTTCTGCCTCATCTGTGATCTATGCACCCACTGCTCCACTTGTCCCGCTACTGTCTTAAGGCTATCGTAGCTCGCTTGTGATCCAAGAGATGAGCTGCTCAAGGATCCCGCCTCTCTTTCATGTAGCTCATCTACATGTCCATGTCACCCCACCTCCGTGGTTCATGAGCACTCATGGCTGCATCATCTCTTGACCCATCATCTACCACAGCTGCCTTGGAAGAGGATACTTCCTTGTCCCTTTTCTTCTCCGGACAATGGCTAGCAAAATGTCCCATTTCGCCAAACTAGAAGCACTTGATCTTTGAAAGATCCTTCTTTTTCTTCGGTTGCTTCTGCAATGCCAAGGCTGCATCTTCCTCCTCTTCCTTCTTTACTTTGCTCAACGCAGGGTTGTGCTGCCTCTTGGTGAATCTGCGTAGTTCTTCTTGCCATAGGATTGACCACAAGTTGTCCCAATCTAGGAGGTCCACTCTGCCCAAGATACTTTGGACAAAGGTTTCCCACTCATCCATGACTGCATTGAGGGCAATCCTGACTATCACAGGATCATCTACCGTTGCACCTGTTGCAATCAGTTGATCCCTGATTGACTGTAGTCTGAAGAGGAAGTGCTCCATGTCTTCTCCCTTGGCCATCATGAATGACCTCATTTGGTTCTCCAACAACATTTTTCTTTGGACAAACTTTCCCTCATATAGGGAAGTCAAGGCCTTCCACATCTCATTAGTTGTCTTCTTCTCAGTTATGTGTGGCACAATATGATCCTTGATACTGTCCATTACCAGCCGCTTGGCATGCCCAACAGCTTCTTTATGCTTCTGTAGGAGATCCGCATCTGTCGGTGTGGCCAGAGTCTGCTCTGCATGGTCTCTTAGATTGTATGCCTCAAGGACAATCAGGATCCTTGCTTTCCAAACCGAAAAGTTTGAGAGGCTCTCTAGCCTATCCTGATCACGCAGTCCATGAGAGCCATCTGCTCAGAATGTGTCGAAACTTCCTTTTTTCTTTGCTAGAGAAATGGATCTAAGGCCCTTGGTGAAACAGGTGCCTTCTGCTCCTTCTCACACTTGATTTCCCTCCTTGGAAATCTACAAAATCAACTATGATTCATCTTCTTCTTTGATCCTTTGAACAAACTCTAAGTTTCCTTTGGCAAGAAACTTCTTGAGAAGCTAATATCCTCCCAATCTTTGTCACTTGTGCTAAGACTAAAAATCTGAAATCTTCAAAATTTTAACCCCACCAACTTTTATGAATTTCTGCAACTTTTCTACAGACTTTTCCGGATCTGACAGATTCAGATTTGAAACACACTAGCTGGCTTCAAACCCAACCAACGCTATTTCTGAGCTGCCTCTGCACAGTAATTGCGTGGGCTTGCTAGGACACGGCATTGGACAGCGTCACCCTTCCCTCTGCGTGAACCTGCTCCTAAAAACTGCGCTGTCCCTTCAAATCTAATTCTCTGTTGCTTTTCCAACTGCTTTTTGCAGCTAGATCCTTCATATTCTCCTGCTGGTGACCCTTTTAGATCCGCAATTGCTCTGATACCATGTAGAAATTTCTTAATCTTAAATCTTATGCAGAAATTATTACTGTTAATCCGGTTAAGCTCCTCCTAATTATGCAAGTTTCGTCAAGAAGTACCTTCCTTGCTAAGATGGAGTGTTGATGATAGTAACATCGGATAGGTATTTTCACACAAGTCTAAATGTTTAGACATGTGGAAGTCATCCAAAGGACCCTTAACCTTATCAATTACTTTAATTAAAGGAATTATTAAAGTAATTGACCTTTATAAGAAAAAAGTGAATCGATCTAATGAAATGCAAAAGTTATTTGCATTAGTGAATTAAATATATATCAACCATTGATCTCAAGTGAAGTTGAGATCTAATCTCAACCGTCAATCATTTTCGACGATTAGGGTTTGCTCAATAACTAAAACTTATAAAAGGAGGGCTAGGCTAAAGGGAAAGACACATCTAGTGAACACAATACACAGTGAGATAGTGAGATCTCAGTGGTTGGGCGGAGGACATTCAACCAAGTGTGCAGATTCCAGAGGACGAGAACAAGAGACGGCAAGGGATAAGGATTCGGCAGCCAGCAAGATCGATGGACAGATTTTGAGGCTCTTATCAGCTAGAAAATTTCCAAGTTTTGTTCTTTGTGAATTTCCTCTGTGGGCATTTAATTTCCCAAAAAGGGAAGCCTTTGTATGCAGTAAAACTAATGTTAATGGAAGCATATTTGAATGGTATAATCTTCTGTGTGCATGTGCATGAAATTGGTGTTATTTTGCTTCCATTGTTTATATTTAATTTACCTGTTAAAATTCCAGCAGTGCTTTTATTCAGTAAATCTCCAGTTAATAAATTTACAGCAAGGTATTTACTAGAGGATAAACTGACAATATCTAGGGTTAGGAAAGATTTACAAGAATCACATCAAAGAATTGAATCTTCGAAGAAAGCAGCATTTCCATTACAAACAGACATCTTTCAGCTTGCCACAATATTCACCAGGGAAGTATTTCCACAATTTCTTCTAGTTTCAGGGCTCTCTAAGGAATTTGGAAAGCTAGAGAGCACTAAAAGCACATCAAAACATAATAGAGCATTCTATTCGTGTCATTCATTCTTTTTTTCCACTGTTACAATCCAAAGAATACTTGAGCATTTTCATCGGTTCAGAGTTCTTTTCAGCTAATTCAGCATTCTCATTTAGTGTATCAAGTCATACCATTTGAAGATATCAAATTGGTCATATTGATATTATGAATTCATTTCAATGACAAGTGTATCAAGTTGGCTCTTTTGATGATATCAATTTGGTTCATTTGGAGACGCGAGAAGTACTCATAAAAACCCAATGCTTTTGACTAAACTGTTTTAAACAATCTTGATTACATTTGATTAAATTCATTCTCTTTATCACGGAGAATAGGTCCTTGGACTCCAAGGTTGCTGCTCATGTTTGCTTTTAATATTCTTGAGACCTACCCAGTCTATGGGACGTCTTCTCTTAGAATCAAAATGGATAATAGTATGTAATCAGTATTTGATCACAATTTTATCAGGATTTTAAAAGAGATTTGATCAGGAGTGTCACAACTGTGAGTGCTCATTTCTAGTCGGATAGCTCAGTTATGAAATTTCCTGTTCCTCTCAGTTTTGGTTTTTATGATCTCAGATGTTTTTGTATCTAGTTTTAATAGGTTCCCAGGTATTGAAGGCATTAAAAAGATAGATGTTAATATAAACATAAATTTTGATACAGAATTTGTCTCTATAATATTTCTGCTTGAACGATATTAACTTGTAAGATGTTTCTTGATTGTCCAAAAAAGTATCTTGCATGGTGTTTCATGGACTTCACTCACAAAAAATCCATGGACAACAAACAATATTGCCGAAGCAATGCATGGGGGGATTTTAAAACCATGACCTGGACCTGTAAGAAACCAATTATTATGCTTATTGTTGGTTTGATTTTCCTTTAACGTCATCTGAAAGCTGCCTAGCCTATAAGACCTTTTTTCTTAGGATTTGATTATCAATCTCAAGTCTTTACCTTAAGGCAGCCATTGGGCACCTGGAGGACAGGGTTAAACTTAAGATACCAGAAGTTGCACGTAAATATTAAGACCAAAGTCCACACTCATGTCCTCCTTAAGGGCAGGCAACATTGACCAAGTTCCAATCCCATGGGCTTTACATGGCAACTTCAGGTAACCATGAGAGCAATTGGAGGTAAAGGTGGAACTTATGACACTAAAGACTGGGATGTACATGTTAAAAGTTACATGTTACAAACTCGAGTCCAACCCCTTCTCCTTAGGTCCTGCGAAATCTGTTCAGCCAATAAGATCATGGTGCAACGGTTGGTCAAGGAGCTCGATCAAGCAAGTGGCCCTCGAGAAATACTTTATGAGCATCAGGGCAATAGACATTGGCGTGAACAGTGAAGCACAAGAAACACTTGGTTAGAAGGGTGGTGGCTGGTGATAGCAGTGATGTATCAGGCTGCCAACCAGGCTTCAACTCACCCAGAGGCAAATTCATTGTTGGTGTTAGTTGCAAATCTTGGGCGTTTTTGACAGGAGAATGCCCACTTGACATGGCAATTTTGCCAAAGGAAACTGATTATAATAAGTGGTTTGTTTACCCTTCCAGGGCCATCTCCCCCTTGAAAATTGGCTCGCTTGTTGTCGCAACTTAGCTGAAGAAAAGTGTTTGTGATGAGTAGTTGGCCTTTCGACTGCCATCTTGCCCATGAAAATGGGCCACTTATTTGCCTACTGTGTTTTCAGGCCAATTGTGGAAGGTCTTTCCAGAAAAAAAAAAATTGTCTCATCAAGAAAAAGTTATCCTAAAATATGTTTTAAAACTAATTTTATTCGTCATAGTCTTTGATAGTAGATTTAAAAATTTGTCTGAACCTTTCAGCTACGAAATATACTACTTCATTTTGGTTGCCCTGGGCCATCGTATCTTGGAGGGAGCTATAACCACATATTTGTGTATCTTCTTCGGATGGGTTCCTGTAGAGGGATATCAACGAATCCAGATAAAAATGTTTTCACGTTAAATCTTTTTCGCAGTAGTCTTTGATAGTAGATTTAAAATTTTGTTGAACCTTTCAGCAATGAAATTCCCTCCTTCATTTTGGTTGCCGTGGGTCATCGTATCTTAGAGGGAGCTATAACTACAAATATTTGTGTATTTGCTTCTGATGGGTTCCTATAGTGGGATATCAAGAAATCCATTCTGATCCAAGGGATTCCTGTGGCTAACTAAAAAAATTAAATTTCAGATGGCACTATCGTCAAAACTTTCTTTAACATGACCAGTAGTGCGAATCTGGCCACAAAATCCACTAAACCCCCACAACAGATCAATCATCGACTCACATAGATTGAAGAAAAACAATAAAAACCTAAAGATCTTGCAGAACAAACGAAAACCCAGTAAAATTGAGGAGTAAAGAAAGAGAGACCTTCATGTAATAAGCTTTCTTGATCTCTGCCTCAGTGGCCGTGGGACTGATTCCTAGCACGTCATAGTAACCAGTCTCCTTAACCATTTCTGCAAATTTTTCTGGCAGAGTCCAGAATTCCGGCAGAATCAGCTGCAAAATCAATGTCCTCGGCAAGCTCTGCTTGGTCGGAAAATCAACAAATGGGTGAATCAGGCCGACGCAATTTCAAAACCAAAAGGGAAAGGAAACTTCATTCGGCGGACTACCCTTAATATTCCATCGACACTGGAACGCTGACCTCATAAACACGTGTCAGTACACACGCTACATACGCGGTACCCATCTGTAGTCGGGTATTCTTGGAAGGTTCCCTTTTTACTTAAATGTAATTATTTTCGATTGCCCCGCACGCCAGCGCGGACGTCGATGTTGCTGCCACGTCGGAGTGGATGTCGAAGTTCCCTTCCATCATCCGACGTGGAGACTGCGTTTTGTCGGAAGCATCCCTGCATTGCAAAATGAAGTGGTTGGGCGGAGTGTTCTGTCGGATTATGTTGCGGTAATGTCGGTCAAGAAAGTGGACTAGGAAAGTTGATTTGACTGCCACAAATTTAAAAATAAAAATGTTGGTTCAAAGAGGGGCTTTCAAAGAAGTAAGGATATTCAAAAAATTGTTGTTTGAGCCATGTGTTTAGTGAAAAAGCGTTTCTTGTAGCCTAAGTTAGGCATGGGAATATGGAATTTGATAGTTTCTTGTAGCCTAAGTTAATAATTTTTATTTATAATTTTGAGTGAATTTTCAATAAGTTTAGTAAATTGGACCAAGTTTAAGTGGTGGTGTTTCATCATGAATAGGGCTTATATCATAATATAACTCTATTTTGCTTAAAAAATATTTGTTGGATTCATTTGTTATAGGATTAATTTACTCTTTTGTTTTATAGTTATTATGGTGGTTTTTATGTTATTATTCAATTTTAAGGTCATGGCCAAGCCAGACATCAAATTGGTGTATGAGACCCTCTTGTTTATGGGACAAGGGACCCACCTCTGCGCAACAATTTGACTACTAAGTCTACGAAGGCATACATACTCTACCCCCCTATGGTTTTGAACCTGTGACCTTTTAGGAGGAAACACGTGCTCTTAACCATTAGGCCCACTCAAGTTGTAAGTGTCACATGTCAAAGTGTAATGAGATAATTTTTGAAATTTTGGCTTTAGTTTAGTTTGGCGATGTTATATGCTTTGGAAAATTGATTTGTACATTGTAAGTATAAAATGCATGTAGTTTTACTGTATATTTGACAATATTTATCATTACTGAGATATTTTTAAGACATTATTATATTGTATTTGTGTTATTGTTCACACAACTCAATGGACAAACCATGAAGAGAAAGGAGAACAAGGTCAATCAAGGGAGCACAATAATAATCTATTTCTAAGGTCACAACCAAGATAGACACCATATCGGTGTATGAAAACCCCTTGTTTATGGGACAACGGACCTCCTTTGTGCAGAGATTTGACCACTAAAGTCCACAGAGGTGTACATATTCTACCCCCCTAGATTTGATCTCATAACCTTATTAGAGGAAACACATGCTCCTAATCATTAGGCACACAATTGATTGACCATTTTGTTCGTAGGAGGGTCAGTACCATTATGGACACCCTTGTTGGCATGAGGAAGATCCATTTTAAGCATGGATCTCTTAAAGTGAAAATAATTACACAGATTTAATCCCTCTCCAAGCTTGATGGGCATGTGCTTGAGATGGATCTAGTTTAATGGTGTCATATTTTGTTAGTTTATGTTTATTATTGCATCGAAAGTAGTGAGGTGCTCTACAACCCAATATGGAGAAGATGTTGTCACATAATGTTACATGATTAAAATAAGAAATAAAAAATTATATGTATGCATATGACAACATCTAAAAAAAACTAATGTGAACATATGCATACATATAATTTTTCGATGGTTCAAAATTTGGTAAAAGAAGCATTGATTCATTCAAAGGTGGAATCTTAATTCAATTGAGGGGAGTTGGATGAATGTGCATTATGCAATAGTATATTTTTGAGTTATATAATCTTGTCAAACTTCCCTCCAATAGTTGTAATTTAATAATACAAAAAGTTAGAGTTCCCATCACTTCCAAACTCTGATTGAATCTTTGACAATCTTGGTCAATTTAAAAGTTGGCAAAACCACCACAAGAATTGTTCCAGTGTGCACAAGCTTTAGGTCATGGTAGAACTCCAATCATGCCGGAAAATTTTACCAAATTATTATTAGATTTGTGGCCATAAAGAGGGCCCTTTTGTTACAAGATTACTCCATTTATTTTACATATATGTAATGCATATAAAACCACATCTTTGCTTTTCTTCTTGTAAAGTTCATAGTTAATCGAGCATTTAATGTTTTTGTAAAAGATGCATATTAGTGTGACAGTGGAGGTGCCTGGATTATAATAGATGATTAGGGGTTGAATCCTTACATGAGCACTTAAAATGATTGACAAAGGCAAGGTGAGGTGGAGTGGCCAAAGTAAGACCTTTTCAGTCCACCTCAACTTGCTCCAACAAAAAACTTATTGATTACTAATATACTTATAACATGTAAACTTGAACATTTATTTTCCAAGAAAAATCTCACATGTAAACCCAAGGGATGCTTTCCCCTACTCGTGGATGATATCCTTAGTTAACCAAATGGTATATCTAAAGGGACTTGGATCTAACACCTATTATCATAGAATTAATAAAATACCCAACAACATTAACAACAACCAAAAAATTATAAAGATTTACAAAATATTTTAACGGTAACCAGGACTTCCCGGGAGATCACCCATCCCAGAACTCCTTTGGCTTGAGCGCGCTTAACTGTGGAGATTTTCCCCACAATCAAGCTTGCTACCCCATTTGCAAAACCTTAGCAAGTATTGTGTCTCATGAACTATTCAAATAAAGCTCCCTTTACTCTTTGTATTTAAGTATGAGAGGTTTATTTTCAAATTATTATCGATAAATATCCTTAAATATATTTAATTAAAGTTTTAATCAATTTTGTGTAATTTACTTATAATTACATAGCCAAAATTAATTTTAGAAATAACATAATATTATGAAATTAATTATTTATAAAATTATAAAAAATATATATATATAATAAATTTCTTTTACTTTAAATGAGGCTCATTTTTATGTAATTCTCCATTTTGATTATTAATATAAATACTTACAGTTACTAAAAAGATTAATATTACTTTGGTTAAACTAATACGAAGTAATCTTTTAAAATAAATCTTTCTCATACAAATATTTTGTGGATGCAACAATCAACCATCTCCATAATTATAAACTATATAAAAAACAAAACAAAATCTAATATTACTTCGTTTTAAATAAATAAATAACTTTAATTAAAATGTTTGAGTAATTTTCTTATAACATCGTAACTAAATTAATTTTACTAGTAGAGTCTGACGTGTGGAGCTTGCATCGAAAGCAATTGGAAATGGAGGAAAAGGAATAAAGGAATATTTGATGGAAAAGAGCCAACTACAAATGGTATATTCCTTTCCCATACCCCACTTGCTTGGAAAAGTGTCCCCACCCATAACAAATTGCATTAAAATAACAACCATTCAATAACATTCAATTAAGTATTCCACTTATCCATACAAAATAAAGATGCTCTTCAAAGTTGACGTATATACTAAATTTAAAATCCACATCTCACGAACATTATCACATATTTTTGAAACCCATATACTTTATATGGTTATCATGTACTTCAAAGTTGATAGTGGAGGTTTGACCAGTGGGTTAAAAAGGTTGCCTTGTCTTTTCATTATTAGTAATCAATTTCTTCACATGTAAAGTATATGTTTATCATACTTGAAAGTTGTTAGTAGAGGTTTGACCAATGGGTTCATTATTAGTAATCAATTTCTTCACATATAAAGTATATGTTTATCATACTTCAACGTTGTTAGTAGAGATTTGACCCATGGGTTAAAAAGG
The DNA here is from genome assembly GCA_034641835.2 of Pinus albicaulis. Taxonomy (NCBI): domain Eukaryota; kingdom Viridiplantae; phylum Streptophyta; class Pinopsida; order Pinales; family Pinaceae; genus Pinus; species Pinus albicaulis. The sequence continues at coordinate 81,621,326 of CM076581.1, read as the reverse complement.
TTGTGTTATTTTTTTACCATAAATTATTTTTTTTACATAAATATTTCATATTATTTATTTTATAATTTTATTTGTTGGTTAGGGTAAACACATTTATCCACTTTTACTGGTTTGTTAGGGTAAATATGAGAGGAGCAACTAAGATATGACTCGATTTTCTATATCACATTAAGTAAATGGAATTGATAACTAAAAACATTACTAATCTTTCTCAAGAGCTACATGACCCCAAGAGCTAAACCACCCATCCATGTGCCCAAACCCTAAGTTAAACTGTCTTTTCACTGACATTGATTCTCAGTCGCATGCATAAGTTTGCATCCATGCAACTGTAGACCTCTAGTCACATGCATAAGCCTGCAACATAGCAACTGCAGTACCAATTTCCCAATTCTGAGCCTGCACTCGTAGAATCTGTGCCACCTTTTCAGGGCTAGACTCTAACTCACTGTCCAAAACTTGATGAAACTTTCCAAAACAATAAATGACACAAAGAAAAAGCCTCTAACACAAAACTTGATCAAGGAATTGACCTAACCAAGCCTAACCATGACAGACATTTAGTCAAACACATTGAGAACATGTAAGCTATAGGTCATGAATGCATCTCTGATCATAAAATAATAGTCTTCACCTGAGAATCACTGAGAAGGTTCTAAACACTCTCTAGCTAACTGTAATAGCACTTGTTAGTACATGCATTCATCAAACATGTCAAGAGCCATAGACAATATACATCATATACCCAGCATATAAATGAGCAAATAACCAACATTTAAATCGTGGTAACTCAGCCATAATATCACCATAATAATAATACATATGCTCATAAATCACAATAGAAAATACCTCTTATTGACATATGAAAATGCCAACCAAGTCAAGGACTTCCATGTACGACCCAACCATAGATTGTGTTGAACCAAATCTTTCTTTCAGCCAATCACCGCCGCACCATATGTTGAGATTCAACAAGAAGATCCTAGTGAAAATTAAGCACCTACACTAGGATGGAGCCTCGGGCTATTTTTAGGTGGAATTCTATTTTTAGAATGGATGAGCAAATTCTATTTATAGATGATGTTCTATTTTTAGATGTATGTGCGAGTTCTATTTATAGATAGCATGTCTAATTATAGATGCATGTCGACTATTATTATCCCTTAATAATAGTTGGACAATAAATATTGATCTATTCTCATGGAGCACTTAGAATCAGTTAACTGAAGTGGAAAACCAGTTAGCTGAAGGAATTTCGAGTTCAAAGGTTGGTTGGTGGGACATGCAAGTGGATTTAGTTGTAACTGAGTGATTCAAAGTTGTAACAAAGTTGGATGTGTAGTTATGTGAGTTGTAAAGTAGTTTAACTCACTTGTGCTAGTTGTAACTAAAGAGACACTAGTGAGAGATCAGTGAATTAAATATTAAATTAATTCACATGTAGTGATCTCACATGCAACTGAAGATTTACTATTGTTAACTACATGCATGTCAAATACAGTAGAGACCTAGTTGAGATGTAGGTGAAAGGGACATATGACTATCAATTGTACTATATTGGGTTTCACTCATGCAAGCCAAACACACATTGGATATGCTCATGAGGATTGCGCAGTCAAGGAGGGCATGATTGCATCGAATTGGTCTTTGTAATCATCTTGGATTACGCAGTGGAGGCAAGCTGTTGTGAGGCAGAAATTTGGCTAAGGCATTTGCAAATTTCTGCAAGACAGTGTGAGACGATTGTATATTGTACTAAGAGCTCTTGGATTAGAGTTTTGTATGAGATTGTGTCATGATGCATGATATATACATAATATATGATAGTGGGGTTTTTAGCTTAATGCTTTTCCGGTAAAAACATATGTGCTATGTGTGATTGATCTTTCTTCTTGATATTGCAATTAGCGATCGTGTTTTAAATTTCGCAAGAATTTTTGTAGAAGCGATTATGTATTTAACAGTGGCATATAATTGTTAGATTAGGAGAATCCCGGTAATACATATTTGTATTAAAATTTCTACATGGTATCAGAGCACAGAAGATTGCAATTTTGAAGCAGGAGTTGAGTTTGTTGGTGGAAACAATTCGAATTTGCTGCAAGAATTTCTTGGTGCTACAATTGAGTAAACATCGAAATGGCTTTCAATGGCTTCCGGCTAGAGTATGCACTCGAGGGCAACTCGAACTACACTTCCTGGAAGGACAGGATGGAGATGGTGCTTGAAGATAATGGCTTGAAGGAATTCATTAACAGTCATGTTCCTAAGCCCACTTCGACGGATGTTGCATTACTTGATGCATTGCAAAAGAAAGTGGCGAAGGCAAGAAGGATTTTGTTGGAAGGTGTGCGAGACCATATTGTCTCAAGCCTTCATGGGAAAGCCACACCATATGCTATGTGGAAGGCTTTAACGGATATTTTCAAAAGCAATAGCAACCATAAGAAATTGGCGCTGAAAGATAAACTCAGAAAGATCAAGATGGAAAAGGGCGACAATATTCCAAAGTATCTCACAAAGTTTGTCCAATGTCAGGATGAACTGGGGAGTGTGCGAATCATTGTTGTTGATGGTGATTTGGTGAGCTTGGTTATCTTAGGACTTCCTAAGAGTTGGCACAGTTATGAAGACTCTGTCAACGGACGGGAAAAACTGTCGGATTGGGAACAACTGCGGTCGAATCTAGTGTAGAAGGAGTTCAGGCAGAACACCAGAGATGGCTCTTCATCAAAGCATGATGATGAAGAGGATTGTGCTTTGGCTGCCACTGTAAGGAAAGGGAAGGGGAAGAAATTCCATTCAAAATCTGAGTCTAAAGGCAAGAAGCTGGATTTTTCCAAGGTGAAGTGTTTTCACTGTCACGAACATGGTCATCTCGCCACTAACTGCCCATAGAAGAAGAAGAACAAGAAGGTTGTTGGAGCTGCAGCTGGTGAGGCCCTTGCCTTGCAATTTGAACTTGATTTTTCTTTGATCGCATGCATGGTGTCAAGTGCATTGGGATCGGTGTGGTAACTGGATAGTGATGCTTCCTTCCACATGACGAGAGATAAGGAGCTTTTCAGTGACTTGGAGGAGAAAGATCTCCAAATGCATATAGAGATGGGCAACGCTGGATGATACAGTGCGACCGAAATTGGCTCCATTACCTTTGAGACGGAGTCAGGTAAACCATTTCAATTGAAAGATGTTATGCATGTTCCAGGTCTGAAGAAAAACTTGGTCTCAGTCACAATGTTGGAGGACAAAGGCTATGACATTATTTTCAGTGATGGAAAAGATTTTCTGCGACATAAAACAACAGTTCAAGCCAAGAGGATAGGGATTTGAGTTAAGAATATCTACAAGGTGGAGGTAGATGGCTGCGCTGCCATGATGGGCAAGGCAGAAAAAGTGGTGAGCCGGGATGAGGACGAATTATGGCACAGGCGATTGGGCCATCTTCATCATGGAGCCTTGAAATTCATGAAACAAATATCTACTGGACTTCAAATGGGAACACTTGCTCAGTTAGATCAATGCAAGGGTTTCACCATGGGGAAGTATGTAAAGTCCACCTTTTATGAAAAGGAGAATCGTGCTTTGGTGATCCTGGAGAGAGTTCACACGGACGTGTGTGGACCATTCTCGATTGCTTCAACAACAAACACAGGTATTGTGTTATTTTTTGTTGATGACTTTTCTCGTAAATGTTGGATATTCTTCATGCAGAAGAAGGATCAAACATTCTCAAATTTTTGTGAGTTTAAGGAATTGGTGGAGATAGAGTCGGGGAAACAAGTGAAGGCTCTGAGGAGCGATAATGGTGGAGAATACATCTCTAATGAATTCAAAGACTTCTGCAGTAAAGAAGGAATTCGAAGAGAACTCATAGCGCCTCATAACCCACAGCAAAATGGGGTCGCGGAGAGGAAGAACAGAATGGTCGTGGGTGCAGAACGAGCAATGTTGCATAATCAGGGCCTACTAATACATTTGTGGGCGGAAGCATGAAATAATACAGTTTATGTGCAAAACCGTTGTCCTCATAGATTACTTGGCATGAGTACACCTGAAGAAGCTTTCACTCGTAAGAAACCGGATGTTTCTCACTTTAAGATTTTTGGCTCATCTGTTTATGTGCATGTGACCAAGAATGCCAGGAAGAAGCTGGAGCCGACTGCTGAAGTTGGGCTATTTGTGGGGTACACAAAAACACCCCATAATTATCATGTGTATTTTCCTAACAGTAAGATGATTGTTATGCGACGGGATATAAAATTCGATGTGGGGAAAGCCATGTGGTTTTTGCTTGAGAGGGAGCTGGACTTGCATGCAGAGGAGGAACTGCTGGTTCCCAAAGATGAGTCTCTAGTTGTGGATCAACCACAAGAGGAGGTTCGTGGAGTGGAGGAGTCCACTCACGCAGAGCCAAACATCAGAATTGGTAGAAGGCGTACCATAGAAGTTGAGAGGCTAAGGCTTGATGCTGCGCAAAATGCAGGAGCCCCTACTTCACAGCGCATACAAAGACAGTCTCCTGACCGATTTACTAGATACATGGCTCTCATGAGCAAATGTATTGTGACTGAGCCATCTTCCTTTCAGGAAGCAGTGCAGGAGCCCACATGGGTAGATTCAATGGTGGAGGAGTATGACTCCATTGTCAGAAACAATGCTTGGGAAATTGTTCCTAGGCCGGTTGATGAATCAATGGTAGGTTCAAGATGGATCTACAAGGTAAAGCAAGCTTATGATAGGAGTGTTGAGAAATACAAGGCCAGATTTGTGGCTGAGGCTTCTCACAGATCGAGGGGATTGATTATGAAGAAACATTTGCACCTGTCGCACGGTATTCTTCCATAAGGACCATCCTTGCTCTCTCAGCGCAGATGGGTTGGCACATTCATCAGATGGATGTGAAGACTGCATTTCTCAATGGGATCATTGAGGAAGAAGTGTACATTGAGCAACCTAAAGGATTTGAGATCTTCAGCAACGAGTCGCACGTGTGCTGACTCAAAAGAGCGGTGTATGGGCTGAAGCAAGCACCCCATGCTTGGTACACTCGGATAGACAACTATTTCACCGGACTTGGCTTCGCCAAGAGTGAGGCGGATGCAAACCTATACCAAATTGTGGTGGAGGGTGAGATTTTAATCATTTTTCTTTATGTTGATGATTTAATACTTACTAGTGATAAGCAACTAATACACTCATGCAAGGAGGACCTTGCAAAGGAATTCGAGATGAAGGATATGGGCCTCCTTCATTATTTCCCTGGATTGGAAATATGGCAGTGAGATGGTGAAATTTTGTGTCTCAAGGTAAGTATGCAAGGGAGATACTGGGTAAGTTTGACATGGAGGGTTGCAAACCCATGGATACTCCTCTTCCAGGAAACTGGAGGAAAGAGGACGCTACATCTGGAGAGGTAGTGGATGCTACTGTCTATCGACAGTTAGTGGGTTCGCTAATGTATTTAGTGAATACAAGACCAAACATATGCTATGCGGTGAACTAGCTTAGTCAAGCGATGGTTAAGCCTGCCAAGATCTTTTGGAAGGCGGGCAAACATGTCCTGAGATACCTTATGGGCACATTTGAGTATGGTTTGTGGTACAGACAGACGAATGAGGTGAAGTTGCATGGCTTCACGGAGGCAGATTGGGCGGGAAGCCCAACGGACAGAAAGAGCACATAAGGGGGGGATCTTTAGTATCGGATCTATAACTGTTTCTTGGTACAACATGAAACAAAGATCCATGGCACTCAGTTCAGCGGAAGCAGAATGCATGGCAGCAAGTCAAGCTGCATGTGAGGCTATCTGGATGAGAAAGATCCTGGTTGGTTTGTTTGGTTCTCATTTAGATCCTACAGTGATTCATTGTGATAATCAGAGTTGCATTAAACTCTCGATTAATCCCGTGTTTCTTGATAGATCTAAGCATATAGATATTTGGTATCATCATATCAAAGATTGTGTGCAGCAGAAGATCATGTTGCTTCAGTACATTCCTACGGAGGATCGGGATATAGATATTCTGATGAAGGCACTAACCAGGAGAAAATTCGAATACCATAGAGATAGGATCGTGGTGAAGGATAATCCCTTTCTTGTTGAGAGGGAGTGTTGAGATTCAACAAGAATATCCTAGTGAAAATTAAGCACCTACACTAGAATGGAGCCTCGGGCTATTTTTAGGTGGAAGTCTATTTTTAGAATGGATGAGCAAATTCTATTTATATATGATATTCTATTTTTAGATGTATGTGCGAGTTCTATTTATAGATCGCATGTCTATTTATAAATGCATGTCGACTATTAATATCACTTTATAATAGTTGGACAATAAATATTAATCTATTCTCATGGAGCACTTGGAATCAGTTAACTGAAGTGACAAACCAGTTAGCTGAAGGTGTTTCGAGTTCAAAGGTTGGTTGGTGGGATATGCAAGTGGACTTAGTTGTAACTGAGTGATTCAAAGTTGTAACAAATTTGGATGTGTAGTTATGTGAGTTGTAAAGTAGTTTAACTCAGTTAAGTGAGTTAAACTCATTTGTGCTAGTTGTAACTGAAGAGACACTAGTGAGAGATCAATGAATTAAATATTAAATTAATTCACATGTAGTTACCTCACATGCAACTAAATATTTACTACTGTTAACTACATGCATGTCAGATCCAGTGGAGACCCAGTTGAGATGTAGGTGAAAGGGACAAATGACTATCAGTTGTACTATATTGGGTTGCACTCATGCAAGCCAAACACACATTGGATATGCTCATGAGGATTACACAGTGAAGGAGGGCTGAAGGAGGGCATGATTGCATCGAATTGGTCTTTGTAATAATCTTGGATTGCGCAGTGGAGGCAGGCTGTTGTGAGGCAGAAATTTAGCTAAGGCATTTGCAAATTTCTACAAGACAGTGTGAGACGATTGTATATTGTATTGAGAGCTCTTAGATTAGTTTTTTGTATGAGATTGTTTCATGATCCATGATATATACATAATATATTATAGTGGGGTTTTTAGCTTAATGATTTCCCGGTAAAAACATTTGTGCTATGTGTGATTGATATTTCTTCTTGATATTGCAATTGGCGATCATGTTTTAAAATCCGCAAGAATTTTTGTAGAAGCGATTCTGTATTTAACAGTGGCATATAATTGTTAGATCAGGAGAATCTAGGCAATACATAATCGTATTAAAATTTCTACACCATATTCCAAGCATGAATGTGTGATCTCATGGAATAAACTAACCAAAACCAAACTAGGGCTTCTAAAGGCCAAACCACCTCGACCCTCAACCAATGATTCCACCTCACGGTTGGACATCACTAACCATCACCAAATTGGTCTCCACTCAAGTTGTCCAGGGCTCTAGAGCATTTGTTCCAACCCGGCTCCAAGACTAGTAACTCAACCCATAGTGGTCATAGTGCTCCATATCGTTTGTCTAACCAGGGCTCCAGGATTGGTAACTCAACCCACCAAGGGCTCAAGATATTTTTTCCAACCAAGGCTCTAGGACTAGTAACTCAACCTAAGTTGTTCGAGGGCTTCGAGAGCATTTGTCCAACCAAGGCTCTAGGAACTAGTAACTCGACACACAACCATAAAGAACATGAGCTCCAATCAAAAAATAAATGGGAAAACCCACAACATCATGGCTTTCCAGGAAATGGAAAAACCATTGTCAATCCAGGAAATCCTCCATACCAATGATAGATCATAACCGAGAAACCACATGCATGTACCATGCATGCTAAAACTAGCAAGGAAATCATACATACAACTTGATACCTGCAAAACAATCTTGTTGTAGTTTTTTATCACGTTTTTCCCTTGCACTTTCCCTCTTTCCTTTGCCTTCTTTTCCAAATCCAATGAAAACTAAAGTGCTCCAAAAATTCTCCAACAATTCTCCAAGATTTCTCTAAGTGTGCAAGAGTATGAGAGACAGAGAGAATAAAAGAGAGAGTTCCACCATAGAACTTACAAAAAGCTAATGCTGACCAAAGCCATGAACTGATCCTTGGAAACCTTTATCATTGAGGCCTTTATTTTCTTCATTTTCCTTCAATTTCCTTCTCATTCAAATTTGTGACCTTTCACCTTCCTTTTCTCCTATTTTCCATTATTTCATAAATAAAATGTCAATTAATGCCTCTGTGCCTTTGCCAATTTCCTTAGCCATAATAAACCTAAAGTGACGCCCACTACGATGTTTTTCCCACCATTTAGCTTGGAATATGTGTCCCATGACCTTGGTATTATATTTTTTTACATATGAAATCAACCAGGAGTTGTTATAGAACCCTCCCTCTTGGGGGAACACTGTCCTCGGTGTTTTATGAAACCCATGACCAACAAACCGTTGAAAACAAAACATATTCTCTATGGAGCTTTATAAGCCATCTCGTTGCAGTATTTACAATAACCATTGCTAAAAATAAAGCAACATACCGCTTACTGAAGCTTTATAATGCAACTCATTAGAGTATTCATAATAACAACTACATATACACTCATGCACATTACACATATACATATGCACATTTTCTCTAACTATCAAATAAAAGGATACGATTCTCACATCAGCAACAAGGGAATCCATAGGCTCACACCTCCACCCTCAAAGGTATTACCAGGATTCACCTCCTTCCAAAGAAGTCTAGAATCCACTGGTAAGGTCAAAATCTGCATCCAATGTCCACATTATAATCCTTGCACTGCTTGTTCTCTCAGTGAACAGTTACCAAGTCATTGTTACAAGGCACACTCCCAATGTGCTTTTCTTCCATCTGGAAATGATAATGAACAAAATCATTATATTCCATAGCCTTCCCTTCTTTGCTAAATAGTTCCTGCCCAATCCGGTCACCCCCTTCCGTGTAGCCACTCACCTTACAAGTTTTGTGGGCATGCCCTTCTCTGCTACATAGTCCCTCGGGTGACCCCTCCCTTGGCAAGTTTTCCTCTCATTAGAAGGTCCAAAAAAATCATACCAGTCATAGCATTCTCATGGCAACAAATGGACACTATTGGGTACCAGTTTCCCACAATAGCCTTGCTCCTTAATGCTTTACCAACATATTGTTTCCTGCTCCAATTCCTTTTGTTGCTACTGCTAATTCTTGCAGTCAGTTCCAACCACCCAACCGAGCATTTTCATGCTTTCTTGTACCAAGCACACAATTGTCATTAGTTTCAAAATGAATTGAAATAAATTCACATCATACCTCATGGGTAGCTCATCAACAAGATACACCTGCAATTTTGTTTACTTCCTGTCACAACAAGTCAAACTAGCTCTTTGACCAAATCGTCATGTATAAGCATATCACATCTGGTTAGCTCAAGATGAACCATCATAAATCATAATCATAGATCACATGCATAATTAATATGAAATTAAAATACTTATACTTATCCTTCAAACAATTCTTTGCTTTTACCTTTGTTCTTTTTCATTTTTGTACACACATAGGATCGGTTTCCAAACCCGGCAAGCACCCAGTACCTTATCTTCTCCTTAATCATGTACGCATACATATAATGTACATCATATGCATACACCCCCACACGGTATACCACACAACACATACACCTACACCCGGTGTACCCCACAACACAATACACAGACCTACACCCAGTGTACAACACAACACATAACCCTACATCCAGTGTACCACACAACACAATACATACACCTACATCTTGTGTACAACACAATACATGTACATATACATAGTATGACACAATAAATACACATGTCTCGATACAATGACTACACATTACACATAACATAGTACCACATGTATACAACACAACTTGTACGATATGGACACAATACCACATGTACACAACACCACCTGCACAACGTGCACATAACACCCCATGTACCACATGTACATAGCACCACATGCACACAACAGCACATGTACAACATGCACACAACACCATATGTACACAACACCATATATACAACACGCACATAACATTATATGTACGCAACGCCGCATATCCAACATGCACACAACACTATATGTACACAGTACCGCATACGCAACATGCAAATAACACTATATATACACAATACCACACAAACAACATACACACAACACCATATGTACATAGTACCACATATGCAACATGCACACAACACTATAGGTACAACATGTACAACAAATACACAACAGTAGTACTACACATCCAGAGACCACACACTGATATAACAAGCAACCTTTCTTATAGTGTCTTTCCACTATTCATGCTTGTTCCAACATGTCGCAGATTGCACTGCTTTCATTCCGTTGATGTATCCCTCAACATAACTTGTCCATAACATAAACATAGGCATAGTATAAACACATAATATCAATTATATCCACATAATATTAACCTCATAGATTTGTTAAGGCTACTCTTCCCACTTGATTCCTTATGAAACCAGGAACCTCTTCATGCCATTCACATGCATAATCAATCATTCCTCCACAAGAATGATCCTTGATGACCCTGTTAGACAACAACAAACACACACACACACACACACACACACACACACACATTATCATAAAACAATCATGATCCTTAACGACCCTGTCAAACAATGGCATTCATACATGCATGTATACATATATAAACATTAGCATAATCATAATCACAACACAATCACTAGATATCATAAGGTCAAGGTTAAGAGAACTTCCTTTATCTGTGCACAACATGCACAACATAGAGAACAACAATTCTCAACATAGCCAAGGCATCTGACACCTCAAATCCATTCACTTTACCTTTCCTAGTTACCTTCCTTGTGATTGTCATGCCACCCTCCATTTACCCCAATGGACCCAACCAATCCAACTAACTGTCATATTCTTGCCTTTAATTTCCCTTATACACGCACCGACTTCATATTATTCTTACATTACCTGTTTGATTTCATTCAGCTCTCCACGAGCTCCATTAACTTTCCTCTTTCCCCAACCAATTCCCAATACCCTCAAGGCATAAGAGGCAAGAACAAGAAACAAACAAGAAGAAAACCCTGAAAAATCAATAACAATATAACACCACAAACAAAGTGGCATGGACACACACTAGTCACATAATATATATATATCAAATGCAAAAAAATCACAAAAGACTGATAACACAAAACTAACAACAATAACCATGAATCAATCCCCATGGGTTCCTAATATTTATTTATTTATTTATGGCATGACAAAATAGACTGCCATGAAACCTTGAAGAAGGCTCAGGTTGAGCTTCCCTTGGAGAGCTTCCTAAATAAATTGTTAGTGCATAAATAAATATAACAATTACCTTACCTTGTTGTGCCAAGCACACTGCCTTGTAACTGAACACGTACATATATCATCTCTCAAATGAATTTAATTCCTTGATGAATCCAACCATAACTGGAAACCAGCGGTTATACATGTCAAATACATGGTCATAAATATAGCATATATCCACATAGTATCAGATAAAATCAAGGTTAAGAAGACTTCATGTACTCATGCAAAGCACTCATTTGTTTGGATTTGTGGTTTCCAAACATAGCCAAAGGAATTCTTGCCCAATTCCTTTCTTTTACCCTTTTACCTTGTTGCAATTGAGTCTTAATAGTTGTTATCACATCACCCAGTTGTTAGTTATATAAACAAATCAATTGTTGCCTTGTTATGTTAATACCAAGCATGTTTCCCTACAACTACTCACACATGTCAGACACACGTTCCAAAGACCAAGACATCATATCCATTAATTTGAAATCAGCCTTACCAAGACTAACAATCATGTTATAATCAATAATCAACTCACAATCATTAGTCATAATACTAAAACTAGCACCCACTTGCACTTAAGTGCATATCATTTGTCTCAACACATATCATGTTAGTTGAACTCTCTTAAAACAATATCATTCCTTCATGCAATGTTATAGACACATAGTCATATCTTGCAATTAATCAAACATTCAAACAACCTATAAACATACCATGTTAAGTAAATCAAATATATGATGTAATCAAACTCATACCTCAATTTATCTCAGGGCAGGCTATCACATCTGCACAATATAGTCTAGATTAGTACGATACAATATCACAAGTATATCAACTCATACATGAATATCATAACCATAACAATATACAGAGGCCAATCCAAATCGTCACGATACATATAACATCAAGATCTTAGGTGCAATGGACATACTCATCATGTGTATGACCACAAGGCATATAAGAACAAGCTACTACCATTCATGATTATCTGACACATATACATATGACCACACTAATCAACTAGCATTTATCTTGCATGTAACCATAAAAAAAAAATAGAATGACATGCATGTATATAACTGTAATGCATATAACAACCATTTACCAACATACCAGCATGTCTGATGTAACAACCCTAGGTTAAAAGTTCATGTAATAAAAGTTAATAAAGGAAAAATAAGACCATGGTCAAGGGGCACTTATTCCAAGTTGAATGTTGGGAAAAATATCCTAATGGGCATCGCTTGTTGTGTTTATGGCTAAGGGGAAATTGGTAAAGGAAATGGATAAGGCTTTGAAAAGGAAAAAAGGTATTTTTGGCATTTAATTTATGAAAATAATGGAAATCAGGAGAAAAAGGAAGTGAAAGGTCACAGGTTGCATGTGAGGAGGAAAAAGAAGGAAATAGAGGTCTCATCAACAAAAACCCCTCAAAGCATCAGTTGGTAGCCTTTTGTCAGATTAGTTTTGGAGTTAGTATCAGTGAGGAGAAGAGCACCAAGAGGAGAAAGAAAACAAGCAAGTGAAGGAAGGACAAGAAAAAAAAAGGAAATTAAAGGAAAGCAAGGATCAAGCAAGGAAAAGTTGGATCAAGCAGCTCCAGCGAGAATACTTGCAGGTAACAGGTTGTATGTATGATTTCCTAGTTGGTTTTGACATGCATGGCATGTGCATGTTGGTATTTGGTTCTTTTATTGTCATGGACATGGCTCTTGTCGGGTTGGACAATGGATTTTAGCCTTGCCTTGCCATTTCTAGATAACCATGGTGTGATGGGATTGTTCTCGATTTGAGTTTTCGATTGCCGGAATATTTTGGATCTGGGTGAGCTGGTCTCAGGAAAATTCCCAAAGGCCTAGGAATCCCTTGAATGGTGGGATACACGGTAAAGCCTAAGGGTGGAGATTTGGAGAAGAAATTCTGAGGCATCCATGCTCAATTTGGTTTTGTGATCTCAGCATCGGTTTAGGCGAGATCACGATATGGTGAGGGTGGAGGTGGTTTAACTTCTAGATTCCCTTTATTTTTTTTAGATTGGTTTATCTCATGAGGCCCCACATTCATGCTTGGAAAATGGCATGGGGGTGATTGGTTGAAAGAAATATTTGGTTCAACCAATCTATGATCGGGTGGTACATGGAAATACCGAACCTGTTTTGTCTTTGCCTATGTTTAATAAGTGTTTCGGGAAATAACTCCCTAAAGGTTTTTGGGTCGGCAACCTTCATAGATTAGGGGAATACTATTCAAGAAGGACTCACTTAGCCTATATTTTATGTTGAAAACTAGATTTAATTAACTGCAGAACTTACCCGAAAGTCCTACGTTTGTTGTAGATCCCGCAGGGTTCAAACCCCCAGCAACTCCTCGTGCTTCATAACCTGGAAATCAAGAAAGAACGAACACGAAACACTAGTTGTACAACATATATTGTTCCTAAATGTCAGTATAATCCATATATAAAGTTATAAAAGCAATACTGAATGTTTAACTAACAATCTTTACACATATATAAACACGTGAATATTCAGGAACAAGATAGTACTTCTTATTTTAAATGGCATGTACAAGAATAGAAAGTGGAGAGATCACCTGAATCCTTCCACAACCTTCGAGTAGACCATCCTCTGGATCCGTCCAGCCCTCATCTCGCTAGGATTCTTCCAAGATGTGTGCACACTAGATGTCATATAGGAGGATGATCATCTTCAAGGAAACAAGGGTTTCCTGAATATACTTGGGAAGTGTAGGAGGCATGGGAACATAAAACTTGAAATAGGGATCCAACAGAGTATAATATCTATAATTTTTCTCTCCCTTAGGCCATACACATGAGGGGTTTTTATACTCCTTCAAAGTAGTTTCAGCAATTGGAAACAGTTGGGCCACGGGCTGGGGTGGTTGAATTACAGGAATAACCATCACCCTGCCATGAAAATAAGGAATTTATATATATTTTTAATGATTTAAATGGCATACGCGGAAAAGTATGAACATAATCGCGTATATACGCGGAAAAGTCTAGGCATAACCGCGTATGGAGATTTTAACATTGTTTTTTATGAATTTGTTCAAGTCTGGAAGGAAAGGGTGCCTAGAGCCAAAGAGACAATCATTATTCACATGAGGGTAAAAAATGATGCTATACCGACATTATATTCTTCTTTGAAAAAATTATGTTTTGGCAGCAGTCATTCCATTTCAGTTTGTTCTCAACGGGCGAGTGATTGGGGGCAAATACAATCGGTGGATTGTGATATTGCAAGAATTTGATCTTGAGTTTATGTCTGCCAAGTCCAAGAAATCATTAGTTTTCATAGAATTAATTTATGAGTTGCCCTGTGGAGAGGATATAATTTATGACGAATCCTTTCCAGATGAGCATCTTTTTCTCATCTCTTCACAGGATCCTTGGTATGGGGATATCATTGTATATCTTAAGACTGCGAAGTTTCCTTCAACTTTTTCGAAATATGAGCAGCATAAGTTACATCACCTGGTTAAAAACTATTTGATCATTGGTGATACTTTATACTGTCGAGGGGTCGATTCGATTCTAAGATGTTGCTTAACTCTCGAAGAAGCTAAAGTGGTGCTAAATGATTGCCACAATGGAGCTTGTGGTGGTAATTTATCCGGGCTTGCTACAGCCCAAAAGATCTTGCGTGCTAGATACTTTTGGCCTTCGATTTTCAAAGACTATGTTGAGTCGGTCAAACGGTGTCATCTGTGTCAAGTGTATGCTCGAAAGATGTGCACTCATCCAGCTCCGCTCTTCCCAGTTGTCACTGTCGGTCCGTTCACAAAGTGGGTTATTGATTATACTACTTGTAACCCGCCTTCGGCTAAAGGTCACAAGTACATTATTGTAGCAGTAGACTACTTCACAAAGTGGGTCGAGGCTATGCCTACTTTTGGGAATGACGGTGAGATAGCCGCTCTTTTTCTCTTCAATCAAGTTATCGCTCGTTTTGGTATTCCTAAAGAGATTGTCACTGATCATGGCAGTCATTTTCAGAACAACATGATGGCTAAGTTAGCTCTCAAATTGGGTTTCCGGCAAGAGCATTCCTCTCCTTATTATCCTCAGGCCAATGGGCAAGTGGAAGCCGTGAACAAATCCTTGAAGACCATTCTTCAACGAACAATTGATAAAGCTAGATCTAACTGGCACATTATGCCATATCCTGCGCTTTGGGCATACCGGATGTCAGTCAAGACTGCAACTAGTTTTACTCCGTTTCAACTAGCTTACGGGTTGGAGTCAATCTTTCCCATTGAGTGTGAGATTCCTTCTCTTAAGTTGGTTGTAGAACTTCTTCCTGACACTTCAAGTCTTGAAGAACGCCTCCTTCACTTGGAACATCTTGATGAGAAGCGTCGAGATGTCGCCATGATGAATGAAGCACATAAGAAACGGATCCAAGTTCAGCATGATAAGGCGGTCAAACCTTGGGTTTTCTCCGAAGGCGACCTTGTTCTGGTTTATGCCCAGGAAAAGGATGCCCTGGGGGCAGGTAAATTCAAGTCTATTTGGTATGGCCCCTTCATCATTAAAATAGTCCTTAAAAAAGGAGCTTATACCTTGGTTGATTTTGAGGGAAATGAGCTGGCGGAGCCCAGAAATGGGCTCTATCTGAAAAGGTATTTTGCCTAGGCCTTGGCCTGGCATCTTGCTTTTTTGTATATATTTTTGTTTTTTTGTTTGTACATATCTGAGTTTTTCGGTCAGTGAGGTGATGGTGATGATTTTTGATCTGCTTTGGCAGGTTGTGTTGGATATCATGAGTCATTATGGTTTCGCTGATGGTGCTAGTAGACACACCCAGAACTTAGCTTCCGTGGCTTGGGTAATTCATTATCCATCTGGTCAACTGTTAGTTTCAGGAGGGGTTTGCATTGGTGCTGCTTCCAATAACGTAGCAGAATACATTGCAGTCATTTATCTACTTTCAAAAGCAATATCTTCGGGTGTTGATTCATTGGTAGTTTTCTTGGACTCCCAGTTGGTGGTGTCACAATTGAACAATATATATCGGGTTTGGAATCCTTACTTGTTTCGATTGTTTTTGAGGGTACGTTTATTACAAAGATCATTTCAATTTATAACGTTAATTCACATTCCTTGAGCTAACAATCATATGGCAGATTCATTAGCCAATCAAGCAATTGACTGGTATATTATTCATTCAATACTTTAAATCCAATCATCAAAATCATCATACATTTTCACACATTTGTTTAATCACATCATAAACCACTATATATATGTATATATCATCAGAATGTACAAAAAACTATACAAAATTTGGACCCATGTGTCCTACAAAATTAGGGCTTATGGCCAATCATTTTCAGTCTCAAAAAATAATACAGTTATCCACTAAAATCTATGATCCCTGTCAAACGTTCGTGTTCCTATAGAACACGATTACAATAGCCACACGGTGGAATAACCACACCCAGTCTCGCGGTACCCCAACTACCCGTCTCTGGATAGCCTCTGGTAAGTCTTCTACTACAGACATAGGCACTTGGCGGGTTAAACCCTCCAAGTTTCTATGAACGGTGTGTAGAGTCCTATTAGGGTCTTCAACATCCGCTTCGCCTCTGCGACGTTTGTGCCGTGGGTATCCTTCCAGACGAACTGGTCCCATATCTGTGCCATGGTCATATAATTTTTTCAGTCATCTGGAATCCAATTAAAAACACGTTTTTTTAACATATATTGAAAATTATCAAAAAAAAATCATCAACTATTGCAGTCTTACCAATAGCACCCCATGCTGCACCAGGTGGAAGGGCTAAGTCTGGGTCACTGCGAAAATCCATCCCAGCATAGGGGTAGTCATCCACTATAATAATCTATTCTTCCCACCATAAGAAGAACTCATCATCCCATGTTGTTCGGGAGACTTCACTTCCCCCCAGTCTCTTCATCAGATCAACCCATTAGGCTATTCTTGGGTCTCTAGGGCTACTGATGGATGAGATCACTTTGGGTCGAAGCCCAGGAATCTTCTCAAAGAAGAATGTCATCAAGATGGTTCCATACCCGAAATGCTTAGTTTTAGCTTTTCGGATGGAGGTTAGTTGTTTCTTCATGTTTGTCAAAAGAGCTGTACACCAATCAAAGAGATGCACTAAACATTCCACAGCTATACTCATCCGGGTTCTCGATGCCTGGTGTAAGGAAGTAGATCCTGCCACCCTGCCAATGGTAAAGAGGAGAATTTTCAAGTGCAGCTCTGATAGGTCTTTGGTTACAATTTGGGCCCCTACTTTTTGAGACCCCTCTACACAATAGACATGGACATAATCTTCAACTGTAAGCCCTCCCACAGGCTTGCCATGCAAATCTACCGGATCCCCTCTTCGGGAGAGTCCAGTAATAAAATAAGTGTCTTCCACATCTATGTGTATAGGTATTTGATCAATCATGAAACAATCCTCCTCCGGTTCCCAATGATTTACTAGCATTTCAAGTAACCAGGCATTACTTTTCATATTTGGCATTTTGAATAATTTGAGTAAACCACAATTTCGGAGAATATTGAGCGAATTTTGGTCTCCCATGACCTCTTGATCAATGGCGTTGTGCTCATGTTCTCTCCAAGAGATAGTCATCCTACAAAAAATCATTAATTTCATCATTAGGTTCACTTTTTGCAATTACGGTCTACACATACGCGACTTCCCTTTTGGACAGTCGCGTATCATACATGGGTTCGTCCACATGAACCCGCGTATGCGTAGAATGATAAATAAATAAAAAAATCATTTCCACGGTGAAAACTCAAAATTTTTAATCTACAAATGGATAAAATTAATCGCAAAGATGAATTTAAGGCTTACCTGACTATTCTGGCGAAGTTTGACGGCTGTTTGCTCCTGATTTGAGGGAAGAGGCTTTTTCTCCAGAGCTCTTTTTTCCAATTCAGCAAAGAGAAAATGAACCAAATATGAGGTAAAATGTGTATTTATGCCTAGAAATTGAATTTTGTTTTGCAAAATTTCATTATGCTTCATTTTCACATATGTATTAAGCTGCATAACCAGTTGCTTGGAAGTGTTGGGATGGGTGTATTTTCAGGTACTTTTTGTCGACTTTGAGATTTTTTCCGGTTTTCGAAACCATGACCGCTGACCTGTCATGGCAGGTATGTGATCTACACTAGCATATAGGTTAGGTAATCCACTTTCCGTTGCATTCTACATTCTAGCCTCCATTCTTATCACTTGCCATAGGGTCGATCCCATCATGTCATGAGTATTCAACCCATTTCACTCGCCGATTATTTAATCATGACTTGGTGGTAGAGCCTTCCTTTACATGGGCTTCCTCGTTAGTTCCTCGCTAGCACTTTATGTAGGCTCGAGAGTCCTCTTTAGTCCCGCCATGACTTATATGTTGAAGCGTCATTCTTCTTCTTCTTCATTATCATTTTTCTGGCTATTACCCTATAGGCTCCCTGGTGTTCTTCAGTTGCATTACTGCATTTCATATTGACTACTTGTTTATATTGGCCTTTAGCCGGCTTCATTTGGACTCGATATTTAAGCCATCTTTTGACCTTGACTCTCTGTACAACGTTAGCCATTTGCAAAGCACTTAGCTATCGCAACTTGACACCCTTGTTACCCATGGATGGAACACTCCTTTGAGTATCGCTTACCAGTTTCTGCCACCTTGCCTTGAGCATAAGATTGTTCCTATCCCAGGAACTAGTGCAGCTGCTTCTTCGTACTCGTTCTATCCACTGTACCATAGCATTCTTTTATTCTTTTCAAGCTTATTATATGAAAAAGACCAAAAAAATCAAATATGTTAAAAAGATCGGGAACAGGATGTTACTTCATGTTTTGAATGGCAGTTACAGTATCAGTTTGTCGCCCTTGAACAAAGCACATACCACTATGTCTTTTCCTCATTTGGGATGGTTTTACTTTTGACCTAGGAAATTCCATAGCCTTGTTTCATGAGTCAGTTCTCCCCCGGTTGGTTATCTCTTCCAATCATATGGAGAGTTTGTTTTTGCCTCCTACATAGAAAACTTATACAATGTCATTATTTGCTGCCATGGTCATCATGAGTCGTGCTTTTGTTCAAGGGAAGTTAACCCTGAGTCGGCCATTCTGCGGTGTCTCTTGACTTATTATTCAAGCCTTCCCGGTTTTATCAGTATCGTGTAATATCACATCATATGTTTGGTCCTATGCTCATGCTGGTTTGAGAAGGTCTCCATTGACTTCTTGCCGGCGGGTTTGTCTCTTATCGACTACAACATATTGCTCTGAGAGTAAACCTAGAGCCACACCCTGGCCCTATTTACATTATTGATAGGTGACCTTGTGCTCAGCATTTGATCATCATTATGGCTCTTTGACTGAGTGGTTTTCCTTGTGTTAGACGTCAACATACATTATCACACTTGGGATTCATGCAGTACCTTGATTTCCATTTGACCCTATCGGTGGATATCTCGCCTCTTCGTCAGCTTTCATTATTGGTTGGTTGAGAGGGTTTCTTCCATGTGCTGGCTTCATCTTGTACATGTCGGAAACATACTTCGGGTTGGTTCCGTCACTCTACTTCGTTCGATTCCTTCCAAATCTTGGCCTGCGAGTTACACTCGCGCTGGACTGATGTAGGATGCCTCAAACTTCCTTCCAGCAGATCTTTTCCCATCGACTCCGACTCATTGCTTTGGGAATAAGGTCTAGAGTCTTTTTGTCAGTACCTTAGGGTTTGCAGTCATTAATGGCAGACTCTTCGTTGTTAACAAGATTCATTATTTCCTCTTGATTGATAGATTCTTACAAGTGTTCGACTTCAACTCATTTATTCGCACTTGTTAGATTGTACTGGGGCACCTTGACACCCATTAGCATTATCGGTGGGTTGTCTCGCGTTTGTTAACAATTTACATTATTGACTGGTAATCAAATGATTTCTCACATGGTCAACTTCAGCTCATTTATTCCCATTGTGTAGAATTGTGCCATAGTGATCGGTGAAGACCTCAGGATTGCATCAGCATGCTTCGGTTCACTGTTGACATTTCATCCAGCTTCTGCCAGTGACACTGTCCACTCTTATATGTTGCAGTTTCAGTACAACAACATCTTGTATGTTGGCCCCTGAGTTGCGTGATTGTACCATGTTTTCCACCTCTTATGATTTGGTACCTGGAGATTTAGTTACTTGAGTGATCAGATATCTACTACAACATCATTGATCAATATTCTATATGTGATACTTGCACTTGATCTTGGACTTGTACTTCCGGGCAATACTCAGATGATTCACTATGTACTTTCCAGTTCAGTTATACTTGTATACATTTTGGATCTATAAACATGCTTTTCTTTCACTGAGCATGGGGATGCCCGCCTCAGACATGAGTTGACTCTCTGACTTCTTTCATTGGTTTTTTGACAGGCTAAAATCTGGTGACGTCCTCTCTTGTCTTCGCAAGGTTCTTTCTATGCACATAATATATTTCGGCCATCATGTACCCCTTCTGACCTCATATATTAGGGGGCATCTTTTATAGCATCATTTTTCACCCTCATGTGAATAATGATTGTCTTTTTGGCCCTAGGCACCCTTTCCTTCCAGAATTGAACAAATTCATAAAAAACAATGTTAAAATCCCCATACGCGGTTATGCCTAGAATTTTTCGCGTATATATGCGAGTCCGTTCATAATTTTCTGCGTATGCCATTTAAATCATTAAATATATATATAAATTCCTTATTTTTGTGGCAAGGTGATGGTTATTCCCGTAATTCAACCACCCCAACCCGTGGCCCAACTATTTCCAACTGCTGAAACTACTTAGAAGGAGTATAAAAACCCCTCATTTGTATGGCCTAAGGGAGAGAGAAAAATTATAGATATTATACTCTGTTGGATCCCTTTTTCAAGCCTGATGTTCCCGTGCCTCCTACACTTCCCAAGTATATTCAGGAAACCCTTGTTTCCTTGAAGATGATCATCCTCCTATATGACATCTAGTGTGCACACATCTTGGAAGAATCCTAGCGAGGTGAGGGCTGGATGGATCCAGAGGATAGTCTACTCGAAGGCCGTGGAAGGATTCAGGTGATCTCTCCACTTTCTCTTCTCGTACATGCCATTTATAATAAGAAGTACTATCTTGTTCCTGAATATTCACGTGTTTATATATGTGTAAAGATTGTTAGTTAAACATCCATTATTTCTTTTATAACATTATATATGGATTATACTGACATTTAGGAACAATATATGTTGTACAACTAGCGTTTCGTGTTCGTTCTTTCTTGATTTCCAGGTTACGAAGCACGAGGAGTTGCTGGGGGTTTCAACCCTGTGGGATCTACAATAAACATAGGAATTTCGGGTAAGTTCCGCAGTTAATTAAATCTAGTTTTTAGCATAAAAGATAGGTTAAGTGAGTCCTTCTTGAATGATATGCTCATGATCTGTGAAGGTTGCCGACCCAAAAACCTTTAGGGAGTCCGTATCAGCAGCCGGGCAGAATGGTATTTGGTCAAGATTCAGCAAATCAGAGAGGGGGTATCTCTCTTCTCTACCTTCACTTCCCTCGCGCTTGACTCTTTGGAGGAGAGCTTTCCCGGTCCACCTAACGGTGTTGGATTTCGCTCATTAATAAACTTCTATGTTTCAAAATTTGAGCGGCCTTGGAGAGTTAACTCTCCACTCACCTAATCCAAGGCCCTACAACCTAGCTAGTTGATGTATGACACTTAAAACAAAAATTGCTAGTTGTTTTTAATTTATATCGCTTATTTTAATTGGCTGTTATTTTATGTCAAGGACATATGGAAGTGAAACCAATGATGTTTGTATGACGCAACAAGAAACCAATGAAAACCAAACTATATGCAAATGCACTGATTGCCTTTCGATGAAGAGTGATTTCTACACAGGTTCTACGAGACTATATTTTTTACTTTTCTTTTCAGATAACCAGACCTCACACACAAAAATTACGAAAAAGACTTAAAATGATTATGTGCACCTAATGCAAATTACTAATGGCACGTAAATTCTAAGATGCAAGACCTAAGAAAGCAAAGATAAATCTCTAATGATACCAAGGTTCAATCACTTTTTGGCAGTTTATCAATCTAACTCCAAATCAGAAGCTCAAAAATGCCAAAAATCAGACTTAATATAAAAGAATGAAATCAAAAGAAGACTCCCTTCCGAATAAAGTCACGAACCGAATGGTAAAGATTCCAACGAGGCTTCGAAAAAAATGAAAAGAAACCATAAATCAAGACAAAATAAATTGGAAATAAGAAAAATGTTTTTGGCTTTTGAGTTTTATGAAGAAAAGAGACTTCAAAAAAAAAAAAAAAACCAAGAAACTATCAAACTACTGAGCTGAACCAACTTCGAATCTCAAGCAATAACTTCAACAAGATGCTCTAAGCCAACTGTGCTACTCTCTTAGGAGGACTTGTGTGAGCAAGAGGAAGACAAGAAACTCAACAAATCAACTCAGTACAATAGCATAAACTTGCAGCAAACTCAGACTCCAATGAATCAAAGAGGACTCTTCGAAAATTGCAACAAGACCTAGTCAATGAAATCGAGAAAACCAAACACAAAAAGAGGCAAAGATCAAGATGCAAAGCAACCCATAAAGTTAGGAAAGAGAAAATGAGCAAAAGCTCTCTGTCCTGAATACTTAGAACAGCCAAGAACCTTCAGAAAAAAAATCTTGGTGCTCAGGCTAGAATTGCTAGCACAGTAAACGAGGATTTCCCCAAATGATCTGGTATTCATACAATCAAGAGAGAAACAAGCATAAAACCATTTTAAACACAGTCCAGAGACTTTAAAGATATCACAGGAGCAAGTCCCCATAGGCAGACAGGACCAAAAAAGCTTGAAACCAAAAATTTCAAAATTTACCTAAACATACGCACCTCAGTAGTTTTGCAACTAGAGTGCATACGCGACTGTTGTAAAGGCAAATCGTGTATACGCGGGTATCTTTACACAAAATAGCGTATATACGCGACTATGCAGAAAAGAAACCATGTATGGAAAGGTAAATAAGAAAAAATAAAAATGGTCAAGCCTGATCAAGAGACCAGGTCTTCAGTCTGACTGGAAAAAGATTTACTGAACTGGAAAAAATAATTAAAACTGTTGGAAACCTTCAAGACAGATGAAACAACCCAAAGGGAAATCACAAGAGTGTGATCCCCAGCAGAGTCGCCATTTCTGTTTTGGGAAATAACTCCCTAAAGGTTTTTGGGTCGGAAACCTTCACAGATCAAGGGCATACCATTCAAGAAGGACTCACTTAACCTATATTTTATGCTAAAAACTATATTTAATTAACCGTGGAACTTATCCGAAAGTCCTACATTTGTTGTAGATCCCGCAGGGTTCAAACCCCCAGCAACTCCTCGTGCTTCGTAACCTGGAAATCAGGAAAGAACGAACACGAAACACTACTTTTACAACATATGTTGTTCCTAAATGTCAGTATAATCCATATATAATGTTATAAAAGCAATACTGAATGTTTAACTAACTATCTTTACACATATATAAACACGTGAATATTTGGGAACAAGATAGTACTTCTTATTATAAATGGCATGTACAAGAATAGAAAGTGGAGAGATCACCTGAATCCTTCCACGGCCTTCGAGTAGACCGTCCTCTGGATCCGTCCAGCCCTCACCTCGCTAGGATTCTTCCAAGATGTGTACACACTAGATGTCATATAGGAGGATGATCATGTTCAAGGAAATAAGGGTTTCCTGAATATACTTGGGAAGTGCAGGAGGCACGGGAACATCAGACTTGAAATAGGGATCCAACAAAGTATAATATCTATAATTTTTCTCTCTCCCTTAGGCCATACACATGAGGGGTTTTTATACTCCTTCAAAGTAGTTTCAGCAGTTGGAAACAGTTGGGCCACGGGCTGGGGTGGTTGAATTACGGGAATAACCATCACCCTGCCACGAAAATAAGGAATTTATATAGATTTTTAATGATTTAAATGGCATACGCGGAAAAGTATGAATGGACTCGCGTATATACGCGGAAAAGTCCAGGCATAACCGCATATGGGGATTTTAACACTGTTTTTTATGAATTTTTTCAATCTGGAAGGAAAGGGTGCCTAGGGCCAAATAGACAATCATTATTCACATGAGGGTGAAAAATGATGCTATAACAATAAGAGCTAAGTTTCTGTAATATCCCTTTTCAGGGATATCTCTAAAACACAGGCAAAATCCAACCAGAGATGGACTAGGAGGGCATTTACCGAATATTTCACCTCTGGATAGAGGGTGAGATCTGGAGGATACCTGGCCCTTTCCAGGCTCTGTCTAAGAGTATGGGGAAAAACGCACCAAGTGGTATAGAAACTGCAATACTTGGAGAGAAAAATAACAGTAGTGTAAGCATACAATAGCACAGATATAGAACATGTAAAGAGACATCAAGAAATGCAGAGAGAATGCTGAGTCATTTTATTATACTGAGAATTATAAGTGAGTACAATTGGTGATCGAAATGATGGCACCAAAACTTGCGCAAGGCAAATTAAGAAATACTCTTAGAATGACAAGGAATGGCAGCTCTCTGATTTGCATTCAACGGCTGGGAGAACTGCCGTGTAACTGCTGTTGTGCTGAGGCCAAATGGAATCCACCCAAATACTACCACAACTCTTCCCAAAACCCCCAACAGGTACGGCTGGCCTCTTACACAACCGAAACCTCCAAAATGATATCAACCTGGAGCTCCAATGAAATGCGCTGCGGCCTCCTACTCAAGACCTCGCAGCCACTAAATGCACTGCTCCACAACGAAGCTCCAAACCCGATCCTCTTGTAAAATAATGATAGGAATGCCTCACCCAAGCGAGCACTCGAAGTCTCCTAGAGCTGAGGGTGAGATCTCCGAACGAAGACACTTGGCACACTAAACAATGCTGCAGACAGGCTAAACAACCAGGGTGCTCAAAGTTGTAGCAACCAGCTCAATATGCATAAACTCGAATGAATCGCAATGGCTCTCCTTCTCTCCATATATATCAAATGAAGGCTCCCCATGGGCCCTACTTTGAATTAGGGTTTCCCTTCCTTTAGAAGCTTCCCTCCTACGTTTTCCAGGCAGTGCTTTCCCCCTCATACCCTGCGTTGGTTGAATTGGTCAAACCTCTTTGCAAATGTCTCTTTTCACACATGGGGGTGTGAAATCTAGTTCCATGGTTGATCCCTTTTCATACTAGAGGGATTTCATTTATGTTTTTATTATTATTGGGCCTCCTTTCCTAATTATTCATCTCCTAAATGAATTTATACAAAAATTAATGTTCCAATTTATTGACGAAAAATTTGGAACATTACAGTCCTCCCATCCCAAATGTTGCTTGTCCTCAAGCAACTGCAAGGATAGAACTGGAAGGCCTCCACTCAAGGCATGGAGTCTGAAATATATTGAGGACCATATTCCTCATGTGGATCCTCCATCCCCAGGCAATCATCCAAACAAAATGAGCAACCTCCCAACAAGGCAACTCCTGAAAATCTTCTTCCACCTCAAGCTCTGGAAATGAAGGTGGGCTGAAAATCTGAACATGGGAAGCATTGTAGCCTACCTCAAGCTGTCCTCCTCTCCACTTATGATAAGTGTAGAGTATGTGTTGATCGTGCTGCAAAAGTATTTCCCTCAAATGGCAAGGTGAAGAGAAATCCTCCAAAGAATTCTTCTCCAACAATGTAGAACGTGCTGGCCCAAGACAATCCATCCATGATGAATAGGACAAGATCATCATAGAGTGTCCAAATGAGAAGTTTTTTGCAAGTTATACATGATAGTGCATGATACAAACAATATCTCAATAGGAGGCAGCACAGTTTCACCCACTGCAACTTCAGAAAATTACATGGCAAGCAATGTACAAGATTTATCACATCTACTAAAAGATAGTAAATGGCTAAATGTAACAACAATAATTGATCAAGCACTTGCCCATGGCTGTACATTGGATGAATATCAACCTCATGGCCCACCTCAAAAGGAAACAAACATGTGGCTGTGGTGGCCATATCTACTCCCCTGTTCCCATTAGAACATGTAGTGCAGAAATTGTGAGAATTTTTCCCACTTAAAGACACATCCAACTCATGTGTCTCCATCATAATCATGCTTCTCATACAAATCTGATATATATAAGAAAATTAAGTCATGATTAGCAATATAATGAAGAGAATGCTGAAGGTTTCAAGTGGTGCAAGAAGGTACCAACAGCTTCCCAAACAAGTACATCGCAGTTTTACAAGTTGTTGCTTGAGGAAAGTACAAGGCAAAATGTTTCTTCTTACATGGTTAATCAAGCATGTCCCCATATGATACATGTTAGAGTGCATAAAATGAACATACAAGTGATGATAAAACATTTGCCTATGGCCACAAAAGAGATGGCTGCCTCCATCATGTATATTGGCCCAATACAACTCATGGAGCAATGTGACAAGCTTGCCCTCTTGTGAAGCAATGCACTGCATAAGAATGGTAAGAGTGTGCAAATGAATGAATGTATATACAAAATTCTCACCATATGCTAGAAGTAAGATGGTACATGGATCCATGAATAAGTCCTCCATAGTGTTTTGGCATGCTGTGAGGAAAAATGAACCATGTGCTGCAAGAAGGTGCTTGGAACCTCAAGTCAAGAAAAACCTGCCATAGTGGTAGATGGCTCTATCATCATTACCTCTTCTTTTAACATCAAGTGAAATAAATATGAAATGATCCTAGAACCTGTGGGTTATGGATCCTTCACATTTCCGCTGGGCACACTTCATCCATAAGGCTCTGCTCCAAAGTGACAGCGCTGTGAGCTTATGCAAATAAGCCCCTGCCAATACCAAACTTTGTCCTTTGACATGCTCCTTGTCAAAGATTCCTCTAATAATGCTGCAACAAATATGGAATACTCCCCAAGATGGAAGAGCTCCCAAATCATCAAAGACCAAAGAGATAATGCCATCTCCTCTTCCTGTAGCATCATGTAAAGTGTGAGAGCAAATCTGCTCTTGCTCTCCCAGAAACAGGCAAAGCAACAAGACATTTTGCTACCTCCCCATACTTCCATCATACAACACATGTGATGAAGACACAATGAATGATATGAGTGTCACATCAACACCATGCATCCATACTCTATGCTGCTCAATGATGCAAGTATCCATCCTCCTACTCTTAAGAAGAGTGTTTGCCAATTGATGGCCAAACTCTCTAAAGAGCAACCAGCGCAGCCAAGCCTCCTGCTGCCCAGTATCATAGATTTGCAAGTAGCCTCCTAGCTCCTTGCTCATCAACCAAATCCACTCAATCACTTTTGGATGCCTCCTTCTTCTCCTCATCTTGGTACTCCTCCCATGAGGGCTACCATCCTCCCAAATCAAATTCCCATCTTTGCACTTCATGGAATTTTGAAATGTAAGCTTCTCAAGGATCAATGAGACCCTATCAAGACCCAAATAGGTGGTAGGAAAAAACCTCCCATCATGATGTGTATGGCTCAAGGAATGTCCAACATAAGCATCAGAGATGTTATCCATCTTAAGATTTCCTCCATCTTCTATCTGCTCTTGTGAAAAAGGAAGAAAATCATTGCACTCCATGGTGTGTTGAAGTGCACTTCTAATGAGATCTCTCCTTGAGACCTCCCTCTCATCCATAGTCTTCCAAAACCCTTGAGGTCTTGGATATGAAAGTAGAATTTCCTCTTTGAGTTGAGAGGAGCTCATTGAGAAAGTGTCATCTTGAAGGGAGAAAGAGTTTCTCATTGCAAGATGTCTACCGTCATTCTTTAAGGCTTCAAACCCCAACCTCCAATGTGATATGCAATCCAACAAAGGCTCATGAATATGATTGTTTATTTCCCCCTTGAAATTTCTCATGTTGCACAGCGCAGTGCAACCAAACTGCTCTATAGTAGCAATGGGATTGACCCTTGGTCATGCAAAAGTAAATCTCCACATTGATCAAAAGAATTTGCTGCAACAATGGAATGTGGAAATCTTTTCATATCTTGATGTGCATTTGGAACTTCTTGTAGGGCTGCAAGAGTCCCTTGCTCAAAAGTGTTGGCTGCCCCAACTGTTGATGCATGTGGCTACTCCTCCATGAGTGTGACAACGTTATCACAAGCCTCCTCAAGAGGTGATGTGATCTTTTATTTCTTTGCTCTTTCTCCATCAAAGGTTTGGATCAACCTTTGAGTGAACTCTGCAAAAGTATTCACCCTTGCATGGCTCAAGTGGCTGCACCACCAATCATAGGCTTCACCCTCCAAGTGCAGCGCTAATATTTCAACAGCTTCTTTCCCTGCTACAGGATGTAGTAGGAAAAATGCCTCCAACTTTCTCACCCAAGTTCTTGCATTAGATGACCCATCAAAGGTAGACAACAGAAATCTATTGACTTTGATTTCTTTTCTGCTACATGGTCTCTTCTCTTCCTTCAGCTGGATGAAATGAAAAAAATCTAGAGTCTCCCTGAAGGCCCTAGGTTGAGATCTATACTCAACAAGGTAATCACTGAGGATCTGATGATCCAAGTATCTTCCATGCTCAATATATTCTTCTTGATGAGAATAGGAAGTGCATGGTACTTCCTCTTCTTTTTCTTCAATCTTCTTGACCTCCTTGGAGATGTCTTCTCTGGATCTGAAAATAGATGAGAATAAACTCATCTTTTTCAACGTTTTGATCTTCTTGGGCTTAGACTCACAGGCTGAGCCAAGAAAGCTGCTACCACCAGAAGACTCCGACACTACCCCGGTCATCACCTCAATGGATGGCACTACTAGGGTAAGCTCTACTCTCTCTACTGAGGTGTCAACCAATATGGTCAAAGAAGTCTCCAACACAGGCGACCCCTGCGTCATACTGGGTGTATCCACATGCTCTAAGTGCGAGTTAGCCATCTTTATGGCTTCCCCCTCTGTTATTCGATCAATCTAGGAAGAGGTATCCAACTTTCCCCCCCTATCTCGAACCGTGAAATCAGTGGATCCCTCATACATGGGAAAATTTGTCCTCCCAGTGGTGCGCTGCCACTCTGAACTCTGAGTACTAGATCCCCCACTGTTACTTCCTTCTTCATCCCACCTGAGATGACAGTAATCTCTGAAGGGAAAAGCTGCTCTTAAGTCTTCCCCCATGGACTGTCATTTTCAGAAATAATCTCCAAAGGGTATATGATCATGCCGCCTCCCTTTCTCACTCGGTACTGGCGGTAAGAATGTAGGCATCATGATCCTGGTTGGCCTACTAAAGGTTGGTAAATGCTGGTCATACTGTTGGGAGACCCCCATATTTGTCACCTTTATTGCGTTTGGTGGGTAAGATTCTTCCTACCCCCTTTGTTAATAGAAAAATATCCCCACGGTTGCTTTTCCGGTGTCATAGACAACTAGCTACATAGGCTGAGCCAGATCTATGCTCTGATACCACTGTAATATCCCTTTTCAGGGATATCTCTAAAACACAGGAAAAATCCAACCAGAGATGGACTGGGAGGGAATTTACCAGATATTTCACCTCTGGATAGAGGGTGAGATCTGGAGGCTACCTGGCCCTTTCCAGGCTCTGTTTAAGAGTATGGGGAAAAAAGCACCAAGTGGTATAGAAACTGCAGTACTTGGAGAGAAAAATAACAGTAGTGTAAGCATACAATAGCACAGATATAGAACATGTAAATAGACATCAAGAAATGCAGAGAGAATGCTGATTCATTTTATTATACTGAGAATTATAAGTGAGTACAATTGGTGATCAAAATGATGGCACCAAAACTTGCGCAAGGCAAATTAAGAAATACTCTCGGAATGACAAGGAATGGCGGTTCTTTGATTGCGTTCAACGGCTGGGAGAACTTCTGTGTAACTGCTGTTGTGCTGAGGCCGAATGGAATCCACCCAAATACTACGACAACTCTTCCCAAAGCCCCCAACAGGTATGGCTGGCCTCTTACACAACCGAAACCTCCAAAACAATATCAACCCGGAGCTCCAACGAAATGCGTTGCGGCCTCCTAGTCAAGACTACGCAACCACTAAATGCACTGCTCCGCAACGAAGCTCTAAACCCGATCCTACTGTAAAATAATGATAGGAATGCCTCACCTGAGCAAGCACTCGAAGTCTCCCGGGGCTGAGGGTGAGATCTCAAAACGGAGACACTCGACGCACTAAACAGTGCTGCAGACAGGCTAAATAGCTAGTGTGCTCAAAGTCGTACCGACTAGCTCAATATGCATAAACTCGAATGAATCACAATGGCTATCCTCCTATCCATATATAGAAAATGAAGGCTCCCCATGGGCCCTACTTCTAATTAGGGTTTCCCTTCCTTTAGAAGCTTCCCTCCTACGTTGTCTAGGCAATGCTTTCCCCCTCATACCCTGCGCTGGTTGACTTGGTCGAACCTCTTTGAAAATGTCTCTTTTCACACATGTGGGTGTGAAATTTAGTTCCATTGCTGATCCCTTTTCATACTAAAGGGATTTCATTTATGTTTTTATTATTATTGGGCCTCCTTTCCCAATTATTCATCTCCTAAATGAATTTAGACAAAAATTAATGTTCCAATTTATTGAAGAAAGCTTTGGAACATTACAGTTTCTCTTGCTTTTGATGATTGAATGTACTTGTTATTAAGTGGATTCAATGGTTGTTCTCTCATTATTATTTATCCAATTATTTGTTGGCTATAAGCATGGTTATATGACATATATCAGTCATGGCCTTATTCATGTTTTTACTTGTAACTGAATGAATAATGAAGCAAGACCTAATTGGTGTTATGACAACTAATGTGAGAAGGCAGTGACCCTTCTTGTTAAACCGCGGGTCTGTGGGAGTGACTGGAGGCTCATAGTTGCTTGGAGACCTTGGAAAGGGAGAGACTAAGGCTCTAAGTCAGGGAAAAGAGAGTTATCTCAGGGGTTGGACACCTGGAGGGGTTGGGTTGCTCCTGGAGGTCTTGTGGCACCTAAGGGAAGTCAATAAGGTCGTAAGTTATCAAATCCATTTCCTTAAGGTCATATAGGAGGTTGAGTCTTATCATAGTGACCCCCAACTCATGTTAACCCCAGGAAAGATGGTGAAAGTGGGTAAATGTGGGAGGATGTGATTACAGGGTAGTATCAGAGCGGGTTGCACTCTCTTTATGTAAAGTCTGATGTTGTCAAGGTTATGGTTGTCATGCATGGGGTCATGGTATACAATTGGTATGGTCATGCATGATGGTGTATGATGTTATGTTGTTGTGTTATTATATAGTATGTTTATGATTATACATGTACATGCTAATGTGGATTGATCTTGAAAATGAGATAAGCCTCCCCTGATCATCACTGAGGTATGGATTTGATTTTGGTATCTATTTGGTTTATCTGACATGGTATACTTGCGGGAAGAAGAGACTCCAATATGAAAAGAAAAATGGTAGACAAAAATTCCCGTGAATGTCCCTACAGATCAGTTGGGTAGCAAGGAGAAGAGTATTCTCCTGGTATAGCAGATACGTTGAGGAGCTCGAGGGAAAATATCAAAAGTTGAAAAGCAAACAATGACAGGTTGGTTAAGGCCTAGGAAAGACCTACAAGGGCTTAGGAGAAGCAGGTAGAGGTTAATGCAATGATTCTTCATAGCTTGTCAGAGTTGCAGAAACATGGACATATGAGGATCAATCAAGAACAGGAAGAGAAAACCAATGGAGCCTATGGTAACAGATCTTGGTCTGGATACAAGTGTAACAACCACGGGTTAAAAGTTCATGTAATAAAATTTAATAAAGGTAAAATAAGACCATGGCCAAGGGACACTTATTCCAAGCTGAATTTTGGGCAAAATATCCTATTGGGCATCACTTGTTGTGTTTTATGGTTAAAGGAAACTCGCAAAGGAAATGACTAAGGCTTTGAAAATGAAGAAAGGTATTTTGGTACTTTATTTATGAAAATAATGGAAATTAGGATAAAAGGAAGGTGAAAGTTCATAGGTTGCATGTGAGGAGGAAAATGAAGGAAACTAATGGAAAATGAAGAAAATAGAGGCATCAATGATAAAAAGGATTTTGAGGATCAGTTCACAAATTTTTGTGAGTCCATATTTAGAATTTTTCCCTGAGAGGATAAGAGCACCAAGAAGAGAAATAAAGCAAGCAAGCAAAGGAAGGACAAGGAAACAACTAGAAATCAAAGGAAAGCAAAGGAAACGTAAAGAAAGGACAAGGAAAGTAAAGGAAGGTAAGGATCAAGTGGTCTCAATGGGAATACTTGCAGGTAATAGGTTGCATGTATGATTTCCTAGCTAGTTTTGACATGCATGGTATGTGCATGTTGGTATTTGGTTCTTTTTTTGTCATTGACATGGGTTTTGTTGAGTTTGAAAGTCGATTTTAGCCTATCCATGTCATTTCTGAATAGCCATGGTGTGATGGGGTTATTCTTGGTTTGAGATTTGGATTGTTGGAAGATTTTGGATTCGAATGAGGTGGTAAAAGGAAAATTCCCAAAGGCCTATGAATCCCTTGACTGGTAATGGCGGGATACATGGTAAATCTTGAGGTGGAGACAGGAAAATTCCTCAAGGTATTGGTGAATAAATTCTGAGGCATCCAATCTCGGTTTGGTTTTGTGATCTCGACACCGATTTAGGTGATATCACGGCATGGTGAGGGTGGAGGTGGTTTAACCTTTGGATTCCCTTGGTTGTGTTTGGATTGGTTTATCCCATGAGATCCCACATTCATTCTTGGAATATGGCACGGGGGTGATTGGATGAAAGAAGGAATTGGTTCAACAAATCTATAGTCGGGTGGTAGGTGGAAGTCCCAAACCTGGTTGGATTTTTCCTATGTTAATAAAAGCTAAGTTTCCCTTACTTTGATGAGGAAATGTACTTATTATTATGTGGCTTTAATGATTGTTATCTTATTCTTATTTATTTGGTTATATCTTGGTTATAAGCATGGTTTTATGACGGATCTAAGTATATCTTTTATCATGTTTGGTTGATGAATGACTGGTTAATGGATGCATAACCTAATTGGTACTATGGAAGCCATTGTGAGAAGGCATTAGTTCTTCTTGGTAAACCTCAAAAAAGTTTCAGATCTCTGTGTTCATATATGCATTCATGACCTATAGATTTCATCTTCTTCATGTGTTTGACATAATGTATATCATGATTAGGTCAAGCCCTTGATCAAGTTTTGTGTTAGAGGCTTTTCCTTGGTGTCATTCATTATCTTGGAATGTCTGATCAATTTTTGGGCATTGGTTTGGTTACTAGCCCTGAAAAAGTGGCTTAAATATCACAACCTCTGGCACAAAACTGGTTGAAAAAGACTACATTCTCTCCCTTGCAAGCATTGTGGTTATGACTATAGGGTTACAGTTGTTATCACAAAAAAACGAAGCATCATTTGACAAAGTTATATAGGTTCATGTGTCAAAGGTAGGGTTGTAGGATTA
The DNA here is from genome assembly GCA_034641835.2 of Pinus albicaulis. NCBI lineage: Eukaryota > Viridiplantae > Streptophyta > Pinopsida > Pinales > Pinaceae > Pinus > Pinus albicaulis. Next base: position 81,587,482 of record CM076581.1, on the reverse strand, counting down.
ATCTTTTATATACTTGGTCAAGGAAAAATTTAAATTTTTCTTGTTTAAGCTTACCCTAAGGTCCAAACCCACTCAATTTCAAGTCCCCTCATGTCACATCACTCGTAATTTTCTGATAGATTTCAATTCCCAAGATTTTTGTACCAAAATATTCATTTTAGCCAAGAAACCACAGTTTCGTAGCGAAATACACTGAGTAATGTCACTTTTCACTATGAAACTACTGATAATTTCGTAGCGAAAACCTTTAGATTTACACTAAACACGCTACGAAAGTGTGGTTTCCTGTCTGTCTTGTCAGATTAGCTGTTAGGCGTCAGAATATCGTTGGGAAGGGGTGAGTTAGATACCATTCGAGTTATTGAGGGATAAAATCAAGGTACATGGTCAGGTCTGAAGTCATCATCACAATTTTAGGCATGTATGAGTCATCATTGAGTTATGAGTGGACATCAAACTTCAAAATATTTCCTAATTCAGTCATTTCTCATTCTTCATTTCTTCTTCGCATGATATCGAGCTCAGGAGAGCTATTGCATTAAGCCAAATTTGTGGCTGGTGTTTTCAAAGGTTTACAAAGATCACTGATCAAGCGAGGCTGAAAACTATCAAGCGAGGCTGAGAACTATCAAGTGAGGCTGAGAAGGCATTAAAGAAACCATGGCAGAAAAAAGAAGGACAAACAAGGGTGGACAATGTCTGAGATATGAACCAACAGATATGAATCTGATCAATGAAGACCTAACAACTGTAGAAGTCTTCAGAAGGACAGGTTGCTTACAATTTTGTGAAAGATTACAAGGCTGCCATGTACAGGTTTCCAAGGAATTTGCTTTAAATTTAAGTGGAACAACTACCAAAGTGGGGATGCTTAATCTTTCCATCACACCAGAGGTCATTGCAGTAACAACATGGATTCCAAGGGGACAAGAGAAGTGGTTCAAAGGGTTCAAGTTTAACATGGAGCAGTGCAAAGAGTTTATGAAGCCTGAAAATAGTGAAATGGACCTCACTAATGCCATTCCAAGGAGCTGCATGAGGGATAACTACTCAAAATTGCTGCTTATCATCCAAAAGTATTTTACTTGTGAAGGAAGATATCATAAAGTCTACTCTTACCATTTCAAGTTACTCCTACACTTTACTGGTAAGATATCTCTTGATCCGCCTTTCTATTTACATAGAAGTTTAGCAAAAATGGCAAATAAGGCCCAAACAAAATCTGAAGGGAGTGAGGCTTCATTGTTTCATCATGGTTTAATGAAACTGTTGGTTTTAGATGAGCTCCAAAGACTAGGCAAAGTCTACTCTTCATTTTTTTTGTTAATGGTTTTGAGTTGGATGCTCTTACTCCTTCAAGAAATCCTAAACCTAGGAAAATTCCTTTACCATTAGTAGAAGAACAAAGTGAACCATTGGTGGCAGAACCAAGTCAACCAACAAGAGTAGAACCAAGTGAACCAATCATGATGGAAACAGAGCAATTGCAGAGTTTTGATACAGCAAATGTCCCACCTGCAAAACAAAAATCAAAAGTGGTCAAACCTGCAAAACAAAAACAAGCTGTGAGTAAACAAGGAACCAAAAGGATGACAAGAAGCCAAACAATGGCCTTAGAAGACAAAACAGTTGCTGTAGAAGACAGAGAAGTAGCTAAAGGAAATCTATAAGACATACTACATACGATTGACATAGAGGAGACTCCTATAGTCTAGGCCGAGGACATAGAGGAAGGTGGATAGAAACTAAAGAAAGCCAAATCTGCAAAGAAACTATAATTTGAACGAGAAGATGCAGGTTTTATGTTCCAAGCAAGAAAGCCTATGACAAGGCATGCCAGAAAGCTATTAGAGAGCAGTAAATAAGTTCATCCACCTACTGACATAGTCCAGCCACCACAAGACATCATTGATCTTTCATCACCTGTAGAGCAAGATACAGTTAGCAAATCAAAGAAATGAAAAGAGAAGGTAATGGAAAAAACAAAGTTTGAACTCCTTGAGCAACAGTTGAAGTTGGCCAACCATGATATTTCTGTTATGAAGAAAGAAGCAAGGAAACACAATGTAGAGAAGGTTCAGTTTGAAAAGATGAAGGAAATTTGGAAGAGCAGGTTGACAGTGTTTCCAAGACTCTAGATAATACACAATAGTTTATCAAATGGACCATTCCATTGAGGAAAGAGGTCAAACATGTCAGGATAATGAACATACATTTGAAAGCCACCAATAGAAATTTGAAATATAAGGTTAAAGACCTCCAGGAACAACTTCAACTAATCCATGAGGAGTTGGAGAAAAAACGCCTTAAAATGATAGTAGTTGAGGAGCCAATTGCTCAACTCATCATCAATGAGGAAGAAACACCTCAAGAAACATAGTGTGAGCTAGTTTATTATTTTGAAGGCTATTGGCATGTTAGAAACAAGGCTTTTGCACTTAGAAGGTATATTTTTGAAGCTACACAAATTTATGGAATTTTGACTATTTTCAGTAGTTTTGTAGCATTCTTGGGCTTGAAGAACAGGAAAACGCTACGAAACTATTGTAGCTTTCCTTTTACATATTGAACTAGTTTTTGGAGCTCCCAAGAGATGAAAATGGTATGGAAGATGTATTAAGGCATAATGAACATCATTCAGGAGGAAAGAACCAAAAAAATGGTTGGCAAAAGGCAGTTTTGTGACGCTACAAAAGTACGCTACGAAACTGTCATACTTTCGTAGCGTACTCTTTTAAAGCTATATGAGAAATTTTTTGTGCAATTATGGATAACTGGACACTTTCAAAGGTTCCAGGGATCTTGTCAGCGGTCATCCAAAGCTTAAAGACCACGTGATGAATCCAACTCATCAACCAAACCCCTCGTTGAAGATAAGGACCAGTTTTCCTAAAAAACAGGGTTTGTTTCCAGTTTTAGAGGAGGTCAATTAAGAGGTCATGTAGTTATGAGTCCCATCACACCCTATTCAAACATGTGAAGGCATATTTGTCAAATATGTAATTATTTTTAGGAGATAAGTTTGTTAATGTAATAATGAATAGTTTGAGTCATATTAGGAAAAGGACTGTCAAGCAGGATACCTGTCATTTTATCATTAAAATAGATGTTTTATTGTTATTCAAGGTGCCAGTAGGGTAAATTCGATGAATCTCAACAGGAGGCAGATCATCTCATCATGTAACAAGTCTATTAAAGGGCAGAGAGTCAAATTTGTAAAGGGTTGGAGATTTTTTGGCAAAACTGCAGCTTTATGTAATTAATTGTTTCAGTAATACAGAGGCTTGTTTCTTGATCAACCTGAGATTTTGACTGAGTTTTTAGTGCCTATCTTATATATATCTTTTATGTGTTTCATTTGTAATGGTTTTCATATTTAATAATCATAATTCATTCATGTAATGCTCTGACTTCCTTTATAGATGAATTGACTGTGTAATTTCCTGTTTCATGTGTGTTTACTTCTGCTAAAAACCCTTACCTGCCTCAGCTTCCATGTCAAGTGAACTTACTACTGAGCTACTGAACTTGTTGACTCCATAAGCCCAATGTTTGCATACTGATGTTCTTTTCAACTTACACTTATCACAAACAAGTCATTTTCTAAGTAGAGTTAGCCATCTAGTTTATCATTATCAAATATCATTAACCCTTTTTGAGAGAGCCCTCTTAGACTGAGGAGGCTAAGCTTCAATCACAATTTGGTTTGAAATAGTTACATAAATTTGTCTGGTTAGCAGCCAATCAGGTGCAATTTTGTGATAACACCAGTCACATGGATAGCTTGTCATGGGAGTGATTGGGGGTTTAATTCATTGAAAGGCTAGGTGAACTCAGGGGTTGGGCACCTAGAGTGATGGATTATCTCGTGGGGGTCCTAAAGCACCCGAGGGAGGTCTCTTAAGTGTTGGTTCGTCGGTTCCACTTCTTTAACTGCACTTAGGGAGTTGAATCATATCATTGTATCCCCTCATATCATTTTACCCCGGGAAATCCGGTGAAAGTGGGTAGATATGGGAGGAGGCACTTACAACAATAATTCTAGTTAGAGGTGGCATATCACTAGATACACCTAATAGGAGGACTGGTATGTATAGGAATCATTCTAGTTCCTCGTCTAGGAGACATCATCACAATCATCACCGTCATCATTTTTATAGGAGGGGTGAGTATTTATCTAAGGAATTTAAGAGCGTGAAGCCTCCTACATTTGATGGAGAGATGAAGAAGTCATAATATGCACAGGTATGGTTGCTTGGAATGAAGACATTCTTTAGATTGCATAGCTACTCAAAGAACATGAAAGCGAGGATAGCCACCTTAAATCTCAAAGGGAAAGCAGATATCTGGTGGGAATATGTGAAGGATGTCAAGGGAATTCAAGAGGAAAACTTGATTTGGGATGATTTCGAGAGGATCTTCGAGAAGAAGTACCTATCAGAGAGGTACTATGATGACAAATCTAAGGAGTTTTATGAGCTACAAATGGGTTCTATGAAAATTGATGAGTATACTAGCAGGTACTTTGAGTTGTTGAGATATGTGCCATATATCAAGGAGGAGAAGTCTAATATTCAGAGATTAATTAGTGAATTTCTAGTAACATATAGAGACCAGATTGATTTTGATAAACCTATATCATTAGAAGAGGCCATCTGGAAATCAAACCATTGTTATAAGAAGTCAAAGTGAAAAGTTGATACTAAGCGCGATTTGAAAGGAAATGAGAATGTTAAATGGAAATGGCAGCCAAAGAGGGGAAGACCTCGAGATGCAGGTGAGAAAGAAAATGTGGTTCCTTAAAAGAAGTTCAATACAACTAAGAAGGGACATGGGTTGCATCCTGGAGATCAGCATACTAGAGATGATGATAAAGTATCATTGTAGTGCTGGATATGTGGAAAATATCATCGTAATAAGGATTTTCCATTATACCAGGGAGGCAGGCCTCAGATATATAGTGTTGAGGAGGCACAAACAGTTGGAGATGTTGGTCATAGTATTCCTAATATTTATGTAGTCATGGATAACAGGCAGGAAGATCACAAAGCATCTACTATTGAGATGGATGGTAAGCTTTGTGATCAAGTTATTTCTATTTTGATTGATCATGTATATAATTATAGTTGTGTTAATCCTGACCTGGTGGATAAGTGTGGCTTGAGAAAAGAAGAGCATGCAAAGTCTTGGTTGGTGCAGTTGGCTACAGGTACTAAGAAGAGAGTTCATCACTGGATAAGAGCTTGTGCATTTGAGTTGAATGGTATGCCTAAAGCAGCACATCTAAATGTACTGCCATTGGGATCATATAGTATGCTTTTGGGTATGGATTGGTTGTATCTTCAAAGGAACAAAGTAGATTGCTATGACAAGGATATTAATTGATTGGATGATAATGGGGAGAATGGAATTTTGTAGGGAAAGAAGTAGCCTACATCAGCGAGGATGGTTACAACTATGTAGGATAAGCGCAGTTGCAAGAAAGGATGTGTAATGTTTGCAGTTCATATTTCTAGTGACAATGGAAAGTATGTTCAGGATGTAGAAATCTTCAAGAGGTACCTTATACTGCAGCAGTTTCAGGACGTGTTTCCAGCAGAGATTCCAGATTTTCCTGCTCGCAAGGAAGTGGACTTTTCTATTGAGTTGGTACCGAGGGTAACACCAACATCAAAGGCACCTTACAGGATGAGCACACTAGAGTTGGTAGAGTTGAAGTTGTAGCTGAAGAAAATGCTTGATAAGGGATATATTAGGCTAAGTGTATCACCTTGTGGTGCACCAATATTATTCGTGAAGAAGAAATATGTAACTCTCAGATTGTGCATTGATTATAGGCATCTGAATAAGTTAGTGATCAAGAATAGGTACCCATTACCGATGATTGAAGACTTGTTTGATCAGTCGAAGGTAGGGAAAATTTTAGGGGCTAATATTCGTAGGTGGGCTAATTTTCCATGTTTTTTCCAAACATAATATTCGCTAATTTCCATTTTTTCTAAAAATTATTCGCCCACATTTTATAAAATAAAATTATTTACCTTTAAAATCGCCAAAATTGTATACAGAATAATATAAAATCATTACAAATATACATATTTTTACAAAAAATATTGGAAAACATTTTACAATTTGTATATTAGGGACTAGTAAGATTCGCCAAGGTTTCTAAACTTTAAGATAAACTTCCATCCTTAAAATTTTCCTCGGTTGAAGGGAGCAATAGTGTTCTCAAACATTTATTTGAGATTAGGAAACCATCAGGTACACATCAAAGAAGAGGACATATATAAGACTTCTTTCAGGACCAGGTATGGGCATTATGAGTTTTTTGTAGTTCCATTCGGTTTGACTAATGCTCCAACTACTTTTATGTGCTTGATGAATAATGCGTTGCGTCCTTATATGGACAAGTTTGTTATTGTGTTCATTGATGATATGTTGATATATTCTAAGAATAAGGAAGAGCATGACAAGAATTTAGCAGCAATGTTGAGATTGCTAAGAGAGCACCAGTTGTAGGCCAAAATTAGCAAGTGTAGTTTCTTTTAGATAGAGGTACATTACTTGGGACATGTTGTTTCCAAGGATGGCATAATAGTGGATCCATAAAAGATAAGGGATATCATGGAGTGGGTAGCTATTAGGAATGCGGATGAGATCAGATCATTCATGGGGTTGGCAGGTTATTATAAGAGGTTCATTAAGAAATTCTCTCAGATTTCATATCCTGTTACATCATTGTAGAGAAAAGGTAAGAAGTTTGAATGGACAAAGGAGTGTGCAGCCAATTTTGAGTAGTTGAAGCAGTTGTTGACAAATGCTCTAGTGTTAAAGATTGCAGATCTAGATAGAGAGTTTGTAGTGTGTACAGATTCTTGGGAGAGATGGCTTGGTGGGGTCCTTATGTAGGAGGGATTGGTGATATGCTACGAGTACAAGAAACTGAATGAGCACGAGAAGAACTATGTGACTTGTGATCTTGAGTTGGAAGCTATTATTCATGCTTTGAAGATGTGGAGACATTATCTTCTTGACAAGAAGTTTGTACTGATGAGAGATCACAATGGATTGAAATATATGTTTGACCAACCAAATTTGAATGGCAGTGTTGGGGCCTTTGTTTTGAAAAAGAAACAGTTTTGAGTTGTGGAAGGTTGGAGCAAAGGTGGCGAAGCGCAATCAACGTAGACACGGAGTTGTCACGGTAGCGGAAAGCCGGAAGATAGGTGGCTCAATAGTTCCAGAGAACAATGCATATGGCAGATATGGGAGACAAGAACAATCAGCAGAACTCCCAGTAATCAAGAAGAAGCGACAAGCAGCGGAGCAGGAAAAGAGGAAAGATTGATAGTCACATTGGCGGAAGAACAAATAGGCAGTCAGCTAGCGTAGAAGAGTTAGTTAGTTAGTGCGGTAGAAGGCCGATAGAGAGAGCAGAGATGTAGGAGAGCTCTGTGAGAACTCTATTGTACTGAATCGAACTGTAATAGACTCTGCAGAGTGGATGTATGTTGTTCTGATATTGATAATGAAATCTAGTTGTTGTTGTGTGTAATGTTATGATTTGATTGTTAGTCATTTTCTTACTATGAATGTATGCCCAATTTAAAATTTAATTCAACATTCTGAACATGCTTCGATGAATGATAGTTCATACAGAGCAGCTAGATATGTTTGTTTCTTCTAGTTTCCTTAACTGTTCTTTATGGTTGTATTTTTCTTTACCCGACCTGTTTTCTAATCTTACTAAGGTTATGGCACACCTCGAGTGAGACGCTATGCTCTCTGGAGTAGGGTGAAAATGCCAACGTTGTGCTAGACAACTGTGGAAACCTTATTGGCCTTTATCCTGAACCTGGAACTGGAAAGGAATTTTGTGTGAATACTCAAGTTGTAAGATTTCAAATCAAAGACACAATGCTTGATCTAGGATCCGATGTCAACATTCTACCTAGAAAGACATGGGAAGCGTTAAGGAGGCCAAAGTTGACATACTCACCAATACAGCTCCAAATTGAAAATCAATACTGTATTCTACCCATAGGAAGGCTAGGTCGCGGGAGTGAAAAAATATACAGATTTTTAAGTGATAGACATCATGGGGGACAAGGATCCCCATCCTGCTTTACTGAGGATAGATTGGGCCTTCGATAATTATGCAGTGATTGACTTGAAAAAAGAATTGATGATATTTGAAGACAGGGAATTCAGGGTAAGTCAGCCACTTGACCCATATCAAGGACCCCGATATACAGAGACTGTTGACAACGGAGAGGATGCTCAACTTCTTGATCACCTTTACCACATGACGACAGGGAAGAGAGAAGACTATATCAATCCAAAAATAGGAGGTACCGTAAGCTGGAGAAGTGTTCAAAGTTCAGATTTGGGCTCATAAATAGCTTGGGATTATTGGCAACATGGAGGATACAAAACCAACACTAGAAGATGTGCTAACATCCGAGGAGTCAACTGGATTGGTACTAAGGTAAGAGGATATCCGACTCTATCAAATATGCATGTAGTGAATACATTTATTGAAAAAGTAGAAGAAAATTTACCAATAGAACATAGTTCCCTCTTATGGATGTAGCACTAAAATCCACATCAACAAGATCAACCATCGCAACTCACTTCCGCAATGGGAAGATGTTGCAATAGCACTAAGAGCTAGATTAAGAGAAGATGCAGGATCACAATTCATTGAGAAGCACCAAGGGGATTTTGACCCCACAAATCATTTAGAGAATTTTGAGTACAACTGGAAGAAATCAGGGTATCCAGAATCTCTATGGATGCATAACTTCATACATTCACTAGACACCATTCCATAAGCGTGGTACTTTACGGAGGAAAATAAGAGAGGAACTGGCATATGGCGAGTAGTTGCAGAAAAATTTATGCAATGTTTCTCTTTTAAATGAGATACTGAACCAGTTACAAAATCCCTCCAAGCCATCAGAAGAGTACTATGTTTTCCAGAGATTCAAGAAGATGAAGAACTACCGCTCTCAGAACAGAAAATCAAAGAATCAGTAGCATGCCAACATATAGATAGTGAGATCGACGATGATGATTTAGAGAATCTCCGACACCTATACTTTGAAGAAAAATAGGGGGAGCGGGATATACAGGAGGAGAAAACCACAGAAGAACTACACCTGTTACCCTTGAAGACTAAGAAGCTGAACATTGGAAGCGCAGAGAAACCCAAAATCCCGTCTATCGGAGATTACTGGGATACATAAACAACCGAGGAAATCTTTAACTTATTATAGGAATATGAAGACTTATTCCCATATTTGGTAGCAGAGCTCAAGGGGATTAAAGGGGAGGTGGGAGAGATGCGCATAATCCTAAAACTAGATGCAAGACCAGTAAAACATAGGCCTTATCGCCCAAATCCAAGAGTAAAGGAAAAAGTAAAAGCAAAGATAGATAAAATGCTAAAGCAGGATTGATTTTTCCAGTGGAGGAAGCAGAGTGGGTCAGTCCCATTGTAATACAAATAAAAAAGGAGAAATCTGAGATTAGAGTATGTGTGGATTACAAAAGCCTCAACAACGCATGCATACATGATCCATTTCCTACCCCGTTTAGCGATGAGGTTCTCGACAATGTGGCAGGAAATGAAGCCTCATTCACAGATGGATTCTCAGGATACCATCAAGTGAGAATAGCAGAAGAAGACAAAAGGAAGAGCACTTTCACAACCGAATGGGGATCGTTTGCATACCATGTCATGCCCTTTGGACTGAAGAATGCGCTAGTGGTGTTTTCACGAATAGTGATAGCAACATTTAGGGACTATATCCATAAGTTCCTAGAGGTATACATGGATGATTAGACAATTTAAAAATTACTGGAGAACCATGAAACTTTACTGATAATAATGTTTGATAGATGCAGAAAACTCCAAATCTCCCTCAACCTTAAGAAATGCATCTTTGCAGTACCTTTTGGGACACTTCTGGGACATGTTGTTTGTAAACAGGGTGTTTGTGTGGATCTAGCAAAAGTAGCGGTCATTGTTAATATAGAAGCACCATAAACAAAAAAATAGTTGAGATCATTACTCGGGCATATAGGGTACTACAGAAGATTCATCTGCAGCTATGCAAAGATTACAACACCATTGGAAAAGTTGTTGCGGAAGTCAGAGCAATTCATGTGGAGTGACGAATGCACTAATGCCCTCAATACATTGAAAAAAAGGTTAGCAAGTGCATCCATCTTGGTTCATCCTAACTGGGACAAATAGTTCCATGTCCATATTGATGCCTCCAGTATTGCAGAGCGGTGTTAGCTCAGCCAGGAGAGACTTCTGTGGATCATCCAATATACTTTGCAAGCAGGAAGTTGTCTACCGCTGAACGGAATTACACAACAACTGAACGAGAAGCTCTTGCGATGGTGTATTCTCTCCAGAAGTTTCGTCATTACCTACTGGGAGGTATGTTCAATTTCTTCATAGACCACTCAGCATTGAAATACCTGGTGAACAAACTAGTTCTTGAAGGAAGAATCTGTAGATGGATCCTACTATTCTAGGAGTTCACATTTGAAGTGATAGTTAAACCATGAAGGTTAAACGTGGGTCCTGACCATTTATCAAGGTTGGAGAGTGGGGAGAACGGGGGATCCCTTGATGATCAGTTGCCGGATGCTGATCTCTTTAGAGTAGAAGCCATCCCATATTATCTAGAGAAGATAGTAGTATATCTGGCCACAGGACAGTGCCCAACAGAATACACAGCAACTCAAAGAAGACATTTGGTTGTGAAAGTAGCTAAGTATCAACTGATAGCAAGACAACTATATAAGATGGGTTTGGACCATGTATTATGGAGATGTGTCATGGACCATGAAAGAGAAGATATCTTATGGGAGTGTCATAGTGGAGTTGTGGGGGGCCATGTCGACACAAAACCCACAGCAAGACAAATACTATAAGCAGGGTTATGGTGGCCCACAATTCACAAGGAAAGTAAAGCATATGTAAAGAAATGTGATGTCTGTCAAATAACAGAACGTCCATCACACCGGGATGAGTTACCATTGCAACCTGTAAGAGCACTGCAGCGATTTGAAAAATGGGTCGTTGATATTGTAGGTCCAATTGGACCAATGGAAAGACATTCACAGGCAAGGTATATAATAACCACAACGGATTATTTCACAAGATGGGTGGAGGCAGCACCAGTAAAATACTGCACAATAGACACAATATCCAGGTTCATTTTCAAGAATATCATTAGAAGATTTGGCTGCCCCAGAAGCCTAACAAGTGATTAAGGTACACACTTCATTAATACAACAATCAAATCTCTGTTAGATAATTTTATGGTACAACATCACAAAAGCAGCCCGTACCACCCTCAAGCGAATGGAACCATTGAAGCATTTAACAAGATCTTAGAAAAATGACTAACCAAGATATGCAATGTCAACTGGGATGACTAGGATGAAAGGATACCAACGAAATTATGGGCATACAGGACAACTGTAAAAAGGTCTCACAATCAAACTCCATTCCAGTTAGTGTACGGGAGAGAGGCGGTGGTACCTGCGGAATTTATCATACCGAATCTGTTAATCGCTTCAATGGTACATATGACAGACGAAGGCTCAATCACTGAACGCCTCCACGAGCTACAAGAGCTTCGAAGAGATATTCATGGCGGAATTTTGTCAGACAATGCAAAAGGAAATACAGAAGGCCTGGCATGGCCGTCACATCAAGCATAAGACGTTCACCATCGGAGGGAAAGTCCTGTTGTACGACAACAAATTTCAAAAGTTCCTGGGAAAACTCAGAATGCACTGGATGGGACCATACCATGTCATAGAAATTAAAGGTTCAGGCGCGGTTTGATTCGCGCAACTAGATGGCAAAATAGTGCAAGGATGTGTGAATGTTGCATTCCTGAAGCCCTATCATGAGTAAGTCTCACTATTTTTTTTTTTCAAATAACTCTCTTAATTGAGAGTAGTCAGTAGGGTAGAATAGAAATAGATAGAGTCAATAACTCTCTCGCACCCGAGATGGGGCATAGAATAAGAATCCCAATAAAAAGACATCACAATAATGCAAGAAGCAATTGCACCTGTTGTGATGCAGAGACCACATCGCACCACATCGCAACCAATTATGGTCAGGGGGCGTACCGTCTAACATGTCATTCGTGTAAGAAAGCCAAGCGTGTCAAGTATCATTCTGTCATAATAACCCATCATACCGTTGTCAGTCTGTAGGATCACCTGAATTTGAAAATTAACTGCGATAATTGGTAAACTCCATACCATAATAAATTTTCCATATTAAGCCATAATGATTACCCATCGCGTCTACCCAAATCCTGAAGCCACAGTCAGCAATGTCAGAATACACCTCACCACGATAACTAATCGCACGATTATAGCTGCGGGAGAGAGAGAAAATAAAATAAAATATATAATAATAATAATAATAATAATAATAATAATAATTTAATTAGTTATGGGGTCATATCAACCTCATTCGTGCTGGTAGCATTAATTAACCTACATGAAAGAAGAAAAGCACCAGAATGCCAGAAAATTCCGAGTTAGAAATAACAGAAACAACTACAACAACAAGCGAAATTTCGTCAGAGGAAGTTCAAAGAAACAGTTCAGCAGCAGGAATTCACAGCTATAGATCAGAAACAACACTCTAGGTATATAGAAGAAGAACGAAGATGACGAAGGTAGCAACAACAATCGTCAAACCCGAGCTCTATGAGAGAATTCATAGGATAGAATCATTGATTGGCAAGTATGACAATGCTTCGTTAATTGATACAGATTTCACAGACTCCTATCAATTCCCAGTTATGAAACGACAAGTATACAAAGAAAATTATGCCACAGAGGGAGGAGGAGAAGCATCAAGAATGAATCCGTAATTTAGAGGTATTCAAATATCAACAATATTGAACCTCAGGAACCTCCCAGTTTTGGAACAACGGGAGTGGCAATGAAGTGTACGAAATTCCTGCTGAGCAGAGTCCAGAACGGATCATTGTGGTTGGGGAGAGAAATACATATACATGCAGAGGAAATCAATAGACTTACCGGATTATCAGTAGAGGGGAAAGATGTCTCCATGACATTCCAGAACGTGTCCAAGAGAGCCAAGAAGTCAAGGTACTGTGATTATTATAAGAATTATGAGACCAGAAGAGGAGGGAAGGGAGCGAAGATAGACCTCATCAACAATCCAGTAGTGAAATTTTCCTGCTATCTAATAGCGGGTAAAACAATGAGGCATTATACCAAAGGTGAATGCACCCAAGACACCATATCAGTTGTGGAACACTGTGTTGACACCTAATCCTTAGGGTTGGGTGAGAATATTCAATATTGTATATTATTTAATATTAGGAAATAAGGAAGGCCAAGAGTCACTGGGAGATGAATCCCAATAGCCTCACCTCCATGTATAAATACATTTACATTCTTCATCTAATACACATTTTGATTTGCGGAGTTACCTCCTGGTTTGACATGGTATTAGAGCCAGTCCCACTATTGGCATTTTTTCCTGTGGTGTAACTCCCTCATTCCTTTGCTCAGTCAGTTTTTATGCTAGTTTTTGCCGCTCTATTATATTGTTGTACTGTAATTCTGCATTTTTTTATCTACAATTTTTGCCCAGTTCTATTTTTGCAACTTCTGGAGATTCTGCAATTTGTAGTCCCTGAAATTCTGCAAATTGCAGCCCCTGCACACACCTGCAAATTTTGCAGTTATTAAATTCTGCCATTCCAAATTTTTTTAAACGGCCTCTTGGCCTCTCCATCGCTCATACATCATCACGCACAACCTCACATTTCCCTCACGTGCCATCTGCTATCTATATCCCCTCGCCCTCACCACACACACCCTGCGCACACCTGACTCCCTATCTCCAACAGCAGACCCTTCCTCTCAACCTGCAACTCACTCCCATTTCCTACCCCACCTGCACATAACCCGTTACCCCTCCTGACTTGCGCCCTCACTAACACCGTGGCCTGTCGGCCCTCCCCGTGGCTCGGCTCCTTTGATATAATAGCGCTCCCCACATTAATATCCACGTCCCTCCGCTACAGCACTCTGCTACGCCTCTTCTCCCTAACCCGCCTACCCCTCCAGCCTGTCGGCCCTCCTTGTGGCCCGGCTCCTCTGCTTATACACTGTCACTCTTCCAGCGCTGTCATTTACGCCCTCTCTACAGCATTACGCCCAACTATAACGCGCTATATCCATTTCTAAAGTGCTGTCTAACTCATTCATATCCATTACACTATCTAAGCATTAAGCATTCATACCCTCTATACTGCGCTGTCTAACTCCACTTCCTTACGCATTCAACACACAATCTGCCCTTATCACTGCACCCCTTCCTTTGCACTAGAACCCTATCATACGCTCATACCACCACCCCTTTCATATACAAAACAGTACCGCTCCTTACAATGCTCTTTGCCCTATTTTATACCACCTTCCCCCCCACTATATTTAATACCACTGCACCCCCATTGTTTATAATACCATTCACATTTATAATACCGCCCTCCCTCCACATTTTCAATACAGATACCCATATAAATTTTCTTTCTTCAAACACAAAAATATATATATATATCTCTCTCTCTCTCTCTCTATATATATATATATATATATATATTTGGTGCAGAATTCAGTATTTTTAGAAAAGTGTTTTTGTCCCCTTCAATTGAGTATATTTCCAGAATTGAAGATTTTCTAGCAATTTTTTTTCCTCCTGAAAAGAATTTTTTCCAGCAAACTAATTATTTTTTCCCTTTAGAAGAATGCATTCTCTCATATCTATTGTAGGGGTGGGTGGCTCTCTCCGGAAAAGAGAACTATCTTGAATGGTCTCGGAAAATCAAGCACACTCTCATTTTTAATGAGTTGTGGAAAGGAATATGTGAAGGACAAGAAGGAAATCCACCAGCAAAGCCCAATTTCAGCCAAGGAGCTCGCCATTTGGGAAAATAAGAACTGCAAGGCCTATGCCTTGATTGCAGCTTCCATAAATGAAGAGGTGAGTCGCCATATTTCATCATTCTCAAATGCCTATGAAGCCTTGAGCAAGCTAAAAGAACTCTATGACTCACATTCAGAACTAGAAAATGTTCAATTGATGATTAAGCTCTTCAGTCTTGAAATGAAGAATGATGATCCCCTTGCTTTAGCCTCAGAAGTTAGATCTATCATGCATGATATTGATAGCACTGGTGTAAAAATGGACATACCTCTCATAGCATATGTTAAGGCATTATATCCGACTTACTCACATTATATTGAGTCATTACAAGCAAGTGGAAACCTTGAGCATATCACCTTTGATACACTTGAGAAAAAGTTTGCAGAAAGAGAGAAAGCTTTCGGGAAGATGACAGTCCCTTCGTCTTCCGAAGAGGCTGCATACTTGGCACATAGAGAAAAGAGTCATGCTCCAAATTCTTCCAGAGGAAGAGGTGGCAGAAGAGGAAGAGGAAGAAGAAACTTCGCAGAAAGGGGAGGCAGACAATCTGACAAATCCAATCTTCATTGCACACGTTGCAATAAAGATGGACATGATGCATCCAAATGCAGGACACCTTGGGATAAAATTGAGCAGCGAAGAAATCAAGACAAAGGTAAAACTTGTTAGCCCCCCCCTATAAATTTTTTGGCAAGCAAACAGGGGCTAAATTGTTTTTGAGCCTTCAAGGAATACATTTCCTCTGAAAACACAGTCTCCTTGAAGCCTCCATGTGTCTTTTATCCTTTGATAAATTCCCCTCTGCTGATTCCTATTATAAAGCCTCTCTGTTTGTGAAGAAATTCCCAAAGGCCCCCTTTTCCCTCTTATTTCAACCCCCACTTAGCTTCTACTTGTTTCCCCTTCTATTTCCCTTCTTACCTTTTCGAATTCCCTTTAATTTCTTCCCTTACCCTTTGTTGGCCATCATTCCCCTTTATTCCTCTATCGTACCCCTTCTTGCCTTTAAATCCGTTGAAAAGGGCTTAAAACCCACTTTTAACTTTACCACAGGCCTAAACCACTTCCCCTTTTTCTATACCCCGCAAATACATTCCATATAGAACTTTATTATAAAGTTTTTATATATTAACCCACCGCTTATAGCGCAGATCGCAAATCGCATTTTCATTGTTTGTGTTTGACCAATCCATCGCAAATATTTGCGATGCAATGGATCACGCCATCGCACTTTCCACCCATCGCATTTTCCCTCCGTCGCAAGTTCTCGCATCGCAACTTCGCCCAATCACATCTATCGCAGATCGCATTCTCGCGCGTTATGATCGTTAGATCCATCGCAAATATTTGCGATGCGATCTGATCGCGTTGCAAATATTTGCGATGCGATCGCAGATCGCTTCATCGCATTCTTCCTCTCCATCGCAATATCGCAAGTGCAAGGTTTCTGTTTGGCGCCACTTTCCGTCATCGCACTTTCCACCTTTGCGATTTGCGATGCGCTCCCCGGGTCCCACATCCACGGCTCCTCTCCATTGTTTTTCTAGTCATTTCCTGTGTATTTCCCCCCGAGCGTTAACCTTTGGGTTTTACACTAATAGCCTTTTCCTCCGCCATTCTCCATTATTTCTGCTGTTTTCACTGTCTCGCCACCGTCCCTCTGGGCCTCTATGCATTTCCCCACTACCACTGCCCCGGTTCACGACAGGTTTATTTTATTGAGCAGGTAGCACAGAGAGGCCATTACAGCCGCCAACGAAGTAGAAAAGACGGTTTTTATAGGGATTCAGGCCCGTTAATTGAAGATTAACAATTATGATCCCGTGGTCAAAGAATCGAGGCACAGTTTGAAGATTTAAGCACGCCGTCAAAAGCTTACCCGTGTTTAATATCAGCAGAGTACTCTTCTCCAGGCGTTCACCTTCCTACAAGAAATCTCCATGCCTCCTCGAGCCCTGAAACAATTAATTACACTAACTAAAGCTCATTTAAGACAGTCAGGCGACAGGTATGAGGTATGGAGCGGCCTTGCAGACTTTCATCCAGTTCATTTATTCTAGAATGGCAGCACAGAGCTCCAGATGCCGAAAGGACTCCAAATAAATATCTGAGGTCAAATCCGACCCGACAGAGATCTCCAAACCGATCTACAGAATACACACAGCGCTGCATATAACCATTAAGCAGAATGGGCTCGGCTTCCTCCACCATTCTGTATTAATGAGACTCATTTAATTGTTCACCTACTTCTGTTTCTTCCTCTTCTCCTATAAGAACCCCCGAGAACATATTGTAAAGGTTGTTGTTGCCTTGCTGTGGCAGTTGCTGTTAGAGGGATTAATTCTTGACCGTTAGAAAAGTCGTGGGGGGGAGTAGCAGAGTAGTTGTATGTAATAGGCTGGGAGGAGAAATTCTGGACTGTATTAGCCATTGAGCTCAGTGTACATGACTGGTTTTGCATCAATTAATCAAAGCACTTTTCACAGGATCCTGGTCTATTACTATTGGTGATGTTTTTTCTAACTCTGCATATCACATTTTCATATTGTTTCATGTTCTTCTAGTAGGCAACAGAAGTATAACATAGGATTCACCCTTGTTAGGTGCCCTATGTTTCTTGCTCTCCCTACCTTTAATGTTTTCTGCCTATGTGCTATCTAAGAGTTGATTTCAGTTGATTTAACCAGTGTAGTGGATGTTATTGCCTACTCTCTGATGTATGAATTGGTTGAATCAGTTCTTAGATGTTCTTGCTGGGTTTGAGCTGGAAGGTTTGGGAACACTGGGGATGAGTGTTAGCCCTGTCCACTAGGATCCTTGCGTGACCAGCTGGCCTTTCTAAGATCCCTTTGTAATCTTATCTCTATCTTCCCTTGGAGTTGCTAAAGCAGACCTGGAGTTAAATGACCTCTGGTCCGATCTATAAGCAGCCCCTTTGTCCCCCTTCGAGAGATGCCTTCGAGTATGTCCAAGCAGGTCTGGAGTTAAATGACCTCTGACCTGATCTATAGACAGAAATTAGTTGCCTCTCCTTCTTCTACTTTCTCTCCTTAATGTTCCATTCCACCATCTGCCTAAAAGATCCTTTAGTGTAGATGACTTGCCCTTTGAAAGCCTTGGCTAGTGGATGCAAGTAATTTCCTTTCATGACTCCATAGCCCAATGGATGGCACTGTCTTGGCCTATCCTCTTTGCTGAAGCCTCCTGCTATTTTGTTTCCTTTCTCCCATTACTCTCTCAGTCTATGATCTCCTGACCAACCCAGCAACCAACCAACCAAATCATTTAAACCCCCCATCTGTGCTTCATACCTAGCCTAATATCTCAATTTGAGCTTTGAAAGATATATCATTCTTACTGTATTTGGAGAGATCCCTCTCCGGGTCCAGGAGGGCTAGATCCTAGGGCCCAAAAGTGGTTCTGATGTTGTATCATCTTTTGGTCTTGCCAATCTGGCCAAAACATGGGAACCCCAACATAATGGCGACTCTGCTGGGGACTTGAGTGCATTACACTTTGAACATCCCGAGGCATTCAAACCCACAAGTCTCTGGTTAGATTGGCAGAAAGTCATCCCTTTCTTGAATCAACCTCCATTTATTGTGCGCCTCATACTCTTAGACAGAGCCTGGGAAGGACCAGGTAGCCTCCGGATCTCACCCTCTTCGGAGGTGACATATCCGGTAAATGCCCTCCCAGTCAATCTCTGGTTGGAGTTTGTTGTGTTTTGAGGTTATTCCTGAAAGGTGACATTACCTAATTGCTGATGGTGGACAACATCCTACTTCAAACATTTATAATCATCCACCTGGCGACTCCACACTCCCTATGATCCAAAGACCTAATGACTCCACTGGTAGAAGACTCTGAACTGGTTGAAGAGACACAGTGACCTCTTTCTGATTTACAAACATGCTTCCACGCATACAAAGAAGATATGCCCCAATGAGAAAGGAGCATATCCCTGGATTATCACACAAAATTCCTGAAGTGGACTGGTTAAAGAACTTGCCTCCCTTTCAGGGTGAAAACACTGAAGACCCCTTGCTACATGTCATCAAGTTTCATATACATGTGTGGAAATTTAGAGTTAAATGGCATGAATACTGCCTAATGAAAATGTTCATGGAAACATTAGAAGGAAAGGCTAGGAATTGGTATGAATGGTTAGAACCTCGGAGTTTGTTTTCTTTAAAGGACACGCACCAAGTATTTTACAAGAATTATAAAGGAAACTCTCCATCCTTATCATGGGACTGTTGTGATCAATCTCAGAATATCATACAGTACCTGTTAGACATGGATAAGGATTTGGTTAATACGCAATCTGAAAATCTGTTGACAGCCATTCAAGAATTTCATATGCATCCTAGCTATCACAAGAACATGGATGAATCGGCTGAGGAAGAAAACAGTCAAGAGACTGTGGAATTTTTTCAAGATATTCCTGAAAATTCAGATGGTGATTTATCATCCCTGATAGTTGAGGCCCAAGATGACACCCTGCCCCAAAACCAATCTTCAGAAGAAACAGAGAGCTGCTGCACTTCTGCACAAAGGGAGACAAGACCATCCTCCCCTTTGACAGAGGAAGAAATAGATCAAATCATCAACAGACAGCCAGCCTCTGAAATTTTTTACAGATCAGAAATTCTTGTCCATTCATCTGATGAGCTTTATTGTGCAGAGTTGGAAAGCTCACATGTAAATCAGAGTGAAGAAAAATCTGCTGATAGTCCAGTATGTCTGGTTGGTAGCATTACTTACATTCATGACTCTCCTATTTTTGATCTATCTGATGATGATGTTCTCCAAACAGAAGAAGATCTTGTAGGGTCATCATTAGTAGATTTATGGGAGGAGAATCAATCCTTTTCACTTCCAGAGAGTAATGAGCCACTGCAGGCTATTTATGACACTGATGGGGAGAGCTATGACAGTATAATAGCAGATGAAGATTCTTTGAATCTTCGTTCTGCTTTACCACAGATCATCAGTGAAACTGGAAACCAGCAGTTTTTCCTTTCAGAAGATGAAGAAGAGATTCTTGAGCAGGTTGGAAAGAAGGTGCCTTCTCCTGAAAAGGAGGAAGCAATGGAACATGCCCTTGCTCAAGAATGCATTGATCGCTTCACAGAGCTCAGCACCCCAGAGCAAAATATATCAGAGCTCCAAGAGGACAACACTGCCATATATGACGAGTCCTCCAATTCAGAAGTTGAAGAAGATTCTCTTTCTCAAGAGGGTCTCATTCTTGATCCAGTGGAAAAAGAGGAAATCCTGGTTGAAGCCTGCCTGCCAAATATTCATAGCCAGGTATCATTTCATGATCCTTATGCACATTTCCTACATATACTTGAAGAAGGATCAAGGGTCTTTTTGAGCAGCATGTTGCAAATAGAGAGAACATTTTTCAAGGCTGCTGTTATGGAACAAGAAGAGTGGGAGCTGCCCTGCCTATCCAGCATGCTCAAGGAATTGAGCAAGAAGGACCAGCCACGGGATCATTTGATGGACTGGTTACATTGGAAGACAATGTTTGTAAGCTAGACTTGTAAATATTTCAGTAGAGTAGGGTAGGTAGGAAAAGCTCAATAAAGCTCAGCCTATGAGCAGGTAGTTAGTTGTTTCAATTTCTGTCTTAGGATGTAGAGAAGAAACCTGCTAGACAGTCTAATCCTAGCAGGTAGTAGTGTAGGTAGAGAAACATATGAGGCCAACAGCCTAATCTGGTCTCATGGAGTAATAAGGGTAGACTTAGAATAGGTTTATTTTCTATTTATAAAAATAAAATGATGTAAAGGGTCTGCAAGCCCAAATGCACCCAAAAGAAAAATGTTAGGACTATAGTGTGGGTAGGTAGTTGTTTGGGAGAATTTTACTGCTGATATGTCTTCATAGCTTGTGGCAGCTGTTCAAAGAAAGAAATGGATGGTTCAAGCAGCAGGCACCTGGCCTACACCAAGAGATCATTTTCTGAATTCTTGACTCCTTCAAGAAGAAGCCATCCCCATGTGGAGCCACTGTTAGCCCCCCCCTATAAATTTTTTGGCAAGCAAACAGGGGCTAAATTTTTTTTGAGCCTTCAAGGAATGCATTTCCTCTAAAAACACAGTCTCCTTGAAGCCTCCATGTGTCTTTTATCCTTTGATAAATTCCCCTCCGCTGATTCCTATTATAAAGCCTCTCTGTTTGTGAAGAAATGCCCAAAGGCCCCCTTTTCCCTCTTATTTCAACCCCCACTTAGCTTCTACTTGTTTCCCCTTCTATTTCCCTTCTTACCTTTTTGAATTCCCTTTAATTTCTTCCCTTACCCTTTGTTGGCCATCATTCCCCTTTATTCCTCTATCGTACCCCTTCTTGCCTTTAAATCCGTTGAAATGGGCTTAAAACCCACTTTTAACTTTACCATAGGTCTAAACCACTTCCCCTTTTTCTATACCCCGCAAATACATTCCATATAGAACTTTATTATAAAGTTTTTATATATTAACCCACCGCTTATAGCGCAGATCGCAAATCACATTTTCATTGTTTGTGTTCGACCAATCCATCGCAAATATTTGTGATGCAATGGATCACTCCATCGCACTTTCCGCCCATCGCATTTTCCCCATCACACTTTCCGCCCATCGCATTTTCCCCCGATCGCATTTTCCCTCCGTCGCAAGTTCTCACATCGCAACTCCGCCCGATCGCATCTATCGCAGATCGCATTCTCGCGCATTATGATCGTTAGATCCATCGCAAATATTTGCGATGCGATCGCAGATCGCTCCATCGCATTCTTCCTCTCCATCGCAATATCGCAAGTGCAAGGTTTCTGTTTGGCGCCACTTTCCGCCATCGCACTTTTCGCCTTTGCGATTTGCGATGCGCTCCCCGGGTCCCACATCCACGGCTCCTCTCCATTGTTTTTCCAGTCATTTCCTGTGTATTTCCCCCCAAGCGTTAACCTTTGGGTTTTACACTAATAGCCTTTTCCTCCGCCATTCTCCATTATTTCTGCTGTTTTCAATGCTCGTCACCGTCCCTCCGGGCCTCTATGCATTTCCCAACTACCACAGCCCCGGTTCATGACAGGTTTATTTTATTGAGCAGGTAGCACAGAGAGGTCATTACAGCCGCCAGCGAAGCAGCAGAGACGGTTTTTGAAGGGATTCAGGCCGGTTAATTGACGATTAACAATTATGATCCCGTGGTCAAAGAATCGAGGCACAATTTGAAGATTTAAGCACGCCGTCAAAAGCTTACCCGTGTTTAATATCAGCAGAGTACTCTTCTCTAGGCGTTCACCTTCCTACAAGAAATCTCCATGCCTCCTCGAGCCCTGAAACGATTAATTACACTAACTAAAGCTCATTTAAGACAGTCAGGCGATAGGTATGAGGTATGGAGCGGCCTTGCAGACTTTCATCCAGTTCATTTATTCCAGAATGGCAGCACAGAGCTCCAGATGCCGAAAGGACTCCAAATAAATATCTGAGGTCAAATCCGACCCGACAGAGATCTCCAAACCGATCTACAGAATACACACAGCGCTGCATATAACCATTAAGCAGAATGGGCTCGGCTTCCTCCACCATTTTGTATTAATGAGACTCATTTAATTGTTCACCTACTTCTGTTTCTTCCTCTTCTCCTATAAGAACCCCCGGGAACATATTGTAAAGGTTGTTGTTGCCTTGCTGTGGCAGTTGCTGTTATAGGGATTCATTCTTGCCTGTTAGAACAGTCGTGGGGGGGAGTAGCAGAGTAGTTGTATGTAATAGGCTGGGAGGAGAAAGTCTGGACTGTATTAGCCATTGAGCTCAGTGTACATGACTGGTTTTGCATCAATTAATCAAAGCACTTTTCACAAGATCCTGGTCTATTACTATTGGTGATGTTTTTTCTAACTCTGCATATCACATTTTCATACTGTTTCATGTTCTTCTGGTAGGCAACAGAAGTATAACATAAGATTCACCCTTGTTAGGTGCCCTATGTTTCCTGCTCTCCCTACCTTTAATGTTTTCTGCCTATGTGCTATCTAAGAGTTGATTTCAGTTGATTTAACCAGTGTAGTGGATGTTATTGCCTACTCTCTGATGTATGAATTGGTTGAATCAGTTCTTAGATGTTCTTGCTGGGTTTGAGCTGGAAGGTCTGGGAACACTGGGGATGAGTGTTAGCCCTATCCACTAGGATCCTTGCGCGACTAGCTGGCCTTTCTAAGATCCCTTTGTAATCTTATCTCTATCTTCCCTTGGAGTTGCTAAAGCAGACCTCGAGTTAAATGACCTCTGGTCCGATGTATAAGCAGCCCCTTTCTCCCCCTTCGAGAGCTGCCTTCGAGTATGTCCAAGCAGGTCTGGAGTTAAATGACCTCTGACCTGATCTATAGACAGAAATTAGTTGCCTCTCCTTCTTCCACTTTCTCTCCTTAATGTTCCATTCCACCATTTGCCTAAAATATCCTTTAGTGTAGATGACTTGCCCTTTGAAAGCCTTGGCTAGTGGATGAAAGTAATTTCCTTTCATGACTCCATAGCCCAATGGATGGCACTGTCTTGGCCTATCCTCTTTGCTGAAGCCTCCTGCTGTTTTGTTTCCTTTCTCCCATTACTCTCTCAGTCTATGATCTCCTGACCAACCCAGCAACCAACCAACCAAATCATTTAAACCCCCCATCTGTGCTTCATACCTAGCCTAATATCTCAATTTGAGCTTTCAAAGATATACAATTCTTGCTCTATTTGGAGAGATCTCTCTCCGGGTCCAGGAGGGCTAGATCCTAGGGCCCAAAAGTGGTTCTGATGCTGTCTCATCTTTTGGTCCTGCCAATCTGGCCAAAACATGGGAACCCCAACAAAACTAATGACAAAGACAAAGGTAAAGCACCTGAATCCACTCATTATGTTCTAGCACATTGTAACAATGGAGTAACTGAAGACTTGTTTGATGTTTCATTTACTTCATGGAGAGATGATTGGTTGCTAGATTCAGGAGCAACATGTCACATGACATTTAGAAAAGATTTTTTTGAAGATTTCACTGACAAAGTTGATGGAGCAGTATATTTCGCAGATAAATCCAAACTCAAGCCATCGGGGCTTGGCACAGTCAGGCTTAAACTGCCTGGTCTTCCTGATCATATCCTACATGAGGTTCTATACCTCCCGGAGTTGAAGAGAAACTTGCTATCCCTGGTCGAAATCCGGCAGCAAGGACACTCAATTCACTTGTTTGATGGCAAGGCAGAGGTCAGAAAAGCATCAGATCACTCACTTGTCATGGAGGGAATAGAAGAAGGGAGACTCTTGAAGCTGAAAGGTTCATCTGCTCATGCTCAAAACTTTGCATTCAGTTCACATCATGATGAAGGTACATTCCCATCATTTCTTTTATGGCATGCTAGATTTGGACACTTAAACTATGAAAGCCTTCGTTTGTTGAAGAAAAATGGTGTTAATGGACTACCTACAATTCCTAGGAAACCTAAGGAATGTGATGCTTGTATTCTAGGAAAGCATAGCAAACAACCATTTCATGATTCACACTTTAGAGCACATAGAAAACTTGAGCTTGTTCATTCAGATTTATGTGGCTCTATGCCTATTGCTTCTGCAAATGGAAATAAATACATGATGACATTTATTGATGACTACACCAGAATGTATTGTATTTACTTATTGAAGAATAAGTCTGCTGCTTTTTAAACATTCAAGAATTTTCATGCATGGATTGAAAATGATGCACAAACTCATACTGGATGTCTACATACTGATAATGGAAAATAATACACTTCAAACGAATTTGAAATTTATCTTCATCAACATGGAATCAAACATCAAACAACTGTGCCATATAATCCCCAACAGAACGGTGTAGCTGAAAGAATGAACAGAACTATTTTAAATATGGTTCGCTCCATGTTATTTTTCAATAATGTAAAATTGATGTTTTGGGTTGATGCAGTTCTATGTGCTGTTTACATAAAGAATAGGTGTCCTTCAAGTTAAATTAGAAAGAAAACTCCTTTTGAAATGTGGCATGGCCACATTCCTTCGGTAAAGCATTTCAGGGTCTTTGGGTCCACCTGTTATGCCTTGATACCCAAGGGTCAAAGGAAAAAACTTGGTGCTAGAAGAAGAAAATGTATCTTCTTGGGGTACTCCAATACCTCCAAAGGATATCGTCTCTATGATGAAGCAAATAAGAAGTTTGTGATAGCAAGAGATGTCATATTTCTTGAATCATCCAAGAGTGACAAGGTTGTTGAGCGGCAACTTGATCGCCTGGATAGATTCACACATGCAAAGTCTTTCAAAGAATTTGATAATGTGATTCCACACCTTGAAGGGGGGATTCCGATATTGAATCAAACTGTGGAATCATTTCCTGAACCACACTCTCCCCCACATGAAGAAACAACCACGGATGACACATTGAATGATGTGATTGACAGAATTGGGAGATTGAATCTTGAATCAATCCCAACTCAGTCAAGTGAGCAGCCTGGGCCATCTCAGAAAGGTCCTCCCAAATGGCTGACAAAGACACTAGAGAATGTTCATCCTGATGAGGTTGGAAAAACAGGAACAAGAAGTTCCACTAAACAAATCGAAGGTGATGTAGATAATTCTGATTCTCCTGTTGATATGGATATTGCTTATAACTGTGAATTGAGTTTGTCTACAGATCATGAACCAACTTCCTTCAAAGAAGCCGATTCTCATGATGAATGGAAAGAAGCGATGCAAAAGGAGTATGATGCCTTGATAAAGAATGGCACTTGGAAGTTGGTTGATACGCCTTTGGGAACAAAACCAATTGGCTGTAAGTGGGTCTACAAGAACAAGTATAAAGTAGATGGCTCACTTGACAAGCACAAGGCCAGGCTTGTGGCAAAAGGTGTCGCACAAAAAGAAGGAATCGATTATGAAGAAACTTTTGCTCCCACAGCAAAATGGACCACCATCCGGACTCTCTTTTCCCTAGCAGCTCATAATGGATGGAAATTCCATCAGATGGATGTAAAAAATGCCTTTTTGAATGGAGATCTAAAAGAGAAAGTTTATATGTCCCAGCCAGAAGGATTTGTTGTAAAGGGTCAAGAACACAAATTCTGCAAGCTTATAAAATCCTTGTATGGCCTTAAGCAAGCACCATGAGCCTGGTATGAGAAATTAACCGAGCATCTTCTGAAACTTGACTTCAAACATTTTGATCTTGATGATGCAACTTTGTTTGTTAAGAAAGTTGGAAAAACATTTGTATATCTTGTGGTGTATGTAGATGATCTTTTGATAACAGGGAACAATGAGAGCTATATTGCATCCATGAAGAAAGAATTGAAGAAAGGTTTTGAAATGACTGATTTGGGTCTTGTTCATTACTATCTGGGTATTGAAGTAATTCAACATCCTAAATTTATATTTCTTTCTCAAAAGAACTACATTAGAGATCTCTTGAACAAGTTTGGCATGGATGAATGCAATCCCTTAACCACTCTAATGGAACAAAACTTGAAGCTCACATCTATTGAAGGGAAGGAATTCGAGGATGCAACTAAGTATAAACAGCTTATAGGAAGTCTTATCTACCTGACCACCACTAGACCTGACATTTCATTTGCTGTTGGAATCCTCTCGAGGTTCATGCAAAAACCTTGTGAAGGACATTGGTCTGCTGCAAAAAGAGTGTTAAGGTACTTGAAGGGGACTCAAGACTTTGGACTCAAATATACACAAGTAGGCGACTTCAGCTTGATCGGATACTCTGATTCAGACTTTGATGGCGACAAAGAAACAGGGGTGTCTACTACAAGTTCCACCATGAGTCTTGGA
This sequence comes from Pinus albicaulis, assembly GCA_034641835.2. Taxonomy (NCBI): domain Eukaryota; kingdom Viridiplantae; phylum Streptophyta; class Pinopsida; order Pinales; family Pinaceae; genus Pinus; species Pinus albicaulis. Next base: position 81,560,632 of record CM076581.1, on the reverse strand, counting down.
TCAGGAGCTGTCTCATGGAGATCACGCAAACAATCAGTTCCAGCAGATTCCACGACCGAGGCAGAATATGTGGCAGCAGCTGAAGCAACAAAGGAAATTGTGTGGCTCCAGAAAATCCTAGAAGATTTGCAGATGAAACAAATGTATTCCACACCACTCATGATCGACAACACTTTTGCAATAAATTTGGCCAAGAACCCAAAGTTCCATGATCGAACAAAGCACATCAATACAAAATACCATCTAATTCGACATCATGTTCAGGCCAAAACCATCCATCTACATCATTGTTACACAAATGAGCAAACTGCTGATATCTTCACCAAAGCACTTGGAAGAGAAAAGTTTGAAAAGTTCAGATCGAAGCTTGGGCTCACCAACATCCCTTCGGATTAAAGGGGGGAATGTTGACAGCTGATCCTTAGGGTTGGGTGAGAATATTCAATATTGTATATTATTTAATATTAGGAAATAAGGAAGGCCAAGAGTCATTGGGAGATGAATCCCAATAGCCTCACCTCCATGTATAAATACATGTACATTCTTCATCTAATACACATTCTGATTTGCGGAGTTACCTCCTGGTTTGACACACTGCATCCAGAGAGCCTAGCTAAACTGATGTACCTTCCTATGAATGAACTGTTCGAGGCCTGCGAGGATAATTACAGGTGAGCCACAACATTCATTTATGTCTATCTCATTGTTACACAACATTTTTTCACCGTCCCTGCAATCCCCATCCCGAACATTAGAGGACCATTTATGTGACTTATGTATAGTGTCATGCATTGAAAAAAGTGTCATTGCATCCCTTTTCATGAGAAGAAAATTTCCTCTGTTGATTATTCCTAGAATAGACCATCAAAAACCTATGATTTTGGGTCGGCGCTGGTATGCAGTTATGGCCTCGCACCCATAGAGAAATTAGCATTGGGCCCCGCGCCCATTGGCGCTCTGTCTTAGTGGACTGCCCACGCCGAGCTGTTTTTGGAAAGTTTTTTAAAATAGAAGCGAATTTTTCATTTCCAACCACTTCGTGAGCGGAGTCAGCATGGGTTGTTCGACTGAATAACGCCGAACAACTTCCTTTGGCTTCTTGTTTCCTACATTTGAGCAACCTCCTAAAGGATAAGGCCTCCCTTCCACCATTTGAGGGATCCCAACCTCCTCCTCCTCTCCTATAAATACATCTCTCTCACATAGATGCAGCTAGCTGAAATGGTTGAATAGATGAACATTTTGTACAACAGCTGAACAATTTGATATCATTGGTGTGAGATAGAGCAGAGAGAGACTTATTGGCAAGAGAGAGTCTAGGCTTATTGCCTCGCCAACTCCAATTCCCCGACGAATGCTTGAGACGCATTTTGACTGGACTCGCTGAAGGAGGCTGCAACGTCAAGGCTCTTTTGGTTGTAAACTCTTTCTCTCTTCTTATTAATATATCACTGATGTTTTGGTTCCCGTCTTGCATTTGATATGAATAATCTTGTGCAATACGTTTAATTCTCCTTGAAAAATTAGATAGTTATGAATGCAAATATTGTTTTGTATGATACTATCGTTCTCTGATCCTTGTGCAGGCACCCGAGTACCACCGCTGAAGGACCGTGATGCGTCAGGACGAAGATCAGAAGACTGCTAACACAGCTATAACAACTACGTTGGAACAAAGGTAGGACATCTATCCCGACTCAGTTTCATTCATTAACTAGGAATCGACACATTAGCATGTCCTGTTGCTGCTAGACCCAACCTAGGGCTAGAGGGATCGCCTTTGTCCGCAGAGGGGATTTACCTACACAGCAAGTTGGCGACCATACTGGGGATCAGTGTGTGTGTCCTCTCGTTGTTTGTTGAGCATTTGGCTTCTCAAGTCGACTTTGGTTGTTTCATCATTTTTCTGCTTTGCTTGACTTGTCTGATTGTCTTCAACCATCCTGTTCAGTTCCAGAGTGTCAAGTCTGACCTTTTCTCAGTGGTTTTATTTTTTACCATGGTTTTCTAGCTCGGCATTGCTTTTCTTTGAACAGTCATGCCGATTGGCGCATGTTTCTTTTGTCAGAGGTGCGCCAACCCCTGTTTAGCGCAGATTACAGTTAAATAGTCGTGCCGAATCCTGTAGGATTTGATGTGACCTCTTTTCTGAGTTTTTGTCAGTGTTTCTTGGCTATGGATTGGTTTTTTACCTTGCAATTGGTCCACTGAGATTGTTTTGACTCTGTAGTCTAGGTCTTCGCAACTTTTTTTCAATCATCTTATTAGTGGAGTTTGTAGCCCTAGGGTTTCCAGGTGCCTCGTGCTATTTGGTCGGCCCTCTCCTCATTGAGCCTTCTAAGTTGAGTTCAAGTCACTTTGATCTTTGTCATTTCAATTCGCTGACTAATTGTGTTAGTCTTTCATTCGGTTCTTCATGTCTTTGGTTGGTTGAATGATCACCTTTTCTTTCGTTTAGCTCTCCATTCGTCACTTCGAGCATATATTGCATTACTCGTTGAACCAGTTTGAAAGCCCTTTGTTTGCTTGAAAGAGTGCATTCTTGTTTTGAGTGTGTTTTATGTTTGTATTGCATTGATCTATTCATTTTATATCGTTACCTTCGCAGTGCTCGAAACTAGTATTTATTTTTCTTTTTAGTATAACAGTGCATTGTATTCCTCATTCATCTAAAAATACAAAAAATTTCATTCTTTTGCTTAAATTTAAAATGAAAATGTTCTTTTGCATTACTAGCTCTTAGCGAACTAGGAAATATTTTTCGTGTTCTGATTTGGTTGTATTAGATGCTGTTAGGATATTCTGACACGTCGAAAATAGTTAAGAATAACTTAGTCTAGTGTAGAGTTAGGTAAAGTGTGTTTCTTTATTATGTACATTTGTAACTTATAATCCAACAGTCACGATTTGTAGTGATCCGACGGTTCACTCTCTCCTCGGTATTAACGACACTTGATCCATGGCTTAACACCCAATTGGTCCATGATCTCTATTTAAAGAGCATGTAGGGTCATTTGTATAGTAACCATTTATGGGAGAAACATATGTAATCTTTCTTTTTATATTAATACATTGCCTTAAGTGGACGTGTTGGCTTAGGTCGTGGACTGTTTCCCTCTTCGAGGGTTTTAACCACGTGATAATATTGGTGTACTGATTTGTGATCTATTTGTGAGCAGTGACCTTTGGATTTTAATCTAAGGAACTTACCTTGTAAATTCATACATGGTATCAGAGGTATTTTGAGGTCCGCATCCATTGTTGATCCAAATCTGAAGCCGGTTTTACTGCATGTGACTGCCGTTTTCTAGATCTACTGTTTCTGAACATTTTTGGGCCTGGAGAACTACTCTTTTGTGTCCGGAGCATCTGTTACAGTGAGGAACCCCTTTCGTTGCATGCGAAAAGGTTTTCGGTTGCCAAAGTTATGTCAGTTTAGATCTGGAGGTATAAAGTATCTGTTTTGCAGTTATATTTGTTAATAGTTCTAGTTGTTTCGGTTCCCTCTATTTATTTCGGTTTTTAGGTTTTATTTATTTGCCGAATATATACCCTCTTTTTTGTATATGCTCTTTGCTCTGCTTTGTGTGCGATCTCGGCAAATCAGAAACAGGGAGAAGGGAATTTTTTTTTGCTACGTATGCTCTTTCCCCTTGTCTTTGTCCGATCTCGGGAAATTAGAAATAGTGAAAAAATAGATAGTTGACAGTGAGGCTAACCGGAAATCTGACGTTCTTCCGTAAGGCTTGCATTTTTTTTTTTTGGCTCGGATTTTGTGTTTTTTGTACAGGAAAAAGGCATGCACACCGAAGACTAAAAAAAAAACCCCTTCCTCCTTCCAAACAATTACATAATCCTTTTACTATCTCACTTGGTGAGAGGTTAGTTTATGAGAATAGAGGCCTTGGGTTCAAGTCTCTTTCTCAAGCTTCTTTGGCAAAAAGTTTTTTGTTAAAGGGGCAGGATTTTTTTTAAAGTTGAACTTCATCATCAAATTTCAAACCGTTCCCGTAAGTATTCGACATCTACAACTCGGTTTTTCAAAAAGGCATAACTTCTTCATCCAGAAGTCATTTTTTTAATCGGCCTAATTTTTCAAGATATTTCCATTGGAATAGTTAGTTTCAGCAATTTTAAGCTTCAGTTTTTAAAAAATGGAAAGTGCATGCCCGATTATTCTTAACAACACCAATTATTTCCAATGGCTACCTCACATGGTAGATATAATTAGAAGTAAGGGCTTTATGGAATAGCCACAAGACAAGAAACTAAACCTTTCGATGATGATAAAGTCGCTAAATGGGAAAATAAACAAGATCAAGCACGAGGGTTGATAGGAATGTCCATTGCTCAAGATCTTCGATTTCATATCCTTGAAATTGACACCCCTGATGAAGCCCTGAAAAACTAAATAATGTTTTTGGCATTCAAAATCAAATCAGGGCCCACCAGCTTGAAAATGAGTTGCTTACTTTGGACCCCAATAATTTCTCCTCTATTGAATATTTTTTGTCCAAATTCAAGACCCTTAGACTTCTTTTAGAAGCTTGTAAGGTAAAAAAGGACGATGGTAACCTCATCTATTGCATTCTTGCTAAGTTTGGCCATGCATACTCTGTACTTGTTTCCACCTTCCATTCCACTAGAGAAGCCATCATTTATTCAGGAACCACCTACAAGAACCCCTCTTTTGATGCCTTTTGTTATTCTTTGATAAGAGAACAAGAAAAACTCTTACACCTTGGTCTTATCACTTCTAGAAATGCTTCTAAGAAAGCCTTAGCAGCCCAACAATAACCATATAAAAAGTATCCCAAGAAGCAGTATCCTAAAAAGTATGGTCCTAAATCAAACAAGGGTCCTAAGTAATTTCAACCGCAAACTGAAAAAGCAACTCACCAAAATGATGAGGCAAATAAAAACAAAGGGAAGAAGACAGATAGACATTGCAACTTTTGTAATCGAGATGGCCATATAGATTCCAAATGTTTTAAGAAGATGGAAGCCTTAGAAGCAACAATGAAGAAGAAAAAAAACAATTTGGAGCTCTCTTCATGTTCATCTTCAGGAATGGCACTTTATGCTTGTGGTTGTCAAGCATCAAGATGTGGTTATGCATTAAATGTATCTTCTTCTTCTCATTCTCATGAGTGGCTCATTGATTCTGGAGCTTCTTACCACATGGCCAAAAATAAATCCATGTTATCTTCTTTAAATGATTATAACACCAAACATATTTATGTTGGTGATGATAGATCTCTTAGTGTTGTAGGATCTGGCACCATTCATCTAGATGATGATCAGTTGAATGATGTACTATGTGTTCCTACCTTGTCATGCAACCTTCTATTTGTTTATCAGATAACTCATCCAGTTGAAGGGAAAATAGTAGAATTATCACCTCATGATGTTTTAATCAAGGACCTCAAAGATCGTAGACATATTTTAGCTACTGGAATTGCTGACGATTCCACAAGGTTGTATAAGTTTGACAACTTTGGGTCATCATGTATTCCCTCCATTTTTGTTGCTCATAATAATGAAGTGAGCAAAATTTGGCATGAGCGATTTGGTCACTTAAACTATCTCTCTCTTCAAACTCTATGTAAAGAAAATATGGTGACAGGTCTTCCTATGGTATCTTGCCGAGATGGTGTTTGCTCCGAATGTGTACTCGAAAAAAATCATCGGGATATTTTTGACAAACGTGCCTCTTGGCACGCTTCAACCCCTTTGCAGCTTGTGCACAGTGATTTATGTGGGCCACTTCCTGTTGTTTCTTTCTCTGGTTGCAAGTACTTCCTAAATTTCATTGATGATTTATCCAGACACACTTGGGTATAGTTCTTAAAACTCAAGAGTGAATTTTTTAACAGGTTCTTGGCCATTAAGGCCTTTGTTGAGAAACAATCTGGACATCAAATTATCAAGTTAAGATCAGACAATGGAGGAGAATATGTTAACAACAAATATATCAACTTCTGCACTGAGCATGGCATTCAATTGCAACATACTGTTCCATATACTCCACAAAAAAATCGTGTAGCTGAAAGGAAGAATCACACCTTAAAAGAAATGGCTAATTGTATGCTTCAATCTAAAGGACTTGGTCTCAATTTTTGGGCAGAAGCAATTAACTGTGCAAATTACATAGTAAATCGCAGTCCTACTAAGGTTTTAAAGAATATAACTCCAGAAGAAGCTTGTAGCTCAATAAAACAAGATGTAAGTCACTTTCGTGTTTTTGGAAGTGATGCTTGGGCCCATATTCCAAATGTGAAACATAAAGCCTTAGAACCTAAGAGTGAAAAATGATTTTTTTTTGGATATTCTGAAGATGTCAAAGGATATAGACTTCTTCAACCAAAATCCAAAAATATAATCATTAGGATAGATGTAAAATTTGATGAAAATATATTGGCTTGCGAGCCTAGTTTGGTGGGTGTGCCACCTTTGGCCTACGAGCCTGATTCGACATATGTGCCACCTCTCTCTATCTCTTCTATTTTTGACAGCATTCCTTCTAGTTTAGATGACGATAGCGAGGATGACAATCCTCCTCCACCTCTTGAAGATGTTCCTTTAGCTCCGTAGCTTCCAAGATGGTTCGCTTTACTCGGGATGCAGCAGGTTCTCTTGCAGGTGACCCTGCAGATTGACGACATACACGTTCTCAGTTCTAAAGAACCTCTTCCTTATTAGCTTAAGTTCCAGAAAATCCCGATCCAGACACCTTTGAAGAAGCTTCCGGTCATCCACATTGGGATGAATCTATGAATGAAGAATATCGTTCCTTATTGGCGAACGATACTTGGGATCTTGTTCCTCTTACAAAAGGAAGAAAACTTGTCAGATGCAGATGGGTTTACAAAACAAAGTTTGGACCAGATGGAAAAGTGGATAGACATAAAGCTCGTCTTGTTGCTAAAGGATTTTCATAAGTTGAAGGCATTGAATATACTGAAACCTTCTCTCCTATTGCCAAAATGAATTCTATCCGCGTTGTTCTTTCCCTTGCTGCCTCCTTTAAATGGGAAGTCCATCAGATGGATGTTAAATCTGACTTCTTACATGGAGATTTGCATGAAGAAATCTACATGGAAAAACCCCTTGGCTTTATCCAAAATGACTCTAGCCTTGTTTTTCGCCTTAGGAAGTCTCTCTATGGTCTCAAACAAGCTCCTCGGGCTTGGTATGCCAAAATGGATAGATTTTTATTAGATAATGGCTTTTCTAGGTGTCATTCTGACAACACTGTCTACACCAAGAAAGTGGGTAAGTCCTTCACCATCCTTGTTCTTTATGTTGATGATCTTATCCTTAATGGTAGTGATCCAAACCATATAAACCATGTGAAGTCTAGCCTCAAAAATAAGTTTGAAATGACATACTTGGGGAACTTGCATTATTTCCTTGGTCTTCAAGTCTTGCAATCCAAAGAAGGTATTACCCTGTCTCAGTCCAAGTATGCCTGTGATATTCTACACCACTTTCACATGGAAGATTGTAATCCAGCCCCTTCTCCCTTTCAATATGGAGTCAAGCTTTCAGTCACTTGCACTACCCCTGAAGTTGATGCTACCTTATACCGTCAACTTATTGGTAAACTTCTGTATTTAACCCATACCCGTCCTGACCTTTCCTTTGTCGTTGGTCTTGTTGCTCAGTTTATGCACCAAACCCATGAAAGTCACTAGAAAGAAGCTAAGAGAATAATTCGATATATTCGAGGTACAATTTAGTTCGGGATTCATTACAGTGCAGGGGCATCTCCATTGTCGACTAGTTTCACTAATTCTGATTAGGTTGGTGACCCTGATGATCGAAAGTCTACTGCAGGATGTGTATTCACTCTTGGTTTAGGACCATTACTTGGTCTTGTAAGAAACAAAGTGCCATCTCTCTTTCTTCGGCCGAAGCAGAGTATCATGGTGAAGTTGAAGCCAACAAGGAATCCATGTGGCTTTGTCAGCTCCTGTCTGAATTTGGTCTTCATCAGTAGCATCCAACTACACTTCGGTGTGATAATCAGAGTGCCATTCAGCTATGTAAAGATCTAGTTCAACATCAACGTATGAAACACATTGAGCTCCACATACACTTCATCAGAAAGCTCATTCATGATCATGTTCTTGAAGTGTAGTATTGTCCAACCAATGATCAAGTAGCCGATATCTTTACAAATGCTCTCACAAAAGCGAAGTTTACCAAAATTCGATCCATGCTTGGAGTTCAGGAAAGTTATCATTAAGGGGGGATAGGCTCTAATGCCTCTTTCCTTCTCCTTTTGTTTCACCTTTTTAAATCCTTCAATCCTATCCCTATTTGTTCTTAAGAGGCGATGTTAGGATATCTCGACACATAGGAAATAGGCTCCTTTTGTGTCACCTTTTTAAATCCTTCAATCCTATCCCAAGTTGTTCTTAAGAGGGATTTTAGGATATTCTGACACATAGGAAATAGTTAAGAATAACTTAGTCTAGCATAGAGTTAGGGAAAGTGTGTTTCTTTACTATGTACATTTGTAAGTTATAATCCGACGGTCACGATTTGTAGTGATCCGCCGGTTCACTCTTGTTAGGTCCCTATATTACTAGTATAGTCCCTGATTATTGTTAGTGTAACCCCCTTATTGTTATTATTGTACCCATGTAACCCCCATATTGTTATTATTGTGCCCTTAAATTATAATTGTTAGGCTGGCTAGGATTACATTGTGGCCCACTAGGATTACATTATGGCCCCATGGACTCCTATATATAGAAAGGAGGTTTTGTAATTTGTATCATCCAAGAATTGTTCATTCATGTAATGTATTTGAGGTTGCCCCCTAGAAGTGGCTTATTTATAAGGCATTGATATCTCTTTTCTTCTATTTTTGGAGCTGGTTTCACAACATTTGGTATCAGAGGTTTGGATTCTATGGTTTCGCTGCTCCAAACAGGTCATCGTGGAATTTTCGCTATAAATTTTTTTTCTACGAAGTTTCAGAAGCTGAAATTTTTAGGGTGCAAAGCCGAAATCCTGAGGAACATCGTCAAAAAATTTCAGAGCTTGGTTCGCAATATTTTCGGAGATATGATCTATGGAATTTAGGTCTTTTTTCATGCTCCTCAATTTAATCTAAACATGTCATCGTGGAATTTGCGCTATAACTTTGTTTCTACGAAGGTTCGGAATCTGAAATTTTTAGGGCGCGAAGCTGAAATACTGAGGAAACTCATCGCAAAATTTCAGAGCTTGGTTCACAATATTTTCGGAGATATGATTTGTGGAAGGTAGTGCTTTTTCAGGCTCCTAAATTTCATCTCAAAGAGGTGATTGTGGAAAAATATTCATAACTCTCTCTCTGAGCGTCGGATTGGAGTGCCGTAAAAAGTGATCGCAAGTACATGGAATGTAGTTTCTTTTCTATCAATTTCAGAGCTGAAAGACGAAACAATTACATGTGTCAAGTCATACAATTTCGGTCTACTGAACCAGTCCATAATTAGGTCATTGTGGGAGATTGGACATAAATTTGCCTTGGAGAATCCAAATCAAGTAAGACCTATGGCATTCGAAGGATAATTCAAAAGGCTACCTCAATGCCCAATTTCAGATATTGAAGAGCCACAATCGCAAAGATAATCCAATTTCAATATCGGGCTCCTCAAAAGCAAAAAAATGTGTGTATTTTTTTTTTACGAATTGCATAAGTCTTGTTTGAAGAATCAATTTGAATTGATTCCAAGGGCATATTGTAGAATATATATCATTATTGGGTTAAAAAAAAATGACCCGTAAAAATAATTCAACACCCATTAAGCCTTCAGAAGGCTCTACTATGACTCATGAAGATGAAGAATTGCAACATGATCTATCAAAATTACAAGAGCAAGTGCACCAAATTTCGCTCTCGCAAAGAGCAACAAAAAATGAAATGGATGTTTTGAAGAAAGGCACGGAAGCAAAGATGGATGGTTTGAAGAATAATATGGATGGTTCAAAGAAAGGTGTGGAATCTAAGATAGATGGCACGAAATCTAAGATGGATGACATGGAAGCTAAGATCGATGAAAAAATGAAAGACAACATGGAAAACATGAAGAATGATCTAAAAGCAGACATGGAAGGTTTGACAAAGTTGATACAAGAAATATTTCCTAATGGTGAAAAGATAGTAGAGGAAACTCATGATGAGAACAAAATAAATGTTAATCGTGATTTCATAATATCTAATGTTGGTAGGAAGAACCACCTTATTCTAAAAATGGATATGAGGAAGTTTCATGGAAAGGATCCCGTAACATGGATACTACAGATGGAGCAATATTTTGATCTCCATAATGTGCAAAAAACACAAAAGGTACGCATTAAAAATTTACATTTAGAATAAAATACATTTGTATGGTATCGATGGCTTTGCTCCCGTAAAAAATTGTCACTTGGTCAATTTTTACAGAGGAAATGATAGCAGATTATGAGGATACAAAGAGCAACAACTTCTTTAGCCAACTGATAAATATCAAACAAAAGGGTTTAATGGGGGAGCACATTGAGGACTTCCAAAAATTGAATATAAGGGTAACTGATATTCCAGAGGAACACATGATTGATCTCTTCATAGATACTTTAAAGGATAGCATCCAACATGAAGTTCGCGTTTTGGAACCTGATTCATTAGAGAAGGCATTCAGGTTGGCAAGAAAAATTGAATATAAAATTATGGCGACAAAGAAGCCTACCACTCACTTCTATAAAGAGGGAAGTGTTGCCACTCCTATATTTCCACAACCTACAAGGTTGACACCACAAAAATTGGAAGAAAAAAGAGCAAAAGGGCTTTGCTACAGTTGTGATATAAAATACACTAAAGGTCATAAGTGTGCTGAGAAGAAATTATTTTACATAGATTGTGAAGAGGAAGAAGAAAATGAACAAGAATAGGATATACATTAGGAACCAACCCTAGAAGAGGAAGAAATGAGTCCGACCATATCCTGTAATGCATTGGCGGGAATTACCACTCCTCAAGCTCTCAAGATAGAAGGACATATCAAGAAGAAAAAGGTAATAGAGCTGATTGATTTGGGTAGTATCTATAATTTTATTCATTGTAAGGTAGCCAAGGAATTGAATTTCTTCCTATACCCAGCACCAGAATGTCAAGTGATGGTTGAAAATGGAGGAACTATAAATTTCTCTGGAAAATGCCATAATATCAAGCTAACCATGGGGGAATATGTATTGAATAGTCCAATGCTTTCCATTCCTATGGGAGGTCTTGATGTTGTACTAGGAGTACAATGGTTACAATATTTGGGGATGGTAGCTTTTAATTTTCAAGAACTTTTCTTGAAATTTTTTTCAGAAGGAAAGGAAGTCGAATTATGGGGTATTGTAGGGAAGATGGGAAAGATAATAAGCTCTAATGTCATGACAAAGCTTCTAAAGAAATAACAACGAGGTGTAATTGCACAATTATGCTCACTAGAAGTTTCAACATCAAAATCATCTATTTCTGCAGATCTCCAACAAGTCTTGGACAATCATTCCAAGGTGTTTGAAACTCCCAAAGGACTCCCACCTATTCGTGATCACGCTCATGCTATTCATTTGATTCCAGGAAGTGTTCCTCAAAACATCAGGCCTTATAGATATCCTTACGTCCAAAAGAGTGAAATTGAACGTGTTGTAGCTCTTAGAACGACTCTAGACCGTGCCTAGGACATCTTAGCATAGCAAGGAGCGTATAATATAATGTATGAAGTTGTCAACTTCAACTCACATGCTATCTCCTGTAAACAGGGAAATAAACTAGAATGGGACCAAGACCCTCAGAAACTGACACAGAGAAAGAGATACTGCAGAGGCAAAGTGCATAAATCTAATATGAAAGCAACAGACAATTCAGAGACAGTTTACTGCAAAACGGGCCAATTCAAGTAATATGTCACAGATATCGATTATCAAAAGGTGTATGTAATGAAAGAAATGTTGAGAAGATATTATTCAACATTGAGCTGATATCCAGATACACAATACCACCATGCATGGGCTTACCAGTCTAAGAATCCATACATGATAATAGCGTTTTAAAAACACCTCAATGATAATATAGCAAGTATGTGTACCTTCTTTACGATTTAGATGAGGAATGGAACAGAATATCATGCATGAGCCATATTTAAAGCGCTTGACTGATCCGAGCATGGGCATCAACTAGGATGAATCCATACCAAAAATCAGTGAGCCACTCGCATTCCAAAACATGATACAAGAAAGATGGATGAAATGAAATGATCTATTAACATAACACATAAGAGAAAAGGTTACACACTATGAAATACCAAAGACCAGAATCCTCTTTAACAAATAGAACTCCTCCTCACTGAGACCCTATGGGCTCTGAGTCTTCATACAAGAGTTTTACAAAATGTATACAAAAAGCCTTCCACTGCATAAATTTCTGATAAAATCTGGAACCCTTCCTAATCTGTTCGTTGGGGTTTTTATAGGAAACAAAGAAGACTAATAAAGAAATTGGGTGATGAACATTTAATTGTCTCATTAAAACAAGACGGTGAAAAAGTGCCCGCCCATACTGCTTGACGGCTCTGTAGAGCTGTAGGTACTCTGCTGCCGACTTTCTGAAGTAATTGCACTGGACAAAAGTCTCTTCAGGAACACGGTATAGAATTAAAATCACATGGACATTCCGTCCTTTCCTGAAGAGAAAATTCTGCTAAAATAAAACTTTGAGAGTATTGTCTTCTGTGCATGAATATTTTGAGTGATCTACAGGATCTTTGACCTGGTACTCTGCTTTCAAAAGGGTAGGCTTAGGCTCCAAAATCTTCAATTACATGCCTTTAATTCCCTACCTCCCACTGATACTCTTTGCCTACGATATTTATGTTTGGATCTGCGCAATCTTTGTATTCGAATGACTCTGGAGGGTTTGATAGTATTTAACCCTACTTCTTCAATGGAGGTCTTGTCATAACGGATTCCTGGACTTTTCTTCATAATTGTAGCTTCTGGAGAATAGTCCTTTGATGTGCTCTTCTACTGCAATCAAGACTGCAAATTACAACAGTTTTTCATCGCTAAAACCCTGCAAAATCCACAAACTTGTTAGAAAACCGGGCACAGGGATGGTGGATGTGTCGGGGTCGATAGAAATGGTGCTGTGGACATGGTGAAGCGGTGGAACGATGCAAGGTGGCGGAAAATGCAACGTAGCGATGGTGAATGGACTGACGGAAGGTTTTGACGTAAAACATTAAAATACGAACCATGAATGAAATATATAAATGGTAGAAGAAAGAGGCGATGAACACGTGCAACGGTGACGGGTGGACGTACGAAAGACCTATGCGGAAGGATGACGTGGAGTGCTGACGGTGGGACCGGTCAATGGTGGGGATGATGAAATCTTGACCGTCCGATCTCAGGCGGAGATCGACGGTTGAAAAAGCGTCGGGGGGATGGAAAGTGGGCCAGGGGTGTATTTTCCGTGGATTAAAACCCGTGCAGCTTCGATGCGCGACGACCGTTAGATGAAGCTCTCCAGATCCGACGGCTGACAACGATATCGCTGCACATCTTTTGCCGAAAAATAACGTACGATGAACGGCGGTTTTGGAGCCGTACGCAGGGACACGCAGTAGACAGTGTATGGAATCGCTGGCCAAAAGAGAATTACCGCCCACCGCCGGAGGGCGGTGCGATAGATACCACCTGGTTTTGGAGTATCACGTTGCGGGGACCACCGGGGCAGGGGAGATATGGACCGTCGGATTTAAGGGTGAAAGGACGGCTGAGATGCAGCTTGGGCGATGAATGGAGTGGGCCATGGGCGTAGTGGAGGATTGCGAATGCCGTTCGATCTATACAGATCAATGGCCGAGGGCGCGCCCGATGTTCATATGCGATAAATGCCTAGTGTTTTTGCGCCTGGTTCCAGCACTGGGTTACGTGGAGGAAACGACTGAGGGGCTAGGGTCGAAAGGGCTAAGCCTTGAATATTTTCAAATGTGGATTTTCGGCCCTTTTATGCACTTTTGAGGCGGGAAAAGGGCAACGATAGGCAACAAAAGGATTACTTAGGCTATCAAAAGAATTTTGAAGGGTTCAAATGGAATGGCCTGCCAGAAATTTAATAGGAGTTTGACATGGTTAACATCAGCTCCATCTGGGGACGTCACGTTCATCCCTGAACGTGTCGAGAACTTCACAGACCATCAGATACTTTTCTGTGCGGGCTCTGCTCTTCATCAACCTTACTTTTCACTTTATGATTCATAATAACACCCACATTATTTGAACAAAAATGAAACAAAAAACTAATATACAATATAATACACCAGGCTTCCTCGGCCCGAGTCAGAACTGGAAATAGGGTTTAAGGAATTGACCGTTTACAGGGGCATCCAGCAAGTCGCCTTGTAAATTCTCCAACCTGAAAGTATTATTGCCCCCCTGTTCCTCAATTTTGAAAGGGCCAAACCAGAGGGGGTCGAATTTACCATGTTTTCCCTTCTCAACTCTCCGGATATCCCATCTGAGCACTCGATCACCAACTTGTAGATTCCTGTCTTTAGCATGCTGATCGAAAAGGTATTTCATCTTCTCTTGATATTCCGTTAGCCTTTGATTTACCTGATTGCGTGTTTCTTCCAATTCCACCAGCTGGTTTATTCTCCTGATCAAATCATCAGGATCTTCTTGAATTTCCTGCATGAACGGGGTTACTGGTAGGGCTAGTTGAATAGGAAATACTGCTGCCCTCCCATATACCAGTTCATATGGGGATTTCCCAGTTGCTCTCTTGCTGGTAATTCTATTGGCCCACAGAGAAAATTTCAATTGGGAATCCCAATTCCTCTGATTCTCATTTATAGCCTTCTTCAATGCCCTCACCAGGGTTTTATTGGAAGACTCCGCCAAGCCATTTCCCTGTGGATAATAGGCTATAGAGTGACTTAGTGTAATATTATATTGCTGATAGAAACTCACAAATTTTGCAGACTTGAAATCCTATGCATTATCAGTTACTATTCTGGCAGGACAACCAAACCTGGATATGATGTTTTCTTCCATGAATTTTATTATCACGGTGTCCGTAGCATTCCTTGCAGGTATGGCTTCCACCCATTTAGAGAAATAATCCGTGGCAGTTAATATCCATTTATGCGGACCACTTGATGGAGGATGTATTTCACTTATGAAATCAATTCCCCATTGTCTGAAAGGTTCATCCACGTGAACGGGAATCACGGGAAGAGGTGACATCTTCTGTATTTCAACAAATTTCTGACATTTTTGACATGCTCTAACCTGGGAAAAAACATCTACAAAAAGCTTGGGCCAATAGAAACCGACCTTCAGGATTTTATGAGCAGTGGCCCTCCAGCTGTAGTGACCCCCACAGATCCCTTCATGAAATTCGGCTATGATACTTCCTACCTCATCCTCTGTGAGACATAGCAGTAGGATACCTGAGGGATCTCGCCAGTATAGCCGGCCATTGGCGACTATATATTTCTGTGATTTCAATCTTAGTGTTCTGTATTTAGCTTTATCACAACTTGGTGTGCAGCTGATTGTGAGGAGATATTCTACTATCTCTTTGTACCACGGACTGGTGAGGTACTTTAGATGTGTTTCTGGAGTAGCTACTCCAATTCCTTGTCGCTCTTCTTGCTCTTCAAATTCCTCACCTGCTATAATGGACAAATTTACGCGCAGAGCTTGATAGTTTGATTCAGATAAAATTTTGGCAAGCCCCTGTCCTTTGATCAGCTTAGTGGGACGGATGTCTAAGTCATATTCCTGTATTTTAGCGATCCACTTCCCCCTTTTTCCTTCACTATCCCCCTGAATAAGAATATCTTTTACAATAGCTGCAGGCACAAATGCAGTGATATGGGAGTGTAAGATATATACACGGAATGCTTTGAGGTATTTCACTAGGGCGTATGCTTGCTTTTCCAGTATGTTGTACTTTAATTCTGCATCACGGAGCACCTGACTAAAAAAGGCAATAGGCTGCTCATACCCTTCCTCATTTTTCTGTAATAAAACTCCTGCTATTGTATGAGGTGATGCAAAAGAAAAAATCATGAGAGGTTTATCATAATCTGGTCCAGCCAGCACAAGGGCTTCTGCAAAAGCATTCTTTATCCTGGTAAATGCCTCCCGTGATTCTTGTGACCACTTTACCTCATTATTCTTCTTCAGCATATCTGTTATATGCCTAGCTATCTCAGCATAGTTAGGGATAAACCTTCTCAAGAAATTAATGCGCCCTAGGAATACTTGTACCTCTTTCTTATTTCTGGGAAAAGCAATACCATTTATAACCTCTACCCTCTTAGGATCTATCTTCACCCCATCTTTAGTCACGATATGGCCCAAAAGCTTTCCCTCTTCTAATGCAAATAAAGAATTTTGAGGATTCAGAGAGAGACCATACCTTCTGCATTTCTCAAAGGTTCTACGCAGATGCTCAATATGCTCAATATCATTTTTTGAAAATACAGTGATGTCATCAAGGTAGAATACTAGGAATTTATCTTGCTCCCCAACAAAAGCAATGTCCATCGCCCTCTGGAAAGTGGCCCCTGCATTAATCAATCCAAAAGGCATCCTGGCATACATAAATTTACCCCATGGTGTGGTGAAAGCAGTCTTCATTTGATCCTCTGGAAGTACAGCCACCTGGTTATAACCAGAGAATCCATCCATCATTGACCTCCTAGAAGATCCAACCACCCTCTGCAAGATGTGATCCATCTTAGGCAGTGGATAATTATCCTTTAAGGATGCTCTGTTTAAATTTCTAAAATCCACACACAGCCTTATTTCTCCATTCTTCTTTCGTACAGGGACAAGGTTTGCCACCCATTCGGAGTACCTCAATGGTACAATTATTTTGGCCTTCAACAGCTTCTTAATTTCTTTCTCAATAGAAGGCAGCAGCAGGGGATTGATTTGTCTGAGCTTCTGCTTATGGGGCTTTGCATCTCCCTTCAGTGGAATTTTGTGCTGCATAATACTGATATCAAAAGTTTTCAAGTCCTGATAGGACCATGCAAACACATCCTTGTAAGATTGAAATAATTTCTGATATAGCTTTTTATATTCTCCAGGGATTTTCTTAGACAATTTTACAATTTTGGGGTCAGCCTCAGTACCAAGATTCAGGTCTTCTACCTGATTTCCTTCTACCACTTTGCTCGGCTGCAGTGGGACATCATTCTTATCAAATAATCTTTCTAAAGGCACTAGTCCTCTAGGTATTATGTTTCCTTTTAACTGCAACACTTTATCACCTGCCAATTTCTTCTCCCACTTTCTTTCTGAAGTATCTTCAGGCTCATCCTCTTCTTCATCAACATCAATCTCCATATTGGAGAATTCCCCTACTATTTCCAGGAATCTCTTCATCTGTTCTTCGTCCTCAAATACCTGCCAGTGCTTAATGTTATCTGGGATTGATGGTCGATAGCACACCTCAACTTCATACCTTAAAAGAGGGTTCTGAGGTGGGCGGAATGTGCTAGCAGCTATAGCAAGGGAATCAACCATCCTATTCTGTTCTCGGGGCATGAACTGGATATTGAATGCCAAGAAGAAATTTTATACCATGTCCCAAACTTCATTCCTATAAGCCCTTAGCCTAGGATGTTTGGTCTGAAATTGATTCCTGACTTGCCTGACCACCAGTTCTGAATCTCCCAGAACTTTTAAGCTTTGTATGTTCATATTCTTGGCAGTCTGCAATCCTAGCAGAAGTGCTTCATATTCAACCACATTATTAGTAGCTTCATATTATAGCTTGAACGACAATGGAACCCACCTTCCTGTAGGAGAAATCAATAATATTCCAGCCCCATTACCTTCCTTTGAATTTGTCCCATCAAAATGGAGTGTCCAGATTCCTGCTTCATGGCTCTCTGCGAGCTGTTCAGTCTTGATCTAACAGAAGGATGGTTCATGAGCATAATCTTGATCTTCTTCCAGCATCAAGCATGAAAAATATCCTTCCTTACTGTAGACTGGTGAATTTATAGAATTGTCAGCCTTAGTCACCATCTTGACAAATCTAGTCTCTCTGTACAACCTCCTCTCTTGGCCACCAAAAATCGGGATTGTGGCATATGTTAAATCCATCTTGAGTGATCCACCGATTTTTGTTCTCCAAGACCTTGACAGCAACATACCAAAACGAGCTGGGATGTCAGCCACCACGATGTCCATTACCACACTTTTTGCTGGGATTTGGGCCAAATTGACCACCAAATCCTTGATCATCCTGTTAGACTCTGTCTTGTCTAACCTCTGTCAGAGTCAAATGCAGACAGGTAGCTGTCAAAGTCTCAGTTCAATATATGAAAGCAGCCAACTGGGCTTTCACCCATCGCTACGCAGATATTATAAAGTTTACTTATCAATAACGTCAGAGTTGTGAGAAGGTTCGTAGCCGTTTATATCAGAATGTCATCAATGAGAAATTGATTCTTCTTCAAAACTGCTTTGAAGAAATCATCAAATATGTTTTGTAATAAATAGGTAAGGGTCAATATATTTCAAATTTTAAGGCTTGCTGACCAGCTTCAAGCATCCCCGCAAAAGACAACAAGCATTTACCAAAATTCGTAAAAAGCCAAAGAGGAAACATTATATTAAAGACCAAGGACAAATTCCAAAAACATTATAATGTGGGTTATCAAACAAATTCAAAAATCAAATCTGATTTGGAAGGATATTTCTCTCATGTATAAATAATGGAGATCAAGTTCATTTGCAAAATCCACGGCATAGAAGTTGAATGGTAAGTTTTGGAAGGCCGCAGACAAATTAACAGAGTTTTGAACGGAGTTTGGTTGCGCGCTACCCATTGGGTCGGGCGCTACCCATTGGGCACTTACAGCCAGAGTAAATTTGCACGGGCGCTACCCATAGAGCCGTGCGCTACCCATTGGGTAGGCGCGCTACCCACACAGAGACAGAGTTTAAAAAACGTTTTCTTGCGCCCAGATTCGATTCAAATCGACTCCAGCAGCTTGCAAACAAGTTTTTATTATTGCTCAGTGGATTTTTAGCATGGTCATGTTGCCTACAGGTTTGATGCTGCAATCTTACGGATTATATCTAAACGACAATGTTCATAAGTATTGCGATCTTCTCAAGGATGCCTGCGACTTTAGAACTGTTTCTTTTGTCCCATTTATTATTGTAATCAGCGGAAGAGGGTGAATTTCATACAAGTGCTTGAAGATTTCAATTGGATTGGCAATTTTTGGAGTTTCGTTGAAGGTTTGCTATACCATGTTTTTGTGCGGTTTAATATCTGTGATTATGCTGCAGCGTTGCATTTAGTCATTGGTTTGTGGGATATGTCCGCTGGATTTCTGTGGCCATTCCACTCTTGTTTCGCTCTCTTCATTAGTGTTTCCACAACATGGATGGCACTGCCATAATTTTACCTTGAGTATTTCTCCAATTCTTTGACGTGTTGCAGTGGGACTGAGTCGGGCCGTAAACTGAAGAGCATATACAACCGTGCAAATGATACGCTCGGTCAAAATTTTGGGTAAGTATCCTACTCAACATGTGTAACGCCAAATGGAAGTGGCATATTTTAAGTGAGAATGTTGAAATATCGGTGTCACTCTGCACCACAACGATGTGATATATAGCAATGTTGACCGATGTGTCTGCTACTGTTATGTTACATGACACTTTGAAATGAATCCAGAGCGATGTATACGACATTAAAATTTTGGATAAATTGTGATGCCAAGTACAAATGTGAGAAATGCAAACACGACAGTGCTATTCAAATGAAGCCAAATACCATATTTTTTGGGTGGTATAATGGTAATGGAAGTGAAGAAGAAGTCAAAGCCAAAATTAGAACGATGACATCGACCACAACAGAAAAATAGGAACAAATTGCCTATTTTGACATTCAGTTGCAATTCGAAAGATCTACGCTCCAGTTTGTGTCTTTGAATTGGCCAGCAGAGATTTTCAAACAGTTAATGATCTGCGCTCCAGAGATTTTCAAATGATAAAAATAACGTGGCAATCAAAGTCAGAAGTCAAATTGAAAAGCAGATAACTATCCCAACAAAGCAAATCGAATTGGTTAGTCCATTTTGGGTCTTCAATTGCAGTTCAGAAAATTCAGCTACAGGTTCTACCAATTCATTGGTCATCAACAAACAAATACAGCGCTATTCCTTTTAGAGCAGAGTTTTCCTGTTTTCAAGATTTTAGGTGAAACTGCCCCCCTATTCTCATCGATTTGTTTTCCCCATCTCTGAGTTTATTAATGTATTGTAAAATTGTTTGTGAAGGTAGAGGGAGAGTTCTGAGAGCTAGTGTAGGAGAAAAACAGAGCTTTTATTGTACAGTTTGACAGAGATTTTAATGGAGAAATACAGCTCTGTTTCTTGAGATTCTTGTGGCTTGAAATTTAGCAAATGTTTTTCCTTTTGTTTCATATGTCATCGTTATGTTCACAGTTCATTAATCGCCATTTCAATATTGAATGTTTCTAAGTGAGAAGGGCAGAATTCAGCGTTCTGCTCTGCCCTGGAGAAGCTTTCATGTTTTGTGTAATTTCTTCTGTTTGATAAGGATTCAATTATTGCCCTTGTCAACCTCGCAGCGGTCTTTCACTCCATATGGTTCCAATTTGATTGTTAAACTTCATGCTTACCTTGCCTCAGGAGATAATCTGCGTTTTTCATTTAATCTCTGCTCTTGTTGTCTTTGCCTCACACAGCCCAGAAAACCCAAACATTTATTAAAAACCCTTTTTATATCTTTTTACTAACCTAAGATCAGCATTTCACTATAGGTCATCTCGCACCCTATTGCTCATTTTATCGAGATAGACCCGGAGAGAGCCCTCTCCTGTCCTCGTAGGGCTAGCTACGAGGCTAAGGTTGGTTTGATGTTGCCTCGAGTTTTGCCTTCTTCAGCCTGAGGCAGATTCGAGCGCTAACATAGTGGCGACCATACTGGGGAAGTCCTCCCCGGTAAAGGACAACAGAGTTCAGATCCGATTGCTGATGGTGGACAACAGTCAGACACCGCAAGGCTGAAATCATTCACCCGGCGACTTCACACACTAAACAATCCAGACAATCAAATCCTTCATGGTGACTTCACTGCAGGGAGATCAGTAGTTGTGAGATTTTCAAGATGGACCGGATCACGAGAAGATATGCTCCCTTGAGCCGAGATCACATTCCAGGTTTTCCGAATAAGATGCCCAAGGTGGATTGGTCGAGGAATCTGCCTACGTTTAACAATGATGGTAAGAAAGATGCTGCTTTACATCTGATTAGATTTCACATGCATATTCGCAAGTTGAAGGTGGAATTTCCTGAAGATTGCTTGATGAAGATATTCCTGGCCACTCTGGAAGGTGAAGCTCAGTCATGGTATGAAAATTTGCCGTTGGCCTGTATTTACTGTTTAAAGGACTTTCATGCCCTGTTCATTGAAAGATATCAAGTGTCTTATCCATCATTAAATTTAGTTCATGACTGTTGCAAACATGCTTATTCTTTTATTGAAATCCTGGAGAAATATTATGAAGATGATAATTTCATGAATGATGAAATCATGGAGGCCCTGTACGAGCATCCATTTCAGCAGAATGAAGAGAACTTGGAGGATACCCATCAAGATGCTCGCAAATTTTGCAGCTTAATGAAGATCAAGAAGCTGAAGATGGCCATATGGTCGAAAATGATGAAAGGCGTAATGTCATTTCAGACTGGCCTACGTAAGACAACAAAGATGCAAGTAAGTCCAGCTTCAATTTCTAGACAGATAATGTCCGCATGTACTACTCGCATTCGCATTCGCATCATGATGACCAAGTATATCTTGTGTTGAAGCCCATCAAAGAGAACTCTGCTGTTGAAATCATCTGGAATGCAGAAGACACAGTAATGGATCCAAATGTTCTCAGTCATACTGTTAGTCCATCATTAGAACATAGCCTTCATGAAGAAGCAATCCAGTTAGTTCATGAAAAACGGAATGAGATCTTTGTGCAAGTAAGTGATAAACCTCCTTATAATAACTCAGTAATATATGATAGTTTGAATGCCCTGTCATATGAAGACAATTACTGTTTAAGCAGAAGAAAACAAAGGGTATTATCCCCTCTGTCTGAAGATGAGATAGATCAGCTATTGAAAAGTCATGTTCCAGCTCAAGTTACAGCAGATTTGCAGTGCACACATAGTCAGGAAAGTGTTGGTGAAAATTCTTCCTCTTTTGAAGAAGATGACAGTCTTGTAGATCAGCAAACAGATAATTTTTTCCTTCACAAAGTTGATAAGGCTGTCATGTTTGATAATCTTGAAGATTGTTTTTTGTTTAAGAATGACCTAGATCATGAAATTGAGGAGTATATGCCAGAATTTCTCATGATCAAGGAACTTACAGCTAACACTCAGATGGCAGATACCTCTCTGTGCATTTCTATCCCTCAAAAATCAATTGTCCTTTCAGATCAGAATGAAGTGAATACTAGTATTTTTGCAGCTGGATCTCCAGATAAGCCAGTGCTTCATGATTTTCAAGACCCCTTCAGCATTCTTCTGCAAGCATTAGAAAAGATAAATATTGCCTGGTTCATCATCATAAGATTTGGTTTCAGTGGTTACTTTGAGTTGCCTATAGGTTCATCATTCCGCCTGCTCAAGGAGAGTAAGAGCAGAAATTTGGGGTGTAGCCATCTGCTGGATTGGTTACATTGGAAGGCACATTACACATGATTGTACATATCACATCAGTTTGCAGGTGGTTGCCATCATGATTTTAAAACTTGATGGACTTCTGCCCCTTTTCAGAAAGTTTTTGTTTTAATTCAGTCATTTCAGTTTGCATCGAGTTAGTTTGAGTCGATTTTCCAGTTAATAAGTTGAATAATGATTCCACTACCCAATGGATGGAGGCACTTTCTGCTCTCCCAAAGCTCTACAGTTCTTGGCACCTCCAAGAAGCGGCAGCTGCCATCCCCATTGGAGCCAATGTTAGACTCCGTCTTGTCTAACCTCTGTCTGAGTCAAATGCAGACAGGTAGCTGTTAAAGTCTCAGTTCAATATACAGGCCAATGCCAATCAGCTTTCACCCACTGCTACTTAGATGTTTGCAAAGCTTGTTTTCAGAATGTTTCAATAACACTTGCAGGCTAGGAGAAGGACCAGTAGCTATTTATATCAGGAATGTCATCAATGAGAAATTGATTCTTCTTCAAAACCCTGTTTTGAAGGAGAAATCATGAAATATGTTTTGGTAATAAATAGGTAAGTGGTCAAAATATTTCAAATTTTACAGTTCTTAGTGGCACCAGCTTCAAGCATCCCTGCAAAAGACAACAAGCATTTTAGTTCAAAAATTCAGAAAAGCCAAAGAGAAAACATTATATTAAAGGACCAAAGGACAAAATGCCAAAAACATTATAGTGTGGGCTATCAAACAAATTCAAAAAATCAAATCTGATGTGGAAGGATATTTCTCTCATGTATAAATAATGGAAATCAAGTTCATTTTCTAAAATCACTGAAGATAGAAGTTGGAATGGTAAGTTTTGGAAGGCCGCGTACAAATTAATCGTAGTTTTGAACGGAGGTTTGGTTGCGTCAAGCAGCCCATTGGAGCGGCGCGCTACCCATTGGGTCGGGCGCTACCCATTGGGCACTTACAGCCAGAGTAAATTTGCACGGGCGCTACCCATAGAGCCGTGCGCTACCCATTGGGTAGGCGCGCTACCCACACAGAGACAGAGTTTAAAAAACGTTTTCTTGCGCCCAGATTCGATTCAAATCGACTCCAGCAGCTTGCAAACAAGTTTTTATTATTGCTCAGTGGATTTTTAGCATGGTCATGTTGCCTACAGGTTTGATGCTGCAATCTTACGGATTATATCTAAACGACAATGTTCATAAGTATTGCGATCTTCTCAAGGATGCCTGCGACTTTAGAACTGTTTCTTTTGTCCCATTTATTATTGTAATCAGCGGAAGAGGGTGAATTTCATACAAGTGCTTGAAGATTTCAATTGGATTGGCAATTTTTGGAGTTTCGTTGAAGGTTTGCTATACCATGTTTTTGTGCGGTTTAATATCTGTGACTATGCTGCAGCGTTGCATTTAGTCATTGGTTTGTGGGATATGTCCGCTGGATTTCTGTGGCCATTCCACTCCTGTTTCGCTCTCTTCATTAGTGTTTCCACAACATGGATGGCACTGCCATAATTTTACCTCGAGTATTTCTCCAATTCTTTGACGTGCTGCAGTGGGACTGAGTCGGGCCGTAAACTGAAGAGCATATACAACCGTGAAAATGATACGCTCGGTCAAAATTTTGGGTAAGTATCCTACTCAACATGTGTAACGCCAAATGGAAGTGGCATATTTTAAGTGAGAATGTTGAAATATCGGTGTCACTCTGCACCACAGCCATGTGATATATAGCAATGTTGACCGATGTGTCTGCTACTGTTATGTTACATGACACTTTGAAATGAATCCAGAGCGATGTATACGACATTAAAATTTTGGATAAATTGTGATGCCAAGTACAAATGTGAGAAATGCAAACACGGCAGCGCTATTCAAATGAAGCCAAATACCATATTTTTTGGGTGGTATAATGGTAATGGAAGTGAAGAAGAAGTCAAAGCCAAAATTAGAACGATGACATCGACCACAACAGAAAAATAGGAACAAATTGCCTATTTTGACACTCAGTTGCAATTCGAAAGATCTACGCTCCAGTTTGTGTCTTTGAATTGGCCAGCAGAGATTTTCAAACAGTTAATGATCTGCGCTCCAGAGATTTTCAAATGATAAAAATAACGTGGCAATCAAAGTCAGAAGTCAAATTGAAAAGAAGATAACTATCCCAGCAAAGCAAATCGAATTGGTTAGTCCATTTTGGGTCTTCAATTGCAGTTCAGAAAATTCAGCTACAGGTTCTACCAATTCATTGGTCATCAACAAACAAATACAACGCTATTCCTTTTAGAGCAGAGTTTTCCTGTTTTCAAGATTTTAGGTGAAACTGCCCCCCTATTCTCATCGATTTGTTTTCCCCATCTCTGAGTTTATTAATGTATTGTAAAATTGTTTGTGAAGGTAGAGGGAGAGTTCTGAGAGCTAGTGTAGGAGAAAAACAGAGCTTTTATTGTACAGTTTGACAGAGATTTTAATGGAGAAATACAGCTCTGTTTCTTGAGATTCTTGTGGCTTGAAATTTAGCAAATGTTTTTCCTTTTGTTTCATATGTCATCGTTATGTTCACAGTTCATTAATCGCCATTTCAATATTGAATGTTTCTTAGTGAGAAGGGCAGAATTCAGCGTGCTGCTCTGCCCTAGAGAAGCTTTCATGTTTTGTGTAATTTCTTCTGTTTGATAAGGATTCAATTATTGCCCTTGTCAACATCGCAGCGGTCTTTCACTCCATATGGTTCCAATTTGATTGTTAAATTTCATGCTTACCTTGCCTCAGGAGATAATCTGCGTTTTTCATTTAATCTATGCTCTTGCTGTCTTTGCCTCACACAGCCCAGAAAACCCAAACATTTATTAAAAACCCTTTTTATATCTTTTTACTAGCCTAAGATCAGCATTTCACTATAGGTCATCTCGCACCCTATTGCTCATTTTATCGAGATAGACCCGGAAAGAGCCCTCTCCTGTCCTCATAGGGCTAGCTACGAGGCTAAGGTTGGTTTGATGTTGCCTCAAGTTTTTCCTTCTTCAGCCTGAGGCAGATTCGAGCGCTAACACATCCCCAAGCATTTAACTCTTTTGGAGTCAAATGAATAGAGGTCCTTATATGGACGTGTGAATTGTAATCCTAGTTGTTCCAAGACTGATAGAGGCATAAGATTGTGGGAAGCTCCAGAATCTAGCATACAGTTATGTAGTAGCAGGTCATGAATCACTAGAGACACATAGAAGGGAGGAGTAGAGGGATCTAACTCCTCAACATGTGGGCCAAAAACTAGCATGGGTCTTTCTTCTTGAAGGTTGAGACTATCTGGGATGATTGGTGCTTCTGGAGGAAGCATTAAAGAGGTGACTTGAGATTGATATGCTGGCTGTTTCAACAGTTCAGTCAAGGGGACTGGGATTTTGACCTTTTCAAGTTCCTTTTGCAGACTGAAATCAGGAGGGGAATTTTCTATCACAACCTCTTTTGACTCTTTATTTTCAGCTGGGGGCTTGACTTCTTTAGACATAGACTAGACATTAGGGGGAATGACTACTTTTGAAGAGGAAGGAATTTGATCACTAGACTGCAAAGGTTTGTTTAGAGGTCCCTTACCTTTGTCTGTGGCTTTCTGCATTGTTGACTCCTCTTGAGAAGGTGCTTCCTTCTGATGTGGCTCTTCTTCTTGCTCTTGAGTACGAGTTCTCTTCTTAGAAGATCTGAGGTCATATCTTCTATTGAGCTGTGCTTGCATGAGGTCAACAAATTGCTTACAACAGTGATCAATCTCTGTGTCTTCCGTGTCTCTAGCATTTTCTTCTTCTTGCAATGAGCATTCCTCTTCTTCTCTATCCGAGAAAGCAAGATTTGAATCCTCTATTCCATAGGCAGTATCTCCAGTGGGATCATCTTCTGGACCTTCCAGGTACAATGGGTGTGGTACCTGATCCTGTTTCTCTTTTGATTCCCTTGGCAATATTTGCAGGGGTGGTCTTCTGTACTGAGGATTGTAACCTCTGTTTGGAGCATTCTGGAAATTCTTGAAGGCTGAGTTCTTGGCTTCCAATTCAAGCTTGACCATTTTCTTAATCATTTTTCTCATTTCTTCCATTTTGTCTGAGTCTCTGTCCTGACTAGAAGTGGATACCTCCTCTTTGCCTCTTCTTCTGGTATCTTGTTCAAATTTTTGCTTTGATTTTCCAGTGGAGGCAAAGTTTTCTTCCAGCGCTAGTGCATCTTCCTGAGCATCATCCAGAGTAGCAGGCTTTCTTTCCCTGAGGGAGAAACCAAATTCTGAATCAAAGGCTGCAACAAAAACGACTTTAGCAGCAGTTTGATGAGGTTTCATATCAGCAGGGAGACTCAGATACAATTTATTAAATCTCTTGATAAATTCTGATACCCCTTCATTATGTCTTTTCTTTAGTGTATTGAACTCAATGAGACAATTTCCATGATCTTTCTTCTCTCCCCATTTCCTGAGAAAAGTATCTTCCATGTTATCCCAAGTGGTAATAGAATGGCCAGCCAATGTCTTAAACCATTTTCGAGCTTCACCATCAAGAGACTGGACGAAAAACCTTAAGACGACATCTAAATGTTCAAAATTAAAGTTCTCCGCAAAAGAGCAGAAAGTCTCAAGATATTTTTGAGCATCAATCTCGTTTTCCCCATTGAATCTGGGCAAGATCTTCAGATAATATTGGGGCATATCATTCAACACTTGAGGTAATGCCAGAGGAGCATATTTATTTAGCAAGAAGCCTGGAACATTTACCATTGGAGGGGGTGGAGGTAGTGCAATAGTTTGATGAGTAAGAGGAGGAGGACGGAAAGTTTTCTTGAGAGAATTCGGGAATCTCAGAATGGAATGATTTTCTTTCCCTCCAATTTTTTCCATGTATGATCTTTTCAGGGTCAAACGCTGAAGGTGTCTTTGGCTTAGACGTATCTGACCTCAGGTGTGGCTTACGAGGAGCCAAGACTGCAAATGGATTTATCAAATGAAAAAATGTGGAGCCGCCAAGGTGAGAGATCTACAACGCTCAAATCTCCATACTCACCTACTTGAAGAGTGAAGTAGATTTTGTCGAGGCCCAAGGATTTAAAATTTCTCAACTTCGTTCCCCAGCAATGGCGCCAGAAAGATGTTATTGCTCCTAGAGACAGCCTAGAGTTGTGATAGACCAGTGCCTAGGACATCTTAGCATAGCAAGGAGCGTATAATGTAATGTATGAAGTTGTCAACTTCAGCTCTCATGCTATCTTCTGTAAGCAGGGAAATAAACTAGAATGGGACCAAGAACCTCAGAAAATGACACAGAGAAAGGGATACTGCAGAGGCAAAGTGCATAAATCTAATATGAAAGCAACAGAAAATTCAGAGAAAATTTACTGCAAAGCGGGCCAATTCAAGTAATATGTCACAGATATCAATTATCAGAAGGTGCATGTAATGAAAGAAATGTTGAGAAGATATTATTCAACATTGAGCTGATATCCAGATACACAATACCACCATGCATGGGCTTACCAATCTTAGAATCCATACATGATAATAGCGTTTTAAAAACACCCTCCCAAAGCAACTAATATAGCAGAAATACGGTTTAGATGAGTAATGGAACAGAATATCATGCATGAGCCATATTTAAAGCGCTTGACTGATCCGAGCATGGGCATCAACTAGGATGAATCCATACCAAAAATCAGTGAGCCACTCGCATTACAAAACATGATACAAGAAAGATGGATGAAATGAAATGATCTATTAACATAACACATAAGAGAAAAGGTTACACATTGTGAAATACCAAAGACCAGAATCCTCTTTAACAAATAGAACTCCTCCTCACTGAGACCCTATGGGCTCTGAGTCTTCATACAAGAGTTTTACAAAATGTATACAAAAAGCCTTCCACTGCATAATTTTCTGATAAAATCTGGAACCGTTCCTAATCTGTTCGTTGGGGTTTTTATAGGAAACAAAGAAGACTAATAAAGAAAGTGGGTGATGAACATTTAATTGTCTCATTAAAACAAGACGGTGAAAAAGTGCCCGCCCATACTGCTTGATGGCTCTGTAGAGCTGTAGGTACTCTGCTGCCGGCTTTCTGAAGTAATTGCAACAAGGTATAGAATTAAAATCACATGGACATGGTATAGAATTAAAAGTCTCTTCAGGAACAAGGTATAGAATTAAAATCACATGGACATTCCGTCCTTTCCTGAAGAGAAAATTCTGCTAAAATAAAACTTTGAGAGTATTGTCTTCTGTGCATGAATCTTTTGAGTGATCTACAGGATCTTCGACCTGGTACTCTGCTTTCAAAAGGGTAGGCTTAGGCTCCAAAATCTTCAATTACATGCCTTTAATTCCCTACCTCCCACTGATACTCTTTGCCTACGATATTTATGTCTCGATCTGCGCAATCTTTGTATTCGAATGACTCTGGAGGGTTTGATAGGATTTAACCCTACTTCTTCAATGGAGGTCTTGTCATAACGACTTCCTGGACTTTTCTTCATAATTGCAACTTTTGGAGAATAGTACTTTGATGTGCTCTGCTACTGCAATCAAGACTGCAAATTACAACAGTTTTTCATCGCTAAAACCTTGCAAAATCCGCAAACTTGTTAGAAAACCGGGCACAGGGATGGTGGATGTGTCGGGGTCGATAGAAATGGTGCTACGGACATGGCGAAATGGTGGAACGATGCAGGGTGGCGGAAAATGCAGCGTAGCGATGGTGAATGGACTGACGGAAGGTTTTGACGTAAAACATTAAAATACGAACCATGAATGAAATATATAAATGGCAGAAGAAAAAGGCGATGAACACGTGGAACGGTGACGGGTGGACGTACGAAAGACCTATGCGGAAGGATGACGTGGAGTGCCGACGGTGGGACCGGTCAACGGCGGGGATGATGAAATCTTGACCGTCCGATCTCAGGCGGAGATCGACGGTTGAAAAAGCGTCGGGGGCGATGGACAGTGGGCCAGGGGTGTATTTTCCGTGGATTAAAACCCGTGCAGCTTCGATGCGTGACGACCATTAGATGAAGCTCTCCAGATCCGATGGCTGATAGAGATATCGCTGCGCATCTTTTGTCGAACAATAGCGTGCGATGAACGGCGGTTTTGGAGTCGTACGCAGGGACATGCGGCAGACAGTGTATGGAATCGCTGGCCAAAAGAGAATTACCGCCCACCGCCGGAGGGCGGTGCGATAGATACCACCTGGTTTTGGAGTATCGCATTGCGGGGACCACCGGGGTAGGGGAGATATGGACCGTCGTATTTACAGGTGAAAGGACAGCTGAGATGCAGCTTGGGCGATGAATGGAGTGGGCCACGGGCGTAGTGGAGGATTGCGAATGCCGTTCGATCTGTACAGATCAACGGCCGAGGGCGCGCCCGATGTTCATATGCGATAAACGCCTAGTGTTTTTGCGCCTGGTTCCAGCACTGGGTTACGTGGAGGAAACGACTAAGGGGCTAGGGCCAAAAGGGCTAAGCCTTGAATATTTTCAAATGTGGATTTTCGGCCCTTTTATGCACTTTTGAGGCAGGAAAAGGGCAACGATAGGCAGCAAAAGGATTACTTAGGCTATCAAAATAATTTTGAAGGGTTCAAATGGAATGGCCTGCCAGAAATTTAATAGGAGTTTGACATGGTTAACAGAACTTATGATTGCAGAAATGTTAGAGGTGGGTATAATTCAACCTAGTCAAAGTTCTTTCTCTACTTCTGTAGTATTGGTTCACAAGAAGGATGGATCATGGTGCATGTGTCCGGATTATAGGGAGCTCAATAAGCTCACCATTAAAGATAAATTTCCCATTCTTGTGATTGATGAATTACATGGAGCAATTTATTTTACCAAGTTGGATCTTCGTTCAGGATATCATCAAATTAGAATGAAGACTGAATATATTCCAAAAAAAACATTTCGAACTCATGAGGGTCATTATGAATTTTTTGTCATGCATTTTGGCCTTACCGATGCACCTTCTACATTTCAAGGGTTGATGAATTCCATTTTCAAACCCTTCCTTAGAAAATTTGTGCTATTATCTTTTGATGATATACTAATCTACCACAGGTCTTGGAAGGATCATGTTGAACATGTTGACAGGGTGCTCAAAATGTTGCAGGAGAAACAATTATATGCAAAAACATCCGAATTTTTCTTTGGAGTACAAGAGGTGGAATATCTGGGTCATATTGTATCTCACGAGGGTGTTAAGGTAGGCCCTAACAAAATTAAATCCCTTAAGGAATGGAAAGTCCCCACAACCATAAAGCAGTTGCGAGGATTTCTCGGGTTAACAGGGTATTATCGCAAGTTTGTTAAGAATTATGGGAGAATAGCAGCACCTATAACAACATTATTGAAGAAAGATGCATTTTCATGGACTCCTGAAGCAACTAAGGCCTTTGAACATCTTAAAGAGGCAATGTGCCTTACACCGGTCTTAGCTACACCAGACTTCACAAAAACCTTTATTGTGGAATGTGATGCCTCAGGAAATGGAATTGGTGCTGTTTTAATGCAAGAAGAAAGACCCATTGCTTTTGAAAGTCGTCCAATCAAAGGAAAGTATTTAAAAAAACCTATTTATGAGAAGGAAATGTTAACAATACTGCATGCACTAAGGAAATGGCGAACTTACCTAATGGGAAGACACTTCAAGGTAAAAACTGATCATGATAGTCTTAAACACTTTTTGGAACAAAGACTATCTTCAGAAGAGCAGCAAAAATGGGTCACAAAGATGTTGGGTTATGACTTTGAAATAATCTACAAAAAATTGAAGCTTAATGTTATTGCAGATGCACTCTCAAGAAAGAATAAAGAGGTGGAAGCATTTCTTTGTGCCATTTCTATTATCCAACTAGATTGGATAACCGAAGCAAGAGATGAATGGAAGAAGGACAAAGAAGTATGGACACTCATTCAAAAGTTGCAGCAAGGTCCTAGTACATTGATACATTTAGTTGGAAAAATGATTCTTTATGGTACAAATATCGCTTATATCTTTGTAAGAATTCCCAACTAAAAAAAAAGATTCTTTTGGAATTGCACACTTCTCCTTTAGGAGGACACTCAGGATTTTTAAAAACTTACCATAGGGTGAAGAAAGAATTTTTTTGGGATGGCCTTAAATCTGATATTCAAAAGTTTGTGACAGAATTTTTGGTTTGCCAGCAGAATAAAGTTGAGACAATTAAGACCCCGGGACTTCTACAACCTATATCCATTCCAAGTCAACGTTGGGAGGAGATTTCAATGGATTTTATCACAGGTTTACCTAAATCTGAAGGAAAGAGTGTCATCATGGTGGTAGTTGATAGAATTATCAAGTATGCACACTTTTGTGCATTATCTCATCCATTTAAAGAAAGTACAATTGCTACTACATTTATGGACACAATTCAAACGCTACATGGAAACCCAAGGGTTATTGTGAGCGACATAGATCCCATTTTTACTGGAAATTTTTGGACGGAGTTATTTTCTTGTTTGGGTACTCAATTAGCTCATAGCTCATCTTATCATCCTCGATTTGATGGTCAAACTGAGATAGTAAATAAATGTTTGGAAGGATATCTTTGTTGTTTTGTATCTGATAAACAAACACAATGGGTCAAGTGGTTACCTCTCGCTGAATGGTGGTATAACACTTCCTTCCCTACTGCAGCAAAAATGACCCCATTTATGGCACTTTATGGATATCATCCACCATCGATCACATCATATTTAAGGGAAAATTTGAAGGTTCAAGCAGTGGAAGATCACGTCGAGCATCAGCAAGAAGTTCTCCAACTCTTAAAGGATAACCTGAATTTGGCACAAAATCGAATGAAACAACAGACAGATCAACATCGCAGCGAGAGAAGTTTTGATGTAGGAGATTGGGTATTTTTACGGCTACAACCATATAAACAAATGTCCCTCAAGCAAGCTAAGAAGGATAATAATTTATCGCCAAAGTACTATGGTCCTTACAAGGTGTTGCAAAATATTGGTACTATGGCATACAAATTGGAGCTTCCTGCTTCTTCGCGAGTACATCCAGTTTTCCATGTCTCATGCTTAAAGAAGGTTATAGGTGAAAATCTTCCAGTTCAAACAATATTGCCAGAACTTGATGAGGAAGGAAAAATCATATTGGAACTTGAAGTGGTCATGGAAACAAGAACTCGACAGCTACGGAATCGATCAATTTAAGAGTATCTCATCAAGTGGAAGAACTTACCCACTGAAGATTCTACATGGGAGGATGAGAATTTTATACAGAAGCACCCAGAGCTACTCAAGCGTTGAGGACAACACTTTTTTGAAGGAGAGGGGCATGTTAGGTCCCTATATTACTAGTATAGTCACTTATTGTTGTTAGTGTAACCCCCTTATTGTTATTATTGTACCCCTGTAACCCCCATATTGTTATTATTGTGCCCTTAAATTATTATTGTTAGGTCGGCTAGGATTACATTGTGGTCCCACTAGGATTACATTGTGGCGCCATGGACTCCTATATATAGAAAGGAGGTTTTGTAATTTGTATCATCCAAGAATTGTTCATTCATGTAATGTATTGGAGGTTGCCCCCTCGAAGTGGCTTATTTCTAAGGCGTTGGTATCTCTTTTCTTCTATTTTTGGAGCTGGTTTGACAATAACTCTCTCCTTGGTATTAATAACACTTGATCCATGGCTTAGCACCCGATTGGTCCATGATATCTATTTAAAGAGCATTGAGGGTCATTTGTCCGGTAACTGTTTATGAGGGAAACATATGTAATCTTTCTTTTCATATTAATAAATTTCCTGAAGTGGCTATGTTGGATTAGGCCGTGGACTATTTCCTTCTTCGAGGGTTTTAACCACGTGATAATACTATTGTACTGATTTGTGATCTGTTTGTGAGTGGTGACCTTTGGTTTTTGATCTAAGGAACTTACCCTGTAAATTCCTACAGATGCATTAGTGAAATTATTCTTATGATTTTATTGATTGATGCTTTGTCATAAATTCCTATCCTTTTCTTAGTTAGCATTCATTGAATGGAAATGATATTCTTTTGCATGTAGTGTGCATTTAGGAATTCGAGTTCAAATTCGCTAAGGCCTTGAAATTGCAACAATAATTCCAGGTCAACCTTAAAATGAATTTAATCAACTTAAGGAAGCATTGAAACCTAACGCATATATTTTAGAGGTCTAGGCTAGTGACGTGTTCTGGCGTCGTTAAACCTAGTAGCTGTCATTCTCCATTTAGCATTAGACAACACTAGCACGGACTTGTGCTCCCCATACCGTCGCGTATATAAAGGGAGACCCTCATAGGTTGCAATCCTTTATCCATAGGAAGCTGAGTCTACCGCCCTGTAACCGTGATACGCCGAACACAACATTCGGGGAGACTGCCTACACGTACGTCAATTCCTTGGTCATTTCTCTTTCATTTGATCACCAAGGTGTATATTGCAGTTCACGGAAACTTAGTACACCCTCTTGCTTAGATTACCTAAATAGTCATTTTGGCCTTTTCGTGACTCTCTAAAAGTGAAAATATCATCGAGCACTTGTCCTTTCACACTCGTTCAATCTAAGAATGACTAGATTCATCTTTTGCATGTTTCTCAACTCTTAAAACATGAAACAACAAGGTTTCGTTTCAATGTCATAAAATTAACTGCCTACGATCATATGCCTGTTAAAGATATTTTCTTGGTTTGCTTTTAGTAGTTCCTTAGTGTTTGGTCTTGAAGCCTCGCATAGGCTGTCTCGTTTCCTTTATTTTTTGAAACATTATCATAGTGGCAGAACCACCAATTTCATCGTCCTCCTCACTACCTCCTACTAGTGATCCTTATCCTGAAGTTTCTTCGTAAGCATCTCAATGCACTAGGTCTGCCGATTTCTGGCAGTCTCTCCTTCCGAGTATCTTACCTCTCGCTACCCGATCTCCTCTTGACGAGCCATTTGATATCAATTGGAAACCTTAGGATGCTTGGTATTATTTTGGGAACGAGGAAGAATTCCCTCGTCTTACTTCAGAATCACCTTTGCTAGCTACTTCCTTACTCACTACTATTCGTCGTATTTTTCACGATCAAATGTCTTCATCTAACATGGATTCTTCGAGTCCCGTTAGTAGTGAAGAGATTAATGTTTGTACAAGAGAATATTAGCTCCCTCCGGAGAACTTTCCTTATGTCTCATATCAACCTTCCTCACAATCAGTGTCTCTCCCACGTGGTTATCAACTTTGGGTCATATCATTTCCGATGTTCAATCGTTGTATCAGAATCCGATATGGACCGATACGTCACTCCTTTCGCGAGTTCAGTTGTCTCAGTATCGGGGGCATCACCCTTGACTCCTGTGACATCGACGATTGTGACCTCTGTTCCTATTTGGCCCACTGTCTATGTGGCTTCATCTGCACTGGTTGTTAGTATGACTCTGTCATCATCGGGGCCTTCTTCTGACCGTAGGTCTACTTTTATCAATCCCACAATACTTTTTAGGCCCGCCGTGAGTGGATCACAACCTTGCATTGTGGAAATCAATCCTACGTGCACTGGACCTATGATTTCTACTTCCATTCCTAGCAGTTATACATTTGATGAGTATCTGTTGGCCATTCAACAACAATATTCTACCTCTCAGGGTCCTCAACAGCAAAATTCTACCCCTCAGGGTTCTTAGTAATTACCAACTTCTGGCAATCCTCCACATCATTATGACGTATATGGTAATCCCGTTTATTTTCCTCCAATTGATCCCAGTTAGTTCACTTACCAACAGGGAAAAACCTCTAGTTCACAAGGAAAACCCTTCCCGGGACAACCTTCGATCCATCAGGGACAACCCTCTGGTTCACAGGGACAACCTTACGGGCCATAAGGACAACCCTTCCAGGGAAAACCTTTAGCCCAACAAGGACAACCCTTCGGTCCTATTGGTCAATCTTATGTTCAACAGGGTGCAACTTATGTTCCTGGGGGGTAAATCTATCCACAACAGGTACAACCTTTTGTGCAACAACATCAACCTTACGTTCATGAAGGTAGAGCTTTTGTACAACAAGGAAAACCCTATGGTCTTGCGCCAAGTCAACCTGGTCCTCAATTGAAACCTAGCCCATCCCAACCATCAGGCCAACCTTTTTTACAAGGGCAACCTGGTGGCCCTCAGTATCCAGGCCAACCTGCTCCTCAGGGACAACATGCCCAACCTCAATATCCGGGTCAACCTACACCACAGGGGCAACCCGTTCAGCCACAAAGTGCCACTTATCTTCCTCCAGGTCAATCTCAGGTCGTATACAGTGCGCCCCAAGACATTACATATGTCCCTCAAGGTCAATCTCAGATGGTATACAGTTCTCCTCAGGGCCCTGCGTATCTTCCGCCAGGTCAACCTCAAGTATTGTATAATGCACCTCAAGGCACTGCTTTCATTCCACAACAAAGTCCATATTTTTCTTAGCAAGGACCTCAGTGGTATGCTCAGAATCAATATCCTGGTCCTCAACCCACGTATGGGCAGAACTTTTAGGCTTATAACCCCTATGGACAGAATCCTCTGGGACAAAATATATGGGGGCATAATGTCTCTCAACCTAGGTGGAATTCAAATGCTGGTCTTTATCAATGACCTACAATTCCTTTTAATACTCAATTACCTTTTCTTGCTATGTTGGAACTGCCTCATGTGTCAAAGTTGACGAATGATCCAATAATTCATAACCTGTATTGGCCTCCAGTTCCAACCAAAATTCCTGGCGATTGTCCCAAATTTGAGGGCAAGTCTGGAGAAGACCCCCAAGCGCATGTTCTGACGTACCACCTTTGGTGTTCCTATAACTCTTGGGTTGACGATTCTATCCGACTCCGTCTTTTCCAATGGACTCTTACTGGTTCCGCTGCGAAGTGGTACATCGAATTATCTCGTGGCGTCTTCCAAGATTTCAACTCTTTAGCCATGGCGTTCCTCATGCACTTTCAGTTACTGGTTCAATATGAAACTGGGACGCACCTCCTCACATCCTTGAAGAAAGATCGAGCTACTCATATCTCAAATCATATCATGAATGGAGGCATCATCGTCGCCTGATCAAGTTGGAAATTCCTGACTAGATTCTAATTGATTGGTTCACTACCTCCTTCGTTGATCCGATTTCTAAGGACATTGCTATGGGGGCATGCGTTTTTGAGGAACAAGCCATTTCTCATGCCCAGTACCTTGATCTTGTGTACTCACAGTCCGACACGTTGTATGAACTCTTGCCTAATGCTCCTAGATTTGGAACTTAAAAAGCACCAGTGACGCCATTCGTCGATGGTATCATTGGTTATGTGTCTCAAACTTCTCGGAAGTATCCTCCTCTGAATCCTGGGAAGAAAAAATATACTCCTTCCAATGATACTGCTTCTCAGCCGATCCCGAATTTTGGTAAAACCGCGGAAGTGAATGCCGTTCAGGCCAATCCGATGGATAAAACTTCCAAGGGTAAAAATAAGGGTAAAGGTAAGGCCAAAACCGATACCCCAAAACAAGATTCTTAGAAATCTCGTGCTGATGATGGTTCGCAGTGTAAATCGAAGTATCCTTGTTTGATTTGTGATGAAGAGCATTACACCAAGGACTGTCCTCAACGGGACGAAGTGAGTCGATTTCTCAAAGGCACCCAATGCACTTCGACTGTTCTTAAGGAACCGTTTCCGTCATAGAAGACCCAGTTGGTAGAGAAACCTCAGTGCTCTGCCCCATTTGGCTCTCAGGTTTTCATGATGAATGTTTATGCATCCATTTCTATTGCTACCTAGTCGAAAGATTATATCAAACTGCGTCAGGCGGCGGGGAAAGAGATCACTAATGGTGCTCCTCCTCTGCCTGCTTCTGGCCCTCTTCAGATTGAAAGACCTAGTACTGAGCTCATTGTATGACCGCCTTCCAAAGGTGTAATCCGTAAGTCTTCTTACAATTCTAACGCCCATGCTGCTCAACATTACAATATTTTTGAGGATTTGGCTCAGGTGCCATCTGCTATGTCTGCATTAGAAGTACTTCAGAGTTGTCTGTCTCAACGGAAGGATTTTCTATCTACCATCGGTGGGGTTGATCCTGCTGATTCGAGCCTTATCACTTTCGACTTGGATAATTTCGTCCCACGTCTCCCTCACCAGCTTGCGCTGAATATTCAAGTTGGGATTAATGGAATGAACATCCATCAAGTGGTCATGGACGAGGGTGCATCTACGTGCATCATGTCGTCTTCCTGCTAGAAATCCATTGGTTCTCCAACCCTCAATTCATCTCCAAATGCTCTATAAGAGTTTGATGGAAGGGAATCTAAACCTATCGGTGTTCTCACCAGTTTACCGATTACTCTAGAAGGGAAAATAGTCAATGTCGAGGTTGAATTAGTTGATGCCAAGCTCAATTACAAACTTCTCCTCGGTCACAGTTGGACTCACACCATGCTGTACGTTCCGTCCACTCTCTTTCATATTTTTCGATTTCCGCACGAAGGGAAGATTATCACT
The DNA here is from genome assembly GCA_034641835.2 of Pinus albicaulis. Lineage (NCBI taxonomy): Eukaryota > Viridiplantae > Streptophyta > Pinopsida > Pinales > Pinaceae > Pinus > Pinus albicaulis. The sequence goes on along the minus strand of CM076581.1, from coordinate 81,522,320 downwards.
ATTGATCAGTTGTTTTTCTTCACTTCTTCATCTTTCGAGAGCAACGTTCCATACGTAAATCAAATTCCTACACCTTATGAGAGCGTAGGGCCGGGTCTCTTCAAAGATCCTGCCCTCATGGTGATCCAGGTGGATATTGGTGGCCACCCACCTATTCATTTTGGACTGGCACCATCAATTTTTTCATCTTTTCACATTCATCATGACTTACTATTTAGCAGGTTTTCGGGTCCTGCACTCCCGGAGCCGTTTTGGGGCCTTAATGATCTAGGTGGATATTGGTGGCCACCCACCTATTCCATTTGAACCCCCACCATCAGTTCGTTCATGTTTTAAGTTGCAACACAACTTATTATTTTTAGCAGTTTTTCAGGTCCTGAACTTCCGAAGCTGTTTTGAGGCCCTAAATGACGTTTTTTGGGAAAACCGAGAGCAACATGGGTCCATGGACCAATGATAGACCCATGTTGCTCACATCAAAAGTTGTTCTCCTCGGATATATATTTATAAAGAGCTATTGAGTGGGTCAAACAGAGATCGGATGCCAAAGTTACGTCCCCGAGAAGTTGAAACACCAATTTACCCAAACAGGGCCCACAGTTTTGGTGCTTCATCTCCTAGGGTTAAGTTTTTCGATGTTTCAGTTTTTCCATTGTTTTACAATAATAAATAGGTGCTTGAGCCTCATTATAACACAGTTTAGAGGCCTGTAGGCGCCACATATCTTCTCAGAGATAGCTACCAGCACCCTAGCTAGTTTATTTCCATTCTGTCTGTAAGCAAATTTCAGTGATTTGATATTAATGAAATGAAGCATTATTTTCATTGCATCTCTATGTTTATGGTTATTTATGTATTCTATTGTGTTCCTCAATAAATCTGGATCAGTGGTATCAGAGCGATCTGCTCTTTCTCTGTTTTTCTTTGCATGCCCCCAACGCGGTCAGGGTATAAGGAGTTAGGGCTCGATCTGGTTGAACCCTTGCAAGATCAGCCTCGCAAACCCCGACGACTTCCCATGGCGGAAGAAAAGAAAGACGAGGGAGCAGGAGATCCTATCAAAATATTGCTCGAGGAGGCCCTCGAGAAATAAAGGAACGCGATGATGGATGACTTTGCTCAGATCCTTCAACGACTGCCCACCTATGACACATTTGCATCCAAAAGCCACTCTGGAGGTGCCACTCCCTTCAAGGTACAGGTAAACTTTGACATTGCTGTATTTGAAGGCAAAATAGATGTAGACACCGTAGATAGATGGTTAAATTTTCTGGAAGGGTATTTCTCGGTCCATGATTTCTCCGACCAATAAAATATTATTTTTGCACTCCTCAAAGCCGCTCCCCATGTCAAAGACTGGTGGGAAACTATTGTGAGCAAGAGAACGAAGGGGAACTATCTCTGTTCTCGGCCACACCCACTTGGAATTCGTTCTGAGACAGCATCAAGGAACAATATTACTCTGTGGGGAGCTATGAGGACAAATACATTCGATGGACCACACTGCAGCAACAAAGGGATCAAGATGTGAATGAACTAACGAATTTGTTCCATACCCTGCACACAAAGTTGGGTATTAAAGATTCAGAGAGACATTTTGTGCTCCAGTACCGTCGCTGTTTGCACAAACACATTCAGGAGGAAATGGAGTTCCTCGACATTACATCGCTTGGCACGGGATATCACTATGCTGCCAAGATCGAGCAGAAATTTAAGCAGAAGAAGCGAGACTTTGGATTTGCGAATCCAAAGCCAGGGAAAGGTGCCCTCGAACCTCAGAACAAGGGGAAAGGCCAAAGCGATGCGATTTAGAATAAAACCACAAATCCAAAGAAGGACACAGGGAAGTGGTGTGAATTTCATAACAACCCCACTCACAGCACAAACGAGTGTCAGGCCAAACAGTCATTGGTAGCCAAACTAAAGGCACCCGAATCAGATGCATTTTCTGATCCTGAGTCAGAACCAGACAAAGGCAATGACAAAGGGAAGCAGATCATTGATGCGGATCTAGGTGCCATTGTTGCCACCACCAAGATCCAGAGAGACGATCTAGAGGATCCAGAGGAGGGGGAGCGCCTCTTCCATTCGTAGATGTGGGTGAAGGGTTCTCCGCTACAATTTCTTATCGATAGCGGAAGCCAAAAGAACCTCATTTCAGCAGGGGTCGTGAAGCAGCTCGGGCTACCGACCATAGCACACTCGCAGCCGTATACCATTGGGTGACTCCACCTAGGGAGAGATCTCCGCATCCGCCAGCAGTGCCACCTTCCGTATAGTATCAACCCATTCACGGATGAGGTATTGTGTGATGTTGCTCCTCTTGATGTAGCTGATGTATTATTGGGCCAACCATACTTGTGGAGGCAACATGCTGTGTGTGAGTCTAGGCCTCGTGCTATTGTTATTACTTTGGGAAATAACTTGTATAGGATACTAGAGGTTGTACCGCTTCCTGTCATCTCTTTGACTACTGCAAAACAACACAATAAGATTGTTTCCTAAACCAGGAAAATTATTTTCCTTACAAATCACTCACAGGGAAAGAATAATATTGTGTCCACAACCTCGAAACAAGGCTCCCCTGCACGGCTGCAGTAGATGGACAAAGTCATGGAGGAATACGAGGAAATTTTCTCCTCACTCACAGAGGTTCCTCTACACTGTCAGGACAAGCACTCCATTGAACTGACCCCTGACGCACTGCTGCCTGATGTTTCCATACCTCATGTGACTACACAGACAGAATCCACACATGTAATTTCTGAGACTGATAAAGAAACCAAATTTACTAATTGCATCCAGCGTGTCCGCTCGCAGGTCCATGAAATCTTCGACAAAAAAACGTGCCTCATCTCATAGAGGATCTCAACGCAATGGGGACCATTGCTTCTTAAGGATGGAGGAATGATCCAGGTGGATATCGGTGGCCACCCACCTATTGCATTTGGACCGGCACCATCAATTCTTGCATCTTTTCACATTCAACACAACTTACTATTTTTAGCAGGTTTTCGGGTCCTGCACTCCTGGAACCGTTTTGGGGCCTTAATGATCTAGGTGGATATTGGTGGCCACCCACCTATTCCATTTCAACCCTCGCCATCAGTTCGTTCAGTTTTTAAGTTGCAGCACAACTTACTATTTTTAGCATTTTTTCGGGTCCTGAACTTTCGAAGCTGTTTTGAGGCCCTAAATGACGTTTTTTGGGAAAACCAAGAGTTACTCACATCGAAAGTTGTTCTCCTCAAATAGATATTTCTATTGAGCTATTGAGCGCATCAAACGGTGATCGGATGCCAAAGTTACATCCCCGAGAAGTTGAAACACCAATTTACCCAAACGGGGCCCACAGTTTTGGCGCTTCATTTCCTAGCGTTAGGTTTTTGAACGTTTCACTTTTTCCATTGTTTTTCAATGTTAACTAGACCCTCTAGCCTCATTGTAACACAGTTCAGAGGCTTGTAGCCACCACATCTCTTCTCTGAGATAGCTACCAGTGCCCTAGCTAGTTTATTTCCATTTTGTCTGTAAGAAAATTTCAGTGATTTGATATTAATGAAATGAAGCATTATTTCCGCTGCATCTCTATGTTTATGGTTATTTCTATATTCTGTTGCGTTCCTCAATAAATCCAGATCACATGGGTATTTTTCCTCTTCCTCCACCCAACACTGTTAAGGTTAATATGATCTCTAGGTCTTCTGATCCGTGGATCATCCCTTTACCCGAGCAGATTGATTCATTTGGAGATTCGATGTCGTTAAGTCCAATCGAGATTGATTATTGTGAACTCATTTCGGAATCGGATCCTCGGCCTCCTGATCATGCTCCTTTTGGTATGTCTCTTGACACTTATTCTCAATCCCCTTGGCTTAGTGATTCAGATTCACCCGATCCCTCGAGTGAGATATTTCTCTCCGATGAGGCCATCGTGGAAACTATGCCTCTTGAGGATCCTCCTTGGGATGATAGTCATCATCGTTCCTCATTTATGCCAGGCCTTGGGCCATGTCTACGTGTCTCGAGAGATTTTCTTCTCAAGTTCCTTCTCCTTCGTATCAAATTCCCATCCTAACACATGAAGTCATTACTGAAGGTAGCTTTAGCAACATCACACAAACGATGCCTATCGACATCTCCGTTAAACCGGTGGTTGTCGAGAACATCCATATTGGGGTGACCTATTCTCTCGATGACATACAGGTCTATACTAGTCTCTTTCGCGAGTTTCACGACGTTTTCGCATGTTCTTACGAAGAAATTCCTGGCATCGATCCAAGTATAGTGGTGCATGAAATTCCTACTTATCCTGGTGCCAAGCCTGTTCGCCAGCATCTTCGTCCTGTGCACCCTTGAAAGGCCGTCTCTATTAAGGGAGAAGTTGAAAAAATTCTTAAAGCTAGTTTTATCTATTTGATTCCCTTGACAGAATGGGTTTCCAATATTGTTCCTGTAGATAAGAAAAAAGGTACGATTCATGTCTGTGTTAATTACCGTGACATTAACCATGCTTGCCCTAAGGATAATTATCCCACTCCTTTTATTGATAAAATCATTGATGACTGTGTTGGGAGTGAGATTTTTTCCCTTATGGATGGATTTTCTGGGTACAACCAAATTAATATAGTTCCGACTGATCAACATAAGACCGCCTTTATCTTTCCTTGGGTACTTTCGCCTATAAAAATCTCCCTTTCAGTCTTAAAAATTCTGGGGATACATTTCAAGGAGCAATGTCATATGATTTTCATGATATCAAGTACATTGTTCAGCCTTATCTAGATGACCTTCCGGCTCATTTGGTTAAGTGTAAAGACCATCCTGATCATCTCCGTCAGATTTTTCTTCGCTGTCAACGCTATAACATTTGGCTCAATCTGCATAAGTGCGTCTTTTGCGTTGATTCTGGTAGACTCTTAGGGAATATCATTTCCAAAGACGGGATTCGTCTCGATCCCCTCAAGGTTGAAGCTATCGTTAATCTCCCCTCTCCTTCCTCTTTACATCAGCTGCAGAGTTTGCAGGGGAAAGCTAACTTCCTACGCCATTTTATACCTAACTATGTTGAAGTGGCCAAAGGATTTACGCGATTACTAAACCAAGGAATCTCGTTCCTCTGGGACGAGATCGCCAAAAAGTCCTTCGATGTACTGAATATTTTTATGGTCAATGCTCCTTTGTTGTGTCCTCCAAATTATTATCGCGATTACTCCCTCTATTTGGCTGCCGCGTTTAGCATGATTGACATGGTTTTGGTACAAGACGATGATGATGGTGACAAGCATGTAATTTAATATTTGTCTCGTAACCTTCTAGATACTAAGACGCATTATGCCCATGTCGAGAAGTTTGCATTGTCTGCCCTTCAAGCTCTTCAACTTTTTCATCATTGCATTGTGTTGCACACAGTGACTGTGATTTCTGATTGCAACCCTATGACTTACATATTGACTCGTCAATTGCTGGGGGGAAAATACTTGAAGTGGATTGTCATCCTCCAAGAGTTTGATTTGGATTTCACTACCACCAAGTCGAAGAAGTAATTGGTCTTCGCCGATTTGATCTGCTATCTCCTTTCCGATTCTGCTCCGTCTAGTTTCGAGGAACGCATTCCAGAAGACACGCTTTTTCTTATTAGCACCCTCGATCTTTGGTAAGGTGATACCATCCTATATCTTCAGACTGCCACCTTTAGATCTGAGTTGACGAAGGATGCTCATCGATACATCTGCCATCAATCGCAACCCTATCGCATAGTCAGAGATACACTCTACCGCATCAGAGTTGATTTCATTCTCCACCGATGTTTGATTCTCGAGGAGGCTGAAAAGGTCCTAAATGATTGTCATAGTGGCACCTGTTGTGGTCACATGTCTGGATATGTTACTGCACAGAATATTCTTCATGCTAGGTATTTCTGGCCCACCACCTTTAAAGCCTGCATTGTTGCTGTCCATAACTGCCATGATTGCTAGATCTTGTTGGAAATGTTGTCATTGATGGCAAAGAGAGAAGCAAAGCAGCAGAGAGGTAGCAAAGGCAGAAAAGAAAGCAGCAGAGATAGAAAAGAAGCAGAGAGCTATTCAAGGTGAAGAGTAGTTAGGACAGAAGGAGGGCCATTGGATTTTGAAAAAGGGGTAGAGTTAAGAGAAGAAGAAGTTTTTCCAAGACAAGAAGAAGTGTTTGCAGGTGGATTCATTTGTATCTATGGGAGGAATTGCTCAGCATTGCATGAGTATGATGAGACTCTGTAATTGGGAGTATAAATGGCTCCTATGTGCAATTATCTCTGCATTGATGATTGTGAGTCTATCAGGGTTTATAAATAGAGTTGAATAAAACCTATGGCAAAGGTTTCAAATGATGTTCTGCACATAATTTTTGAGACATGGTTGACTGTGAATGAATACTTATTTTGAGTAAATTCAGGAGCGAGAGCATGTAAATTATTTTAGTGTAAGACTGTTCGAAATTAAGAATCGAACACCAAGTGGAAAGGAATCAAGAGTCGGTAAATCGCAGAAGTAATTTTTGAGATAACTGTGAAAGTGGGACAGTAATGGCGCATCAATGACTTACAGTTATAACGTAAATCAAATGCCGTGTGTGGGCCATATGATATGGTGAGTTATAATGTAAAATCAATGAATGGTGAAGTTATAACGTAAATGAAAATCAACAAACATTTTTAACGTAAAATCAGAGTTAATAAATATGAAACCCGAAAGATGGAACCTTGAATAAGAGGCGAAGGTGGAACTGTGAGGAGAATAGTGAAGGCGGTTTCGAAGGGATAAAACCAGCAGTATCGCGCAGTCATAATAACAGTAAGTGGAATTACATTTTTGAATGCGATATTGGTGTTTGCTCGACACGTGGCGATAAGTGGTTTGGAAAAATCATTTATATCGCGCGATTTTGGGGAATTAACCTTCGTGCAGTAAATTTGAGCGATATTACACGATTACCGTCAGATCTGGGGATGGAGTGCGATAAGTTATTCACCGTCGGATGAGAAGGGTGTGTTAAATGCTGGGGCCCAGCTGAAAGGTGGGTTGAATGGTCGGAGTTTGAAATGAAATGAACGTTTATATGAGTGCATATATATTTGTGTTGGGATATAAATCCAAAACCAAAAGTTTTTTTTTAATGACTCTTGAAATTTGAATAAAGGGCGTAACATATATTAATATATGTTGAGATAAGGTGTGGGCCCAAAAGTCTCGTTTGATATATGCATTATGAGGTAAAATACTGAGAGGGGGGGAGGGGTGAATCAGTATTTAGAGTTGACTGATAATTTTTTGGTTTTCCTTTCTCTTAATACCACATGTTACATTACTTGTATGTCCAGAGATCTTATCACGTCTTTACTTAAATCATTGCATCATTTATTCATTAGATAAGCATGAATAGAAATAACAGTACAAACCATCAAACATAGAAACACATAAGAACACCAGGATTTAAGGTGGAAACCCAATTCGGGAGAAAACCACCGCTGCTGAAGTTTCTGTCTTCAATATTTTATTATAAAGAAAACATATTTCAATTTCTGTGCTGACGCAGACTTATACCAGCATGCAGGCACCCACCTGCAGAAGGCTACAACCTTCTCTCGTTTACCAGCCTCTCCTGGAAGGGAGCTACAACCCCCCCTGATCATAACATCAACTTCTATATACAGAAGGCTTCAACCCTCTGACCCAATGCAACCCTTTATTCAATTAACAAACATATTTTGCCCAATTCTACATAACAGAACAGCGAGACCACAGTAATCCAGACTTCAGAGAATTTATGCATTCAACATTTCGTGTATACTTCTGTGTGTATTAACCTTCAGAAACTCCAACTGTCATATGCACCGGATCCATATGTGTTCTTCAGTAGACATCCGCTAGCTTTTCATCGTTTCTTCTGTTTAATACTCTCACGACTCATCACCTTTTAGATCAATGTCTTGAAGGGTGCATCATGGACTCAGAATCATCAATTAAGCGCGTTGTATGTCCATACAGATATTCCTTAGAGGAATTCCTTCTTCACCAATGCTCGCACAAAAACCCCTCAATCGAATAATGATCTTTGTCCTTTATATAGATCTCGCCTTTCTCAATACCATGAGTCTAAAATCACTCAATCGCTAATGGTATTCCTTTAGTTTATCCCCAGGGCTCTTCGATTTCTTTTTAATTTATTTTATTCAAACGAGGAGATTCAAATTATTTATGTGCGCCCAGCCTTTAACCCAAATTTTAACCCTTTGGATTTTATAAACAATATCCAATGCTTTTCCATACGCAAGTGTCTTGTTGATGTGGTGAGTTCCGCAAGCGGAACAACCATACATCTCAATCGTTTTTGTATTAATAATTGTACCATTCCAATTTGAAAACCCTAACCTCCGTTCTTCCATGCACGAATCATCCCAAAGGTAGTCTTTTATCTCCACCATATATTATTATTTCAATTCGGGGGCTTCCTTCACACTTTATAACAAAATGTTCGAATTTTATAACTATAACCCCTCTGTGGGTCCCTGCGGAGGCACCAAACGGTTGATGCTGACTTGGCATGCAGTGCCCCCGTAGTAATTCTCCACCGTTGATTTATGGTCAGTGCTTGATTTCCTAGTCAATTGCGGGGGCATGCCCTCCGGTTATTTTAAAACTTTATACTGCCCCCGTAACATTACTTTTAATCAAATTTCAATGAACTTTCAATCCGGACTTCACTCCTCAGACAAACTGGATTTCAATCTTTGACCCCGGGCCCACATCGCAGTCGGCCATTTGCAATGTGCGATATGCAATGGCGCGACATCGCATCGCAACTTACAACCGGTGGAAACATATGGCGGAAATAAAAAATATGCGATATTGCGATATTGCGATGGTGCGATATTGCGATGGTGCGATCTTGCGATATTGCGATGGCGCGATGATCGCATATCGCAAATAATCCATATCAACAAGACACTTGAAACTTCAAAACTGCGCTTTGCGTTTTGTGCTCAAGTGGTAGGGACCACTTGTCCTGCCACATTCAAATATTTAAAGTCTTTCCACTGTTTAAACATACTTTCATAAATTTCTTCATACTTGGTTGTTGAGGGCTTAAATTCCCGAAATGACTGTCTTGAATAAATTTGCTCCTCCGTAAATTAGATTTATGGGAATAACTTCGTTCCACTGTAAAGACGGCTCTGCCCAACACCATAATCAACTCTCCTCTGTAATTTGTGACTACGGCCCATGACAATTAATTCATCCTTACATTTCTCCCTTCCTTCTTGAATGCGTGTTGCTGTTCACCAAAATTCTTCTGCGCCTTTGTACTCTTCCCATTCTGTCTCTGCTCCTTCTGTTCATCCTCTGTTCTTTTCTACTGACCTTTTCCATCAATGACAATATTTCCAACAATCTCCCCGTTTGGTATTGATGGCAATACTCTTCCTCTATTTGTATTATAGAAGCCCTTCTTTGCGTGTCCTCCCCCTTTGACATCAATGGCAAAGGGTTGATCAAGATCTTTTGTACCACCATGCTCCCCCTGAGATCATGCTGCATTGTTAAACATAATATGACAGATTTCATCCTGTCCATATGACAACTGCTCCCCCTTAACCTGTGCATCCTGAACACCTTCAACATGAGCATACCCAATTTAATCTTCTGAATTTTAAGCAGATCTGATCTTCTGAATGGAAGAGACTACTCCTAGTTTCTGTCTGAGATATTCAAACGCTTCCCTGGGTAGAGGTTTGGTAAATATATCAACAACTTGTTCTTTGGAGGAAACATACTCCAATTTCACCTTTTTCTCAAGCACTTGTTCTCGTAAGAAGTGATATTTGATGGGAATGTTCTTGGTCTTGGAATGCATAACAGGATTCTTTGAGATACTAATGGCACTTGTATTATCACACATAATGGAGATATGAGGTGAGCATTTGATTTGAAAGTCTTGTAGAGTTTGCATCATCTAGAGAAGTTGAGTGCAACACGATGCTGCAGCCACATATTCTGCTTCTGCTTTAGATAAGGCAATGGAGCTTTGCTTGTTGCTAAACCAAGATACTAACCGGGCCCCATATAGAATGCACCACCACTAGTGCTTTTTTGATCATCAACACTTCCAGCCCAATCTGCATCAGTGTATGCATGAAGAGTAAGATCAACATTCTTTGGATACCATAGTCCAAAGTCTTGAGTTCCCTGTAGATATTTGAATATTCTTTTCGCAGCCTGAAGATGAGACTCTTTTGGATTGGCTTGGAATCGTCCAACAATCCCAACTGCATGCATGATGTCTGGTCTTGTCCCAGTGAGATAAAGTAGAATTCCTATCATAGATCTGTATTCAGGTTGATTTACTATGGGGGAATCATCATTAGAACTGAGATTACATCCAGTTATCATTGGTGTACTTACAGGTTTGCAATCTTCCATGCCATACTTCTTCAGAATTTGCTTGAGGTATTTTGCTTGTGATATGAATATGCCATCTATTGCTTGTTGCACTTGCAAACCAAGAAAGAATGTTAGTTCCCCAAGCAAAGAAATTTCAAATTCTTGCTGTATATCAGAAGCAAATTTCTGACTCATAGACTCTTTATTACTTCCAAAAATGATATCATCAACATATACAACTACAATCAAAAGTTTGTCATTTTCAGTTTTTGTGTACAACTTGCTATCAGCAGACCCTTTTGAAAATCCTTGTTGATGAAGATATTTGTCAAGACGATAGTACCATGCCCTTGGAGCTTGTTTGAGACCATATAGAGCCTTTATAAGTCTACAAACAAGTTTTTCATCATTTCCCAAAATGAATCCTTCTGGTTGTTCTATATAAACTTCTTCTTCTAGATCACCATTGAGAAAAGCAGATTTAACATCCATTTGATAAACTTTGATTTGTTGGAAGCTTGAAAAGGCAAGAAACATTCTTATGGCTTCAAGTCTGGCTACAGGAGCAAAGGTTTCTTCAAAGTCTATACCTTCTTGTTGAGCATACCCTTTGCACACAAGTCTAGCTTTATTTCTTATAACATCCCCATTCTCATTTAACTTGTTTTTGAATATCCATTTCGTTCCAATGACATTTTTGTCATGAGGCCTTGGTACTAATTCCCAAGTGTGATTCTTTTGAATTTGATCAAGCTCTGCATTCATGGCTTGAATCCAACATTCATCTTTGCTAGCTTGACTGACACTGTGAGGTTCAATAGTGGACGGAAATGCCAGATTGCTAGAAGATCCCACAAGAGTCCTTCTTGTTTGTACACCTGATTCCTTTTCTCCCAAAATTTGAGATTCTGGATGATTCTTTTGAACATATCTAGATGGAGCCTTTTTAGACAACTCCTCTTCAGATTCTTCACTGGGTGAACTGTTTGTATCATTATTTTTTGATGTAGGAGAATATGTGTCCTCATCATCTTCATCTGTTGTTTGATTTTCTTCTTTTGGGGCTGCAGGAGACTCATCAATAACAACATCAATACATTCAACAATCTTTCAAAGTCTTTTATTGTAACATTTATATGCCTTACTCCTAGAGGAGTAACCAAGAAATATTCCCTCATCAGCTCTGGGTTCAAACTTGCCAAGTTTTTCATCATTATTTTTGATAAAGCATTTGCTCCCAAAAATTCTAAAATGCTTTATAGTGGGAGAATTACCATACCAGAGTTCATATGGAGTTTTATCACTATTTACACGAACATGTGCTTTGTTGAGAATGTTTGCTGCTGTATGTGCTGCTTCTCCCCAAAACGTGTCAGGTGTTCCGGAATCATCAAGCATAGCTCTAGCCATTTGTTGAATTGTTCTGTTCATTCTTTCTGCAACACCATTCTGTTGTGGAGTGCCAGCTACAGAGAACTGTCTTTTTATGCCATTTTGTTCACAGAATTCAAGAAATTTTTTGGATGTATATTCTCCTCCTCGATCAGATCTGAGACACTTGATTTTTAATTCTAATTCATTCTCAACTAGTGCTTTGAAGATCTGAAATTTCTCAAATGCTTCATCTTTGTGTTTAAGCAGTCCAATCCAACACATTCTAGAGAAATCATCAATGAATAAGATATAGTATTCTTCACCACGGGGTGACTTTTTCCTCATAGGTCCACATATGTCAGTATGAATGAGTTCAAGAAGCTTACTTGATGATCCTTCCTTGGCATTAAATTGTACCCTGGTTTGCTTACCGAATTGGCAAGATTTGCATATGATATTTTCAGGTAGAGTAATATTGGGAAGATCACGAACAACTTTAAGTCTGCTTGATTTGTTGATTTGAGAGAAGCTCAGATGCCCCAACCTTCTATGCCATAGCCAATTTTCTGAAGATTTACTCAAATAACATTATTCTTTGGGGTTCTTCAATATATACAGGTTGTTTGGAGTTCTTTTTCCTTTTATAATTGCTTTACCTGTATCAAGATCACGTACCACACATTCTTTTGAACTAAAGACAACTTCAGTTCCTTGAGCACACATTTGACTTACACTTAACAAGTTATGTTTTAATCCATCCACATACATGACTTCATTAGCTTTCACCTTATCCTTTAGGAAAACAGACCCTTTTCCTTTAATGACCGCAGGAGTATCATTTCCAAAAGTAACATTCTTCTCCTTTTCTAGAGCATTGTATGCAAGAAGTTTGTCTTTATCACCTGTCATATGTCTTGAGCATCCACTATCAATGTACCATTGGTTTTCTTCATCTTCTGAAAATAACGCTATGCCACAATTTTCAACCTGTACTTCCTTCTTTTTCCATACTTTGGAGCTTGAAGAAACTTGTTCTTTTGGCTGAACTTTTCTCCTACATTCAGATTCTTTATGGCCAAAGTTATTGCAGTAAGTGCATTCAACTTCATTTTGAAGAGGAGAAAAGTTGTTATAAGTATTCTTCTTTGCTTCAATATCAATCCTTTTCTTTCTTTCTTCTCTTGTCATAATAGTTTTATATGCTACACATTGAACAACTTTATGACCAAAATTGTGACATGAGAAACATTGTCCATTGAAGAAAAAATTTCTGCGATCATCAGATCTTCTATATGAATTTATCTGTTTATTGGTGTTTCTTTGTAAGACATTCCTGTTAGTGTTCCTTGAATTGAAATGATCATGCTTTACCTGTAAGGATTCTTTATTCCCTTGCTGAGTGACAGCATGTTGTAAACCAGCTGTAACTTCTTTTAGATAATTTGGTGCTGAAGCCTGAGAAGATTCTTCGATATATCCAAGTCCTGTCTTTATAAGAGGAGAAAGTTGTACCTTGATAATCTCATCTAAGGTTTCAGACCCTTTAGCAAATCTAAGATTCAGAGTTTTTACTTTCTCAAGTTCTTTTCTTAGATTCACAACTTCACATTCTAAATTCTCATTGTGTTTCTCTTTATCTTCAAGCTGTTTTTTGAGAGTTTCTATGATTATTTTACTCTCTTCTAGGCAAATTTTGAGTTTATTGTTTTCATCAAGAAAATCACTGTCTTCTAGAGCATCCACAAAAGTATCCTTTTCTTCTTTAGATTCTTTTTCAAATTCCATGAGGAGTCTAAGTTCTTGTTCACATTCTTCCTCACTATCTGATAGCCCATCACTATCTTCATGAGTATAGTAACTCTTTCTAGTGCTAAACTGATTCTTATACCTTTTTGCTGCTTCCTTCCCCTTTCTATGTGTTTCTTTATAAGGACACTTAGCAGCATAATGACCAACTCTTCCACAATCAAAACATTTGAAAGGAAGCTTACCTCTGAACCTTCCTGTGCCAAGTTGAAGTTTCTTTACGAAGTTTATCTCATCTTCTTCTGAGATATATCCTGATCCTTCTGTTATTTGTACTTCCTTCCCTTTTGTAGAAGTTCTAAAGACTGCTTCTTTGACTTCAGATGGTCCTCCTCTTCTCATTTCATATGCAGTTAGTATGCCATGAAGTTGTACCACAGTAAGATTTTGAATATCCTGCTTTTCTTCAAGAGCTGAGACTTTTGACTCAAATTTTGCTGTTAGAGATCTTAAGATTTTCTCAACCAAAGTAGATTCAGTTATTGTTTCTCCCAGATTTCTCATGCGATTTACAATATCATCAAGACGTAGAAAGAAATTTGCAATGCTTTCCTCATTAAGCATTTTTAGATTCTCATATTGAATTCTAAGAGTTTGAAGTTTAACACTTTTTACCTTTGCATCACCTTCATAGCTTAGAATGATTTTGTCCCATATTTCCTTTGCTGTGTTCAGCTGCATGACTTTGAAAAATTCTGCTTCAGTTAGACTTCCCAATAGAGCATTGACTGCCTTTGCATTTGTTTCATAATTCTTTCTTTCCATCGGATCTGTTGGCACTGTGGCTGGATATCGATATCCTCCTTCAACAATAGCCCATACATATGCTCCCAGAGACTGAAGATAGGACCTCATCCTTGTTTTCCAAAAGATTAAGTTGTTTCCGTTGAAGAGTGGAGGCCTGATAGAAGCTGTTCCATCTTGATTTCTCATCTTGATTGATCTTCCTTCTAGCGGCTAAGCTTTTCAGAAGGACCTTCTCCGATACCAATTGTTGAGGAAAAATACTGAGAGGGGGGGGGGTGAATCAGTATTTAGAGCTGACTGATAATTTTTTGGTTTTCCTTTCTCTTAATACCATATGTTACATTACTTGTATGTCCAGAGATCTTATCACGTCTTTACTTAAATAATTTCATCATTTATTCATCAGATAAGCATGAATAGAAATAACAGTACAAACCATCAAACATAGAAACACATAAGAACACCAGGATTTAAGGTGGAAACCCAATTCGGGAGAAAACCACCGCTGCTGAAGTTTCTGTCTTCAATATTTTATTATAAAGAAAACATATTTCAATTTTTGTGCTGGCGCAGACTTATACCAGCACGCAGGCACCCACCTGCAGAAGGCTACAACCTTCTCTCGTTTACCAGCCTCTCCTGGAAGGGAGCTACAACCCCCCCTGATCATAACATCAACTTCTATATACAGAAGGCTTCAACCCTCTGACCCAATGCAACCCTTTACTTAATTAACAAACATATTTTGCCCAATTCTACATAACAGAACAACGAGACCACAGTAATCCAAACTTCAGAGAATTTATGCATTCAACATTTCGTGTATACTTCTGTGTGTATTAACCTTCAGAAATTCCAACTGTCATATGCACCGGATCCATATGTGTTCTTCAGTAGACATCCGCTAGCTTTTCATCATTTCTTTTGTTGAATACTCTCACGACTCATCACCTTTTAGATCAATGTCTCGAAGGGTGCATCATGGACTCAGAATCATCAATTAAGCGCGTTGTCTGTCCATACGGATATTCCTTAGAGGAATTCCTTCTTCACCAATGCTCGCACAAAAACCCCTCAATCGAATAATGATCTTTGTCCTTTATATAGATCTCGCCTTTCTCAATACCATGAGTCTAAAACCACTCAACCGCTAATGGTATTCCTTTAGTTTATCCCCGGGGCTCTTCGATTTCTTTTTAATTTATTTTATTCAAACGAGGAGATTCAAATTATCTATGTGCGCCCAGCCTTTAACCCAAATTTTAACCCTTTGGATTTTTATAAACAATATCCAACGCTTTTCCATACGCAAGTGTCTTGTTGATGTGGTGAGTTCCGCAAGCGGAACAACCATACATCTCAATCGTTTTTGCATTAATAATCGTGCCAATCCAATTTGAAAACCCTAACCTCCGTTCTTCCATGAACGAATCATCCCAAAGGTAGTCTTTTATCTCCGCCATATATTATTATTTCAATTCGGGGGCTTCCTTCACACTTTATAACAAAATGTTCAAATTTTATAACTATAACCCCTCTGTGGGTCCCTGCGGAGGCACCAAACGGTTGATGCTGACTTGGCATGCAGTGCCCCCGTAGTAATTCTCCATCGTTGATTTATGGTCAGCGCTTGATTTCCTGGTCAACTGCGGTGGCACTCCCTCCGGTTATTTTAAAACTTTATACTGCCCCCGTAACATTACTTTTAATCAAATTTCAATGAACTTTCAACCCGGACTTCACTCCTCAGACAAACTGGATTTCAATCTTTGACCCCGGGCCCACATCACAGTCGGCCATTTGCGATGTGCGATATGCAATGGCGCGACATCGCATCGCAACTTACAACTGGTGGAAACATATGGTGGAAATAACAAATATGCGATATTGCGATATTGCGATGGTGCGATATTGCGATGGTGCGATCTTGCGATATTGCGATGGCGCGATGATCGCATATCGCAAATAATCCATATCAACAAGACACTTGAAACTTCAAAACTGCGCTTTGCGTTTTGCGCTCAAGTGGTAGGGACCACTTGTCCTGCCACATTCAAAGATTTAAATTCTTTCCGCTGTTTAAACATACTTTCATAAATTTCTTCATACTTGGTTGTTGATGGCTTAAATTCCCGAAATGACTGTCTTGAATAACTCTGCTCCTCCGTAAATTAGATTTAAGGGAATAACTTCGTTCCACTGTAAAGACGGCTCTGCCCAACACCATAATCAACTCTCCTCTGCAATTTGTGACTGCGGCCCATGAAAATTAATTCATCCTTACATTTCTCCCTTCCTTCTTGAATGCGTGTTGTTGTTCACCAAAATTCTGCTGCGCCTTTGTACTCTTCCCATTCTGTCTCTGCTCCTTCTGTTCATCCTCTGTTCTTTTCTGCTGACCTTTTCCAAATGCTTTGCCATCAATGACAATATTTCCAACAATAGAAATGTTTAATTGCATTCGGAACAGTGGAAGCAGTTAAAACGCATTTACATCTGCAAATTATAAGTGTGGACCAGACACTATTATATAGTGTTTGGGTTTTATCCAAAGTCGGATTGTAAGTCAAAAGAATTATTTGTATGGTGTAGATATATGATGGGTTGACAAAGAATTATCATATATAGATGTAAGTATGTGTGGGCCTGAGTACATTGAGTTCTATTCCAAAATTGAAGATATTCATTGATGCACTTATAAAGTGGGGTTCAAATATGGTTTATTGACCATTGGTTTTAAAATTATAAAACCTGAGTTATGGGTGAATATTCGAATATTAATTCGACACATTATAAGATGGGGTTGACTATGGTTTTAACCATAGGTTTTGAACAAAAAATTCTGATATATGAAGATTGATTCATTTATAAAGTTTTAAATCAGAAATTTAAAATACTGCGCATCCAATTCAAAGGTATATGAAAGGATTTGCAACCAAAGTTTGGAATATTAATTTCAAACTCATAAAATGGATTTTTGACCAGAGCACATAAAATGGAGAGCTACTTCCGCATTAGAGTTGTTGGGTTGAAATTGTGCTGATTACTTTTTCACAGTGCATTAAAGAATTATTTTAAGCTACCAGATTTGAATAAAAAGTAGGGGTACATGCTTGTAAAGCAGTCATATTTGCAGCTGATACAAAATTGCAGTGAACATCAGAGGTATGTAGCAAAGTTACTTGACAGCAGCAGAAAAGAAAAAACCAGCAAGCCAAGGGCCAAAAAAGGGCTGAGTGAAATTGATATATGCAACTGAAAATGTGAATGTAAATGTTTCCATTGATTTTAAATTGTTTGTGATGCAAAGGCAAGTCTCCAGTAGGAAAATAAAACTCCAATGTAATATTGAAATGTGTATATATTGTTATATTTTTTCTGAATGAATTGGACAAAGAAATGAGAAGGCAGAAGTCAAAGAGTCATGGCTGTTCACTTCAAATTCCATGTAGAACACAAACAGTCAAGAGGAGAACTCTATAAATGATATCACATTGATATACATAGAGAAGTTAGAGAATAGAGAAATGAGGCAGAGAGTGTAAGAAGAAATAGGAGAAGATAGAGATGCAGTGAAGACTCAGAAATGATATAAGGCAGATATGAAGGTAGGTGCATAGCAATGAAGATGGAATAGAACAAAGCTGATATCCAGGTAAATCAGCAAGTGTTTTCTTTTGAAAGAGTGAGGAAGTTGGAGCTTCCCTATCAAGTTGTAGCTTGATAGATGTCAGTTGTAGCTGACTGAGGTAGGAGCCTCCTGTAGGTTGGTGCTTGCAAAAAATTGGTGGGAGTTGGAGCTTCCTTGCAAGTTGTAGCTTGCAGAATTGAGGTAGGAGCCTCTTGTAGGTTGGTGCCTACAGAAAATTAGTGGTGAGAGGGAGTTGGAGCTTGCCTTTGCATCACAACAATAATAAGATGTGGTTTTCTCCCTTATGGGTTTCCACTTATATCTGTTGTCCATATGCATGATGATTATGTGTTGATACTTTGTATTTATTCTGCTTAATACCTGCTGCTCATTTATTAAGATAGCTGTTCCATTGTATATAAATAAGAAAGGTTCTATTTCCATTAAAATAAAGTATAATAAGAACATGAGTGCATTAAACTGATTCACCCCCCCCTCTCAGTTTAAACAAGGGTCCAACAATTGGTATCAGAGCAGGTTCCTTCTGTAACAGTTTAACAACTAGAAGGAGATCCTAGGTCCCCAGGATGGCTAGTCAAGAAGGTTGCTCAACAAATAAAGCCCCTTTGTTCACCGGTGCAAATTCTGCCTTCTGGAAAATCAGAATGAGGACATACATAATGTCTCTAGGAATAGAAGTTTGGGCTGCTGTGGAATTTGGATATGCCCCAAAAGCGACTGAATCAGAGAAAGAAGCCAAACAAGATTTTGTAGCTAATGCAAAGGCCATGAATGCACTCTTAAATGGACTGTGTGAGGCAGAATTTATCAAAGTAATGCACAACAAGACTGCCAAAGAAATATGGGATACACTAGAAAACATCCACGAGGGAGACAAAAAGGTGAAGACAACCAAACTTCAAGTCTATAGAGCCCAGTTTGAAAATATAAAAATGAATGATGATGAAGACATTTCCAGCTTCTTTTTAAGGGTTGCAGAAATTGTGAATAACATGAAAGCTCTAGGAGAAACCATAAAATAAGCTGTAATTGTTCAAAATATTCTAAGATCTCTTCCATCCAGCTTTAACCCCAAGGTTTCTGCCATAGAAGAAACCGCTGATTGGGAAGCTTTGACCATGAACCAATTACTTGGAAATCTAACGGCCTATGAGATGAGACTGCCACAGAGGAAGTCAAATGTGAGGGAGGCAACCTTTAAGACAGAGAAGAAGAAAGAAGAAAAGGAAGATATATGCTCTTGCTCTGATGAAGAAGAGGCCAAATTTATCAGAAAATTGGATAGAGGCTCAGGTAAATATAAAATTAAACTTCCATTTAAATGCTTTAACTGTGGAAGAGTTGGACACTATGCTTCTAAGTGTCCTCATAAGAAAACAAATAATCAGACTCAAGAATCAGAGAAAACCATATCAAAGAACTGGTAGAAAGGGAAGAGATTCAATAGAAAATATTTCTATGCTCAACAAGACAACAGTGCATCTGAAGACTCAGATGAATCCTCAAGTGAAGAAGGAACCTCTGAATTTGTATTGATGGCTATAGAAGAGCTTGAAGGATTCCTTCTAGAAGATGAGGAAGAAGGTGAAGTTTATCTTGAGGGGGAGCTAAGAAGTGCCCTGGAGGAAATTGACAGACTTAAACTAAAGTGCAGAAAACAGAAAGACATTCTCCTCAAATATGTAAGAGAAGAAAAAAATTCAGAAGTCCTCATTCAGTTTAAAGTAGAGCTTGAAGAAGCTAAGAAGGTAGAAGACATTTTACTTAAGCAAATTAAGGATAAAATTCAGAAGCAAGAGAAATTGGAAGAAGAAGTAGTTTGCTTGAGGAGGAAATTAGAAAACACCCAAAGGAAAGTGTCAATAAACACTCCTCAATTGACAAGCTCTGATAAGTTGAATGAAATTCTATATGCTCAAAGATCTCCTCTGATAAAAACTGGGATAGGCTATGAAGGAGAATTAAGCAAAGGAAAAGAAAAGGAAAACATAAATATCATTTTTGTAAAAGCTGATAAGGATAATGAAGCAACTCAGAAGGTTCCTACAGAAGAAGAAACCTGCAATGAAGTAATAAGAAACCAGAAGGAACCTCAAATGACAAAGAATAAAATAAATAAACAGTCAACTGAAAAAGGCTCATATACTCTTGAATATATCAAATTTGGAAGCTATCGAAGGAGATTCCCCCCCCCCCTATGAAAAATGTCACTTGTTATGCCTGCCACAAACTGGGACATATTGCTGCATACTATCATACAAGGAGAATCGATTCAAACCAACAAAGGATGCAATCAATGAAAAGACTACCTCAAGCAAACAAATGGAGAAGACAACCCTTCATCAGGTATGCAAATTGTTTTTATGGAAATTGTTTTTACTGCAAGGAATTTGGCCATAAAGTCATAGAGCGCAGAACATATGGACAAAGACTGATGTTCAAAACCTCAAGGAGGTTTACGAATCATGGTGAGTTTACTTGTAATCATAATTCTAATAAAAATATGATCAAATGCTATGTATGCCATAAAATCGGACATATGTCTTCCCAATGTCCTCTCAAAGAATGTGGTTCATCTTCCCAGAAAAGGTGTGAAACAAATAGCTGCATGCAGTGGAAAAAGAAGTTGAATAAGTGTGACCTGGCTCTAATAGCCCAAGATCAGAAAAGCCAATGGTATTTGGACAGTGGATGCTCAAAGCATATGACTGGAGACAGAAGTAAGTTTATAACCTTTGATGAAAAGAAATATGGAAATGTTACTTTTGGCAATGATAAAGCAGGGAAAATCAAAGGAAAAGGCTCAGTCAGTTTGGATAATGGAAGAGGAAAGCCCCAAGATGTACTATTTTTGGAAGGGCTAAAAGAAAATCTGCTTAGTGGCAGTCAAATGTGTGATAAAGTTTGTGAAGTTATTTTTAGAGCACAAGATTGTGAAGTAAGATCAAGCACCACAGGAAAGACCTTGATCAAAGGTATTCGAACAGAAAGTAATGTCTATATAGTGAAAGAAGAGAATGAAGCATGCCACCTAATCAAACTTGATGAGTCATGGTTATGGCATAAAATATTGGGACACCTTAACTTCAACCATATCATCAGTCTGAGAAAGAAGAAAGCTGTTGGAGATATGCCAACAATAAAGAAGCCTTAAAATACCATATGTAAATCTTGCCAATTGGGCAAACAAACCCACACATCCTTTAAGACCAAAGATGAGCTATCAACAAGTAGGCCACTTCAGCTTGTACACATGGACTTGTGTGGACCTTCAAGAACTAAAGCACCAAGTGGAGAATCATATTTCATGCTAATAATAGATGATTTTTCCAGAATGACATGGGTAGCTTTTCTCAGATATAAATCTGAAGCACTTGATAAATTCAAGATATTCAAGGCATTGGCAGAAATCAAACAGGATGTAAGCTAAAGTGCATCAGATCAGACAGAGGAGGTGAATTCACAGACTATGATTTTGCAGACCTATGCAATGAGCATGGAATAAAACAACAGTTTACTATTGCAGGTACACCTCAATAGAATGGAGTGGCAGAAAGACAAAATAGATCAGTACAATAGATTGCCAGAGCAATGATGCAAGAAAGTAACATTCCCCAAACTTTCTGGGCAGAAGCAGTACACACAGCTGTTCACATTCTTAACAAAGCGCATTTAAGATCAAACTATGACAAGACTCCTTATGAACTATGGCATGGTAAACCATCATCAATCAAGCACTTTAGAGTCTTTGGAAGTAAGTTTTTCATAAAAAATAATGATGAAAATCTGGGAAAGTTTGATGCAAGAGAAGATGAAGGAATATTTTTAGGATATGCTTCCAAGAGTAAGGGTTACAGGTGCTACAACAAAAGACTACACAAAATTGTGGAAAGCATTGAAGTAAGATTTGATGAAGATCTACCAAACAAGACAAGAAGTACAAGTTGCAGTAATCCTCCAGAAGATCATGAAGAAGAGAACTAAGATGATGATGAACTAAGCAAGACAACGGAAGATACTGAGTTAAACTCAAAAGGTCCCTCAAGATACACTCAAAAGAATCATCCTGAAGATCAAATCATTGGGAACAAGAGTGTGGGAGTCCAGACAAGAAGACAGCTAGCTGAACAGACAGAAGAAGTATACCTAGCCATGTTATCTCAAATAGAGCCAAAGAAGTTTGAAGAATCCAGCAAAGACAAATATTGGGTGAATGCTATGAATGAAGAATTGGACCAAATTGAGAAGAACAATACCATGGAATTAGTTCCAGGACCCACTGGGAAAAATGTCATTGGCACAAAATGGATATTCAAGAATAAGATGAATGAACAAGGGCAGGTAATCAGAAATAAAGCTAGACTTGTATGTAAGGGATATTCACAAATTGAAGGCCTTGATTATGATGAAACCTTTTCCCTTGTAGCCAGAATGGAAGCAATCAGAATGTTTCTGGCCTTTGCATGTTATCATGATTTCAAGGTATATCAAATGGATGTGAAGTCTGCCTTCCTGAACGGAGATCTAGAGGAAGAAGTCTACATGGAACAACCTGAAGGATTCTCATTAACAGATAAACATGACTATGTGTGCAGATTAAAGAAAGTCTTATATGGTCTAAAACATGCTCCTCGTGCATGGTATTCAAGGCTAGACAAATACTTGCAAAAAAAAGGTTTTAAAAAAGGAGGAGTAGACAACAATCTATACATAAAAGCTAATGAAAATGATCTCCTTATTGTAGTTGTGTATGTAGATGACATCATGTTTGGAAGCAACAAGGATGAGTTGGAAAAAGGATTTGCTGAAGAAATGAAATCAGAATTTGAGATGTCTATGATTGGAGAGCTCACCTTCTATTTAGGACTTCAAATTCAACAAAAGAACACAGGAACATCCATCTCACAAGAAAAATACTTAAGAGAGATGTTGAAAAGGTTCCAAACGGAAGACTGCAAACCTATGTCAACTCCCATGACCACTGGATGCAAGCTATGTGCTGATGATGGATCTGCAGATATAGATCAAAGACTTTACAAATCCATGGTAGGAAGTCTGTTGTACCTAACTGCCTCTAGACCAGACATTGTGTTGGCAGTAGGACTCGTGGCAAGATATCAAGTAGCACCAAAACAAAATCACCTTCTAGCAATCAAGAGAATATTCAGATATCTACAGGGAACTGCACATTATGGGCTATGGTATCCAAAAGGCAAGAGCTTCACTTTGACAGCATATACAGATGTAGATTAGGCCAGCTGTGTGGATGACAGGAAAAGCACAAGTGGAGGTGCATTCTATTTGGGAAAAAGTCTAGTGGCATGGCTAAGCAAGAAGAAAACTTCTGTCTCTCTATCAATAGCAGAAGCAGAATACATAGCAGCAGCAAAATGTTGCACACAAGTCATGTGGATGAAACAAACTCTCCAAGACATGAAGGTAAGCATTGATGAACCTATTTCTATCAAATGTGACAATACAAGTGCAATAAGTATATCAAAAATCCTATACTTCATTCAAAAACAAAGCACATCCCAATCAAGTACCATTTCCTCAGAGAACAAGTAGCACAGAAAGTAGTGATGTTGGAATATGTGCCAACAAAGGAACAAACAACAAACATAATCACAAAACCTCTTGCTAAAGAACCATTCGAATATCTGAGAGACAAACTAGGGGTAGTGTCTGCAAATGCTACTCTCTGATCAGAAAAGAAAACACCATTCCAGGGGGAGATCAGAAAACAAAGCATTATTCCAGGGGGAGATTAGGCAACAAATATTGTTACAAAAGTACCAGAGCAAGTGAGCAGTGCATGGAATAGGTCCTCAAGATCAGAATATTGTGGACAAGAATTGGAAACCACACAAGGAAATGTGCAACCATTTTCCATTGATGTCAAAGGGGGAGGAAAAGCAAGCAACAGAAGAAAGGGTCTTCTAAAAGGCAAACAGAGGAAGTTTATTGCCATCAATGCCAAAGGGGGAGACTGTTGGAAATGTTGTCATTGATGGCAAAGAGAGAAGAAAAGCAGCAAAGAGAGCAAAAAAGATAGAAAATAAGCATAGAGCTATTCAAGGTGCAGAGTAGTGAGGACAGAAGGAGGGCCATTGGATTTTGAAAAAGGGGCAGAGTTAAGAGAAGAAGAAGTTCTGCCAAGACAAGAAGAAGTGTTTACAGGTGGATTCATTTGTATCTATGGGAGGAATTGTTTAGCATTGCATGAGTATGATGAGACTCTGTAATTGGGAGTATAAATGGCTCCTATGTGCAATTATCTCTGCATTGATGATTGTGAGTCTATCAGGGTTTATAAACAGAGTTGAATAAACCCTGTGGCAAGGGTTTCAAATGATGTTCTGCACATAATTGTTGAGACAGGGTTGACTGTGAATGAATACTTATTTTGAGTAAATTCAGGAGCAAGAGCATGTAAATTATTTTGGTGTAAGACTGTTCAAAATTATGAATCGAACACCAAGTGGAAAGGAATCAAGAGTCGGTAAATCGCAGAAGTAATTTTTGAGATAACTGTGAAAGTGGGGCAATAATGGTAGAACAATGACTTACAGTTATAACGTAAATCAAATGCCGTGTGTGGGCCATATGATATGGTGAGTTATAATGTAAAATCAATGAACGGTGAAGTTATAATGTAAATGAAAATCAACAAACAGTTTTAACGTAAAATCAGAGTTAATAAATATGAAACCCGAAAGATGGAACCTTGAATAAGAGGCAAAGGTGGAACTGTGAGGAGGATAATGAAGGCAGTTTCAAAGGGAGAAAACCAGCAGTATCGCGCGGTCACAAGAGCAGTAAGTGGAATTAGCTTTTTGAACGTGATATTGGTCTTCACTCGACACGTGGCGATAAGTGGTTTGGAAAAACCATTTATGTCGTGCGAATTTGGGGAATTAACCTTCGTGCAGTAAATTTGCGCGATATTACACGATTACCGTCAAATCTGGGGATGGAGCACGATAAGTTATTCACCGTCGGATGAGGAGGGTGTGTTAAAAGTTGGGGCCTAGTTGAAAGGTGGGTTGAATGGTCGGATTTCGAAATGAAATGAACATTTATATGAGCGCATATATATTTGTGTTGGGATATAAATCCAAAACCAAAAGTTGTTTTTTAATGACTCTTGACATTTGAATAAATGGCGTAACATATATTAATATATGTTGAGATAAGGTGTGGGCCCAAAAGTCTCGTTTGATATATGCATTATGAAGTAGAAATGTTTAATTGCATTCGGAACAGTGGAAGCAGTTAAAATGCATTTACATCTACAAATTATAAGTGTGGACCAGATGCTTTTATATAGTGTTTGGGTTTTATCCAAAGTCGGATTGTAAGTCAAAAGAATTATTTGTATGGTGTAGATATATGACGGGTTGACAAAGAATTATCATATATAGATGTAAGTATGTGTGGGCCCGAGTACATTGAGTTCTATTCCAAAATTGAAGATATTCATTGATGCACTTATAAAGCGGGGTTCAAATATGGTTTATTGACCATTGGTTTTAAAATTATAAAACCTGAGTTATGGGCGAATATTTGAATATTAATTCGACACATTATAAGATGGGGTTGACTATGGTTTTAGCCATGGGTTCTGAACAAAAACTTCTGATATATGAAGATTGATTCATTTATAAAGTTTTAAATTAGAAATTTAAAATACTGCGCATCCAATTCAAAGGTATATGAAAGGATTTGCAACCAAAGTTTGGAATATTAATTTCAAACTCATAAAGTGGATTTTTGACCAGAGCGCATAAAATGAAGAGCTACTTCCGCATTAGAGTTGCTGGGTTGAAATTGTGCTGATTACTTTTTCACAGTGCATTAAAGCATTATTTTAAGCTACTAGATTTGAAGAAAAAGCAGGGGTACATGCTTGTAAAGCAGTCATATTTGCAGCTGATACAAAATTGCAGTGAACAGCAGAGATATGTAGAACAGTTACTTGACAGCAGCAGAAAAGACAAAACCAACAAGCCAAGGGCCGAAAAAGGGCTGAGTGAAATTGATATATGCAACTGAAAATGTGAATGTAAATGTTTTCATTGATTTTAAATTGTTTGTGATGCAAAGGCAAGTCTCCAGTAGGAAAACAAAACTCCACTATAATATTGAAATTTGTATATATTGTTATATTTTTTTCTGAATGAACTGGACAAAGAAATGAGAAGGAAAAAGTCAAAGAGTCATGGCTATTCACTTCAAATTGCTTGTAGAACACAAACAGTCAAGAGGAGAACTCTATAAATGATATCACATTGATATACTTAGGGAAGTTAGAGAATAGAGAAATGAGGCAGAGAGTGTAAGAAGAAATAGGAGAAGATAGAGATGCAGTGAAGACTCATAAATGATATAAGGCAGATATGAAGGCAGGTGCACAACAGTGAAGATGGAATAGAACAGAGCTGATATCCAGGTAAATTAGCAAGTGTTTTCTTTTGAAAGAGTGAGGAAGTTGGAGCTTCCCTATCAAGTTGTAGCTGACTGAGGTAGGAGCCTCTTGTAGGTTGGTGCCTGTAGAAAATTGGTGGGAGTTGGAGCTTCCTTGCAAGTTGTAGCTTGCAGAATTGAGGTAGGAGCCTCCTATAGGTTGGTGCCTACAGAAAATCAGTGGTGAGAGGGAGTTGGAGCTTGCCTTTGCATCACAACAATAAAAATATGTGGTTTTCTCCCTTATGGGTTTCCACTTATATTTGTTGTCCATATGCATGATGATTATGTGTTGATACTCTATATTTATTTTGCTTAATACCTGTTGCTCATTTATTAAGATTGTTGTTCCATTGTATATAAAGAAGAAAGATTCTATTTCCATTAAAAGAAAACATAATAAAGACATAGGTTCAGTAAAATGGTCCACACACCTAGGTTGTGATAGATCATGAGATCTATTAGCGCAAGATGCATGCGCTGCCTTCCCATCTTCGCCCTGTCATTACCGTTGTCCCTTTTCAAAGTGGGGCTTCGATTTTATGACATGTAACCCTCACTCGGCCGAGGGGCATGCTTATAACATTGTAACTGTAGACTACTTCACTAAATGGGCCGAAGCAATGCCTACACTTACGGCTGACGGTAAGACAACAACATAGTTTCTACTCAATCATGTCATTTCTAGGTTTGGTGTCCCTCAAGTCATTGTTACCAATCATGGTTCCCATTTTCGACATTACATGGTGGCTAAGTTGACTTCTAAGTTGGGTTTGCGTCACGACAACTTAATGTCGTACTACCCTTAGGCCAATGGCCATGTTGAAGCCGTAAACAAAGTTCTTGTCACTATGCTTCAACGTATGATTGGGATGCACAAATAAAACTGGCATCTCATGTTGTTTTCAACTCTCTGGGCTTACCAAACCTCAATGAAGTATGCTACTGGATTCACTCTATTCCAGCTTGTTTATGGTCTGGAAGCTACCCTTCCGATTGAATGTGAAATTCCTTCTCTCAAACTAGCTGTTGAACTGTTGCCAAATACTTTGCCTGAGGAAGAGCGTCTTCTATATTTAGAGAGGCTTGATGAAATTCATTTCTTTGTTGCTCTTGCCATTGAAGCACAGAAAAAGGTCAAAGCTCATTTTGACCAGTCAGTTTTTTCCCCTCGTTCCTTTATAGAAGGAGACCTCGTCCTCCTATACGACCAAGCTCACGGTAAGCTGGGGTCAGGAAAATTTCAACACATGTGGCATGCGCCCTATATTGTTAAGTGTGTTTTTTCAGAATGGGGCTTATGAGCTTATTGATTACGAAGGTCATCCTCTCGATCAACCAAGAAATGGGTTGTATCTTAAAAATTACTATGCACGAGTCATTTGTGCATGTTTCTTTGTACATAGGTGTTTTTTCATTTTTGTACAATTTTGGCTTGGTATGCTTTGCGAGCATTTTCCTGCTTATTGGATCATTGCTTATAGTGCAGATGTCTATTACTCCTTATGCTGGTTTCATGGATGGTGCTTCCCGCAGTACCCAGAACCTGTCTTTAGCAGCCTGGGTTATTTATGATCCTGCTGGTGAGTTGATAGACCGTCAAGGTATCTGTCTACGATGGACCACAAACAATGTCATTGAATATAGTGCTGTTATTGAACTATTAACTGAGGCTATTACTCTCGACATTTATGCGTTGATTGTTAACCTAGACTCACAGCTTGTTATTCTTCAACTTAATAGGCATTACTCTGTTAGAAATCCTCCCATCTTAAGGTTGTATTTGCGTGTTCGTTTATTGGAAAGACATTTTGATTACTTTACATATCAACATATTCCCAGATGAATGAATGCGTTAACTCATACAGTAGCTAATATTGTATTAGATATAAATTTGCATAATTTGTAAAACATAATCATCACATGACGAGATCCAGACAGGAGAATAGATGTATATATATATCGAGTGTTTGCATCCACGTGCATCATAAGTTCAAAAAATATGTATGTTTTGGATACATCCTGAGACATCATGTCTCTCAAAAAATATGTGGAAATAAAACCTTGGTGTCTAGTCAGCGTGACGCTCATGATATCACATCACTGCCCGTACAATCCGCCCCAACAAACGGTGAACACAATTTGACACCCCTGCAGTGTGTCTCTGGTACACACGAGGAACGTCATTGAATCACGCATATTGTGGGATCCCACGGGAGATTCCCTCCAAGTTGCGTATGATTTCTTCCTCCTCACCTCCCTCACCATGAGGGGACACATCAAAGTCGCAAGGAATCCTTCGTGCTATCGGAGACATGCCTGCAGGTCGTTTTGGGCCAACATCTGCAATTACATGGATTAATGCCAGAACATGCATAACAAAAAAATCATAATACTCATCAAAATAAAAAATGAGTCTTACTCAATACTTCATCTGAATCCTCTCCTTCTAGGAGTGGGAGATTCGCATCACCGGTGAAGTCCATGCTAGAGTAGGGCCAGTCCTCCACGATAATCAGTTGTCGGCGGAGGCACTCAAAGAACTCCGGTCTTCAGGACATCTGTTGACTGCCCCCTGACCTTGGCATTAAATCTTCCCAATAGATCATCCGTGGCTCCTGGGCTGGTGGTGTCAGAACTATCACCTCTTGATGTTGGAAGATTGGTAACCATTACAAGATGAAAGGTACCAATATGGACCCATAGCCGAACTGCTTCAGCTTACCATTCTTGCATTTTTTCAGCTGGCATTTTATGTTGATTGTCACTGCCTCTGACCAGTTGTAGAGTGTTGGTGCCATACAATCCACTGAAAGAAGTAATTGTGTTTTTGTGGCCTCATGTGGAGCCTGAACTCCTACAGCTCGCGTGATGGTTTGTAGCAGTACTCTGAGTGCCAGATCGGGAATGGTTTGGATATCCACCTTCTCGCTTTTGGATCCTTTCCATGCTCCTCGGAACACCCTGTTGATAACCATACTCATGTTTTCCATTGTGGGCCAAGTACCTATTAGGATTGGTACTGCCCCCCTCCGTGACAATCCGGTTATGAAGTAAATATATGAGACCTCAATCTCGAGTTCTTGATCGTGAATAATAAATTTTTCCTGATTAATGTCCCAAACACTGATCAAGTACTGCAATAGCTCCAGTTGAGCTCTGAGACATGGTGTCATGAAGAATTTCTTGAGCCTGCAATATCTAAGAACTTCCATGCATCTCAAATTGCCCATGGTTTCCTCATATTCTTCGCTATGTTCTTGTTCTTTCCATTCGATCATCATTTTGTTCTTTCACACCTACAAAAACATCCATATGGTTGTCATTAGCCAA
This sequence comes from Pinus albicaulis, assembly GCA_034641835.2. Classification (NCBI taxonomy): domain Eukaryota; kingdom Viridiplantae; phylum Streptophyta; class Pinopsida; order Pinales; family Pinaceae; genus Pinus; species Pinus albicaulis. Next base: position 81,492,524 of record CM076581.1, on the reverse strand, counting down.
ATACAATGCTTTTGAAATGGTTAAATTGGGCTCATTTATTGAATTTACAAGCCTAAAATGGTTGACGCGACTGTTTTAAAAACAATTCCGCCAATTGGTGCACCCCCGTTTGGAATTCAAGCCAGTTGGTGCGAGTCCGTGCCTGATACCTGCACCAACCGCCGCGGCCTAAATTTTACAAAATCCCCCCATAGATCTACAAAAATGGGTGCATGTAGTTAAAATGCTATCAAAATACAGGGAAAGATATGAGTTCTTACCTGGAACAGATGGATTCACGATCGGCTTTCCGAATTGCCCGCTGTCAGCTCCGCAAAATCACAGTGAAAAAGGGAAGCAAATTTCTCACAAGAGGTAAAAATGAAAAGTAATTTATTTTTTACCATTTTTGGAATTTTATAAACTTTTTAGAACCCTAATTAGGTTTTGAAGCATATTTTTCGATTATTTTGCTATTTTATTTCAAAAAATTGGTTTTACATGTGTCTCTTGTGCAACGAAAGGTCCTCAACGTGACGACGATGAAGTGACGAGTTGTATTTTATACTTTTTCGGACTTGTAAAAACACGAAAAAGTCACTCTTGGAGTCATCTTTCAGCTCTTTTCTGACTCTTGAAAATTGAAAATATTTTCGAGACTCTTGTCATTTTGAACTCGTTAAATGGCTGTGAAACGATATCTACCCAATGTACGTTTACCCCTTTTTCGGGCTGGGATATATTATTTACGAAAAAGGAATACCTTAGCCTATTGCGACTAAGAGGTTCTCTCAGACATAGTTTTCTACCTTTTTGGATCTGTGAGAATACGTACAAAAAGGGACTTGTTGGATTTTTCTTTCCGCTTCTTTTCAAACTCTCTAAACATGAAAAGATGCCAAGTTCTTCCTTTGTCAGAATCGTTAAAACCTAAATGAAATTGGAAATCGTCGCCATGAAGTAATCGAGTTCCTTCTTCCTAGGGCTCGTAAAATGTACTAGGATGGACTTGTCCAAAGGACAAATTTACATGACAAGCATATGCTATCCCCTTCAAGCTTGTTTCCAAAAATAATTGGGGTACTCGCCAGTAATGGTGGGGGGAAATGGAACCAGTTCTCAGTTGTGTCGGCAGTATGTTGCTCTTGAACATGACACTCATCTGCATTCATGTCGGGTTGGGGACATCTCATTTCGTCATTTTTTCCTCTATGGTTTTGTGTAATTCTTTTTGACCTATCATTTGCTTTTTGCCACATCACCATGACCTCAGATCCCTTGATGTAAAATACTGCCAAATCCAGAGTTGTGTCGTTGATATGTTCAAGAGAAGTTTCCGTTTGTAGTTTTCAACCTCCCTCTGATCCTCTTTTTGGTCTTGATTCACTATCATCATATTCCTCTGTCTTGTGTCGATGATGTGGGAAACATTATAGCCCTCCTTCAACTAGGTCTCTTCCTGTCGACTTCAGCTCATTATCCCAGAAGTTGATCTAGAGACTCCCTTTTGGTACCTTGGAGCTTGCATGCCTCAATGGCAAGTTCTTCACATTCGACGATAGGTTCACATCATTGGCCTTCGATCGAGTGATTCTGCAGGTGTTTGATGCCATATCACTATTCACATTCCGTGGATTGTACTAGCTGTACCTTGAGAGACATTGTCATTATTGGTGGTTTCTCTCGTGCCTGTTAACATCTTACATCATTGGCTGATAATTAGGTGACTTTCTTGCATGTTCGACTTCAACTCACATATTCGCATGCTTGAATTTGTACTTGTTCGGGTCGAGATGGAGCATAATACCTTGGGTTTTTGTCTGATAAAATATAGGCTGCGGGATATTTTGGTTTATCATGACTATATGCATGACTCTTTTGATTGGATGGCTGCGACCATACCTGAGTCTATTTATTGATCCTTACTACTGGATGGTTGGGTCCATTCCTTGGATATCAATTTTTTATGTACTCTATTATGGATGGTTGCACCTATGCCACATGTTCATGTATCAGAGATATCAATTTTATTTGTACTTGCAGGTCTTCCGACAATGGTTTTGGGTTCTCGTAAAGCATTTCACTCCTCCCTCTCTCTCGAACATCATGCTTTAGGGGGCATCTGTTACACAACATTTTGTCACCATCCCTGAAATTCCCATCTTGAACATCAAAGGACCATTTCTGTGACTTCTGTATAGTGTCATGCCTTGCAAAAAGTGTCATTGCATCCCTTTCCATGAGAAGAACATTTCCTATGTTGACTATTCCTAGAAAAGACCATAAAAAACATATGATTTTGGGTCAGCGCTGGCAGAAAGTTATGGCCTCGCGCCCATAGACTCAATTAGCACTGGGCCCCACGCCCATTGGCACCCTGTCTCAGTGGACTACCTGCGCCGAGCTGTTTTTGGAAAGTTTTTTAAAATAGAAGCGAAGTTTCCATTGCCAACCACTACGTGAGCAAAGTCAACATGGGTTGTTCGACCGAATAACGCCGAACATCTTCCTTTGGCTTCTTGTTTCCTACATTTGAGCAACCTCCCAAAGGATAAGGCCTCCCTTCCACCATTTGAGGGATCCCAACCTCCTCCTCTCCTATAAATACATCTCTCTCACATATATGCAGCAAGATGAAATGGTTGAATAGATGAACATTTTGTACAATAATTGAACAGTCTGATATAACTAGTGTGAGATAGAGAAGAGAGACACCTATTGTCAAGAGAGAGTCTATGCGTAATGACTGGCCAAGTAAAATTCCCCGACAAATGCTCGAGACGCATTTTGACTAGACCCGCTGAAGGAGGCTGCAACGTCAAGGTTCTTTTGGTTGTAAACTCTTTCTCTCTTCTTATTAATACATGACTGATGTTTTGGTTCTCGTCTTGCGTTTGATATGATTAATCTTGTTCAATACATTTAATTATCCTTGACCAATTATATAGTTATGAATGGAAATATTGTTTCGTATGCTGCTATCGTTCTCTGATCCTTGTGCAGGCACCCGAGTACCACTGCTGAAGGACTGCGACGCGTCAGGACAAAGATCAGGATATTGCTACCATAGCTACAACAACTACGTTGGAACAAAGGTAGGACATATATCCTGACTCAGTTTCATTCATTAACTAGGAATCAACGCATTAGCATGTCCTCTTGCTGCTAGACCCATCCTAGGGCTAGAGGGATCGCCTTCGTCCGTAGAGGGGATTTTCCTACACAACACTTGTTATGGCGGCATTTGCGATTTGGAAATGGACTCACCCAGGGATAAGGAAACTCGCAGAAATCACAAACGACCAGCCAATGGCATTAAGGTTTATGCCCTAGAGATTATCAGGAGATCCCAACACCAAGGAGGTCAATGAGGACGCTTTCTCATTCTGGTACAGGTAGATGGTAGATGTAGTGGCGAGCCAGCAAAGGGTTCCAAGGGACCTGTTGGACAGATATTCTTCGCAGATATGGTTTGGGTAACCCACAAGCAGACATATATCAGACCTAGTTGTGTGGATGAAACCATGTTACGAATGCAGCCGTTAAAGTTTCAAGTAGAAGAAAAAGCCTTCCACATCGAAGTATGTTCGTGTCTAGGAACTGCAATGGAGGTTAGGAGCGGAATACCCCATTATTCGTTCAAGGCGATGCTACCGAAGCACTCCCAGGGGAGACACGAGAGGAAACAATGAGGGGGATTTCTCAACTACAGCTACAACCTTTACTGGACCAGCTGGACACGAGGGTGAAGGGCTCAATATGGTAATACAAACCCTCACAAGTGCCTCTACTGTGTTTCCTTCTTGTTCTGATTTCCAGTGTTCGATGTCTGCATCACCTTTTTTTCTCAATAACAACCCCTATCGTTATCGCCCTCCCATCCACCATGTTCAATACCCCTCCAACAACGATAGTCACCCTAATCCACAAGAGCAAGGCACCCAAGCCCCCGGTAGTTGCACCCAAGCCCAAGAAACCAAGAATTATGGTGCCCAAGCAAATAGTTGATCTCACCGAGGAAGATCAGACCCAACCTATGGATACAAGAGTACCAGTTCGAGAAGAGCCATAGGTTACCACCGAAGTAACCTCTGCGCTACCTATGTTTGATCCATCCTCGGTTCTAAACATTCAGACATCGTCTCCACCTCATACTCAAAACTCATCACTACATACTTCATTTACTTCCAAAGACCAATCCACCCACACTATATCCATCTCAGCGACTATCTCAAACCCAGTAAAGCTAGGAAACAAAACGAATGGTGACACCGACGCAGAAGTTAACTCGGGTACGAATGGAGTACCTGAGTTTGACTAACCCTTGGTAGGACAGGGCACTCTCCTAAAGCCATTAGTTCAAGGAGGGTATTTTACTGCAGATACAACGCTCTCACCAATAGAGCTGAACCCATTTCAGCAAGCCAAACTAATACTGTAGCAGATTCTACCGACCACTAGTATGAATAACCCAGAACCTCAACTACCGCAAAAGAACCAACCAACCTCCCCACAAGAGCACTCAGAGAGATCAATCGCCAGTGGGGAACCCCTCAGAGAAAGAAAAATAACCTAGGACATGTCAGGCGTTAAGAGCATGCAGAGCTGGGGGGTGGGCTAATTATACAAGTTCATCTAGCTAGCAACACAAAAAGTAGAAGGGCTGCACAAAGACCTCCAACAGAGGTTCGAGCAGCAACAACAACAGGTCATTGCGCTTGCTGAAGAGAGCAATTAGCTTAAAGGGGAAAAGGATAATCTACAGGGGCAGTTGGAAAAGGTAACTAAAATCTTCAAAGACCTATGGCCGACAGTAATTTCCGAGGATAAAAAAACGCCAGAGGACATATCGGCATTTTCAATGGTCAAAAGGTCTATCTGAGTGAAAATGGCATGTGAAAATCTCAGTAGAGAAAACCAAGAGCTCAAAGAAACTCTAGCTGCTAGACCAACATTACGAGACCCTTCCATGGTATATGCTGAGAAGGTTACCGAGAAACAGAAACAAGAAACCGGCATGACGACAACCCTGGGGACAATAATCAAAGTGGCTTACAACCTACTGAAGCATTTAGATGAATGCTCGAACTCGTTAACAATGAAAGCCCAACCAATCTCAGCACAACTTCAACAAATTTCCCAAGAGATCAAAGAAGCCACTGGTACAGTCGACATAACCCAGCTATACAACCAAGCAGAGGTGTTGGAAACCAAAATCCAGAAAATGGAAGAACACTCCACTGCCACAAAGCAGGTCCTCAAATAACTAAGGAAACCGGTCAAGAAGAAAGCAGAGGCAATACAAAAGATGGTGTCCGAAGACGAGGCAAAGATACAAGAAGTATTCAACAAGCTTTTTCCAGTAGCAAGTGAAACCGAGGCTGAAAGATTCACCACCCAGACAGAGCAGTTAATTAAAGAGTGGCAAGAGGTAATCACTGAGTTCGCATAACTCAAGTCCTCAAAATTGAGCAAGGTTCTAGATTTGGGGCCTTTTTTTGGACAGAGCGAAGAAGCAGAAAGGAAAAGTCAACCTCTAAAGCTGAAAAACCAATGGAAGCCAAAACAACAGGAAAATATTGACTCGGGACGAGTCAATAGCATGTGGTCAGGGCCTGTTGGGGCCTTTGTTTTGAAAAAGAAATAGTTTTTAGTTGCAGAAGGTTGGAGGACAGGTGGCTGAGCGCAATCAAGGTAGACAGGGTGTTGTCACGGTTGCGGAAAGCCGGAAGATAGGTGGCATAATAATTGCAGAGAACAGCGCAGATGGCAGATATGGGAGACAAGAAAAATCAGCAGAACTCCCAGTAATGAAGAAGAAGCGGCAAGCAACAGAGCAGGAAAAGAGGAAAGACTGACAGTCATGTTTGCGGAATAACAAATAGGTAGTTAGCCAACGTAGGATAATTAGTTATTCAGTGCGGTAGAAGGCTGATAGAGAGAGCAGAGCCGTAGGAGAGCTCTGTGAGAAATCTATTGTACTGAATCAAACTATAATAGACCTCTGTAGAGTGGATGTATGCTGTTCTGATATTGATAATGAATTCTAGTTGTTGTTGTGTGTAATATTATGAGTTGATTGTTAGTCATTTTCTTACTATGACTGTATGCCCAGTTTAAAATTTAATTCAGCATTCTGAACATGATTTGATGAATGATAGTTCATACAAAGTGGCTAGATATGTTTGTTGCTTCAAGTTTCCTTAACTGTTCTTTATGGTTGTATTTGTCTTACACCTTATCTGTCTCCTAATCTTACTGTTGTCGTTCCTAGAGACAGCCTAGAGTTGTGATAGACCAGTGCCTAAGACATCTCATATAGCAAGGAGCATATGGTATAACAGAGGGAGTTATCAATAACAAGCTCTCATGCTATCTCTTGTAAAACAAGGAAAATTAATCTGAATGGGACCAAGACCTTAGAAACTGACACAGGGGAAGGGATATTGCAGAGGCAACATGCAAAACTCCAATACAAAGCAACAGACAATTCAGAGACAACTTACTGTAAAGCGGGCCGATTCAGAAATACTTCACAGAAATAAGTTATCAGAAGGTGTATGTAGTGAATGAAATATTGAGAAGATATTATTTATCATTGAGCTGATATCCAGATACACAATACCACCATGCATGGGCTTACCAATCTAAGAATCCATACATAATAATAGCATTTTAAAAACACCCTCCCAAAGAAACTAATATAGCAGAAATGCGGTTTAGATGAATAGTGGAACAGAATATCATGCATGATAAATATTTAAAGTGCTTGACTAATCCGAGTATGGGTATCAACTAGGATAAATTCATACCAAAAACTAGTGAGCCACTCGCATTCCAAAACATGATACAGGAAAGATGGGTGAAATGAAACGATCTATTTAAATAACACATAAGAAAAAGTTACAGACTGTGAAATACCAAAGACCAGAATCCTCTTTAACAGATGGAACTCCTCCTCACTGAGACCCTATGGGCTCTGAGCCTTCATACAAGAGTTCTACAAAATGTATACAAAAAGCCTTTCACTGCATAATTTTCTGATAAAATCTGGAACCCTAAATTATCTGTTCGTTGGGAGCTTTATAGGAGAACAAGAAAACTCCAAAAGGGGGTAGGTGATGAACATTTAATTTGCCTAATTAAAACAAAATGGCGGAAACGTGCACGCCCATACTGCTTGATGACTTTGTAATGCTGTTTGTACCTTGCTACCTGCTTACAGAAATAAATACGCTGGGTAGAAAAATCTTCAGGAACACGACAAAGGAATAAAACCACATAGACATTCCGTCCTTTCCTGAAGAAAATGGTGCTAAAAAGAAAGCTTTAGAGTATGTTTTCTGCGAATGGTACCCTCTGCCTTCAAAACCCTGAATTACGGCTTAAAATCTTTAATGCTGAATGTTGAATTCCACTGATACTCTTTGCCGCAACATTAATATCTTCATCTACACAATCTGTGCTTTGAATGGCTCTGCAGGGTTCGACAGATTTTAACCCTGCATCTTTAATGGAAGTCTTGTCGGCATATCTTCCCGGGCCTTTCTTCATAATTTCAACTCCTGGAAATGGTCCTTTGATGTGTCCTCTATCACAGTAATAGGGACTGTGAATCACGATAGTTTTCCGCCGCTATAAACCTGCAAAACCTGCAAACTCGTCAAGAAAACAAATGCATGGAGATGGCGATGCAGTGGGGATGACTGTGTAGCAACACGACATGATGAAATGGCGGAAGTATGTGGGGTGGCGATGAAAAATGCAGTGGAACAATGGCGGACGGACTGGGCGGAGGTTTTTAACGTAAAACAATGAAAATTTGACTTATAACTGGGATATATAATGGGAGGAGGAAACATGTGACACACACGTGGAACGGGTGACGTGGAGGAAGACCGAGTCAACGACGGAGCATGCAAATGATCTGGACCGTTCGATCTCCAGATGAGATCAACGGTGGAAAACGTATCGGAGGGCAATGAGACGGTGGGCCAGGGGCGCAATTGACTTGGAATAACACTCGTGCAGCTTCAGAGTGCGACAACTGTTGGATGAAGACCTCCAGATCGGATGACTGTCATGAGTATCATGCCGTGACTTTGGACGAACGATAACGCGCGATGGAGGGCGGTTTTGGAGTCGTAGGCAGAGACACGCGGCAAGCGATGTATGGAATCACTCCGATTTGAGAAATACCGCTCGCCTCCGAAAGGCGTTGCGATGAAAACTGGCGGGTTTTGAACAATGTTTGGGCGCGGGGACCACCAAGACAGATAGACTCAGGGCCGTTGATCTTACGGCTTGATCGGACGGTAGGCAGGTGGACTATGGGCGCGACGGAGTTTGAACGAACGCCGTCCAATCTGTACAGATCGACGGCTCCAAGTGCGCCCGATATACATTAAATAAGCGCCTTTCGGGCTGGCGCCTGGTTTAGTGCCTGGGTTACGTGGGGGAAAAGATTTAAAGGGCTAGGGACGAAGGGGCTAGGCCTTATATATTTTTCAAATGTGAATTTTTTGCCTTTTATAATGTAATGTGGGGATATAGGAAGGTAACGATAGGCAGAATATGGATTTCTCAGGGCATAAAAAGGGGTTTTGAAAGGTTTAAGCAAGGGTGCTTATCAAAATTTCAATAGGATGCTGATATGATCAACACTTACTAAGGTTACAACACGCCTCGGGTGAGACGCTCTGCTCTCTGGAGTAGGGTGAAAATGCTGACGTTGTGCTAGACTAATGCGGAAACCTTGTTGGCCTCTATCCTGAACCTGGGTCTTGCCTAGAGACCTCCTTTTTCGCCAACAGGCAGGACATATAAATGGTTGGTTACACTTAGTGAGTTTGAATTCAAGATCAAATATATTAAGGAAGATGAGAACAGGGTTAAAAATGCTCTCAACAAGAAAGTGAAATTGAACCATGTTGTAGCAGTGAGCTCATATGGGATATATATATATATATATATATACACTAAGGGTAATACACTGCATTTTTACTGAGTGTGGTTTCTCTTTGCGCAGTGGAACCAAGTCACCTACCTCCAATATACACACATTCCCCATAACGATACAGTCTCCACGTAGCTGGCGTTACCTACTTGGCCTTACTTTCCACATGCATCATCACTCGTGGTGGTGGATTGGCCCCATTCCCCACAGTCCTCCATACGCAGCCCTTGGCCCTCGGTGCTCGGCTCTCCCGCTCGCCATCTCCCCATAGTCGGCCCTCCCACTCTGCGTCGGGCCCCCCGTGGCTCCCGCTCGCCACCTCCCACACTACTCATCTGCGTCGGGCCTCTCCTCCATACACCCTCCAGTACGTTTTGTTCCATTTTAGATTTTCATTCTATACATGCTTAAAACCTGCAAAACAATATTGGATTATGTAGTGTGTTCTCATATGCTGTGTGGCTTCCTCAATACGCCCTCCCTTCGGCCTCGTTTCTCGGGCTCCTCCATACACCCTTCCTCCACTATACTACCCTCACCAGTTACGCCCTCCCTCAATTATACTCCCTCTCCAATTACACCCTCCCCCAAGTAAAACCTTCCAAAATAAACCCTCCCTCAGTTAAGCCCTCCCCTAGTTAATACCTCTGCAATTTTTTTAGTACCAATTTTTTTTATTTTTGTTTTTATTTTTTTTTACAAAAAAAGTACAGAATATAATCTTTTTAGCACCTGAATTGTATTTTTTTACAGTGGAAACAAAGTGATTTTGTTACAGAATGCATTCACTCATATCTATTGTGGTAATCGTTCTCTCTGGCAAGGAGACCTATCTTGAATGGTCAAGGACTATTAAACACACTCTCATTTTTAATGAGTTGTGGAGAGGAATCTGTGAAGGAGAAGGAGAAAATGCACATGCAAAGCCTACAACAGACAAGGAGATCTCCATTTGGGACAAAAAAAACAACAAGGCCTGTGCCTTGATTACAACATTTGTAAATGAAGAGGTGAGTCGCCATATTACACCATTTTAAAATTCCTATGAAGCCTTGAAGAAGTTGAAAGAACTCTATGACTCACATTTGGAACTTGTATTTTTGCAGTAGATGATTAAACTATTCAGCCTTGAATTGAAAATTGATGACCCTCTTTCTTTACCATTAGAAGTAAAATATATCGTGCATGACATCAAAAAAACTGGTGTTGAAATTCACATACCTCTCATAGCTTATGTCAAGTAATTATATCCCACTTACTCACATGATCTTGAGTCATTGCAAGCAAGTGGAAACCTCAAGGAGATTACCTTTGACTCCCTTAAAAAAAAGGTTTGCAGAGAGAGAAAATACTTTTGGCAAGAAGACAACTTCTCAGTCTTCTAAAGAAGCTATATGTCTTGCACATAGAGAGAAGAATCATGCTCAAGATTATTCTAGAGGGAGAGGTGGTAGAAGAGGGCGAGGAAGAAGAAATTTCAGAGGCACAGGGGGCAGACAAGCTCAAAGTGAAAAATCCGATCTTCATTGCATACGCTGCAATAGAGATGGACATGATGCATCCACATGTAAGATTCATTGGGAAAAAATTGAGAAGGAAATAAATGAATCCAATGGTAAAAATCACGATAAAGACAAAGGTAAAGCACCTGAATCCGCTCGTTATGTTGTGGCACATTGTAATATTGGATTAACTGAAGACTTGTTTAATGCTTCACTTGCTTCTTGGGAAAATGATTGGTTGCTAGAATCAGGAGAAACATGCCACATGACTTTTAGAAAAGATTTTTTTGAAGAATTTACTGACAATGTTGATGGAGAAGTATACTTTGCAGACAAATCTAAACTCAAGCCATTAGGGTTTGGCACAATCAGGCTTAAGCTACCTGGTCTTGCAGGCTTTCTTCTACATGAGGTTTTATAGCTCCCAAGGTTGAGGAGAAATTTTTTGTCTTTGGTCGACATCCGCTAGCAAGGAGACTCCATTCATATGTTTGATGGCAAGGTTGAGGTCATAAAAGCATCATATCACTCACTTGTCATGAGAGGGATAAAAGAAGAAAGACTTATAAAGCTGCAAGGTACCTTCGCTCATGCACGAAAAATTGCATTCAATTATAACTATGATGAAGATAAATTCCCATCAAGACTTTTATGGCATGCTAGATTTGTACACTTTACCTATGACAAACTTTGATTGCTAAAGAAAATGGTGTTACTGGTTTGCGTACAATTCCTAGGAAACTTGAGCTTATTCATTCATATTTATGTGGCCCCATGTTTGTTCCTTGTGCAAATGGAAATGAATATATGATGACATTTATTGATGACTACACCTGAATGTCTTGGAACAAATATGATGCTTTTCAAACATTCAAGAACTTTCATGCATGGATTGAAAATGATGCACAAAATTATATTGGCTCTTTACGCACTGATAATGGAAAATAATACACTTCAAATGAATTTGAAAACTATCTTCGGCAACATGGGATCAAACATCAAACAACTGTGCCTTATAATCCCCAACATAATGCTGTAGCTAAAATAATGAACAGGGAAATTTTAAATATGGTACGTTCCATGATGTTTTTCAAGAATGTAAAATTGATGTTTTGGGTTAATGCAGTTCTATGTGTTGTGTACATAAAGAATAGGTGTCCTTCTAATGCAATTAGAAATAAGATTCATTATGAAATGTGGAATGGCCACATTCCTTCAGTAAAGCATCTCAGGGTCTTTTGTTCCACCTGTTATGCTTTGATACCTAAGGAACAAAGAAATAAACTTCGTGCAAGGAGTCTAAAAAGTATCTTATTGGGGTATTCCAATACCTCCAAATCACACCATCTCTATGATGAAGTTAATAAGAAGTTTGTAGTATCTAGAGATGTCATATTTCTTGAATATTCCAAGACTGACAATTTTTTTGAGCGATAACTTGATCGCTTGGATAGATTCACACATGCAAAGTCATTTCAAGAATTTTAAAATCATATTCCACAACTTGAAGGGGGTATTCCTATACTGAATTAATCTGTGGAATCGTCTTTCGAAGCACTCTCTCCCCCACATGAAGATACAATCATAGATGACACTTTGAGTGACGTGATTGACAGAATTAGGAGATTGAATCTTGATTAAACCCCAACTCATTCAAATGAGCAGCATAGGCCGTCTTAGAAAGGTCCTTCAAAATGGGTGACAAAGACACTTGAAAATGTCCATCCTGATGAGGTTGGAAAGACAGTAACAAGAAGTTCCACCAGGAAAAATGGAGGTGATGTAGATGATTTTGATTCACCTATTGATACGAATGTTTCTTATAATTGTGAATTGAATTTGTCTACATATCTTGAACCAAATTCCTTCAAATAAGCCTCTTCTCATGATGAATGGAATGAAGCGATGCAAAAGGAATATGATTCCTTGATAAATAATGGCACTTGGAAGCTGGATGATCCTCCATTGGGAACCAAACCTATTAGCTGCAAGTGGGTCTACAAGAACAAGTACAAAGCTAATGGCTCACTTGATAATCACAAAGTAAAGCTTGTGGCAAAAGGTTTTGCACATAAAGAAGGGATCGATTATGAGGAGACCTTTTCCCCCACAACAAAACGGGCTACCATCCGAACACTCTTTTCCTTGGTAGATCAGAATGGTTTGAAAGTCCATTAGATGGATGTAAAAAATTCTTTCTTGAATGCAGATCTAAAAGATAATGTTTTTATGTCCCAACCAAAAGGATTTGTGAAGGGCCAAGAACACAAAGTATGCAAACTTGTAAAATCCTTCTATGGCCTCAAGAAAGCACCGCGAGCTTGGTATGAGAAGTTAACTGAGCATATTCTGAAACTTAACTTAAACATTATGATCTTGATGATGCAACTGTGTTTTTCAAGAAAGTTGGACAAACAGTTGTATATATTGTGGTGTATGTAGATGATATTTTGATGATAGGGAACAATGAGAGCTATATTGCATCCATAAATAAGGAATTAAGGAAAGGTTTTGAAATGACTGGTTTGGGCTATGTTCACTACTATATTGGTATTGAAGTAACTCAACATCCTAAGTTTGTATTCCTCTCTCATAAGAAGCACATTGGAGATCTATTGAACATATTTAGCATGGATGAGTGTAGTCCTTTGACCACTTAAATGGAACGAAACTCGAAGCTAACATCCATTGAAGGGAAATAATTTGAGGATGCAATGAAGTATAGACAACTTGTAGGAAGTCTCATCTACGTGACTACTACTAGACCAAACATCTCATTTGTTGTTGGAATCCTCTTCGGGTTTATGAAAAAGCCTTGTGAGGGACATTAGTTTACTACAAAAATAGTTCTAAAGTACTTGAAAGGGACTTAATACTTTTGACTCAAGTATACAAAAGTGGGCGACTTTAGCTTGATTGGATCCTCTGATTTAGACTTTGATGGAGACAAAGAAATTGGGGTATCTACTTTAGGTTATACTATGAGTCTCAGATCAAGAGCTATCTCCTGGAGATCGCGCAAACAATCAATTCCGACAGATTCCACAGCTGAGGCAAAATATGTGGCAGCAGCTGAAGCGAAAAAATAAATTGTGTGGCTCAGGAAAATCCTAGAAGATTTACATATGAAACAAATGCATTCAAATCCACTCATGATAGACAACAGTTCTGCAATAAATTTGGCCAAGAAGCCAAAGTTCCATGATCGAACGAAGCACATCAATACAAAATACCATCTGATTCAACATCATGTTGAGGCCAATACAATCTATCTACGCCATTATTCCACAAATGAGCAAATTGCATACATATTCACTAAAGCGCTTAGAAGAGAAAAGTTTGAAATATTCAAAAGGATGCTTGGACTCAACAACATCCCTTCATATTAAGGGGGGGAATGTTGACACCTAATCCTATGGATTGGGTGAAATTGTGATATAATGTAAATATAAAATAAGGAAGTTGAAGAGACACTGGGAGATGAATCCCAAGAGTCTCACCTCCATTTATATATTCGTATGCATCCTTGAATGATAGGTCATTTTTTTGGTGGAGATACCTCCTGGTCTGGCAAGATCTTATGGGAAGGACAACAAGATAACAAGTATAGGGAGCTTATGCACATGTTACAATAGGGTACAAGTGATCAGGATGTGGATTATCATCTTACAACAGATGGCTTGGTGAGATTCAGGGACAGGATCTATGTGTCGGATGATAGTGAACTCAAGAAGCTTATCTTGAGGGAGTTTCATGTCAAACCATATTAGGGTCACTTGGGATATCAAAAGACATTGATAACAGTGAAGAAGTTATATTAGTGGTCAAATATGAAGAAGGAAGTGGCAGAGTTTGTGGCTAGATGTTTGGACTGTCAGCAGGTGAAGGAAAAGTGTAAGCATATAGGTGGGTTACTTCAGCCCATTCAGATTCTGGAATGGAAATGAGAGGTCATTTCCATGTATTTTATTACAGGTCTTCTGAGGACATTGAGGCAACATGATTCTATAATGGTTTTGGTCGATAGGTTGAACAATTTACCTCACTTCAGTTCCAATAAAGACTAATTATTCATCTAGTGAAGTAACACGGGTCTTCATTAGGGAGATCATGAGATTGCATGGTACTCTAAAGAATATTTTGTTAGACAGGGATGCCAAGTTCACTTCCAAGTTTTGGAAGGAGTTGTTTGCGGGTTTGGGGACAAAGTTGGCCTTTAGTACAACTTATCATCCACAGAAAAATGGACAGACAAAGAGGGTCAATAAGATACTGGAGGATATATTGAGGATGTATGTCATGCATCAGCAGAGGAGATGGGAGGAGTAACTTCCATTGGCTGAGTTTTCTTACAACAATGGCTATCAAGAGTCGCTAAGGATGAGTCCATTTGAGGCACTCTATGGGCAGAGTTGTAATACTCTCATCACCTGGAGTGATCCAGTGAACATATACTTATTGGACTGGACATGTTGGCAGACATGGAACATGAAATGCAGGTTATAAAGAAGAATCTAAAGGAAACTTAGGACAATCATAAAAGTTATGTAGGCCAAAACAGGGCATTTAAGGAGTTTCAGGTTCTGGAGCATGTGTATTTGTGCATCAAGCCCAAGAAGAGCTCATTGAGGATTGGATCATGTGCCAAGTTGGCATCACGGTATTATGTGCCTTTTGAGATCCTTTCGAGGATTGGACTAGTGACCTATATAATTGCATTGCCTCCGACAGTGAAATTCCATGATGTTTTTCATGTTTCGTTGCTTAAAATATATGTAAAGGATGTTGATCATGTTATTGACTGATATGTATTACAGGTGGATCAAGAAGGATAATTCTAGCCAGAACCTCAATGCATATTGTTGCAGAAACATACCATGCTCCGGAACAAAGCAATCGAGTAGGTTAAAGTGTAGTGGAAGCACTTTGGGCCTGATGAAGCTACATGGGAGATGGCTAATCAGATGTGGGCTATGTATTCTTCATTGTTTTTTAGTGGAGGCAAATGAGTTTTGGTATTTGTACATATTTATGTATGGTGTCTATTGTAAATACCACAATGAATTGTGTTATAAAGCTCCAATAAGCAATATGGTTGTCATGTTTTCATGTTTTTCATGATGGTTTTTGTTTTTGAGCAGGATGTTATTATAAATATTGCAAGAGATGGGTTATAAAGCTCCATGGGCAGTATGTTTTGGTTTTAAAAAATGTTTCTAGTTGTAGGTGTCAAAAAACACAAAGGACAATGTTCCCCTAAGGGGGAGGCGTCTGTAATAACCTATTAAGGATCAAGCAAGGAAAAGTTGGATCAAGTAGCTTCAACAGGAATACTTGTAGGTAATAGGTTGCATGCATGATTTCCTAACTATTTTTGACATGCATGGTATGTGCATGTTGGTATTTGGTTGTTTTGTTGTCATGGGCATGGGTTTTTTCGGGTGGGATAGTGGATTTTATCGTTGCCTTTCCATTTTCAGATAGCCATAGTGTAATGGGATTGTTCTCGGTTTGAGCTTTGGGTTTCTGGAATATTTTGGATCTAGGTGACGTGGTCTCAGGAAAATTTCCAAAGGCCTAGGAATCCCTTTACCAGTAATGGTGGGATACATCGTAAGGCCTGAGGGTGGAGATAAAAAATTCCTCCCGGTATTGGAGAAGAAATTTTGAGGCATCCAAGCTGGGTTTAGTTTTGTGATCTCGACACTGGTTTAGATGAGATCACGGTATGGTGAGGATGGAGGTGGTTTAACCACTGGATTCCCTTGGTTATTTTTTGATTGGTTTATCCCATGAGGTCCCATATTCATGCTTGGAATATGGAAAATATGTGATTGGCTGAAATAAATATTTGGTTCAACCAATCTATGGTCAAGTGGCATGTCAAAGTTCCAAACCTGGTTGGCTTTGCCTATGTTTAATAAGAGGTAAACTTATCTTGATTTTGATTAGTAAATGTACTTGTTATTATGTGGTTTAATGGTTATTATCTCATTGTTATTCATCTGGATATATGTTGGTTATATGACAAATCTCAATCATGGATCTATTTATGTGTTTACTTTTAACTGAATGAATAGTGAATGCAAGACCTAATTGGGGTTATGAAAGCTAATGTGAGAAGGTAGTGACCCTTCTTGTTAAACCTTAGAAAGTTTTCAATTACTTATGTTCAGACTTGCTTTCATGATTTGTACGTTGCATATTTATTAAATTTTTGACAGAATGTTAGTCCTGGTTGGGGAAGGTCATGTCAAGTCTTGGTTTCAGTTTTGGTTTACAATCATTGTCTCTGTCATCAATCATCTCTGGAAGTTTTGATGAGTTTTGGATAGAGGCCTGAGCCCTAGCCCTGAAAAAGTGGATAATAATTCGGGGTCGCTAGCATAGAACTAAGCCAAAAATTCCATAGTCACTGGGAAGCAAGCCTGTGGGAGAAACTTGAGGTGCATAGTTGCTTGGAGGCCTTGGTAAGGGAGCGAACGGGGCTCTAAGTTAGGGAAAAAGAGAGTTACCTCAGGGGTTGGACACCTAGAGGGGTTGGGTTTCTCATAGAGCTCCTGTGGCACCTGAGGGAAGTTAGTAAGGTCTTAAGTTGTCAACTCTATTTCCTTAAGGTCATATGGGAGGTTGGGTCTTATCATAGTGACCCTCAGCTCATGTTTACCCAGGAAAAGTTGGTGAAAGTGGGTAAATGTGGGAGGAGGCGGTTACACGTGACATACAAACCTATATGACGATCTTCTCTTGCCCCGAGGTCCAATGTTGCAACCTTAGTCTAATAATCTACATATCCTACTCTATATTAGACAACATATCAACATCATCATGGTGACACAAATTTCAATAATGAATATCACAATGAATGGATAACACATACATAAAAAACTAACATGCATGCATGACAAACACATTCAGCCCATCCAGTCAAAGTGTTTGAACCTGGGAGATCTGATACCATTCTATAACCATCCCTCCCACATCTACCCACTTTCATTGACCTACCAGGATAAACATGAGAGGAGTAGCTACTAATATATGACTCAAACTCCTATATCACATTAAGGAAATGGAGTCGACAACTAGAAACCTTACTAACCTTCCTCAGGAGCTACAAGACCCCCAAGAGCTAAACAACCCCTCTAGGTGCCCAAACCTTGAGTCATATTTCTTTTTCACTGACCTGGACTCGCAGCCACATGCATAAGCCTGCATCCATGTGATTGTAGGCCTCTAGTCGCATGCATAATCCTGCAAGGTAGTGACTACAATCCCAATGTCCTAGTTCTAAGCCTGCAACTGCAAAATCTGTACCACCTTTTCAAGGATAGACTCCAGCTCACTGCCAAAAACTTGGTGAAACTTTCCAAAACAATAAATTAGACAAAGATGAAGCCTTTGAAATAAAACTTGATTAAGGACTTGAAATAACCAAGCCTAACCATGATAGACATTTCGTCAAACAAATTGAGAACATGTAAGCTACATGTCATGAATGCATATTTGATCATAAACTGATAGTCTTCATTTGAGAATCATCGAGAAGGTTCTAAACGCTCTCTAGCTAGATGCAATAGCACTTGTTAGTCCATGCATTCATCAACCATTAAAATATTCATCAAACGTGTAAAGATTCATAGACAATATACATCATATAACCAACATATAAACCAAAAAATAACCAACATATAAACCATGTCAACTCAGCCACAATATCACCATAATAATCAATACATATGCTCATAAATCACAATAGAAGATACCTCTTATTACCATATGAAAATTACAACCAAGTTAGGGACTTCCACCTAACGCCCTACCAGAGATTGGGTTGAACCAAATCTTTATATCATCCAATCACCCTCGCCCATATTCTGAGCATGAATGTGGGATATCATGGAATAAGCCAACCAAAACCAAACCAGCACTTTGAGAGGCCAAACCACCTCAACCGTCAATCAGTGGTTCCTCATCATGGTCGGACATCACTAACCATCACCAAATCAACATTTACCAAGTTTTCTAGGGCTCTAGAGCATTTGTTCCAACTCAACTCTAGGACTAGTAACTTAACCCATAGTTGTCGCAAAGCTCCAGAGCATTTGTCCAACCAAGGCTCCATGACTAGTATCTCAACCCAGTAAGGGCTCTAGAGCGTTTGTCCATCTAAGGCTCTAGGAATAGTAACTCAACCCAAGTTTTTCTAAGGCTTCCAGAGCGTTTGTCCAACCAAGGTTCTAGGAACTTTTAACTCAAACCAAAACCATAAATAACATGAGCACCAATCATAAAACAAATGGAAAAACCCACAACATCATGGGTATCTAGGAAATGACAAGGCTAGGAAAAACCACTGTCAATCTAGGCAATGCTCCATGCCAATGATAGATCATAACCAAGAAACCACATGCATGTACCATGCATGCCAAAACTAATAAGGAAATCATACATGCAACTCGATACTTGCAAAACAATTCCGTAGTAGCTATTGATCCCGTTATTCCCTCATGCTTTCCCGCTTTCCTTTGCCTTCTTTTCCAAATCCAACGAAAACTAGAGTGCTCCAAGCATGCTCCAACAATTCTAAAATATTTCTCCATGTGTGAAAGAGTATGATAGAGAGAGAGAATAGAAGAGAGAGCTCCACCATAGAACTATAAAAAATCTCACACTGAAAAAAGCCATGAACTGATCCTTAGAAGCCATTTTATCATTGAGGCCTCTATTTTCTTCATTTTCATTCAATTTTTCTTTAGTTTTCTTCTCATGAAAATATTTGACCTTCCACCTTCCTTTTCTCCTATTTTCCATTATTTCATAAATAAAATGTCAATTAATGGATCTTTGCCTTTGCCAATTTTCTTAGCCATAATAAATTGAAAGTGACACCCACTAGGATGTTTTTCCCACCATTCAGCTTGGAATATGTGTCCCATGACCTTGGCCTTATATTTTTTTACATAGGTGATCAACCAGGGGTTGTTACAAGGAAAATGCCTAGGTAGAAAGTGAAATTGTTGGGGAGAGAGAACGCTTGATTAAATCTGAGGTGATAATGGAAATTGTTGACTAGGTGCATGATACCTGAAACATCAAGAGGTGTTATAGTCAATACATGCACATCATTGATATCTACTAGCATTTGAAGCTCCTACTTGGTTGAGTCCTACTTAATCAAAACAAAACCAATGAAGAATTTTTCCTAATATTAGATGATATACAAGTTACCATGAAGAATATAAACAACAAGCTAGGGTTTGTTGAAGTTTAGTTGGGCATTCCCTCAGACCCAGTATGCTTTCTTGATAGCAGAAAAGAGGCAATAATTGTGGATGTCTCAGATTCTTCTTAGTCCAAATTACGGGTTATTATTAGTTTAGTTTTTTTAGTTTCTTATTCTATGATTTGTGTTTTAAGCTATAATCTAACTCAATTTGTTTAGACCTCTGATACCATTTTTAGGTAGTTTTTCTAATTATAAAACTCTTTATATATGGATGCTACAAAAAATATGGTTTTGTCATTGGTCTTATTTCCCTAGTAGCAGATTGGGACAAACACCAATCCTTCTCTAATCTCTTCGAGGTTTGAAGTAGAAGTTTTAATTTACAAAAAGGAGCGATATTGTCATAAATAGATAATGGGAAATGACTCAAAAAATATGAAGATATAGTTTAAGAAATCAAGCAAGACTTCCGTTAGACATTCTAAGAATTAAATGAGGAAAATTATGCAACAAGTGATATTATCTTGTAGTCATTCATTCTCTTCTCACTTTTGAACAAAATTTTAGCCTCCTCGGCCCAGTATCTTTTGAGGAAGTCACAACCACAGTTAGTTCAGTGGTGGTTGGAAAGTCTATTGGACCACATGGATTTACTATTGAATTTTTCAAAGTCTGTTGGTAAATAATTGGAGATGACAATTGGAAAGTGGTAGAAGTATTTAGGTGCTCCATTGATATTCTCCATGCCTTCAACTCCTCTTTCATAACATTAATCCCAAAATCACACAATCCCCAAATATGCTCACAAGTTTAGACCCATAACGTTATGCATTGTTATTTTCAAAATTATATCCAAGATTATTTCTAGGTACCTTAAACCTATACTGCAAAAAATTATTTCTCCAAAGTAAGGGGGATACGTGGAAGGACACCAAATCTTAGATGGGGCTATTTCTACTCATAAAAAAATCCACTCACTCAAAATGATCAAAATCCCTAGCATGCTTATTAAAATTTAAATGTACAAATCCTATGATTAACTCAATTGGAGCTTCCTAGAACAATTGTTACGAGACTTTGGGTTTTTCTCTACTTGGGTTTCTTGGCTAAAAAATCAAGTCTCATTTGTTTTTTTCTCAATTTTGGTTAATGGATCCATCTTTTTCACATTAAACCCCTCTAGAGGGATCCAACAAGGGGACCATTTCCTTTTCATTTTTGCGGTTGAAGGCTTATGTGGATCCATCAAGACATCAATTAGTTCAAGTTCACTGAAAGGGATTGAAATCCACCTCGACCTTGACTTCATCTCTCGTCTTCAGTTTATGAATGGCTCTACACTTTATGGTTGTCCTGTTGTATGAAAATCCCATATGTTCAAGAAAATTTGGAATGTTTGCATGCTAAGGATATTATCAACTAGGACAAGTCATAGATGTACATTTTCAACACTTTTTTGTCCATCCAAATTCGTATTTATTGACTTATAGGATTCCCAAGGAGCTCCCTCCCTTTAAAACACCTCAACACCCCTTTATTGGATAATGTTATCTAGAATACCTCCTAGGAAAATATTATAACTCTAATAGAAGACAAGCTACTTAGTTGGGATTTTATGTTTCTCACTCTACCAAGAAAGATAACCCTTATAAAATCTATCCTTTAATCCATTCCTCTCTATCTTTTTTCTATTTTGGATACCCCCCCTAAGATTTTAAAACCCATTTGAGCTCTCTAGTGTGTCATTCTCCAGGGAGGTCTCAACAAGGAATGTAAATGGAAATTAGCAAACTAACACACTATTTTCTAACCTAAGCGTGCTGGTGATCGAGGATTCAAAGACCCTTTAGTCATGAGAAAATGCTTGGTTCCAGAAACTTGGTAGAAATGGAATAAGAATCAAAATGATATATGAAGCAAAACTTGGAAAGATAAATATTATCACAAGATATTAATCAATGATCTAATTTGTTTGAAAAATTCCATATCATTATCGTTAGTGTGGGATAATGAACGATAATGATTGTGCAGATAGAGCCTTAGTTCAATTACAATCCTCCCAGGAAATTAGATCGAGAGAGCAAGCTTGGTTTTGGGAAGATGCTTGGAAACATGATTCGAATGGAAAATGGCATCCACCCATGGAATTTACCCATGGTATTGTAAATGGAACCGACCCACTGTATTCATCCACACATGGAATTTACCCATGGTATTGTAAGTGTTGGACGGATAAGTCGTTCTTGCGGACAAGACAGACCTCCCAAGTGTCCTACGGACAGCTAGCAACAAACCGACAAACAAAAACTATTTTCTCTAGATAATATTCAATTCATTAATTAGCTACAATAGGGGTTTTGAAGACCTACCTATAGTCCAACGCTGTTCGTAATGATCTTCTTTCCAGTTGCTTGAAAGAGTCGTCTTTAAAGATCTGCAATCACAAACATGGAAAAAATCAAAAGCACTTGCATAGGATAAACTAATTCACGAATTATATATCTATCAAGATGATCAAGGAATTCAAGAAATAAGCTAATTAATTAAATAACTCATTTATAAAACATGATAAACAAGCTACTTAATTAAAGAACTCATTGAGAAAATGATATTCATTCGTATTATCTTTGATAAATAAGAGCCTTAAAACCGTGTCCACCTTGATGTCGTACTAGCCTTCCTGGGGTTCGGAACAGGCGTTTCCTTTACTCTGACAAGATTTTCACTCTCTCAGCTAAAATACACATGGGTGTGTAATCATTCCCACATAATGATCAGTTAAGAGAGTCTGAGTATATACAACATTTCTCCTCAAAAATTCTCAAAGTCTAACTCACTCACTAACTCCCTTGAAGCTGCACTATGACTTCAATTTATAGGAAAAGAGAGGAGGTTATGGTTCCACATAAGAAGGGATAGAATGCTCTTTTGAAGGGATTGAGCTCATAAATCAAGGGGTAGTCTCCCATAATGGAGGAATGAACATACATGATAGGAGCGAAACTTCAACCGGATAATTGCTTCTAAAAGCTTCCAGATTTGACTACTGGGCTTCTAAATGTTACTTTCCACCTTCATTTTACCTTTTACAGGGGTTCACACCCTTAATGAAGAAAAAGTGCGTTTTTCTCCGCATGCTTTAGATAAAAAAGATGCGGCACCGCAGGTAATGTTAAGAGAAAGTGCGGTACAAGTGTTTTTAAGACTTTTATGAGTTTTTCTCTCAATTTCAAGGCTTGATTTTAGGAACTTTGATGTTCTAGACTTCGAAGGGAGTAATATATGAGTAATGATGAACCCTTATAGACACTAAAACATCATGCTGACAAATTTCAGTGTAACAGTAAGTGGTATTCACCCATGGTATCGACCCATCGTATCGACCCATGTTATCCACCTATGGTATCTACCCATGGTATTGTAGCTCAAAAAAGGCTATAAACAACAAGTCTCACTTTGTAAAAGGGAAGATTTTCCACCACAATGTAGCTTCTACAATTATTCTCTATTTTAGTAAAACAAGTTTCTTTGTGATTTTATTTGCAGTATGTTCTCTCTTTTTTTCTTACATTCTAATTTTGCAGATCTTGTCAGATCCATTTCAATTTTTTAGATCTTGGGGGCCTCCCCCCAAGATCCGGATCAAAACAAGAGCCATAACTTGAAAATAATCATCTCTTTTAGTAGGCCAATCAAAAATTTCTCAAATTATGATGGCACAAGGTTAACAAATATTGGACTCAGTTGCAGAGAGATGGTTTAAGCACATACAAAGTTTGATAACCAATTTGGTTTACCATCACAACTTTCAAGTAAGGAAAACCTCATGTACTCAATCTTAAAAAATAGAATTTTTCCCAAGTGAGAAGGAAAGGATATTCTCAAATGGGAATATAAGCTTAATATGATATGTTGGAAGTAGAATCCACATGGAAAAAGGTCTAGAAGAATGAAATATAACCTAAATTTTCTTCATTCCTTTGGCTCTTCATCCATGGGAAAACTTTGGCATGGGATCACTTGACATGGATTTATAGGCCCTCCTATATACCACATTTGTGGCTCTCACGAAGAAATAATTGAACACATGTTTAATAGTTTCCAATTGGATAACCAGTTGTAAGATACGGGGGCACTTCTATTCATGTAGTCAAATCCTAATAGAGGCATCATTTGAAATACTATAGCTTAATGGAGGATGGATCCTTTCATAAATACCATCCTTAATTGTACCTAATGCATTTTCCTGATTTATCTCTTATGGATTGTATGGAAGAAAAAAAATGAAATAACCTTCAAGCAACTCTAACGTTCAGAAGAGGAAATATAGGTCCTTTTTTAATTTGTTGTGAAGGAGTCTATTTCAACAAGAAATTGGCCTTTGGATGCTTCTTGTCGTCAAAGGTCTAAGCTTCTCATTTTCAAGGAATAAGATTTCAAACCCAATTCCCAATTCTTGGGATGGAAAAAAAACCACCTCTTTCTTCTCCCAAGCATTAGACAAGGCCTCCAAATGGATATATCAAACTAAATTTTGATAAGGTATCCAAGGAAAATTTAAGACTTTTCGGGGCTAGGGAGGTCTTTAGAGATTCCAATGGCTCAATTATTTTTGTCTACACCATTAATCTAGGATGAAACACTAACAATGCAACTGAACTACATGGTTCAATAAAATGTCTCCTTTTGGCCCTTAAACTAAAATTTCTAAGTCTTGTGGTGGAATGTGAGTCTATTATTATCATTTAAACCATATCAAAACTTTTATTTGGCTCCAACCCAAACAAAGTTTCATCTAATTGGAGGTCATCTCACAGGTTGACACTAATGGATCTCCTCTTACAAGACATGTCAAGCATTATTACTTATAATGTTCACCGAAAGGCTAATAGCTTGGCAAATCAATTAACCAATTGGTGAACAAACTCCATCAATCAAGATCTAGTTGGAACCTTGGATGCATTGCACCAAGACCAACTATGAATTGAGTGTTTGGAACTCAACTAGATTGACACCAATACTCCAAATTGAATGATAACATAGGTAAATGGGCTTGAAATGGGCATGCAATGCACAATTTTTAGTCTCATTTTCATTTAATGGACATTTGAATAAATACCATTGACAAGACATGTAAATTCATTGCCTGTAGTATGCTACAACTATCAAGCAATCACATGATTTGGTTTAGGATGCCAGAAGATATAGGTGGATTAACATGTGCGAACTATTGTGGTATATTAACTTGAGTTGGCTCGCAAGGACATCTATGCCTGTCACGCTAAGGAAGCTTGACGTTAAGTAGTAATGAGGACACTTTGTTAAACAAGAGTGGATTTGAGCATAGATAGGCTGTAGGTTTATTTTTCCAGTCTTCCCTTTCTTGTTAGTTTTTATTTATCTCATTTTAATGGTCTGTTGAGTCACCTACTTGGTGCTCTAGTTATTTTTTGGTGGGTGTGTGTGGGGATTTTATTAGCCATCCTAGGATCTAACAATTGTAGTAGTCACTGGGACAATTTTAGTTGTTGGGGCTTGTGGGATATTGGTCAAGTCATTGTGATTACCCTTGGTTGTGTGATTTTTGGTCTCTAGTCTCTCTCAAGTTGCAATCCATTCCAATAGGGTTAAGATTTATTGGGCTCCTATTATGGTATATCCATTTGTTAAACTTTATTTCCGATCACCTTGTAGTTATGGAAAAGAAAAAAGATCCTGAGTCTAACTTGATGGAGCTCATAGATAACATAATGGTCAAGGGTGGGATTAATGGTAGGCCTCATTGAATCTCTAGGATACTAGCACCAAGCAAGTTGTTGTGTTGTCTCAAAAACACTTCTAGTAGAGTATCCCTTTGGAAATGCCAAAGGAGGCTAACCATTTGTTGAACTCTATACAAAAACGATGCAAACAAACTTTAGATGAGTGGATGGAGAGTAAGTTTACATGCATAGAAAAGTCTGACATAAATTAAACAAATTAATCCTCACCATCTATTAAGTAAATTATAAAGAAGGCATTTTTTAGGGAGTAATTTAATTAGGTAACAAATTTCCCTCTAGTTGTCAAAATCCAATGATACAAAAGGAGAGTTCGTATTAACCTAGAATTATAATATACTTTTTGATAATATGGATTGATTTAGAATTTTGCAAATCTTCTAACAACGTTTTTCCATCATGCACAAATCCCAAATCATGGTAGAGCTATACTCATGCTTGAAATTTTTGTCTTTTTTTTTTAATTGTGTCAAGAAACATATTTTACAATATGAGGGAAATTGGTAATTTCATACCCAATTTGGTGTTAATATGCACACACACACATCCCCGTATATGTGTGCAAATGAATTTTTTATTAACATTGATATCATATCACATTACACACACACACGATCTTAAGAAAATTTCTCTCTTTCTCTCTTTATTTGTGTTTGTGGTGGAGGGTGTGGGGCGGATTTCATAAAATTGGTGGATTTGTATTATATTAGCAAAATTTGCATCCTAGTGGATGCTACATAAGTACAATAGCTAGGAACATTGTTTAGAAGGATCCCTACCCAAATAGTAGGATTTATGATTTCAATAGTTAGGTTTGAGGAGTAAAGACATATAACTAAGCAAAAAACTTATAGTATAGATCTAGAGGAACACTATGAGAACATATATACAAAAGTAGAAAATTATATCTTTTGTATTCTAGGATAACTAGGGAAACTTCAAGAGTAACTTCATTAAGGTTTGTAAGAGTCTTGTTCATTGTTGGTGAGGAAGATGAGCTTGATTGGTTCAGATTTATGAAGGAACTAAATGAAATAAAAATATAAACAGAACAAGGAGATACAATGAAAACATAACTTCAATTCATTAATAAAAAAGTACTAAAAATCGTTTACATGCAGAATAGAAATAAACTAGCTTAGGGGATGATAACTTATCTATGAGAAGAGATGTGGTGGATACATGCCTTCTAAATTGTGTTACAATGAGGCTCAAAGGCCTATTTATTATTGAGAAACAATGTAAAACCCTAAACATCCAAAAGCATGTCCTTAGGAGATGAAGCGCCAAAAGTCTATAGGCCCCGTTGTGGTAAATTGGTACATCAACTTCCCGAGGTCATAATTTTAGCATATGATCTCCATTTGATGCATACAATACCTAGTTATAAATATATATTCGAGGACTAAAAATTTCAATTGCAAACCCAAAATATAAATGACCGGTTTTCCTTTTTTCCAAAAAAACATAGTTTAGGGCCTCAAAACAACTCTGGAAGTTTAAGACCCGAAAAACTGCCAAAAATAGTAAATTGTGCTACAATTAAGGAAACTTAAATAAAAAATGGTGGTATTCTAAATGGAATAGGAAGGTGGCCACCAATATCTACTTTGATCAGTCATTCCCCCTTATGAAGCAATTTTCCCCATTGCGTTGAGTGCCTCCATGAGATGGAGAAACTTATGTTGAACTTGGTCCTTGGTGAACCACTTGCCTTCGTGCAGGATTTGGCCAACTTTGACAACCCAATACAGTTGGATATTTTGTTGGAAAGTTTTATTTATCTGCGTGTCCGTGATCTGATCAGTCATGGCATGTTCCATGCAGTCTGGGATTAGCTTAGTTGGTGTGAGTTGTTCTGCAATGTATGATGTGTCTAGTAATGGTGGAAAGTATGGTCGAAGGTGGTCCACATTGAACATTAGGTGCAGGCCAAGGAATGGGGGAATGTTGAGTTCAAAATAATTGTCTCCCACAACCTTAGTGATGGTGTAAGGCACATATTGAAGTGGTATGAGCTTTCAATGGGGTCCATTAAGGCATTATTTCTGCAAATGCAACCAAAGTTTGTCGCCCACCTGGAACTTGTGCGACATCCGATGTTGATCATGCTACTGCTTCTACTTGGCATTGGACTTATCCAAGATTTCATGCACCTGCTAGCAGATGTGTTGGATGCGTTCAATAAACCGGGTTTCTTTAGCAACGTCATGTTGTACATGTGTGGATTATATCTTTGTAGTTGCATGAGGCATGACAACACCAATCAGATACAATGATTGAAAACCCATACCCACTTGAAGAGGACTGCGACTAATCGAGCTATGGAGAGCTATGTTATACTATGCTACACATAAGGAAGTCTCTCAACCCAAGTTTTTGGATGCTTGGAGTTGTACATGTGTAGTATGTGCACTATCATATTGTTGACGAAATTTGTCCAACCATTATTCCAGGGACAGAATGCAGTCGAATTGGTAAGCTTAATGTCCAATAGTGTCCAAAGGCTCGACGATAATGTGCTCAGGAACCTGCTATCCCGATATGAGATAATGGTATGCGGGATTCAAAAATTTACCCATATTCGTTTAAGGAAGAGTTTGGCAGTGTCCTCTGTTATGATACTGTTCTTGCAAGTTGAAAATATAGCCATCTTAGAAAATATGTCCATGACCACAAATAAACAATCACTACCATGCTTGGTATAAGGGAGGCCAGACAGATAGTCCATGGAGATGGATTCCCAGGGCTGGCTGGGAGTAAGCAGAGGAGTGTACAAGGCTTGCTTCTTTATGGTTGGCTTGGATATGACACGGGAAGTGTAGGATCTGATATATTTTCTAACGTCCTGTTGGATTTTTGGCCAATAAAAATATTTTTGTAGTATGACCATAGTTTTCTCAGCACTGTAGTGTCTTGCGACCCGACTATAGTGCACCTCCCAAATCAATTTGGCAAGCTCCCTTGAAGGAACACAAAGGTGGCCCAGGTAGCATAATAATGTGTCCTAGAGGTGAAATTTGGAATTTTTGTCCCATCCACTAGCATCTGTAAGTGGTGGCAAACTCTAGATCATTCTTGTACAGTTGCGACCATCAAAAGGTCTCGTGGCCATAGAAATAGAAAACAATAGTTAATGCTGCAACTGGGGGTCGACTAAGGTAATCTGAAACATGACTGGTGTTGCCCTTCTTGTACTTAATGTTAAAGTGGAATTGTTGTAGTTATGTAGACCACTTCTGATGGTGATCATTCTACAACTTCCCTTATGTCTATATAAACTAAAGAGGTTGGTGATCTATGTGGATGACCGTCTCCTTCCCCATAATGTAATGTTTCCATTACCGACAAGCATACACGATAGAATACATCTCTTTATCATAGGTGGGGTAATTCTGAATTGTATTGGAAAGTGTCTCATTGTGATAAGCCACCATATTCCCTTGTTGAGTGAGAATTTCACTAATAGCATAGTCAGAGGCATTTGTATTGATTTCAAATGCTTGTTATAGGTTTGGAAATGTGAGTACAACTGCAGAGCAGAGGCGGTGCTTTAGCTCAATGAACGCCTTCTATTGGGACTCAAACCATAAAATTTTTCCTTTCGCTCCACACTTGGTAACTTGACTCAAAGGCTAAGTGATATGGGAGAATCCCAACACAAACCTCCGATAAAAATTGGTAAGACCCAAAAATTTACAAAGCTATGTTAGAGTGGTCAGTGCTGGCCAATCCCGAATGCCTTCGATCTTAGTTGGATCCACATGAATTTCTTTCTCATCTATGATGTAACCCATATAATTGACCTGGCTCATGCCAAAGGTGCATTTCTCCTGGTTGGCACATAATTTGTGTTTTTTCAAGGTTTGAAGGACCTGTAAAATGTGTTGCAAGTGCTCTTCCAAACTCTTGCTGAATATAAGAATGTTATCCAGATATACAACCAAAAAAAAGTTGGTGAAGGGTCACAAGATGTCATCCATCAGTCTCATAAAAGTTGCAGGGGAATTTTTCAACCCAAAAGGCATGACCAACCATTCAAAAAATCCCTCCTTGGATTTGACAGAAATCTTCCTTACATCTATGGGCTCTGTTAGAATATGGTGATAGCCAAACTTCATATTGATCTTGCTGAAATACTTGGCCCCCTTGAGCTGGTCAAGAAGGTCATCAATTCATGGGATTGGATACCTATTCCTAATAGTGATTTTGTTTAGTGCCCGATAATCAATGTAGAGCCTCCACGTCCCATCCTTCTTCTATACAAGTACAGTCGGGCTCCCACAAGGTGAGAAAATTGGTCGAATGTGCCCTTTTTGTGGCAAATCCTAGATATGTCGCTTGATCTCTTCATTTTCCATAATGGAGCAGTGGTATATTGACCCATTAGGCAGAGCTGCTCCGGGGTTTAGATCGATCAAATGTTGACCTAACAGTGTAAGGGCACCCCTGTGGGTGAGGAGATGCACTTGTATTCTTCCACGACCTTATCCACCTACTTCTGTTGTGTAGAGGAAACATTCTCGACGGCCATGTATGTGGCCACAATCTTCCCCTTGCTTTGAGAGTGAATAAAAAATAAAACAAATTTCCCGGTGTGGGAGATGATCTTACTTCATTACTTAGAATATATCATAGAGATGGTGGTAGGTGGGGCTACCTTTGGTATTCTGTATAAATTATTACCCAAAGTAATAATAACAGTGTGAGGCCTAGACTCATAAATAGCATGAAACTTCCACAAGCATGGTTGGCCTAATAATGCATCACAAAATTCAAGAGGAGCAACATCACATACCACATTCGTGAAGGGCTTGATGTTGTAGGGAAGGCGACACTGTTAGCTGGCACAAAGATCTCGTCCTTGGTGAAGCCACCCGATGGTGTAAGACTACAGGTGTGGTGTGGTTAGTAGGCCTAACCGCTTCACGCCCTCTACTGAAATGAGGTTATTTTGGTTCCCGCTGTCGACAATGAACCACAACGATGAACCCTTCACCCACATATGTGAGTAGAAGAGATGACCCCCCTCCTCTATATTATGGATCTTGGTAGTGTCATCAATGGCACTAGGTTTTGCGTCAATAATATGCTTCACCTTGTCATCTCCCTTGTCATGTTCTGGATTAGAATCAGAACATGCATCAGACTCTTTACCTTTCAGCTCGACCACCAATGACTGCTTGGCGCGACACTCATTTGTGTTATGAGTGGGGCTCTTTTGGAACTC
The DNA here is from genome assembly GCA_034641835.2 of Pinus albicaulis. Taxonomy (NCBI): domain Eukaryota; kingdom Viridiplantae; phylum Streptophyta; class Pinopsida; order Pinales; family Pinaceae; genus Pinus; species Pinus albicaulis. The sequence goes on along the minus strand of CM076581.1, from coordinate 81,461,851 downwards.
ACACCACTTTCACATGTCCTTCGTCTTTGTGGTGCCATTATTTTCTTGTGGATTCTATGGGTTGTCCAGGGTAGCTCCACCTTGGATTTGTCCTTTATTCTGTGGTTTGGGTGTGCTCTTGCTCCACTTTTGATTCGTAGATCCAAAGTCGCGCTTATTTTGTTTAAATTTTTGTTCAAACTTGGAAACATATCGGTATGCTACACCAAGCTAGGGGATGTACATGAAATCCATTTCTTGCTAAATGAATTTGTGCAGAAAACCACGCTACTTGAGAACCAGATGTCGTCCAGAGTCTTTGATACCCAACTTTGTGCATAAAGTGTGAAAAACATTTATGAGCTCATGCACATCTTGGTCCCTTTGATGTCGTAGTGTGGTCCAATGTATGTACTTGTCCTCAAGGTCCCCATGGGGTAATATTGTTTTGTGATAGAATCTCAGAAAGAGTTCTAAGATGGGGTGGATTTAAGCAAAGAGGGTTCCTTGACCCTTTTCTCATAGTAAGTTTCCCACCAGTCCTTGACATGGGGGTATCCTTAAGCAGTGAAAAAGTAATATTCTCCCTATCAGAGAAACTATGGAAATAAAAGTAACATTCCAACAGATTCAACCATTGTATAACATCCACATCTATTTTACCTTTGAATATAGGGATATCAAAGTTAACTTGTACCTTGAAGAGGGCGGCACCTCCGAAGTGGCTGCTGAATGAAGATGCATTGCTAGTGGGCATCCTCTGAAGGATTTGGGAAAAGTTGTGCATGATCTCGTTCCCTTTCCATTTAAGGGCTTCTTCGGGCAACAATTTGATAGGATCTATTGCTCCCTCGTCATTATTTTATTCCACCATGGGAGGCTGTCAGTGTTGGCGGGGATGGTCTTGCAAAGGCTCAACCAGTTCAAGTCCCAACTCCTTATAGCCTGACCTCGTTGGGGACATGCACATAAAAACTGAGAAAGAGCAGAAAAATCTGATAACATTGATCTGTATTTATGAAGGGACGAAATTAAATACAGATATAAACATAAACACAAATATTTTTATGAAAAAAGCTCACAAAATAAAAGAAAATATAGATCAATGACTTAGAAATCAACCTGTTCGAGGGGGAAGCCTCCTTTACATTACATAAATGAACAATTCTTGGATGATAAAAATGACAAAACCTACCTTCTATATATAGGAGTCTAAGGGGTCACATTATAACAATATGGGGACCACATGGGCACAATAATAACAATAACGGGGCTACACCTATGTGGCACAATAATAACAATATGGGTACGACATGGGCACAAAAATAACAATATGGGGCTACACTAATAAAAATAAGGGTATACACTAGTATTATAGGGACCTAAAATGACACTCTCCTTCAAACAAGTGTCGTCCTCAATGCTTGAGTAGTTTTGGATGCTTTTGTATAAAAATTCTCATCCTCCAATGAGGAATCTTCAGCTGGTAAGTTCTTCCACTTGATGAGATACTTTGAAATTGATCGATTTCGTCGTTGTCGAGTTCTTGTTTCCGAGACTGATTCAGGTTCCAATATTATTTTTCCTCCCTCATCAAGTTTTGGTAATATTGTTTGATATGAAAGCATGTCACCTATAACCTTCTTTAAGCATGAAACATGGAAAACTAGGTGCACTCGGGAAGATGCAAGAAGCTCCAATTTGTATTGCATAGTACCATTCTTTTGCAACACCTTGTAAGGACTATAATACTTTGGTGATAATTAATTAACCTTCTTAGCTTGCTTGAGGAACATTTCTTTGAATGGTTATAGCCGTAAAAATACCCAGTCTCCTACATTAAAACTTATTTCGTTGTCATGTTGATTTCCCTGTTGTTTCATTCGATTCTGCGCAAAGTGAGGTTATCGTTTAAGAGATGGAGAACTTTTTGTTGATGCTCGATGTGATCTTCCACTGCTTGAAATTATGCAATTACACCTCATTGTTATTTCTTCAAAATATTTGTTATGACATTAGAGCTGTTTATCTTTCTTGGTTTCCCTGCAATACCCCATAGTTCAACTTCCTTTCCTTCCCAAAAAAATTTCTTGAAAATTTCTTGAAAATTAAAAGTTATAGTCCCCAAGGATTGTAACCATTGGACTCCTAGTACAACCTCAACACCACCCATTGGAATAGAAAGCATTGGACTATTTAATACATATTCCCCCATGGTTAGCTTCATATTATGGCACTTTCCAGAGCAATTTTTAATTCCTCCATTTGTAACCATCACTTGACACTATAGTGATCAATATAGGAAGAAATTAAATTCCTTAGCTATCTTATAATGAATAAAATTATGGGTACTACCCGAATCAATCAAAACTATTACCTTTTTCTTCTTTATATGTCGTTCTATCTCAAGAGTTTGAGGAGTGGTAATTCTTGCCAATGCATTACAAGATATGGTCGGATGCATTTCTTATTTCACTATGGTTGGTTCCTGGTGTATATCCTTTTCTTTTGAATTTTATTGTTCCTTTTCTTCCTCCTCTTCACAATATATGTAAATTAATATATTCTCAACACACTTATGACCTTTAGTGTATTTTCTATCAGAACTGTAACATAGCCCTTTTTCTCTTTTTTCCTCCAATTGTTGTGGTGTCAACCTTGTAGGTTGTGGAAGGTTAGGAGCAACAAGATTTCCATCTTTATAGTTGTGATTGGTAGACTTCCATGTTGCCATAATTTTTCTTTCAAATGTTCTTGCCACCTTGAATGCCTTCTCCAATGATTGGTAAACTTCCGTGTTGCCATAATTTTTCTTTCGAATTTTCTTGCCACCCTGAATGCCTTCTCCAATGAATCAGGTTCCCAAAGGCGAACCTCATGTTGGATTTTATAATTTAAAGTCCCTATGAGGACATTAATCCTATGCTCCTCTCGAATATATGCTACCCTGATATTCAATTTTTGGAAGTCCTCAATGTGCTCCATCATTGAACCATTTTGTTTGAGATTTATCAATTGGCTAAAGAAGGTGTTGCTCTTTGTATCCTCATAAAGTGCTGTCATTTACTCCGTAAAAATTGACCAAGTGAAAAGTGTTTTACGAGAAAAAATCCATCAATACCATACATAAATTTTGGGTTCTAAATATAAAGTTGCAATGTGTACCTTTTGTGTGTTTTGCACATTATGGAGATCAAAATATTGCTCCATCTGTAGTATCCATGTTACCAGATCATTACCATAAAAATTCCTCATATCGATCTTTGGAATATGGTGGGTTTTCAATCCAACATTATAGTATATGAAATCATGATTAACATTTCTTTTGTTCTCATCATGAGTTTCCTCTACTACCTTTTCACCATTAGGAAGCTTTTCTTGTAGCAAAATTTTCAAACCTTCCTTCAAACCTTCAAATTTTGCTTCTATAACATCAATATTAGCTTCCATGCCATTCTTCAAACCATCCATCTTAGCTTCCATGCCTACTTCTAAACCACCCATGTCGCATTTTAAACCATCCATGTCACCTTTTAGTTCACCTTTGGTTGCTCTTTGTGAGAGTGAATTTTGTTGCAGTTGGTCCCATAATTTTGATGTATTGTGTTGCAATTATTCTTCTTCATGCATCATAGTAGAATTTTCTGGGGAATTAATGGGTGTGGAAGTATTTTTTGGAGGAATTCTAGAATCCAATACTTATATATATTCTTCAATATGCCTTTGGAATCACTTCATACTTCTTTTTCAAAAAAAAACTATGCAATTTTAAAAAACAAAAACACACATTTTTCTTGCTTTTTAAGAGGTCTATATTGAACCTGATGTATCTCTGTGATTTCAGATCTTCAAGATCTAAACTTCGGTCCTATAGTAGCCCTCTACGTCTTCGTTCCAATGCCATAGGTCAGACCTAATTTGGATTCTTCAAGGAAAATTTATGCTCAATCTCCCACAATGACCTAATTATGGATTGGTTTAGTAGAGTGAACTTGCACAACATGCCAGGTGTCACTGTTTCGATATTCGGCTCTAAAATTGATACAAAAGAAATTAAAATCTGTGCAATTTTGGCAACGTCTTACAAAATTCAAATCGGATGCCTGAAACTAAAGTTATGATTATTTTACCTTGGTCACCTATTTCAGATGAAATTATGGATCCTACAAAAAACCTAACTTCCAAAAATCATATCTCCAAAAATATTTTGAACCATGGTCTGAAATTTTTAAACAATGTTCATCAAGCTTTTGAGTCCACGTGGTAAAAATTTCAGGTTTTTAAGCCTCATATAAAAAAATTTATAGGGAAAATTCCAAGATGACCTATTTGTAGCAACGAAACCCTAGAATCCAAAGCTCTGATACCAAATGTTATGAAACTAGCTCACAAAATAGAAGAAAAGATAGATCAATGACTTAGAAATAAACTTATTCTAGGGGGAAACCTCCTTTAAATTACATAAATGAACAATTCTTGGGTGATACAAATGACAATACCTACCTTCTATATATAGGAGTCTAAGGGGTCATAATATAACAATATGGGGACCGCATGGGCACAATAATAACAATAATGGGGCTACACCTATGGGGTACAATAATAACAATATGGAGACTACATGGTCACACCAATAACAATATGGGGCTACACTAATAAAAATAAGGGGCTACACTAGTATTATATGGACCTAACAAAGATAAAACGAAAACAAAACTTCAATTCAGTAATAACAAAGTACTGGAAACTGTTTACATGCAAAATGGAAATAAACTAGCTCAGACGATGGTAGCTTATCTCTTAGAAGAAATGTGGCGGCTACTTGTCTTATGAACTATGTTACAATGACGATCATAGGCCTATTTATTATTGAGAAATAATGGGAAACCCTAAACATCCAAAAATCCAAACCTAGGAGATGAAGCGCCAAAAGTCTGTGGTCCCCACTGGGGTAAATTGGTACATCAACTTCTCGGGGTCGTAAATTTGGCATATGATCTCTATTTGGGGCGTACAATACCTCATTAGAAATATCTATCCAAGGACAACATCTTTATATTTCAA